>CM053151.1:68538400-69138400 GCA_028571685.1 Heterohyrax brucei
CCTCAAAATATGCATAGTCATGTGGTTGGGCCAAGATTCCCAATATTTTATGACTGTCCTCCATTTTGTGATTTTCCTGTGCTGTGTGTTAAAGGATTGGAGTGGGACTGTAAATCCCTTCATTGGATCACCTCCCTGCTGCGCTGTGAAGGACGTTTCCCTGGGGTATGCCTTGTACCACCCTTTATCATTTCATCCTACAAGAGATAAAATGAAAGGGAAACAAGTAGAGAGTTGAGAACTTTGTGCCATCAAGACCAAGAGCAGAGCACACCCTCTGGACCCGAGGCTCCTGTGCTAAGACTCTCTCCTGAAACTTGGACTCAGCCTACTAGACTGTGACAGTTTCTCCTACTGATTGGACCTATAACTCATAAATGGACTTATGGCTTACTGTATTGTGTCAATAAAGTTGCTCTTCATGAAACCATCCACTCATGGTATTTTATGTTAGAGCAGTACCAGGTGACTAAAACAGTATGATAAATAGAGAAATGGCCCTGCACAGGTGTCCATATCCTACTATCCAGAATATGTTTATTTGTTACCTTACATGGCAAAATGGAATTTGGCAGATGTGATTACAGATCTGGAGATGGCAAATTTATCTTGAATTACCTGAGTGGACCCAGTGTAATCACAAGGGCTCCTCTAAGGGGCGGCAGAAGTCAGAAAGAGAAATTTAAAAATGCTTATCTGCTGACTTTGAAGATGGAAGGAAGAAGCCAAGAGTTAAAGAACGCAAGAAATCTCTGTTGTTGTTGGGTGCTGTCAAGTTGGTACTGACTTGTAGAGACCCTATGCACCACAGAAAAAAACACTGCCCAGTCCTGGCCATGTTTATAATTGCTTTTATGCTTAATACCATTGTTACAGCCACTGTGTCAATCCATCTCATCGAAGATCTTCAGCTTTTTCTCTGACCCTCAACTCTATCAAGCATGATGTCCATCTCCAGGGACTGATCCTTTCTGACAACAAGTCTAAAGTATGTAAGATGCAGTTTTGCCACATTTGCTTCCAAATAGCACTCTGGCTTTATTTCTTCCAGAACATATCTGTTTGTTCTTTTGGCCGTCCACAGTAAATTCAGTCTTCTCCTCCAGCACCACCATTCGAAAGTGTCAACTCCTCTTCTGTCTTCCCTATTAACTGTGCAGCTCTTGCATATATATCATGTGATTGAAAACACTATGGTTTGGGTCAGGCTCACCTTAGTCTTCCAGGTGACATCTTTACTTTTCAATACTTTAAAGAGGGCCTTTGCAGCAGATTTTTCCAATGCAATGTGTCTTTTGATTTCTCGACTGCTGCTTCCGTGGACGTTGATTGTGGAACGAAGTAAAATGAAATCCTTGACAACCTCAATCCTTTCTCCATCTATCATGATATTTCTTACTGGGCCAGTTGTGGGGATTTTTGTTTTCTTGGTGTTGAGGTGCAATGTGTACTGAAGGTTGTGGTTTTTTTTTTTTTTTCATCAGTGTTTCAAAACCTCTTTACTTCCAGCAAGTAAGATGGTGTCATCTGTGCAACACTGGTTGTTAATGAGTCATCCTCCAATCTTGATGCCTCATTATTCTTCACATACTCTGGCTTCTTGGATTAGTTGCCCAGCATGCATACTGAAAAAGTATGGTGAGGGGATACAACCCTGATGTGCACCTTTCTAGACTTTAAACCATGCAGTGTATCCCCGTTCTCTTTGCACGACTGCCTCTTGATCAATGTATAAATTCCTTAAGAGCACAATTAAATGTTGTGGAATTCCCATTCTCCACAATGTTAGCCATAATTTGTTATGATACACACAGTCGAATGCCTTTGCATAGTCAAGGAAACACAGGTAAACATCTTTCTGGTATTCTCTGCTTTCAGCCAAGATCTGTCTGACATCAGCAGTGATATCCTTGGTTCCATGTCCTCTTCTGAATCCAGCTTGAATTTCTGGTAGCTCCTTATCAATGTACTGTTGCAGTCACTTTTGAATGACCTTGTACCTGTGTGCAATATTAATGATTTTGTTTGGTAATTTCTGCCTTTGGTTGGATCCCCTTTCTTTGGAATGAGCATAAATATGGATCTCTTCCAGTCCTCCAGATTTCTTGGCAGAGATAAGTGAGCATTTCTAGCACTGCATCCATTTGTTACAATAACTTAATTGATATTGCATCAATTCCTGGAGCCTTGTTTTTCACCAATGCCTTCAGTGCAACTTTGACTTCTTCCTTCAGCATGATTGGTTCCTGATCATATTCCACCTCTTCAAATGGCTGAATATCAACCAGTTCTTTCTGGTATAATGACTCTATGTATTGCTTTGATCTTCTTTTGATGTTCCCTGAGTCATTTAATATTTCCCCTGTAGGACTCTTTACAGTTGCAACTCGAGGCTTGATTTTTTTCTTCAGTTCTTTCAACTTGAGAAATGCAGAACATATTCTTTCCCTTTGGTTTCCTATTTCCAGCTGTTTGCACATGTTATTAAATACTTTATTTTGTCTTCTTGAGCTACCTTTTGAAATCTTTCATTCAGGTTTTTTACTTTGTCCTTCTTTCCTTTTGCTTTTAAGCTCATCTACATTTGAGAGCAAGTTTCAGAGTCTCTACTGTCATCAGATTTGGTCTTTTCTTTCTTTTCTGTCTTTTTAATGACCTCTTTCTTCATGGGTGATGTCTTTGATATCATTTCACAGTTCTTCTGGTCTTCAGTCATTAGTGTTCAAGACATCAAATCTGTTCTTGACATGGTCTCTAGACTCTTGTGGGATCTACACAAGGTCATGCTTTGTCTCTTGTGGACTTGTTCTAATTTCTTCACTTTCAGTTTGAATTGGCGTGTGAGCAATTGATGATCTGTGCCACAGTCAGCATCTGGTCTTGTTCTGACTGCTGATGTGAAGCTTTCCATCATCTTTTTCCATGAATGTAGTTGATTTGATTCCTGTGAATTCCATCTGTTGAAGTCCATGTGTATAGCCACTGTGTGCGTTGTTGAAAAGGGTACTTTGAATGAAGAAGTAGTTGGTCTTACAAAATTCTGTCATGCGATCTCTGGCATCACTTCTATCAGCAAGTCCATGTTTTACAACTACCAATCCTTCTTCTTTGTTTCCAACTTTTATAGTCCAATCATCAGTAGTTACCAATGCATCCTGGTTGAATGTTCGATCCATTTCAGACTGAAGAAGCTAATAAAAATCTCCAATTTCTTCATTTTTGGCCTTAGTGGTTGGTTCATAAATTTAAGTAATAGTTGTATTAACTGGCCTTCCTTGTAGGTGTATAGATATAATCCTGTCACTGACAGCATTGTGCTTCAGGACAAATCTTGAGATGTTCTTTTTGACGATGAACACACCATTCCTTCTGAAGTTTTCATTCCCAGCATAGTAGACCATATGATTGTGTGATTCAAAAATGGCCAATACTAGTCTATTTCAATTCACTCATGCCTAGAATATTGATGTTTGTGTTTCCCATTGCATTTTTGGCCATTTGCAATTTTCCTGGATTCATACTTCATGCTTTCCATGTTCCAATTATTAATGGATGTTTGCAGCTATTTCTTCTGATTTTGAGGCATACCGCAGCAGCAGGTGAAGATCCTGAAGGCCTTACTACATTCATGTTGCTAAGGACAACTCTACTTAAGGAGACAGCTCTTCCGCAGTCGTCTTTTGTGTACCTTCTAAACTGGAGGGCTCATTTTCCTGCACAGTATCTGACAGTGTTCCACTGCTATTCATAAGGTTTTCCCTGGCTAATTCATTTCAGAAGTAGACTGCCAGGTCCTTCTTCCTAGTCTGTCTTAGTCTAGAAGCTCAGCTGAAATCTGTCTGCCATGGGCGACCCTGCTGGTATTAAATATTAGTGACATCGCTCCCAGCATTATAGCAACACTTAAGCCCCACAGTGTGACAAACTGACAGACAAGTGGAGGTGGGTATGAGGATGGGATTCAGACCCACACATGCAAAGCTCGAAAAGCCAAGGAAAGAAATTCACCCCTAGGACCTCCAGGAAGAACACAGTCTTGTCATTCCTTTCAGACTTCTGACCAGAATTGTAAGACAACAACTTTATGTTGTTTGAAGCCACTAAAATTTGTAGCAATTTGTTACAGCAGCAATAGGAAACTAACATAATCAGTAACGATTGCAGTGAGACTGTCAGAGTCATCTAGTGCTGCTATAACAGAAATACCACAAATGAAAGGCTTTGAACCAAAAATTACACCTATTGCTGTCAAGTCAATGCCAACTCATAAATTTATTTTCTCAGGGAAAAGTAGTCTAAGAGTCCAAATTCATGACATCAGCTGTAGAGGAAGTCTGTCTTTGCTGTCTCTGGAGAAAGGTCCTTGTTGTCAATCTTCCCCTGAACTGGAAGCTTCTGAGGTTCAGGGCCCCAGGTCCAAAGGACACATTCTGCTCCCACCACTGTTTCTTGGTGATATCAGGTCCCCAGTTGTTTGCTTTCTTCCCCATCTTTTATATCCCAAGAGATTGCCTCAAGATACAATACACTGTTATAGATGGAGTCCTGTATCACTAACACAACCACCGCTCATCCTCCCTTATTAACATCATAGAGGCAGGGTTTACAACATATAGGAATATCACACAACACTGGGAATAATGGCTTAGTCAAATCATTATAGAAATTTTTTTCTGAAGTAAATAATATTATCATGGGCAGGTCATCTATGTGTAGATGCTACAGATCCCCATTTGAAAAATGCTGTTATGATGAATATATAAACAAGCATAAATTCTTTGTTCCCGGGAGTGTTATTTAATGCCCTCCATTGCTGTATTTTTCTTAAATCAACCAAACCAAGTGCCATCAAGTCAATTCCATAGTGACTCTGAAAGACAGAGTAGAACTGCCCCATTCAGTTTCCAAGGAGTGCCTGGTGGATTCAAACTACTGACCTTTTGGTTGGCAGCTGTAGCACCTAACCACTACTCCACCGGTGTTTCGTTTTTCTTAAATATTAAGGTAATCTTTTGTGTAACTTTTTGCCATTGTGCAGTCCTGAAAATTCATCACAGTCTTCTTCAGATGTGCTTTAGGCATCCCGTCTCTCTTGTGAAGGCTACCCTTGACTCTTACAAAGTAATAATGAGAAAATCTGATGAGAGGTGATGACAGCTGATTAAATCCCAAAAGGCAAAGGACACTCATTGCAGAAGACTGCCCTCACTTTAACTGCTGAATTAAATTTCTCTTTGTAAGGTCAACAGAACGTCTCTGTCAAGCAGAGGAAAGCTACTGCTTCAGCTATTTCTTTTTCACAACGACCTTTAAGTGGTTAAATGCCAAGGTAAAAATATGCTAAGAATGAGTAAACACATAGATGGCTAAATATTTTCCATTAATATTATAATATTGAATTTCTTAATCTTTCTTTTAGATGCAGAAGAAATTAGATTTTCTGGTTGACTTAATGTGATATAGCAAAAAGTTAATGCATTCTTCTTCCACTTTTCATCAGATGTAAAAAAACAAAAACAGTGTTTTCAAATAACTGTCACATCTCAGCCCAAGTAGTTAATGAGACCATAGGAAAGAGGTATGGTCATCTTGTTCAATTGCCATCATAAAGGACAAAGACAAGTGACTAAATATTTGTTATTTTAGATTCCAGACATTATTTCTTTTTCTAGGAGGGGAAAAAAAGTGCAGAGCTGCAGTAGACAAGCAGTGGACTTCATCTGCTCATATCAGTAAACTCTCTTAGTCAAATAACAACAATGTTTAAGTAATTGGATTATTACATTAAATATTCTTAGAAGAGTGGTTGAAGTTGTAGTGTGTAATCTCAAAGTTATTTGTGAGATTTTTAGGTAACCTAAGAATCTGAATATATATTTTATAAGTATGGTTGTAGCAAAATGCCCTTTCTGTTTCTTCCATACTAGAAAAAGGAATCCTGAAAAGCAAAATTTGAATGAATAAAAAAAATTGTGCAGTGTTTACAGAAAGGGAATTTTTAATTTTCTTGGTTTATAATTATGTTATACCAGGAAATATTAAGTCTAAGGATGCAATGTGTTAGATAAATATTTTTCAGAAAGTTGGCTCAGTTTTGATAGGTTTGTTTAAAAATGTTCTGAAGCATTAACAAATATTCATGCTGAATGGAAATTTGGCATTCTTACTGTTGAAATGAAGAAAGATAATTTTTGTCTCCTGTACAATCTGCCTAGACAGAATCCTTTGCTCACCAAAATAACTTTATCTCCTTTGAGACAGTTTTCTCACTTGTGGGCAACCCAAGCTTCCTTATGATCCCCTTTCTGAGATACCTATGAACCTATCTTAGTCTAGTGGCCAAATACCATGTGGAAATTTTGACTTTACTTTCCCCAGATCAGATATCACATTTAAAAAAAAATTATAAGAAAAAATTTTACACTTAAAGTTATCATTTTTTTTTTATTTTTCAGAAGACCTTAAAAAAATCACAAAAATTTGTTCCCTCACTTTATAAAAAGAGATGCTAGTAATAATTAGACTTGTTTATTATACCTTGTATTTTTTAATTCACTCAATGCAATCATAAGACCTGCATGAAAATTGTAAAATCAAAAGGGATGTTAGACCACGCTACTTTAAGCTTTTAGAGCTAAACTATTATTAATATAAATATTTCAATAATTGTATGCTTTATAGAAATGCACAAATTTGTCAACTGCATGTTGTTTCTGTTAGGTGCTGTTGAGTCAGTTCTGACTCGCAGCAACTGTGTGCACAACAGGATGAAATACTGCCAGGTCCTGCACTATGTCCACAGTCGTTTTTATGTTAAAGCCTGTTGCTGGGGCCACTATGTCAATCCATCTCATCGAGAGTCTTCCTCTGTTTCTGACACCCTCTACTCTACTAGGCTTGATGTCCTTCTCCAGGGTCTGATCCTTCCTGACAACATGTCCAAAGTATGTAAGACACAGTCTTGCCATCTTGGCTTCCAAGGAGTACTCTGGTTGTACTTCTTCCAGAACAGATATTTGTTCTTTTAGGGTCCATGGTGCATTCAACATTCCTCTCCAGCACCACAATTCAAAGGCATCATTTCTTCTTCTGTCTTCTCTGTTTATTGTCCAGCTTTCGCATGCATTTCACGCAATTGAGACTACCATGACTTGGGTCAGGTGCACTTTAGTTGTCAAGGTAACATTTGTCTCTCAGTGGAGGCTTGCTTATTGCTGTGATGCTGGAAGCTATGCCACTGGTATTTAGGTACTGGTAAGCTCACCCGTGGTAGATAGGTTTCAGCTGAGCTTCCAGACTAAGACAGACTAGGAAGAAGGACCTGGAAGTCTACTTGTGAAAAGAATTAGCCAGGGAAAACATTATAAATAGCAGCCAATGACATAACTATCTATAATTAGTTTTTACTCTTGTGACAAATGTTCATCAAACTCTTAGGAAATAGTTATATATTGTGCCCAATAAATAATTTTACCCTTCTCCATTTTTATATTGTTGATGAATACTTTAGATTGAACACTGTTATTTAGACTACTTGTTAAATAGATTTGTGCTTCCCTCTGATGCCTCCCTGAAGGTTTTGCAATAAGCTGCAGGCTTCACCAATCACAGTGTATCCTGGAAATGACTGCACCAGACATTTTTAACTGTTGAAATGTCAAATAATGGATTCTTGGGTACAGACTCCAAAGCTAACATCAGATATGGTCAGAGCGTGGCAGTTGACTGAGTAAGTTATCCCAAGGCTTCTTGCTAGTCCAGAAGCAGATGTACTTCTTGTTTCTGTACTTCATGTACTGCAGAGCCACAACTCAGCAGAATAAGAATTAATTAAGTAGGACTAAATAAATGACCAGGAAAAGTTGTTGTGGTTATATATTTGTAACACAGTTGGCAATATTTTTAATTGTTCTATTTTTATAGATATTGAAGAAGACACTGTCTCTACCACTCAGTTTAGAAGACAGCCTTATTTATTTATTTATTTTTAATTTCTGGCTGCTTGTCACTGACTTCTTCCTCTCCCCACCCTAAGGAGATCCAGAAACAGTTTTACTGAGCTTCCCTACTTTTCGCAGCAGTTATTTGCATGCTTCCAGTAAAAACCTGTTGTCCTATTTACAGGATATAATTAGATAAAATGAGTGTATAATTAAGTCCATACATGCAGCATTGCATTTGAGAATGATTGTCGTGTAACCAGGCATGACAAGCCCAGTATTAAGAAACAAGATTGACTTTATATGTAGAGATGTGCTTTCAAGTCTGAACTCACCGGGGATTACGTGACAATGTTTGCCATATGGCTTATGGAAATGTCACAATGTTGGCTTGAATTTTTCGGTCTTTGAAGCTGATAGAGAGAGTCCTAATCTTATATATGATAAAATTGTCATAGCCTGCCAAAGCCAAGTGCCATCGGATCTGACTCATGGTGACCTAGCAGGTAAGAAAAATCAATATATTTGAAGAAGCTCAAGAAAATAGGAATTCACTCAAATGTGTAAGTACTGCCAGAGATGAGACGTATAACAGAGGCATTTGCAAGTCCAGTCTGAGTATCAGACTAAAAAATGTTCAGACAGAAATTAATTTTTCCCATACTGAATTGTACGAAATGCCTCTAGGTTTCTATGGCAAACTCAAGAAGCCTTGCACAGGTATTTAATATTCTTTTAGCACCTATATAAATAATCAGGAAAATGCTTTTGTGATTAAGAACAACGTTTGGGAGTTACTCAAAATCAGAAGGCAAGAAACAACCAGAAAAATACCTGAAGCTTAGAATTAGGAAAAAAGTTTAGTGGCATGCCTGCCGAATGTCATACTTTAAAAAGCTACCAAGGGATTATCTATGAGAATAATTTAGTGTGACTATTTACTATTGATTTACAGTCTAAGACTCAGTAGTGTTACATGTTAATTTATAGATTTTTCTCCAATAAAAATAAAATTAATCTTTGTTAGTTAATGAAAGGTAATCCCACTGGTGATAAAATATAGGCTGGATGGGTTTTAATCAATATGAAATTTAACAGATCATATTCTAACAGTATTTCTTTATTAAATCACATACTGCACAATCTCGCTCATTAACTAATTGAGTAAAATTTTGACATAGGACTTTTTTATAGATGTATGAGGGTTATGTTTTAATTTTTATAATATGGAACTAGAAAAAGAAGTCTTAAAAAATGTATTAAACAATCAAAAATTATACCAATCTTCCACTACTAAGAATCAGTGAAAAAGGATTTTCAACTTTTCTCCGGCTGTATATCTTTGTCAGATATATAACAATGGACGGTACTTGGCTGGCTGGCTGACACCTTGAATCAAAGATGAGGGTACATAGAAAACATTATGCTAAAATATTTTAGGGAGAATAATGTTTGGGGAAAACAATGTTTCTAATAAACTTTCAGATTCATAATTGACTTCAACTATTTCACACTTGTTGGTATTTCCTTTAAATTTTTTCTTCTTTATGCATAAGAACCATGTGTTTATCCTTTAGACCTTTAGTTTTCAAAGATATTGGTGACGATATTTGAAAATCATATATTGTCACACAAATGCAAGTTTTTGATGTCATGTCTTACTGAGTTGTTAATGGAAAACTTTCTAGAGTAATATGTTCTATCTATTTTAGAATTACCTTGCAAGTACAATGTTGTGTTATGCTATGAGCTCAACTCCTCTGAAAGGATTGTCATTAAAGCCAGCTCTTCCTCTAAATACTCAAGAATAGTGTTTCCAGCTAATCCTCCATGTCTTCTGTTTTAGGAATGAAGACCCTCTTTTTAATTATTGAGGCTTTTGAAGATTTGTTGTCAAAAGGTCAATCTTTACCTCTTTTACCAGTCTCATTTTTGTCTTTATCCTTTTGTATAAAGTGTGCATAATTTTTGACAGTATCTGGAACGATATGGCTTTAAGTGTCATAAATATGCATATGAGAATGAATACATTCATTTTACTAATACAATATTCATAGTCACGTTTACATTAGAGGATGGAAATGAAACATTAGTGATGCTAGCTTTGCTTCCTGAAACACACTTAAAATAAGCATGTTACAATATTCTGTAATTTAATACAGAACCTATTATCTGGAAGTCAAAAACTCTTCCCTTGATGCCTATTTTTCCATAATTTCAAAATCATTTTTTTTTACCGGTAGAGAAAATTTAAAGCTGTGTTTTAAACTTGTAAGAGTCCAATTTCTCATGTTATATTTACTATACTCTGTTCTGAGTTTGTTTTCCTTTCCTGGAAATGAGTAACTTGAATGTCGTAGTTCCAGAATATTTTTTCTCCATTTGTCATGGTAAAGCAAGACTTTGATTTCAGCGGTGTTTTCTGGTGTGGTTTTCAGAATTTCAAATACTCTACCATCAAATTTGAACAAAAATAGGGCAGAGAAAGGAGACTGACTTGTTAAATATTATAGTGAAACTGTTACTACATTCAATTAATTTTTTAAACAGTAGTTTATTAGAATGAAAACCTATCCTGGAAACTGTGTTTTTTGTTGCAATTTTGTGTATTAAAGGCATTTTTTTTATTGATGTCATTATATGAAAACAGCAGTATCTTACATTTTATGAAAACATTGATTTACTGTTTGAATGAAGAATACATTCAATTTCAGACAATGAAACAAGTTATTGAAATGTTATTTTGTAACAACAAAGAGTATCTAAACACCACATTTTAATAAAATGTAGCATTTGAACCCATCCTTTGGCAGTCATAGAAGACAGCAAACCTGCTGATACACACCACTGCCCTAACTTAAGGGGTTGGCAACCTTTAACATTTGTGCCAGATGGTAACATGCTAGGACATTTGGGCTGGCAATAACTTGTGGCAGTAGCTCAGTTCCCACTGCCTTCACTACTGTTATGAGCTGTTGATGATATGTCCGGCTACTGCCATAGGCACAGCTAACACTGAACTTGGATCTGACAAAGTCATTGTGGCCTCTGGCTCACTCCATCTGTTCTAATCTCAATGGTGTCAAATAAAATAGAGTAACAGATATTGTAGATTCTGAGGAGGGTGGCTTTTAAAAATACTTTTGTCTACTCCAGATGCCCATAATATCTGACACATTGACACTTTAATGTTTTGAGACCCTAAAATGGTCACCAAGTGACAACCACGGTGATAGGAAAATAACTGCATCATAAGGTCACTCACTTCTTACAAAATCTAAAAGAAAAGGGAATGAGCAGAAGAAGTGAATTTAGACTTTAACACTACCCGAGTCTCAGCTGTAGAACTTTGTTCTACATTTGCAGGTGTAAAACTGTGAAAATTTTCTGACTGTGAAAGGGAAATAGAATAAGAAGAGAATAAAATCTTTCGCATTTTTCAAGCTTCTGCTAATTATGTCTTGCATTCATTAGCCTATAAAAATTATGAAGCAGAAAAAAATAGAAATAAAGACGTTGTTATGTATGCTTGAGTGGCTGGCATACTAGCATTTATTTCTTTTGTCCATCACTTCCTCTAATCTAGTCTAAACTATAGCAGTGTTTTCCTATATGCTTGTATGAGTTTCCCTATTTCATATCCCCTCTTTTCTCTTACCATTACTAAATGCCCAAATTTCTCATGAAGTTTCTGATAGAAGATGGGGAGAAATTATTAATTTCAGAAGGGGGATTAAAATTTTTAAAAAAATAAACAGAGTCACCTGAGAAGAGAAATGTAGACTGCAATTCTTTTCTGACTGGATAAAGTTTTGGTCAGATTTTGATTTCAATATAAAAGATTCCATATTTAATTGCAAAACAGAGGAACATCATTATGTTAGGTCTGTTTAGGGAAGCAAAGTTTTAATAATACTTTCTAAAATCTCATTGTTCCCCTTACTGATGATGATTTCAGGAGTCTTCATAATTCATGTTGCTTGTGGAAAGACCCTGCTACTCTGGGCTTCATTTGGAATATAAGCCTTATAGAAATGCAAACTTCTTTCTGTGGGGAATATAAAATCTTTCTAGGATGAGAAACTTAAAGTATGCAAGTTAGCACAGAGTTAAACAAAATATCATTTTCTTTTACTTTTTTAATACTTCTTCAATTTTACTTTTTATTAATTACAGTAAAAGAATAAAATTTCTAACATCTGTCAATTTTCTCATCTATGATAAACCCTCAGCCCTCCCCCACCCATGTAGCCAATACAGTCATTTTCTTCTATGGATAATTCTCTTTTTAAGTCCTTATAACAGGGGTCTTATATAAAATTTGTCCCTTTGACACTGATTGATTTCACTGAGCATGATCTCTTCCAAATGAGACTATGTTATGAGGTGTGTTCTAAAATTGTCATTATTTTTTATCATAGCATAGTATTCCATTGAGTATATGTACCATAGTTTGCTTATCCATTCATCTGATGATGGACATCGGGGTTGATTCCAACTTTTTGCTATTGTGGACTGTGCTGCTACAAACATTCAATAAACATGTGTCTGTTCATGACAACCTTTGTTTCTGAAGGATAAATTCTCAGAAGTGGGTTTACAGGATCAAATGGCATATCTATTTCTAGCTTTTTAAGGAAGCACCGGATTGTTTTCCAAAGAGGTTGTACCATTTTGAAATCCCACCAAAAGTGTAGGAGAGTTTCCTCATTCTGTAGGTGGTCTTTTAATTCTTCTCATGAAGTCTCTGGATGATCAAAATTGTTGGATTCTTAGTGGTTCCCATTAATCTATTTTCTCTTCTGTTGATCATGCTTTGTTGGTCAGATTTTGAAGTCTGTCGACATTGTGTATTAAAACTTCCATTGTTGATCCTATTTTATCTTGGATGAGCTTTATTGTTTTAGGTTTTATATTTAGGTCTTTTATCCAATTTGAGTTGGGTTTTGTATAAGGTGTTTAAGATATGGATCTTGTTTCCATTTAGTGCAGATGGATATCCAATTTTGCCAGCACCATTTGTTAAAGAGACCATTCTTACCCCAGTTTTAAAATCTTGGGGTCTTTTTAAAATATCAACTGTTCATAGGAAGATGGTGGCATCTCTGGGGTCTCAACTCTGTTCCGTTGGTCTATATGTCTTTTTGTACCGGTACCAGGCTGTTTTGACTACTGTGGCATTGTAATAGGTTCTAAAGTCAGATAGTGAGAAGGCTCCCAATGTGTTCTTCTGTGGTAGTGGTTTACTTACGGGAGGTTTGTTCCCTTTTCAAACAAAGTTGATGATTTGTTTCCCCATCTCCTTAAAAAATGCCATTGGAACTTTTATTGGCATTGCATTATATAAGTAGATTGCTTTGGGTAAAACAGACATTTTTCCAATGTTGAGTCTTCCTATCTATGAGCAAGGAAGATTACTCCATTTATGTAAGTCTCTCTTAGTTTCTTGTAGCAAGGTCTTGCAGTTCTCTTTGTAAAGATCTCTTATTTCTGTAGTTAGATTTATTCCTAGGTATTGTATCTTCTTTGGGGGCTATAGTGAATGAAACTGATTTGGTGATTTCTTCATTAATAACCTTACTGTTGATATTAAGGAATCCTACTGATTTACTTGTGTTTATCTTGTATCCCGTTATTTTGTTAAACTCCTCTATTAGTTCCAATAGTTATGGATTCCTTTGGATTCTCTGTATAAACAATCATATCATCTGCAAATAAGGATGTTTTGACTTCTTCATTGCTGATACAGATGCTTTTTATTTCTTTGTCTTGTCTAATTGTTAAAACTGACTAGAACTTCTAGTACACTGTTGAATAGAAGTGGTGAGAGTGGGCATCCTTGTCTATTTCCCATTCTCAAAGGGAATTCTTGGAATCTTTCACCATTCAGGACGATGAAGGCAGTTGGCTTTGCATAGATGCTACTGAATGCATTGAAAGATTTTCACTCTGTTTCTATTTTTCTGAGAGTGTTAAGCATGAATGTGTGTTGAACTTTGTCAAATGCCTTTTCTGCATCAGTTGACAAAAATCAAGTGATTCTTATCTTTTGTGTTGTTAATGTTGTTGATTCCATTAATTGTTTTTCTAATGTTGAACCAGCCTTGCATCCCTGAAATGAAACCAACTTGATCATGATGAATTTTTTTTTAAATGCTATCGAATTCTATTGGCTATCGTTTTGTTGAAGATTTTTGCATCTAGATTCATAAGTGGTATTGGTCTGTAATTTTATTTTTTTGTGGGATCTTTCCCTGCCTTTGGTATCAAGGTTATGCTGGTGTCATAGAATGAATTTGGGAGTATTCCATCCCTTTCTATGGTATGAAATAGCCTCAGTAGTATTGGAGATAACTTTTCTCTAAAAATTTGGTTGAATTCTCTGGTGAAGCCATCTGGCCAGGATTTCTTTGTTTGGTAGAGTTTTGATGACTTTTTCAATCTCTTCCTTTGTGATAGATTTATTAAGTTGATCTACTTCTCCTTGTGATAACTTTGATGAGTGATATGAATCTAGAAATTTGTCCATTACCTCTAGGTTTTCAAATCTGTTAGAATATAGCCTATCATAGTATTCTCTTATGATATTTTTGGTTTCAGCTGGGTCTGTTGTAATGACTCCCATCTCATTTCTTAATCAGGTTATTTGTATCTTCTGCTGTTTTTCTTTTGTAAGTTTAGCCAATGGTTTATCAATTTTGTTGATCTTTTCCAAGAACCAACTTTTGGTTTTGTTATTTTTTTCAATTGTTTTTTTATTCTCTAATTCATTCAGTTCTGCTCTAATCCTTATCATCTACTTTCTTCTGGTGCCTGAGGGGTTCTTCCCTTGCTCTCCTTCTAATTGTTCAAGCTGTAAGATTAATTTTTAATTTGGGCCCTTTCTTCTTACTGGATGTGTGCAGTTATAAACTGACCTCTGAGCACTGCTTTTGCTGTATCCCATAGATTCTTGTAGGATGTGTTTTCATTCTCATTTGATTCCATAAATTTCTTTATTTTGTCCTTAATTTCTCCTATAACCCAAGGCTTTTTAAGCAAAGTGTTGTTCAGTTTCTATAAGTTTGAATTTCTACCTATAAATTTTCTGTTGTTGATTTCAATTTTTATAGCTCTATTGTCCTGGAAGATACTTTGCAGTAAATATAAAAAGTGTCATTTTTCTCTTTTCACTGTCTCATTCATTCTCTAACCAGAAGCTAGAAAGATGTTTACAGAAAGTAAACTGGATCATTATTCTCATTAAGACATGGCTGGGCCAGGCACAACTCAGTTTTCAAAGTGATATCGTCATGTTTTAACACTTCAATGTAACATATCATTTGATTTCTTGACTGGTGTTTCTGTTGACATCGACTGTGGATTCCAATGAAATGAAATTCTTGAAAATTTCAAAATTTTCTCCATTTACTTTGATGTTGCTTATTGGTCCAGTTGTAAGGACTTTGTTTTCTTTACTTTGAGGTCCAGTCCATCCTGAAGGCTGTAGTCTTGGATCTTCATCAGTAGTCCTCTTCACTTTTAGCAAGCAAAGTTGTGTCTTCTTCATACTGTGAACTACAGACGAGTCTTCCTCCAATTCTGATGCTATGTTCTCCTTCATATAGTTCATCTTTTCAGATTATTTGTACAGCATACAGATTGAGGAAATGTAGTAAAAGAACAACCCTGATGAACACCTTGCCTGATTTTAAATGACACAATATCCTTTGTTCTTGAATGACTGCTTCTTGGTCTACATGCAGGTTTCGAATAAGGACAATTAAGAGTTCTTGAATTCCTATTCTTTACAATCTTAGCTGTAATGTGTTATAATACACAAAGTTGAATACCCTTGTGTAGTCAACAGAACACAGGTAAATATCTATTCAGTTTTTTCAGCTTTCAGTCAAGATTCATCTCACATTAGCAATAGTATCCCTTTGTCCACGTACTCTTCTGAATCCAGCTTGAACTTCTGGAAGTTCCCCATATAGTTCTGTGTAACAGCTACTGCTGAAAAAAAATTTGAATTATCTTCGGCAAATTTTACTTCTGTATGTTATTAATGACATTATTTAATAATTTTTACATTCTGTTGTATCACTTTTCTTTGCAATGGGCATAAACATCACATTCACTGAGGAGCTGTACATGCTCACATCAAGTGAATGAGCATGTGAGGAATAGATATTTAATCTGTTTATATTGTCAGTATCACAAAAATACATGACATCTCAAAAAAAAGGAAACAAGAGCAATTATACTCAGCGTTACACAGTGAATAGTTGGAAGAAAGTTCAATTGTGGAGTCGATATTTTATTTATTTACTTCATTTTGTTTCTGTTCCTATTGACCTGTAATCCATATAGATAAAATGTGTGTGTGTGTGTGTGTGTGTGTGTGTGTGTACACAGTTTAACAAATTAACTCAGTAAATATACTCATGCAACCAAACTGCAGGTTGATAATGCTATGATAGGTACAAAACAGAAAGACAACAAGAATATGTTGATGAAATTTAGAAGATGTTTTAGAGGCCATTATCATTAATTAACTTGCCTCTCTGTAATAAACAGGTTTCTTATCCCTATGAACTCAAGGTACAGTTTAAAAATACATTCTTAAATCTTTCTGTTTCATTTAAGACAAGGTAGACTAAGTACCATGAATAGTGGCAAATTGTTTACATTTTGGGGCACAGTAGAGTTGGAGATTAGAGTGTAGAAGGAAAGCTGTTATAGAATCATGAACTTACATAATATGTCATAATTTATATGAAATGCTATCCTAATTCATTATTATATTTGGCCCTCAAGTGCTCCAAATGTGGATAGTTTAAGTCACTTTGAATTGGCTCTGTTATTTTGACATGGCTTAAGTATTATTAGATGACCTCTTTGCATCCTGGCACAACAAAGTACAGTGCAGAAAATCTGGAATCAGCTATTAGTGTCTAGACAGAAATGGTATTAAGAGACCCAAATCTGCATGCCATAGGTGTTTATTGTTTCTAAGTTTCCATTGCTTCTAAAATTATTAGTGGAAAGAGCTAGAAATTACTTAAAAATGAGTAAAGATATTTTGTACATATATGGAAAACATAAGATTTGTAGTGACTATACATCTGTGGAGACTGTGGAAAAGCTTAAATTCATTGGTTAGAAAAAGGCCAGAGGCTAATTGTGAAATAAACTACCAAATGCACCTATGCAAGTTGAAGTTGAAGCTGAAGAAAATCGGAACAAGTCCATGGGAGTCAAACTACAACCTGAAGTATATTGCACCTGAATTTGGAGAATATCGCAAAAAGATATATGACAAAGTGGGAACAAATGACTAAAGGCCAGATGAACTGTGGGATGACAATAAGGACATCATACATGAAGACAACAAAGGGTCATTAAAAAGACAGGAAAGAAAGACCAAAAGGGATGTCTCAAGATGCTCTGAAACTTACTCTTGAACATAGAGCAACGGAAGCTAATGTGAGAAATGGTGAAGCAAAAAAAAGTGGAGAGAAGATTTTAAGGGGCTACATGAGAAGACAAAGTAAACTATTAAAATGAAATGTACAAAAACTTGGAGTTAGAAAATCAAAAGGGAAGAACGCTCTCAAGCATTTCTCACTCTGAAAGAAATGAAGAAAAAAACTTCAGCCTTGAGTTTCAATATTGAAGGATTCTATAAGGAAAATACTGAACTGCTAAGGAAGCATCAAAAGATGATGAAAGGAATTCACAGTCACTGTACCAAAAAGCACCAGTCAAAATTAAACCATTTTGGGATGTAAAATATAATCAGGAACTGTAATACTACTAAAGAAAGAAATCCTAGCTACACTGAAGACACTGGAGAAAAACAATGCTCCAGGAACTGATGGAATACCAGGTGAGATGTTTCAAAAGATAGATGCAACGCTAGAAGTTTTGAAGCATAGTTTGTTCATCTATGCCAAGAAATTTGGAAGATAGCTACTTGCCACTTGACAGAAAGAGATCCATATTTGTGTACATTCCAAAGGAAAGTGATTCAACAGAATGCAGAAATTATCAAATAATATCTTTAATAACAATGTTTAAATAAAATTTTGTTGAAAATAATTTAAAAAGGGTTGCAGGAGTACACTGAGAGGGAACACCAGAAGTTCAAGTTAGGTTCATAGGAGTACTTGCAAAGAGGAATATTATTATTGATGTCAGATGGACCTTGGTTGAAAGCAGAAAATACAAGAAAGATGTTTACCTCTCTTTTAATGACTATGCAAAGGCATTTAACTGGTTGAATGACAAGAAATTGTAGGTAACGTTCAGAAAAATGTGAATTCCAGAGCACTTAATTGGCTCACTCAAAACCTGTACATAGGTCAAGAAGCCATCACTCCAACAGAACAAGAGGATATTGCACAATTTAAAATCAGGAAAGCTATGCATCAGAGTTGTATCTTTCATCATACTTATTCAGTTTGTATACTGAGAAAATAATCTGAATACCTGGATGATATGAAGAATTCAGCATCAGGACTGGAGGAAGACTAATTAATATTCTGCAGTATGCAGATTACACAACCTTTCTTGCTGAAAGTGAAGAGGATTTGAAGTACTTACTAATGAATACTGTGACCTTCAGAATGGATTACATCTCAACATAAAGAACAGAAAATCTTCATAGTTGGGCTGACAGGCAACATTATGATAAAAGGAGAAAAAAAATTGAACTTGTCAAGGATTTCATTTTACTTGGATCCACAATCAACATCCATGGAAATAGCTGTCACGTAAACAAATTACGTAGTAAATCTGGCAAATCTGTTGTAACAGATCTCTTTAAAGCATTGAAAAACAAAGATACCACTTTGAGGACAAAGTTGTGCTCAAACTAAGCCATTATATTTTCATTTACCTCATACACATGTGAAAGATGGAGAGTGAATAAGAAAGACTGAAGAAAAATTGATGCTTTAGAATTATAGTGTTTGCTTAAAACATAGACTATACCAGACTGCCAGAAAAATGAACAAACGTATCTTGGAAAAAGCACAGCCAGAATGCTCCTGGGAAGTAAGGATGGTGAGACTTTATCTCTTATACTTTGGATATGTTATCAGGGGGACTAATCCCCAGAGAAGGGCATCATGCTTATTCAAGTAGAAATTAAAACCAAACCCACTGCCATTGATTTGATTCTGACTCATAGCTACCCTATAGGACAGAGTAGAACCATCTCATAGAGTTTCCAAAGAGCACCTGGTAGATTTAAACTACTGACCTTTTGGTTAACAGATATAGCACTTAACTTCTACACTACCAGGGTTTCCAGTAAAGTAGAAGGTCAGTGAAGAAAAAACCAAAGACCCTCAAGGAGATGGGTTGATACAGTGGCTGCAAAAATGGGCTCACGTGTGGCAATTTGGGTTGTAACAATAATGCTAGCCTGGGCACTGTTTCCTTCTATTTACATCACATCATTGTGAGTCTGAAACAACTTGGCAGCACCTGATGACAGCAGTAACATACATGTATCTTCAATTCAAAAGTAATATTAACTGATTTTTCAATAGTACCCCTGAATTTATATTTGTAACTCTTCTCTCACTGTAAAAACCACAGTACTTAATATTTTAATATTAAATTAAAATTTGACATTTTAATATTACAGATTTGATTTATACTACAATTCATGTAAATTGTTTTGAAATTGCAAAATAATACTATAAAAACATATAAATCAAGCTGAAATTTTCTTTGCAGTGTTTTTTGTATCCTTCCAAAATATTCCACCAAGTTGTATCAATGACTACACTCTATACTTAGAGAATGAGGAAATGTTTTTGAACATCCTTAGTGAGATACATTTTCTCTTTTCAACATCAGTTTGTTGTTGAATGTGTACAATTCTATGTGATCTCAGACTTAAACATTTATTAGACACAGAATATTAAGAGGTCTCACTTTTCCCCTCTCACTTCTACTTTTTTCACTTTTTGTCCCTCCTAGCTTATACCTCTTTTAGAAATGATTTTTAAGAAAATAAAACATTACTGATTTTACAGTCAAATATATGGTTAAAATTCTATACAGCTTATAAAGCATAATTTATCTATATAAAATTTTCAGAGGTGTCTTCAGAAAAATTTAGATGAAAACATGTTCCTGGTGATTTAAGATTAGCATTTTCTGGATCTCTTAACATGACTGTTTCTTAAAATCTAGTGTTTTGGGTATAGTTTTATTTTACCTGACTTCTTGTATTAATTCCATTATTCTTTCAAATCATTAAAATGGACTATACTTCATGGATATGATGTAGAAAGCTATACAAAAAGATACCTATTTCATACTGGCTTGGTAATTTCTAAGAGATTATACTCTCAATGGCGTACCTAGGAAATTCATTAAAGTGGTAAATAATATAAACCTCTAAAATATTTAAAACCTTAGGTTGAAATATTTATCAATATTAAGTTAAAATATTAAAGGTTTTAATAACTTTCTTCAATTAGTGAGTGTTCTTTGAGTCTTTTGAACATTTTCCACTCACCTTTCCATTGAACTGTTTATATTCATTTAAAAAGACATTTATTATTGAGTTAAAAAAGAAATCACTTACCCTGGCATGAAAAAAAAAGACATTCTGGTATTCACATATCCTCACAAAAAAGACATCAATATGAAATAAAAATCCATAATCTAGAAATGAAATACATTAGAGGTTTAAAACATGAAAGTCAATGTCAAAAATTTAACAATTCATTGTGTTTTGTGGGTATAACTTACTTAAGGTGTTGTATGCCGTGATGGTTAAGACTGTGTTTCCTCTTGGCTGGGCCATGATTCTTAGTGTTTATATGGGATCACCCCTGTGATAGGATTTGCTATGAATATCCAATCAGTTGAAAGGGCATGTGATCTACATTCAAATATAAGTGGACACTCTGGCTTTTGCCTGCTCTCCGTCCTGCAACTGGCTCCTCTTCATCTGATCTCTGGTTCATGGGCCTTGAGCTAGCAGCTCACCAGTGTTGGAATTCCTGGATCTTCACTGCTTGTAAGCAAGAGCACTGTCCTCTGACCAGCTGACCTTGGGTTTGCTAGCCCCTGCAGCAACATAAATCAGGAGAAGTCTCTACTCTGATTCACAGACTTTGGATGTTCCAGCTTCTGCAATCTTGTGAACTCTATATTCATATTTACATGCTTTACTGGTTTTGCTTCTCTAGAGAACACAGCCTAAGACATTCTTATCCCATGGAGTTTCCAGTGTTGTAAATCCTTATAAGAGCAGATTGCCACATCATTCTCCTGTGGAGCCACTGGTGTATTTGAACTGTCAACTTTTCAGTTAACAGCCAGGTGTTTAATCACTGCACTACTGGATTTCATTTAAAGGTGTTATTTTTTAAAAAAAGACAAAGAAAAAGCCAACAATCTGTTGCTCTTGAGTCAGTTGCTACCCATAGTGACCCTATATAACAGACTAAAGCTGTCCCATGAGGTTTCCAGGGAACAGTTGGTGGATTGGAACAGCTGACTTTTTACTTAGTACCTAAGCTCTTAATCACTGTGCTTAAGGTGCAGTGTAGTGGTAAATTAAGTGTTATGGCTGCCAACTAAAATGTCAGCAGTTTGAATGAAACCAGGAGCCTGTTGGAAACTCTATGGGGCAGTTCTACTCTGACCTATAGGGTTGCTATATAAAATTAATACATGTACAAAAAATTTCATGGACCATCAAAATTAAAATAATAGTGAAGTGTGTCTTTTTTTAATTCATGTCCCCAAAACACTCTGTTAACACATTGATAAATATTATTTCGCTTACATATTCAGATATATGTTAACTATTAATGGTAGAAGTCATAATATTCATTATTTGTAACTGTTTTTCCTCTTAGCGATAAATCATGGATATTTTTAAACATTGATATTTACATGGTACATATTTTTATTTTATTTTTAACCTATCTATATTTTGTATTTAAAATATTTATATTTCATCCAGAGTATTTTTATGACTTACTTTTTATCTGATATTTTAAGTTGGGGTTATTACAGCTGTAAGCATATAGTTTTGTAGCATTTTTATTGATATGACTGAACTTAAATCTCTGATCTTTCAGTTGTTTTCTATTCGTACTGTCTGTTCCTTGTAACTTTTTCCTGTTATTTCATTCTCCTTTCAAAATGAGTATTTTTATAACTCTATTTTTATCCCCAATAGTGGTTTATTGGAAACCCTGGTGACATCAGGTTAAGTACTGTGTTAGTTAACCAAAAGGCCGTCAGTTCAAATTCCCCAGGTACTTCATGTAAACTCAGTGGAGCAGTTCTACTCTGTTGTATAGGTTTGCTATTAGTTGGAGTTGACTCAACAGTAACATATATGACTTAGGCTTTTTAATATTATTTAGGTTTTTTAAGTGGCATATTGTTTATATTAACATAATCAATTTTATGTTTAAGGATTGCGTCACAATGTACATTTTACCTTGTTTGCAATCTACCCAAATGAACGCAACAGTTTGATTTATGTTTACAAATCTAAGCATCACATGCTAGTTTTTCTGCTACTCTTGTAATCCTGATTCCATCAACATAATTTATTAGTATTAATAATTAATATATCAACTTTTGTGAATGATTTACTTTCATAAATTTTGAAGTGAATTAAAGTCACTCTGTTTTAATCTAAAGTTTACATTGTAAATCTGACATGAGACTTATGCTTGATATAGAAAGATAAATGTAGACTTATAGCTAGTGAATGGAATTATATTTCAGAAATTCAATTGGCAATTTGATGATTAAGGATTATTATTTCTTTATAAGTCTGAGAGTGGTGATAGATATTGTTAATGTTTATCACCAATGTCCATGTTGCTTTCTCCTCTGGATAGATGGAAGACTGCATTTATTATCATTCTTACAGCTAGTTGGGAATATAATACTAGTTCTTAACAATGAATTCTAGGAAGAAATACTGTCAATAATTTTGCCTGAACCACAGAAGTCATAAAACTATCCTCCACTTCCATTACCCCCTGCCAAGTTCTACAAAAACATTCTGCTAGTCTCTGCCTAAATTTTTTAGTTGCAGCCTGGGTAACAGCTGCTTTAAAACATCAGTGGAAATTATTTCTGTAGAACAATGAATAAAACTTGGTTGCATTTAAACTACTTAGATTTGAGGAATTGAGGCTATACTAGCATAAACTAGACTGTCTTGATTAATACCACAATGTGAACTTCTACAAAATCTTGGTATACACATAAGTGTCTGTAGTGAGGAATATTTGCAGCAGGGGAAATGAGGCATGATCACAGAACTAAAAGTTAGCCTATTCATGGTCATACATTTTATGAGAAAATGCATAAGATGAGTCTTAATGAACTCATGCCTTCTCAAAGTTAAAAGGAAAAATAAAGAGGAAATAAGAGGTGGATTATAGTCACATGCCAAATCAAACATTGAGTAGAGATTTTACAGTTCATTACTTTAAAAAAGAACTGTAAAAATAATACCAATAAATGCTAGAACAACAAAAAAATTCAGTTCTTTATACACATTTCCTTAATATAAAAAGCAATACTTACTAAAAGAAGGGAGAAAAATATTTTAAAAGATACTTTTATGTAAGAACTACAAATATGATGATATGTATAACTACCAACTTTTTATCTTCCATTACTATTCCATTATTGCTCTTTAGAATTTTAGGTTTGTTGCTCTCAAACAGAACTAAAAATAAAATTATAAAATCATTCTTTCTCTAAAACTACATTACATATAAATTTACAGACTCAAATACAGTAAGCAGAAGTAATGGGTGATTTATTTGCAATTTGTGAACAAGCAATCCATTCAAAAGAGCTCTTAAACTTCAAAACATGTGAGTTTGTTCCCATGTTTAAAACTGTATGACTTTTTGTTGTATTTCAAAGAAATCCCAAGTTTCTCAATATCATTTACATGGCCTTGAAACATTTGAACTTCCCTTCTACCATCTTGTGTCGTTCTCACTCTCTCCAGGTGGCTTCCTTTACGTTCCTTGAATTTCAAACACTTGCCAATCTCAAACCTCCTATCAACAGAACACTGACCTACCTCACCCCATTGTTAATTTTCCTTTTGTGTAACTGGGTCACTTTATTTTCTTTTCTTGTATCATTTTTTTGACGGCACTTGGCTTTTGGCATCATTTTGAAAATAATCTATTTTGGAAGACTTCCACAATTGACCAAACTAACACATATGGAGAAACAGCCTACAGTAGATTTACTTTTTTTAGAAAAAAGAAAATTAGTATCCAGGGAGCTAAGATGGTACAGCCGTCAAACACTTGAGTTGGTCTCTCACAACAAAGATCCCCAAAACTAATGAATCAGTTATATTTGACATTCTAGAAATCCTAAATATCAAAGAGAAAGTTGAGCAATAAGGAAAGCAGAGTAGATCCCCAAATACCTGGGACTGGCTAAACCTGACCCAACAGAAATTGGTAACCCTCAGGCAGATCAACACCAATAAGCTTGGTGAGGGGAAGAGTGGTGTTCAGAAAGCAGTGTACCCAGTGGAAAAGATCAAGCAATGGAGAGCCCGTTTGCCCTTCTAGAATCAGTGAAAAATGATATCGAATTGTCAAAAGTTAATTGCCTAGCTGCAAAACCTATCTTTCTACCAGCTTTAAGAAGCAGATAAATGCCTTCTTCATACACATTAAATGATACCTGTCAGTTGTCTGCAGTATAAAGGAAATAAACACTCCTACACATCAAAAAAGAGAAAAACATGAAGTCTCAGCAAAAACAAAACCAAAAACAATGAAAAAGATTAAAAAATGCATAAAGAAAAGAACATCACCATAGAAAATTAAGTAGAACAAGGATGCTGTCAACTACCAATAGTGCACAGGAAAAGGCATCAAAATGACAACATTAGACTCCTACTTATCAGTGACTACCTTGAATGTAAATGGGTTAAATGGCCCAATAAAGAGAAAAAGAGTAGCAGAATTTACAACAGAATCCTTCTACATGCTGCCTACAAGAGAAGCATATTATACTTAAAGACACAAACTAAAACTAAGAGGATTTTTAAAAAAAATATGTCAAGCAAAAAAGGGCAAGAATGGCAATATTAGTTTCTGATAAAGTAGACTTTAAAGTAAAATCCACCACAACAGATACGGAAGGACACTACATTAAAAAAAAAAGATCAGTACACCAGAAGACATACCTATATTAAATGTTTACATACCCAATGATTTAAAAAAAAAAGCTCATACTCATTCCTGCTGAGTCTGTTCTGTTGCATAGCAACCCTATAAGACAGAGTAAAATTGCCTTATACATAGAGTTTACAAGGAGCCCTGGTGGATTTGCATAGTCAACCTTTTTGTTAGCAGCCGTAACACTTAACCGCTAGGTCACCAGGGTCTCTGTGCCCAATGATAGGGCTTCTAAATACATAAAACAAATTCTAATAGCATTGAAAACGGAAACAAATGCTACACAATAACAGTAGGAGACTTCAACATACCACTTTTAGTGATGGATGAAAGATGCAGAAATGTGCTCAATAAAGCCACAGCCAACTAACTTGACCTCATAGAACACTCCACCTAACAGCAGCCAAGTGTACTTTTTTTCCCAAGGCTTATGGAACATTCTCCAAAATAGACCACATATAGGCCATAAAGCAATCTTTAACAAAAACAAAAGCATCAAATTATTACACAGCATCTTTTCAGACTATAAACCTTTAAGAGTAGAAATAAGTAACAGAAAAATCAAGGAAAAAAAATCAGACACATGGAAACCTAATAATATCTTGCTCAAAAACTACTAGGGTATAGAAAAAATCAAGTGCAGAATGAAATAATTCAAAGGATCAAATGAGAATGAAAACATATCCTAACAGAACTTTTGGGACACAGCAAAACTGGGTTCAGAGATCCATTTATTTCAATGACTGTATGCATACAAAAGGAAGAAAGGGTCCAAATCAAAGCAGTAATTCTACAACTCAAACAAGTAGAAAGAGAGCAGCAACAGAAGGTCTCATACACTAGAAGACAGTAAGTGATAAAAATTAGAACAGAACTAAATGAATTAGAGAATGTGAAACTGATTAAGAGCGTTGACAAGACCAAAAACTGGTTCTTTGGAAAGATCTACAAAACTGATAAACCACTGGCCGAAGTGATGATAGAAAAACAAGAGATTAAGAAAATAATCTGAATAAGAAATGGGATGGGTGACATCACAACAGACCCAATTGAAATTTAAAACAATTGTAACAGAATACTGTGAAAAATTTTACTGTAAAAAACGTGAAAACCTAGAGGAAATGGACAGGTGTCTAGATATACACTTCCACCTAAACTAATATAAGCAGGTAGAACAACTAAACTAATCCCTAACAAAAGAAGAAAATGAAAAAGTAATTAAAAACTCTCAACAACAACACTAAAAAAACCCTGGCCTTGATGGCTTCCCTGAGGAATTCTACCAAACTTTCAGAGAAGAGTTAACACTGTTATTCCTAAAGACATTTTGGAGCATACAAGATGATAGAATACTCTCAAGCTCATTCTATGAAGCCAGCATAAACCTGACACTAAAATCAGCAAAGATAAAACAAAAAAGGAAAATTACACACCAGTATCTTTCATGAACATGGATGCAAAAATCCCCAACAAAATTCTAGCCAAAAGAATTCAACAGCATATCAGGAAATAATTCACTGTGACTAAGCAGAATTCAGGAAACCCTGCTTGTGTTAGGTACCGTGTCTGCTAACCAAAAGATTGGCAGTTCAGATCTACCAGGTACTCCTTGGAAACTCTATGGCACAGTTCTACTCTGTTCTATAGGGTTTCTGTGAGTCGGAGTCTACTCGATGGCACTGAGTTTAAGTGGAATTCATACCAGGGATGCAGGGATGGTTCAATATTAGAAAAACAATTAATGTAATTAATCGCACAAATAAAACAAAAGACAAGAACCACTTGATTGTATCAATTGATGCAGAAAAGGCATTTGGCAAAGTCCAAAATGCATTCATGTTAAAAACTCTCA
Source organism: Heterohyrax brucei (assembly GCA_028571685.1). Lineage (NCBI taxonomy): Eukaryota > Metazoa > Chordata > Mammalia > Hyracoidea > Procaviidae > Heterohyrax > Heterohyrax brucei. Next base: position 68,565,400 of record CM053151.1, read on the forward strand.
GAAAAATAAGAACAGAAGGGGAATACCTCAACATAATGAAGGGCATTTGTACAAAATCAACAACCAAAATCATCCTAAAGATAGAGAGTCTGAAAGCGTTCCCCTTGGGAATGGAACCAAGACAAGGATACCTTTTCTTACTATGTTTGTTTGAGATAGTGCTTGAGGTTTTAGCTGGAGCAATTAGGCTAGAAAAGTAAATAAAAAGTATCCAATTTAATAAGAAAGAAGTGAACCTATATCTATTTTCAGATGATATGATCTTATACATAGAAGACCCTAAAGAATCCACCAAGAAACTACTGGTACCTAATAGAAGAGTTTAGTAAACCATCAGAATAGAAGATAAATGTTAGAGGAATCAGATTTCTCCAGACAAACAAAGAGGATGTCAAAGAGGACATCACAGAATCAATATCATTTACGATATCCCTGAAGGTGATAAAATGCTTAGGAATAAATCTAACTAGAGATGTAATAGACCTACACAAAGAACACAAGACGCTACTGCAAGAAACCAAAAGAGAGTATGTACATGGAGAAACACACTTTACTCATGGATGGGAAGACTCAACTTGATGAAAATGTCTTTTCTACCAAAAGCCATCTGTAGATACATTGCAATCCGAATCCAAATTGCAATGGCATTTTCTAAGGAGATGGAGAAGAAAAATCACCAACTTCATATGGAAAGGAAAGAGCAAATTAAAGTATTACTGAAGAACAAAGTAGGAGTCCTCACACTATCTGACTTTAGAACCTATTTGACCACCACAGTAGTCCCAACAGCTTGGTACTTGTACAACAACAGATTCATAGACCAATGGGACAGAATTGAGAATCTAGCAATAAAATCATCCACCTATGAGCAGCTGATATTCTACAAAGGCTCCAAATCCATTAATTGGGGAAAAGACATCCTTTTTAACAAATTGTGTTGGCATAATAATATCCATTAACAAAAAACTGAAATAAGACTCATAACTCACACTAGGAACAACAACCAACTCAAAATGGATCGAAGACCTAAATGTAAAATCTAAAGTGAAAAAGATCACAGAAGAAACAGGAGGAGTGTTGGCAACCCTAATATACGGCATAAACAGAATACAGAATATTACTAACAGTTCACAAATACCAGAAGAGAAAACAGATTACTGGTAACTCCTAAAAATCAAATACTTATGTTCATCCAAAGACTTCACAAAAATAGTAAAAAGACAACTTGCAGGGGGGTGTGAAAAAAATGTTTGGATACAACAAATCCAGTCAGCATCTAAGTTCTAAAATCTACAAGGTACTAGAATAACTCAATAACAGAAACACAAATAATTCTGTTAAAAAAATGGACAAAAGATTTGAATAGGACCTTCACCACAGAAGACATTCAGATGGCTAACAGATACATGTGGAAATACTCATGATCATTAGCCATTAGAGAAATCCAAATCAAAACTACAGTTTCATACTATCTCACCCCAATAAAATCAAGAAAAAGCTAACTAACAGTCATTAAGTCTATTCTGACTCTTAACAACTCTACATGACAGAGTAGAACTGCTCCATAGAGTTTCCATGGACCGCCTGTTGATTTGAACAGTCAACCTTTTGGTTAGCAGCCAGAGCACTTAACCACTATGCCACCAGGGTTTCCTCACCTCCGTAAGGCTGATATTAATCCAAAAAACACAGAATAATAAATTTGGAGAAGCTGTGGAGAGACCAGACCGTTTATACATTGTTGGTGGCAATGTAAAATGTTACAACTACTTTGGAAAATGTTCTGCATTCTACTTTGATGAGTCATGTCTGGAGGTCTTAAAAGCTAGCAAGCAGCCATCTAAGAAGCATCATTTGATCCTGACACCTGGAACAAAGGAAAATGAAGAATACCAAAGACGTATAGAAAATATGATCCTAATAAATAGAAAGGGCCTCATAAACCAGAGACTACATCAGCATAAATCAAGATAACCTAGATGGTACCCAGCTACCATAAATGTCTGCCCTTACAGGGAAATCAACAAAGATTTCCTGATGGAGTGGAAGAAATGTGGACTGCAGAACTCAAAGTCTAATGAAAAAACTAGACTTGATGCTGGAAAAGACTGAAGGGTTCCCTTAAGACATGGCCCAGTGATTCTGTTAGCCCAGAACTGAAACCTTTCCGGAAGTCAACTCCTCAGACAGAGATTGAACTCATCTATAAAACATAAAATGATACTGGTGAAGATTGTATTTCTTGGCTTAAGTAGATGCAGCAAACTAACTGGGCAGCTCTTGTCTGGATAAGAAGACTGAGGGATGTAGGAGCTGGTTGAATGGGCGTGGGGAAGACAGGATGGAGACAAGTAGAGTGCTGTCAGAGGGTAAGGAGAGAAGTTAAGGTGACCTGTTAATTTTTTGTATGAAAAACTGACTTAAATATCCGCCGAAGGAAAAAAATTAGGTTATGTAAGTATCTTACATAATAATTCTGATTATTTCTTGGGATTTTCTTTCTTTCTTTTTGATCTCCCCCTCCATTAGAAAAGGAAGGAGCTCTGGTGGAACAAATGTTAACTGCTGACTGGAGGTTGGCAGTTTGAAATCACCCAAAAATTATTGGAGAAAGATCTGCTGATCTGCCTCCGTAAAGATTGCAAACTAGAAAATCCAGTGGGGAATTCAACCCCAACACATGTGCTTCCTATACGTCAAAGATTGACTCAGTGGTACCCAGGCACTCAACGATAATCAACTATGGAGAAGAGGTGATCAATGTAGATCTCTGATGTCTTGACCCCAGGAGGGCTCCCGGTGAGGTCTATTGTAGGAACCCTAAACAAAGGAAGATTGGTAATCTGGAATTTTGTTCCCTTGAAAACATTCATGCTAAAATATCTCTTGGAAACACTTTTGGTACCCTTGGGAGATACATCCTGCTGGAATTTTTAAAAAAAAAAAAACAAAAAAAATGACAGTTGTAAAGAGAAAAAAAATCTTTCAAATATAGTGTAAATTGTTAGCACATTTTATGACAATGATTAGTCTTGAACATTTTCCTAATCCTATTGAAATCTTCTGTATTTTGAAGAAAAAACTGGGTATTTATTAGAATATGATGAAAATATATATTAGAACTTCAGTGTTTGCATTTACCAGAGTCTTAAGTGTTTTCTAAAAAAATGTTCCTTAGAATTACATATTCTGTTAGTTTCTAAATTCTAATTAAGCTCAGAATCAAGGAATAGCATCTTATATTTTCATGGCACTTACTATATATAGACATATGTCTAGTCTGTCTAGCTATCTATATTTGTTTAACTGCCATTATAGTACAATTAGCTGGCTTCTGTCTTGGCCTGTATTCTACAGATTAGGAAAATAAGGCAAAATGAAGCCAAATAAATTTTCAAAAGACGACATGGGTAGTAAGTGACGGCACTTAAATTTGACATTGTTCAGTTTGGCTCAGTTTGTCTTCTAGAAAACTCTGTTAAAGTCATCTACCTATCTAGTTATTTCTTCTAGTTCCTAATCAGCCATAGTCACATAATTTCTAAATGTTTGTTTTCTTGACAAGTTTTTGTTTTTCTGCTGTATAGATATGTAGTGCTAATACCCTATAATTTCCATGATTGTTGGTTGAAGATCAAGTCTACTGACCTGAATCCTGCTTTGAAACAGTTTTCATGATTTCAGCTGATACACATCCTTTTTCTGCTTCTTTGTTTCTTCACCCATAGAATGATAAGATGTGGGTAGTCTATAGTCTGACATTAAAGTCTACGAACTAGTGGACTGAGATTCTTATAATCTCTGCCTGGAAAAATGCCCAATAGCCAATTGCTCTAAAACCTTAAACACTAGTTCTAACTTTAGAACTAGACTGTATTTTATAGTGATTACATTACATAGTGATGTTGGACAAGCTGTTTAGTAAGTTTTTGTGCTAGTCACCCCATTCGCAGATGTGGATAATATTAAAATCTACATCGTAGAATTGTTATGAGTATTAACAGAGAGACTAATTGCAAATTTTTAAACATTTCTTGGCACAGAGTAAATTGTATGTAAGTATTTGCAAAATAATCATACAGATTTACACTGATTTTCACATTAAAGCTTTTTTAATTTTATGGCTTACTGTCATTGTGGTAGATATGAAAGGATTTGTAGAAAAGAGTAGATTTAAATCATTCACAAACAGTACATGATGTATGATTCCCAAAGGAAATGACTTTAAAGAAAAATCTTATTTAAAATGTTTGTAATCAAAGATTAATAGAGATTTTGTTTTTTTCAATGTATTTCTTAATCTCCAGAATATTACTAGACAAGATTTGATTGTGTTTTAGTGCTGTCATTTTCTATCCATTCCTACATTACATGAGGAAGTTCTTATCTCTATAATGCAATCATTTTAATATTTTGATTATTCTAGGTAAGTAATAATAAAACTTAATATTGAAAGAATGCTGTCTTGATGTAGCTATATAATTTATCTTTGTTTTATAAATCCTGATCTTACTGGCAAGTGGAAAAATGTATTTAAACTGCATAGCTTTCTAATCTTGAAAGTGAAGTTTCAAAACATGTTGAAGGTGAAAGCTACATTGTGCAGCCCCATACAAAATCACATAATCCATTGGCAGAGGAATAGAAGTGGAATTAAAATGACATTTTGTAGGGTTACGTTGGTTGCTTTCTAAAAACTGCTGAAAAATACGTATTTTTTGACACTATGAAAATGTAGTTAAATGTAGTTGCAAATCTTTCACCTATGTACAATGGCAGATAATCTAACATTCTAATGAAAGAGATCATCTTATTTATTTGGAATAAAAAATATAGTTTTCTCCATATTGAAAATGAAATTTGAAACTTATCTGTACAAATCACACAATGACAATTCATTCAGGGGCTTTCTTAAGGGTAGAATAGAAACTGCTCTGATCTGCCAACATTTTTTACCTCTCTCTATCTGTCTGAATTCATGCTTTTCTTGTAATAGTCACAGCAAAATGTATACTTGCCCAATTTTTTAATGGGATAGAAAGGAAAATATGATTATGACATTTTGAAGTGTAAAAAATATAGAAAGAATATATGTTTAAAATATTGTCTCCCCATCTAAGACTACAAATTTGAGCCTGAATACATCCCCTACTTTCTCACTCCAGGGAGGGACCACTACTACTGCCCTCTGGTACATACATAAAAACACCAAACCAAGCCCATGGCTGGCATGCTGATTCCAATTTATAGTGACCCCATGCATAGTTCAAGAAATTTTTCTGAAATTATCAGTATATTTGTGTGTATTTGTCAGTATAGTGTTTAATGGCTTAGTTCCATTTACCAGTATATCCTTACCTGCTTGATACCAAAACCAAATCAAGCCCGCTGCTATCAAGTCAATTCTAAGTCACAGCAAACCAAAAGGGCAACTGCTTCATAGTGTTTCCAAGCAGCACCTGGCAGATTTGAACTGCTGACCTTTAGGTTAGCAGAGGCAGCACTTAACCACTACACCACCCAGGTTTCCAGCTTGCTGTCGGCATATATAAATTTGCTTTAACTTATTTAATACTTCGAAACCCTGGTGGTACTGTGGTTACACACTACACCAGTTAACCAAAAAGGTTGGGAGTTTGAACCTACCAGGCACTGTTCACAAAAAAATCTATATTTTTGTTGTTTTTAAGTGCTGTTGATTTGGTTCAAATTTATAGTGACACTGTGCGCAACAGAACAAAACACTGCCTGGTCTAGCACCTTGTCCACAGTCATTTTTACGCTTAAGCCCATTGTTGGAACCACTGTGTCAGCCCATCTCGTCAAAGGTCTTCCTCTTCTTCGCTGACCCTCCAGTCTACCAAACGTGATGTCCTTCTCCAGGGACTGATTCCTCCTGACAACGTGTCCAAAGTATGTGAGATGCAGTCTCACCATCTTTGCTTCCAAGGAGCACTCTAGCTGTACTTCTTACAGAGCAGATCTGTTTGTTCTTTTGCAAGTCCATGGTACATTCAATATTCTTCTCTAACACCACAATTCAAAGGCATCCGTTCTCCATCTGTCTGTCTTGTTCATTGTCCAGCTTTTGCATGTATATGATGCAATTGAAAATACGATGGTTTGGGTCAGGTGTGCCTTAGCCTTCAAGGTTACGGCTTTGCTTTTCGGTAGTTTAAAGAGGTTCTTCACAGCAGATTCTCCCAAAGCAAAGCATTTTTTTATCTGACTACTGTTTCCATGGGCATTGATTGTGGAACCAAGTAAAATGAAATCCGTGACAACTTTAATCCTTTTTCCATTTATGACAATGTTGCTTACTGGTCCAGTTGTGAGCATTTTGGTTTCTTGATGTTGAGGTATGATCCATACTGAAAGTTGTGGCCTTTGTTCTTCTATCAGTAAGTGTTTCAAATCCTCTTCACCTCCAGCAAGTAAGGTGGTGTGATCTCCATAATGCAGATTGTTAATGAGCCTTTCTCCAATCCTGATGACTCATTCTTCTTCATATACTCTGACTTCTAAGATTATTTGCTAGGCATACAGATTGAAAATGTATAGTGAAAGGATACAATCATGATGTACAGCTTTCCTGATTTTAAACCATGCAGCGTCCCCTTGCTCTGTTCACGTGACGGCCTCTTGATCCAAGTACAAATTCCTTAAGAGTACAATTGAATATTCTGGAATTTTCATTCTCCACAATGTTAGCCATAGTTAGTTATTATCCACACAGTTGAAGGCCTTTGCATAGTCAATGAAACACAGGTCAACTTCTTTCTGGTATTGTCTGCTTCTTGTCAAGGTCCATCTGACATCAGCAATGATCTCACTGATTCCTTGTTTTCTTCTGAATCCAGCTTGAATTTCTGGTAGTTCCCTGTCAATATGCTGTTGCAGTCACTTTTGAAAGATCTTGAGCAAAATTTCCCTCGTCTGTGACATTGATAGTGTTTGGTAATTTGGGCGTTTGGTTGGATCACCTTTCTTTGGAATGAGCATAAATTTGGGTCTCTCCCAGTCAGTTGGCCAGGTAGCTGTCCTCCAACTTTACACAAAATTTATATTACAGATGTATATTTATATATACATCTATAATGATGGACGTTTAAATACCTTGCAATGATGTACTATTATAGAAAATACTGAAATAACACTGTATGTTTGTGTGTATCTTGGCACACATTTGAATGTACTTTTAAAATATCCTAAATGAGTATGAATGCTGTCCATTATCATTTTTCTATGGATTCATATTACCCCCAATTCCCTAAACATTTTAATTATATAAAATTTTTAAACTTAACATTTTTCATTTGTACCAGAGTAATAAGTGATTGTAAAAATTTGAAAAATAGAGAAAATCTTAACAAGAAAAATGCCTATTTTTCTATTGCACATTACTCGCTATTATTGTTTAGATAAATATATGTCCATAATATGTTTATTGATGGGTAACAGAGACTCACTAAAGGCAACTTGAGCTGAACTGAGTAATTAATTATATGGACATGGGTTCCTTTTCTGAGTCAATGTTTAGACTGAAACAATGGAGCAGGCATTGATAAATGCACAACCTGGAATGCGTCACGTTCTTTTATTCTGCTTCTCTTCGTTGTTCTTCTCTGACTATTGGATTTATCAAGCTTTTCCCCTCACGGAGCTTCTTTCTCTGTTTTTCAGACTGCACAGCAGATATTGTTCCTGAAAACATGCAGTGTATACATTAATGATGTAACTATAGGATAAACCTCTCTCTGTCTCTCTCCGAAGACAGTTGAGGAGCGATGTATACTGATGGAGAATGGCTGAGGGCTCATGGCTAGGTAGTTCGGTCAGTTGTGGGGGAGGTGAGAATCAGATTCTATGACCCATAAACAGGGTATTCAGGACATGATTTCTGAGGATTTAGGTAGAGTGAGATCTAAGAAAGGAGAACAGCTTACTTTATACTAGGAAATAATTCAATATACACCTTCTATATGTATTTTTTTACAATAAGAAAAATGAGAGATAAATATTGTATACTTTTCCAATTAGTAATATGTTCTTAACATATTTCCATCACAATTAATATATTTTACATCATTTTGTTAACCACACAGTATCTTACTATATGACTATCTCACATTATTTAACCAATTCTGTATTTGGCTTTTTTTTAAGGATGCCGTGATGACACAATGATTAAGGTCAGCATCCACTAGCTGGGTGCTGGAGAAAGATAGTATATTCTGCTTCTGTAAGACTACTCACCACTGCCAAATCCAGCATCAGAGTAGAGCTGCTCCACAGAGTTTCTAAGGAGCAACTAGTGGGTTCGAATTGCCGACTTTTGTTTAGAAGAGGCAGCACTTAACCACTGTACTACCAGGGTTTCTGTAGAGGTTACAGCCTTGCAAAAATCCACGGAGCAGACCTGCTCTGGAGTCTGCTATAGGGTCACTGTGAACTGGAATTGACTCAATGGCAATGGGTTTGGTTTTATGTGGTTTGGTTTATGTTTGTTGTTTAGGTCCGTTACATCACAGACGTTTAAAGACTTGACTACTAGCTCAAACTGTTGAGGTCTGGACCTACTCAGAGGCAACGTGGAACACTCACCTAGCAATTCACATCTCAATATCACAGACTTGAAATTCCTAATGGAACACATGCACACATAGGGCTACCATGAATCAGAGTTAATTGGGTAGAAACTAAACAACAACAACAATAATATTTGGCATAGAAGTGCTTAAAATTTTTCTTTACTATACATTACATCTTATATCTTTGTGGGTAATGTTTTGTATACAGCCATGATTATTTTCTTAGACTAAGTACAAACAGGTTGAAACTGATAGTTCAAAGTGTTCATTTTTTTTTACATATTTTATATTAGCAAATATTTCCCTTCTACAAGAAACACTGTGATGATTAGCTCTCCCACAAATATCTAACAAAGGACTATTTCCTCACACATACCAACAATATTATTTCTTAAAAATTGTCTTGATCCTGATGTAATACATCTGTGGCAATAGCTATTTGAAGTAAAAAATCTGCTTACATTTGGTCTTGAAAAACCTTATAATTTGGTCTCAGAATCTAGACAGTAGATATTTTTGTCTTGGCTCCATATTTTATTCCTGCAGTCCAGTAATATGCAACTCTTCGAGTAGAATGCATGCACGTTCAAATCACTGGATTTTCTCTTGCAGCATTTCCCAGGATATGGAGAAGACAATGAATTTTCTCTGTGTTTTACTGTCTATCTGTTAGGTACACAAAGACTTCACAATCTTCTTTAATTGTTAAACATCTTTACATAAATATGCAAAGGCAATTAGTCATTCATGTATGCCTTACTGGTCTCAGAGATAACTTTTATAACAAGGACATAATCTGATTTTACTCTTGTGATCATTTGTACTTGTTTTATCTGGAGATATGCTCTTTCAGACTATTGATTTAACAGCTTGGTACATCTTGCTCTGCAATTGGTTTAGAAAAGAGAGGGAAATATAAAATAATATAATACTTCTAATTTAATAGGAAAACTGGTGAACTGATTTAGTGGTGATGTTAGATATTTTCCCTGTATTTTTTGTTTTTTGAAATACTGTTTTCCCAGATTCACCAATATAATAGTAATACAGAAGTTTGGCTACTCTGCAACATGTATGTAAGCAGTGTTTGGCATACAAAATTTAAATAAGAATTAACTTTTTCTGAAAACCTATTAATATTACAATATATTATACTATGATTACTCCTTAATAGCACAGGCATTGGTTACATGCCTAGTAATAATTGTTTATTCTATTAAAATAATTGTTTTAAGACTTAAACCTGAACAAGCCATAACCACCGAAAACCAAACATAGTGCCATCCAATTGATTCCAACTCCTGGTGATCCTATAGGACAGAATAGAACTGCTGCATAGAGTTTCCAAGGAGTGCGTGGCAGATTCGAATAGCCAGTTCTTTGGTTTGCAGATGTAGCACTTAACCACTGTGCCACCAGGGTTTCCCAACAAACCATAGCAGTTTGAAAATTAAGATTCTGAATGAGATGCCAAGAAATCAATTTTATTGCCATGGAGTCTACTCTTACTACTAGCAATCCTATAGGACAGCAGCTAGTGGATTCAAACCCCTGACTTTTTGGTTAGCTGCTAAATGCTTAACAACTGCTCTACTAGGACTCCAAAATAGTGAAAGTACTATATATTTCCATGACCACACTTCTCAAGAATTTAAATTCACATTTCATTTTGTACATAATCTTGATATTCTAGCATTCATCATATTGGCAATCTAAATAGTTTCATTCATAAAAGTTTTTGCAAAAGTCCTGTAAATGTTAATATCTCTTCAGAGTTCTAAACACTAATCTAAAACTTTCTGGATAATTCATAAAATGGATAGACTGCCACGTGCATGGTGAATTTTGGAGCTTTTCTAAGGTTTCCCTGAACCATGTAGGGCTCTAAAATGAATCTTTTAAGTAATCTGATTTGTTGTGAAACTATCAATATTTTTATTTTGTGTAACATCTGAAGAAATCGCTTTTATTTGTAAAATATACTTTAGCTCCACACTTGGCTTAACTCCACACTTAACACTTCAGGTAACTTGCATTATAAACCCCGGTTGTTCATTCAGTAAAGAGGGCAGTCCTTAAATGCATTTACAATAAATGCTTTGCTCTGGTTTGGAAGAAAAGTAGACAGCTTTTCTCCTTCCCCTTCTCTTTCTCCTTGTCCTTCTTAATATTCCACACTCATTTATCTGCTTTCTGACTCTTCTCTGGTTTGTTTGTGGATAGATGTTAAGCATAATCATAAGTCTATGTGTGTACAGGCAGGGCGAGAGGTGTTGGTGAAATTAGCCAGGTCGTTTGAAGACACTGAGGCTTCACCATCCATATTTATCTGGAATACAGGTCAGTTAATATACTAGCCTTGGTGTTGTTTATCTGGGAAACAAAAACCTCTAGCAATCTGTTTGCTAATTCATATAATCTTTGTGCATCTTGAGATTTATCCTGACAGAGACCAGGAAATGGGACTTATTACAAACAAAACCAAGTCAGCCTCTTGAGGGGTATGTCTCTGTCAAACCAGTGAAAAAGTGGAATTGAAACACCAAGAGAAAGTCAGAAGATGATACACTAATACAGTTTAGTTCTGTTTAAAATAAAAATCCAGAAAATAATCAGATACCTGTGGGTGGGGTAGTGATTAGGTGCTACACTTGCTAACCAAAAGGTCAGCAGTTTGTATCTACCAGGCGCTCCTTGGGGACTCTTCGAGTCAGTTCTGCCCTGTCTATTGGGTCTCTGAGTCAGAATCGACTTGAAGGCAGTGGGTTTGTTTTGGTTTGTATGAAGTGAGCAATGACAAACTAAGAGGTACTTGTTGTTAGGTGCCGTTGAGTCAGTTCTAACTCGTAACAACCCTGTGCACAACAGAGTCAAACACTGCCCTGTCATGTGCCATGATCACAATTGTTTTTCTGCTTGAGTCCATTCTTAGAGCCACTGTGTTAACCTATCCTGTTGAAGGTCTTGGTCTTTTCCACTGACCCTCTACTTTACCAAGGATGATGTCTTTCTCCAGGGATTGATCCCTCCTGGCAACGTATCCAAAGTATGTTAGATGCAGTTTCTCCATCCTGCCTTCCAAGGAGCACTCTGGTTATACTACTTCCAGAACAGATCTGATGGTTCTTTTGACTGTCTGTAGTACATTCCATATTCTTCTCCAAAACCCAAATTCAAAGGCATGGATTCTTCTGTCTTCCTTATTCATTGTTCAGCTCTTGCAAGCACATAATGTAACTGCATACCTTAGTCTTCAAAGTGGCATCTTTACTTTCCAACATTTTAAAGCGGTCTTTTACAGCAGATTTTCTCGATACAATGTGTCTTTTGACTTCTTGACTGCTGCTTCCATGGGTATTGACTGTGGAACCAAGTAAAATGAAATCTGCGACAGCTTCAATCCTTTTTCCTTTATGACAATGTTGCTTACTGGTCCAGTTTGAGGATTTTTGTTTTTTTGATGTTGATGTGCAATCCATACTGAAGGCTGTGGTCTTTGATACTTATAATTAGGTGTTTCAGACTGAATAGGTGTGATGAATGGATACAACCCTGACTTTAAAACATGCAGTGATTCGTTTTTCTGTTTGCGCCATTGCCTCTTGATCCATGTACAGATTCCTTATGAGTACAATTCAGTGTTCTGGAATTCCAGTTCTCCGCAGTGTTATCCACAATATGTTATGATCCACACAGTCAAATGAGTTTGTGTAGTCATGGAAACACAGATAACTATCTTTCTGGTATTCTCTGCTTTCAGCCAAGATCCATCTGACATCAGCAATGATATCCCTGGTTCCATGTTCTCTTCTGAATCCACCTTGAATTTCTGGCAGTTCCCTGTCAATATACTGCTGCAGTCATTTTTGAATGATCTTTAGTGAATTTTTACGTGTGTGTGTTATTGATACTTTTTGATAATTTATTCATTCAATTGGATCACCTTTCTTGAGAATAGGCATAAATATGGATCTCTTCCCATCAGTTGGTTGAGTAGATGTCCTCCAAGGGAGGACATACATGAGTGAGCACTTCCACTGCTGAATCTGTTTATTGAAACACCTCAGCTGATAGTTCATCAATTGCTGAAGACCTGTTTTTCACCAGTGCCTCCAGTGCAGCTTCCACTTCCTTAAGTACCACTGCTTCGTGATCATATGCTACCTCTTGAAATAGTTGAACATTGATCAGCTCTTTCCGATATAATGACTCTCTGTATTCCTTTTCTTTTGATGCTTCCTGAGTCATTGGATATTTTTCCTGTAGAATCCTTCACTATTGCAATTTGAAGTTTGAATTTTTACTTTAGTTCTTTCAAATTGAGAAATGCAAAGTTTATTCTTCTCTTTTGGTTTTCTATTTCCAGTTGTTTGTACATGCTATTATAATTGTATGTTACTTTGTTTTCTTGAGTCACCGTTTACAATCTTCACTTGTTTTATTTTTGTTGTTCTTTCCTTTTGCTTTAGCTACTCGGCATGTGAGAACAAGTTTCGGAGTCTCAACTGGCATCCAATTTGGTCTTTTATTTCTTTTCTGTCTTTTTAATGACCTTTTTCTTTCTTCATGCATGATATCTTTCATGTTGTTCCACAGTTAGTCTGGTCTTCAGTCATTGGTGTTCAATGCATCAAATCTGTTCTTGAGATGGTCTTTAAACTCACATGGAATATACTTAAGATTGTACTTTGGCTCTCTGTGGAGTTGTTCTAATTTTCTTCAGCTTCATTTTGGACTAGCATATGGCCAGTTGATGATCTATGCTGCATTCAGCACCTGGTCTTGATCTGATTGATGATATCAAGCTTTTCTATCATCTCTTTCCATATATGTAGTTGATTTGGTTCTTGTGTATTGCACTTGGCACAGTCCACATGTAATAACCATTTATGTTGATTAAAAAAAAAGTATTGCAATTAAGAAGGCATTGGTCTTGCAAAATTCTATCATGTAATCTCTGGCATCATTTCTATTACCCAGGCCATATTTTCCAACTACCAAACCTTCTCCTTAGTTTCCAGCTTTTGTGTTCGAGTCACCTGTAATTATCAGTTGCATCTTGATTGCATGTTCGATTAATTTCTGACTGCAGAAGCTGGTAAAGATCTTCAGTTTCTTTGGCCTTAGTGGTTGGTGAGTACATTTGTAAAATGGTCATATTAACTAGACTTACTTGTAAACATATAGATATTATCCTAATAGACAGCATTGTACTTCAGGAGAGATCTTGAAATATTCTTTTTGACAATGAGTGCAGCACCATTCCTCTTTTAAGCTTCTGTTCCTGGCAGGGCAGACCACAAAATTGGCCAGTTCAAGATGGCTGATATCAGCTCATTTCTGCTCACTAATGCCTAGGATATCAATGTTTATGTGTTTCATTTTATTTTGACAATTCTAGTTTTCCTAGACTCTTACTTCATACGTTCCACATGCTGATTCATAATGGATGTCTGCAGCTGTTTCTTCTCATTTTGAGACATGCCACATCAGCAAATGAAGGTCCTGAAGAACTTGACTCCATCCATGTTGTTAAGTTCAATTCACCTTTGAGGAGACACCTCTTCCCTGGTTATCTTCTGAGTGCCTTCCAACCCAGGGAACTCATTTTCTGGCACTATATCTGACAGTGATCCATTGCTATTCATAAGTTTTTTTCAGAAGTAGACTAGTTCTTTTCAGAAGTAGACTACCTGGTCCTTCTTCTTAGTCTATCTTAGTCCGGAATCTCAGCTGAAACCTGTCTATCACGGGTGATCCTGCTGGCAGCTGAATACCGGTGGTATAGCTTCCAGCATCAGAACAGAATGTAAGTCCCACAGTATGACAAACTGACAGACACAACGTGGGTGATGAGTTAGTTAGTGATCATAATTTCATGAATTTGGGGTGGCAGATCCTGCCATGAATCACTCTTGCAAGATAATGAATTACAAAATAATAGATAGTGTTTAGTTCTTTAGCACTACCAGATAAGCATCTGAGAATAGACCTGGTCCATCACTCAAATGTTCTAAAATCAGATAAAAAGAAATTGATGGTTATTTGATTATCCATTCAACATGAGTTAAAATACTAAGTACTTGGGAAGCCACTGATCCCTAGTAGTTCAGTGGTTAAGAGCTAAGGTGCTGTCTTAGGCTGGGTTTTCTAGGGAAGCAAAACCAGTAACACGTGTAGGTACAGGAAAAGATTTATAATATATATATATACAGATAGATAGATACAAATATAGGAAACAGCTCAGGTAATCACAGAAGCTGAATGTCCCAAGCTCTGGCACAAGCCTCACGTGTCCACGGAAGCTGAGGAACCCAAGGTCGGCAAGTCAGAGACCAGAGTTATAGACCACCGGTTGTGTAGATCAGTGGATCCCAAGCTGGTGGCAAGACGAAGCAACAGTGGCTGGCGAATGCAGGATCGGCAGGTCAGGAAGCAGGACTCTCAAGTGCCGACTGTAAGGACTGATGAGCCCAACAGCTGCTAGCTCAAGTCCCGAAACCAGACACTGGAAGAAGAGAGCAGGAGCTCCTGGCCACGTGAGCGATCAGCAGCCATAGTCCAAGGTCACGAGATGAGAGCCAAGGGGTAGGGAGCCACCACAAACCCCGCCCTGCCACTTAATACAGCAGCCAAATAAGTAATAGCCAAGTTGATATAATCTTGACCACCATAGTCCACCCCTTGTCAAGTTGGCATCTGCACACATCTCACCTTACCATGCACAGTCTCTGAAGGGGTACAGTTACAAAGTCATACTTATGTCAGCATGATATAACTAACACATGTACAACTGAAAATGCATTAACCCATTTACATCTTATGTTTCATAAGTAAACAAAATATCCAATACACAATACAAAGCAGGAATACTCATAGCAATTACAGTCCTCGTTTCTGCAACTGGTCGTGTGGCCGTAACTGATATTTAGAACTACCTACTTCTACAACCCATTCTGTATTCCCTTTGCCCTCAGCAAGTACCTCAGCTGGTTGTGGTTCCTTGCCTGGTGAGGTGACCCAAACCTTCATTCCTGAAGGGTCTGGGCTATTATCACTCATTTTGGAGTTGGGTTGCTGTAGTTTTCCATTGACCTTAATCACAGGACATGGTAGTACTAGGAGGCGTCCTAAGGGATCTCGTGCATTCCAAACATACTCTTCTTTACTTCCGTTATGTAATGTCAATCCAATTTCATCTTCATAGTCAGGATCAATCACACCGGCCAGTATTGTAACTCCCTTCTTTATCTGTTGATCCAGAGGTACAAGGAGCCCAAAATGGCCTGGTGGCAATTTTAGCTTCCAGTTCAGTGGAATCATTTATGTGTCTCCAGGTGGCAGCATTCCTCCCTTCAGAACTAAGACATTTAGTCCTGCGGAACATAAAGTCGTGGGGACAGGAAGCAAAAATCTTGCAAGTGGGTCACTAGGGGTAACAGTGAGTGGTGCCACTCCCATTTCTACCCCTTGATTCCTGGACCCATGAATCCTGGCAATAGAAGAAACAGCACTGTATATTGGACGCTGGTTTAGAGCATGCACAGCCTCCTGGAGAACATTTCCCCAACCCTGCAAGGTACTGCCACCTAGCTGGCAGCATAATTGTGTCTTCAGGAGACCATTCCATTGTTCTATCAAGCCAGCTGCTTCAGGATGATGGGGAACATGGTAAGACCAGTGACTTCCGTGAGCATGGGCCCACTGCCGCACTTCATTTGCTGTGAAGTGAGTCCCTTGATCAGAGGCAATGCTGTGTGGGATTCCATGATGGTGGATGAGGCTGTCATGGTTTGAACTGTGTCCCCCCAAAAATGTGTGCAGCCACGTGGCTGGGATATGGTTCCCAGTATCTTGGGACTGTCCTCCATTGTGTGGTTTTGCTAACCTGTATGTTAAAGGATTAGGGTGGGGCTGTAAATTCCTGCTGTAGGGGGAGTTTCCCTGCAGTATGACTTGCCCCACCCTTAATGCTTTTAGCTTGCAAGGAATAAAAGGAAAAAGAAACAAAGGACAATTTGAGAACCTCGCTACCATCAAGCAAGCAGCACGCGGAGCAGAGCACGTCCTTCAGACCAGAGGTTCCTGTGTCAGGACGCTCCCTGGACAAAGACTGATGCAATACCAGACTTTCCTCCAGAGCCGACAAGGGGAAAGCCTTCCCCTGGAGCGGACACCCTGAATATGGACTTGCAACCTACCGGACTGTGTAAGAATAAATCTTTCTTTGTTAAAGCCATCCACTCTGTGGTATTTCTGTTAGAGCAGCCCTAGCTGACTAAAACAGGTGCTAACGAAAAGATTGGTAGTTCAAATCCACTAACTGCTTGTTGGCAACCGTAAAGGACACTTCTACCATGTCCTATACAGTTACCATGAGTCAGAATCCACTGGACAGCAGTGGGGTTGGTTTTATTTCTGGCTTTAGAGGAGCCACAATGAATGCACACATACGAACACACACACATTTGATATGTGCCTTTTTACAGAAAACATCATTCTCAGTACGTTACTTTCTGATTGTTTTTAAAAGTAGTACAACTTCTAATTATAATTTTTCTATTTGATATAAATGTGTATTTTAGTGCACCATGATAACAAACAAGAAAGGATATTTGAAGGTCTCTTTAAATAGGCAATTAAGGAAGTGAATCAGAAGTGCTCCTGGTCATAAAATAGGTAAAATTTCAATCAAAGTAAATTCACTGTAAACCACATCCAAGCATTCAGTACTTGGTACCTAAATATAAATTAGACATTTTAATAAATACACATTGTACCAGATTTTTTAAAAATTTTATTCTCTTCTTTGGGTATTGTATATAATAGAAGCATTGCCTGAGGCAGCCTCTATTCTTTCCTTTGGGTTTTGAACCTCAAAGCCCTGAGCGATGATGAAATTTTGAAGGAAGTTTTAATTAGACAGCTGTCTTTGTTCTCTGTTCTGTGTTTCACCTGCTTTTTGAAAAAATATGCATCGCATTTTGTTGAAATTAATAATGCAGGGCCTCAGAGCATATGCTTCTGAAGCCCAGATGGTTGGGAATCTGTTAGACCAGAGGAGGTCTGTCAGTTCTTTCTGCTATATGAGGTAATATTATCAGTGGCCAACAGTTTAATGATTAGTTATGAAGTGACCAAACCAAAACTCACTGCTGTTGAGTCGATTACAACTCACAGCAACCCTATAGACAAAGTAGAACTGCCCTATAGAGTTTCCAAGGAGTGCTTTGCAGATCTGAACTGCCTACCGTCTGGTTCACTGCTGCAGCACTTAACCACTGCACCACCAGAATTTAGCTTAGCACACATGTCCTCAACTTACTCCAAATTCAAGAACACTTAAACTGTTGAAATAAAGTAAACTTTATTGTCATAAACAATGGCATACACCATTTAGTTAAAACAAGTTATGTAATCATTTGTTCCGAAGTTGGGTGATGATTAGAAAAATTTAAATTGTCTTTGAAGGCAATGTTCCAGGGCATTGCAAAAGTAAACCCAAACAAATAAGCAAGCAATCAGCAGCAGTAATACCAAACAAAGAAATAAGTAGAAAAAAAGTAGCACTGAGAAAGAGCTAATATCATAAAAGCAATTAAAGCATAAACAAACAACTCCCTTGCTGTCGAGTCCAATTTATAGTGACCATATAGGACTGAGTAGAACTGCTCCATAGCATCTCCAAGCAGCTGCTGGTTGTTTCAAACAGCCAACCTTTCAGTTAGAGCTTAACCAACATAGCCTTTGTTCTTTTATTTATTTATTTATTTATTTATTTATTTATTTATTTATTTATTTATTTATTTATTTATTTATTTATTTATTTATTTATTATGACTGAGTGAAAATGTACATTCCCGTATAAATTTACATGCCCACCTATATGCAGCTTCCACTGCTCTCCCTGTCCGGTGACAGCACACTATTCCTCTCTGCTCCATACATGCCTCATCCTCCCAACAGTCTCCTTTCCCTGGGCACCTTCACTTAGAACTGTTATCCTGCCCTTGTGTAGATGCTCACAGCACTTTTTCATTCTATGTTCTCTAAAAGGACAAGTATCAATTGTTCCAGTTAAATGATTGTTGGAGTAAATTAAACAAATCAATAAGTTGTTTGGTGTTACAGAAACCTACATTTATAGCTGAGATAGCCCTTAGCATTTGCACAGTTTGAGCAAACTCAGGCTCATTGAAGTGAAAAGGGTTTCTTGTCTATAGAAAGCACTTAGGTGTCTCTGGATATGACCTTGCAGCCCAACTGGAATGATAACTTCATATTATGTTCCAGTAGTGCTTTGCTCTTTCTAAATTATCTGAATAACAGTTTTGGTGTGTAAATTATCAACAGGATGTCATTGTTTTGTTCGTAATTCAGTTTGGGTCATGAAAAAGAAAAAATAATTATTCAATATCCATTATTATCTTAATGTAATCCTTAATTTAGGTAAATTTTTCAGCTTTTTAAATGAAAATTTTGAGTGCATTGTTTTGTAAGTGCATGCTTTTCCACTGTAAAAATGTAGCATCTGTTGTATGAATGTACCAGTGCTCTGTGTAGGTTCATTTAGATTGTTGTTAATCTTTTATTAATGTAAAATATTGAAATGAATAACTTTTTTCCCATCAACTGTATGTGTTTTAATAAAAACACTTTTGGGGGAGCTAATGTTAATCATGGAGTGATTATACAATGGAAGTCACTATTGTAGGTAGAGGATTGGATAAATTTTTTCAGCTAGGTGAATTATTGGAACTGACATTGGTTTTGTTTCTACCCTTAGAGAAATGAGCTGTGGAATTTCTGTCATTGCAGTATTAGTTTAGAAAGCATGGGACTGAATGAATTGGTTTCAAAGAGTTTAAGTTTAGCCTGTGATATATATATATATATATATATATATATATATATACACACATACTGAATGGTTTTTAAATAGTGCAGTGTGAAACTTTTATTGTGTGTTTACACCTGTGTGTTCATTACGACTGTCTAGACATTGAAGACTCATCTTTTTAAGCTCTCCTTTTTACACTCTTCCATCCTTCAGAAGGCTACTACTTTGTTAATATAGATTAGTTTGCCTTTTAGCATCTGTAAAACTAATATTTAGAGTTTATATTTAGTGTTGTTCTGGAGGTACAATGGTTAGTGTTTGGCTCACAACTGGAAGTCTGGATGTCCAAACCCATCATTTGCTCCATAGGAGAAAGATGTGGCTATCTGCTTGTACCAAGATGCACAGCCCTGGAAATCCTGTGGGATTACTCTACTCTTTCCTATAAGGTTGCTAAGGGTCAGAATCAAATTGATGGTAATGGATTTGGTATACAATTATTGTCTGCTTTCTTTGACTTAGTATAATTGTTTTTAGATTCATTAACAATGATGCATGTATCACTAGTCCATTTTTAGATAGCACTGAGTAGCATTCCATGCCATAGTTCATCTATTTGCCTGTTGATGAATTTAAGTTGATTCCAGTTGACGTGAACATTCACATACGAGTCTGTATGGATGTACACTTTCTCTTGTCTTGAGTAAATACCTAGGAGTGGAATGACTGGATTGCATACAGCTGCCAAACTTGTTGTCATAGTGATACTGTAATTCTACAGTCCTTACAGCAGTATATGAGAGTTCCTGCTCCTCTACACCATTGCTGTAACTTGGTATGGGCATTCTTTTAAATTGTAGCCTTTCTGATAGGTGTGTAGTTACATCTTGTGTGGTGTACTCAGATTTTTCTTAATGACTAATAATATGAGGTGTGTTTACACATCCATATTTGTTGTTAATACTTCTTCAATGATCTGTCTGCTCCAATCTTTTGCCCATATTTTTAATTGGACTATTTGTATTTATATTGTTGAATTGTGAAAGTTCTATCCTCTGGATAGAATCCTTTATGAGATATAAAATTGGGAAAACATGTCTCTTAGTTTGTAGCTTATCCTTGTCTTATTTTTTTCTCCTAATGGTGTCTTTAAAAGCAGAAAAGCTTTTAATTTTGATAAGTCAGTTTTTGTTATGTGTTTCTTTTATGGGCTGTGCTTTTATTGTCATATCTGAGAAAATTTTGGCTGACTTGTAGTCACAAAGCTCTTAACAGTTTTCTCCTAGAGACTGTATAGTTTTATACCTTTTATCTAGGTCTATGGCCTATTTTGAATTAACTCAAGTGTGTAGTTCAAAGCACACACTTAAGTTCATTTTTTTTTTTTTTTGCAAATATATAAAAATCAGTATTATTTGTTTGTCTATTATGAGTCGGACCCAACTCAATGGCAATGGGAATGGATACTGTACTGAACTGTCTTGGCCAGCCAGAAAGCCAAGTGCCATCAGGTCGGATCCGACTGTCTTGGCACCTTTTTAAAAAATAATTGTTCACATATTGTAGGCTTATTTCCAAACTCTCTATTTTGTTCCATCGACTTATTTGTCTCCTCAAATGCCAGTACTTCACTCTGTGGAAGGCAATAGCTTTATAATAAAGTCTTGAAATGAAATAGAATTAGCTGTCCGATTGTCATTTTAAGTGACTAAGTTGATGGTAATTTTTAATACAGGAATGGAAATTTAAAACACTATTTTTAAATTTTTTTTTTGAACCATGAATTATTTAGAATTATGTGTTTAGTTTTGAGATATCTGGAGATTTTTCACAAAAGTTTATGTTATTGAATTCTAATTCAATTCCATTGTGGTCACAGAAAATTATTTGTATGACTTGAATCCTTTTAAATATATTGACAATGTTGTTGGGATATCAAATTTTATCTTTTCTTGCTTCCATTACCATTTAGATACTGAAAGGCATATCATACATCTTGTCACAACTTCAGAAACACATATCCAGTTGTTTATTTTACGTTCCAACTTGGATGTTTTGCAGCCTTCTCTGAGATTCTGCCAGTCCCCCACCAGGGACACTACCATTCATTACTTCATTACTTCTCCAGTATCTGCTTCTGGATACTAAGGAAAATGTTGTGTAGTTCTCTTTGCTCTTAATTCTTCTTTCCAGAACTGCTAATTGGACTACTTAATTTAATGTATCTGACAAATCCTTTTACATGTCTTTATTCTCAGTTCTAGTTTCTCTTAGTTAGTTCTGAATACCACCATCCCTAGTCTGGATAGCACTCTGAAAGAGATTTTATGCTGCTTTGTAAGTGCATGATTGACATTATATAAAAGAAAAAACGATTTCTATAATTTTAACAAATTTATCATACTTTCAGAATAAGTTTCATAAAAATTGTAATCTCAAAGTTGGAAGGCATTTTTAAGATTTAACAACTATTTGTAGACAACATAATTTATACAAACACATCATTTCACATGCTTTAAGGTTTGCAGAATATACATACTTCAAGAAAGCAGCAAAATATTGTGCTACCTTTCTCAATTCCTAACATTTACTTCTGTTAATAATTCATCTGCTTCTTAGCTGGACTTCGCAATTTAATTTTAAGTAAAATGTTTGCATCCCACTTAATGTCATTTACTCTACATTAACATAGAAGACATTGTTTGCCTTTGAAACTTGATTAGTCTAATCATGTTGAAAGGAACATTTAAAGATTATTAAAATTGTGTGTACATTCTGTCTTCATAATTGTGTATAGATTTCAGCAAACAAGTAGAATTCAATTATTATTATTTAAAATGGAGTGTTAATGGATTTCAACATTTTTATATTATTCTTCATGCACTTATGTGATGTCTGACAATTAAGTTCGTGAACTTGCCACCATGAGCTTACATTGACAGAACTGTACAAACAACTCAATAAGGTTTCATAATCTTGGTATACCACTGTCTCACAGCTGTGTTTGTGTCAACATGTGACAGTATCTTGCTGAGTGGCATTCATTATTGTTACATGTTTTTGTGCTGTCATGAGGAGGGTGGAGCTTGAACACAGGAATGAACAAGCACTAAATTTCTTGTTAAACTTGGCAGAATGGAAGTGAAATCAGGGACATGTTAGTCTAACTTACATACTGCCATGAAGAAAATGGCAGTATGTAAACGGATTAAACATTTTTCTGAGGAGGGAGAAAGTGTCACTAATGAAGAGACATCAGGGCAGCCAGTAAGGAGCAGAACTGAAGAAAACACTGGAAAAATTTGTCAAATTGTGCATGAAAATTGTCATCTGACTGTGAGAAGCATAGCAGACCAAGTAAACATCAACAGAGAAGCAGTTAGGAAAATCTTAACTGAAAATCCTGGGCTGAGAAAGATGTGTTCAAAAACGGTCCCAAAGAAGTTCACCAATGAACAAAAAGCAAAGGTGAGTTGAAGTTAGCCGAGACCTTTTGTAGCGGCCAGACAATATTTTGGACTCTGTTATTACTGGTGAGGAAATGTGGGTGTACCAATACAACCCTGAAACAAAGCATCAAAGGGCACAATAGAAGTCGGCCAATTTTCTATGACCCAAAAAGTTCTTTCAGCCCAAATCCAGTCAAAATGATGTTGCTAACCTTTTTTGATACCAGAGGGATGATTCATTATGAATCTGTACCAACTGGACCAACAGTTAACCAAGTTTGCTATTTAGAAGTGCTGAAAAGGCTGTGTGAAAACGACCTGAATTTTTCTCCAACGACTCATTGCTCTTGCATCTTGACTGTGCACCAGCTCATACAGTACTGTCTGTGAGGGAGTTTTGGAAAAAGTGTATTGCAAAACCCTCCCCACTCACCTGATCTGGCCCCCAATGACGTTTTTTAACCCCAAAATAAAGGAAATATTAAAAGGAAGACATTTTTATGAAATTCAGGACACCAAGTATAGTATGATGACAGCTCTGATGACCATTCCAGAAAAAGAGTTCCAAAATTGATTTAAAGGATGGGCTAGGCACTGGCATCAGTTCATAGCTTCCCAAAGGGAGAACTTCAAAGGGGAACATAGTGATATTCAGCAATGAAGTATGTAGCACTTTTTCTAGGATGAGTTTGCGAACTTAATTGGCAGACCTTGAATTTCTGATGGACCACAAAAATATTCTACAGCTTCCACAGTTTAACAATTGTTAAAAATAAATTAATGCCTATTTCTTTTGTTATTGCTTTTAGTCTTTTTACAAAATTTTCATACCAGTAATAATTGCAAAAAATGATAGGATAAATTTCCCCACATTTCTACCACTTAAATATCTAATTAGCCTATAATAAATGTGATGAGAAGTATTTTAGAATGTTACCAGTGGAAATATTTTTAATGTCATTTTTTTCAACCAGAAACTCACTTGGAACATTAAGGACTACATCGATTCTGCATTAATTTGTCTGTGATATACATGGTCCAGAAGAGACTTCAGAATAAAGATGGAAACAAAATTCATGTCCTGCCTTCAAATAGCTTACAATCTAAAATATAGATGCATCTATAGGATGTCATCCTGCTGACCTCTGGCTGGAGGAAGGAGAGTGGGTGGAGAGAAGGGGAAAGGAGACTGCTGGGAGGATGAGACATGTATGGTGCAGAGAGGAATAGTGTGCTGTCACCGGGCAGGGAGAGCAGTGGAAGCGGCATATAGGTGGGCATGTAAATTTATACAGGAATGTACATTTTCACTCAGTCATATTAAATAAAAAAATAATAATTAAAATAAAAAATATAGGAGGATGAGAGGGAAAACTGATAATCTACAAGGTATCTTGAAATTAGCGATAGTGTGGAGCTCTCATGTGGGTTTAGTACTGTTGTTGTTAGGTGCCATCAAGTCAGTTCAGACTTATAGCAACCCTGTTGCAACAGAAGAAAACACTACCCAATCCCGTGCTGGCCTTACAACAGTTGCTGTGCTTGAGCCTACTGCTGCAGTCACTGTGTAAATCTGTCTCGTTGAGGATCTTCTTATTTGCTGACCCTCTACCTTACCAAGCAAGATGTCCTACTCCAGGGACTGGTCCCGCCTGTTGCCATGTCCAAAGTAAGTGTGATAAAGTCCCATCATCGTCGTTTTCAAGGAGCGCACTGGCTATATTTCTTCTAAGACAGACTTCTTCATTTTTCTGGCAGTCTATGATATGTTCACTATTGTTCATCAGCACCAGTGTTCAAAGGTGTCACTTCTTCTCTGGTCTTACTTATTCATTGTCCAGCTTTTAGGTGTATATGAAGTGACTGAAAATATCATGGCTTGAGCCAGGCACCTCTTAGTCCTCAATGTGACTTCTTTGCTTTCAAACACATTAAAGAATCTTTGCAGCAGTTTTGCCCAATGCAATATGTCATTTGATTTTCTGACTGCTGTTTACAGGAGTGTTTGTTGTAGACCCAAGAAAAATGAATTTTTTTTCATTATGATTGAGTGAAAATGTACATTCCCATATAAATTCGCATGCCTGCCTATATGCACCTCCCTCTGCTCTCCCTGCCCTGTGACAGATCACTCTTTCTCTCTACTCCATATGTGTTTTTTCCTCCCAATAATTTCCTATCCTCTCCTCTCCACCCACTCCCCTACCTCCAGTAAGAGGTCAGCAGGACGACATCCTATGGATGCATAGAACCATAACACGATACAGTCACTCTGTGTTGCCAAGTCCAATCCATTCCTGTCCAAAGAGTTGACCTCCATTATGATTTATGGACACTGGCAACATCAGGGCCAGGGGACATGCTCCCAAGGGAACTCCAATGCTCTGGGACAATCAAATGCGGTCTTTTAGTGGGGATCTCAGGGTGTACCCCTTTTTATTCTTGTGTTGCCAGTGAGACTGAACTTTGTGAGCTCCATCACAACTATCACTGGCAGTAGCCAGACACCACCTAGTCCTTCCGGTCACAAGTCAGTGTAGTGACCCACTCACGTGGGTCTCTGTGTATTCTGAGTTTTCTTTCCCCCATGTTGTTTTGGTCCTTCATGATCATCCATTCCTGCTGAGTTGGGAGCATTTGCTGTGCTCCCAGATGGCAGCTTGGCAGCTTCTAAGACCCAGGACGCCACTCACCAATGTGAGGTGCAGAAGGCTCACTTAGCAAAATGCTAGTTGTGCCAATTTGGCTTCGATTTCCCCTGACAGCATGGTTCCTGGCCTGCGGCCCCAGCTACTCTGTCCTTGCAATATTGGGTTAAGATGGGAAGAGTACTCAAATTGTGTTGAAGTCAGTTATTATTAATCTTTTTTCTAAAGTGTACTGTCACAGATTTCACCCAACCACATTTCTAACAACTGTCTAATCTAAACCCTCCCCCCTGACCCCCTTTCCAATGCTTGCAGCCATCAAAGAGTCTTTTCTTCTATGTATGAGTCTGTTTTTAAGTTCTTATCACAGGAGATATTATACAATATTTGTCCTTTTGTCTCTGACTAGTTTCATTCAACATAATGTCATCCAAATGAAACCAGGTTATAAGATGTTTCCTAAAGTCATCATTGTTCTTTATCATTGCACAGTGTTCCACTGAGTATATGTACCATAGTTTACCTATCCATTCCTCTATTGTTGGGCATCTGGGTTGATTCTATCCTTTTACTATTGTGGACTGGGCTGCAGTAAATATTTGTGTGCATGTATCAGTTGGTGTGAATGGCCTTGATTCTGTAGGATATATTCTGAGCAGTGGAATTACTGGGTCAAACAATATATCTATATCCAGCTTTTTAAGGAAGTGCCAGGTTGCTTTCCAAAGAGGTTGCACCATTTTGCAATGCCACCAGCAGTGTAGGAGGGTTCTGATTTCTCCACAGCCTTTCCAACATTTGTAGTTTTGAGTTTTTTGGATCATGGCCAACCTTCTTGGGTGAGATGTTATCTCATTGTAGTTTTGCTTTGAATTTCTTTAGTAGCTAATGATCTTGAGCATGTCTGCATGTGTTTTTGGCTGTCTGGATTTCCTCTTTAAAGAAGTGTCTGTCCATCTCCTTTGCCCATCACTGAATTGGATTGTTTATCTTTTTCTTAATTGATATTTTGTAGTACCTTATAGATTATGGACATCAGGTGTCAGTCTGACATATAGTTGCCAAGTATTTTTTCCCATTCTGTAGGTGGCCTTTTAATTCTATTAACAAAGTCTTTGGATGAGTGAAAGTATTTGATTCTTAGTAATTTCCATTTATCTATTTTCTTTTGTTTGTGATTTGTTTGACAGATTTTGAAGTCTGTCTACATTGTGTAGTAAGGCTTCCATTGTTTCTACTTTTTCTTGGATGAGCTTTATTGTTTTAGATTTCACATTTAGGTCTTTTATCCAGTTTGCTTTGGTTTTGTATTAGGTGTAAGATATGGGTCTCATTTCAATTTATTGCAGATGGGTATCCAATTTTGCCAGCACCATTTCTTGAAGAGATTGTTTTTACCCCAGTTTAATGTTTTAGGGCCTTTGTCAAATATCAACTGTACATAGGCAGATGGTGTCACCTCTGGGTCTCAATTCTGTTCCATTGATCTGTCTCTTTTTGTACCAGTACCAGGCTGTTTTGACTACTGTGGCAGTGTGATAGGTCCTAAGGTCGGGTAATGAGAGGCCTCCCAGTGTGTTCTTCTTCTTCAGTAGTGCTTTACTTAAGTTTCTTCCCTTTTCAAACAAAGATGTTGATTTGTTTCTCCATCTCATTAAAAAAAGAAAAATCACTGGAATTTGTGTTGAGATTGCATTATATAAGTAGATTGCTTTGGGTAAAATAGACATTTTCACAATGTTAAGTCTTCCTATCCATGATCAGGGTAGATTTCTCCATTTATGTAGGTCTCTCTTAGTTTCTTGTAGGAAGGTCTCATGGTTCTCTTTGTAAAGATCTGTTATTTTTCTGGTTAGATTTATTCCTAGGTACTTTATCTTCCTGGGGCTATAGTAAATGGTATTGACTTGGTGATTTCTTCTTTAATAATCTCTTTGTTGTTGTAAAGGAATTCTACTGATTTACTTATGTTTATATTGTATCCTGAGACTTTGGTGAACTCTTCTATCAGTTTGAGTAGTTTACTTATGAGTCCCTTAGGATTCTCTGCATATCAAATCATATCATCTGCAAATAGGGAGATTTTTTATTTCTTCTTTGCTGATGCAGATGCACTTTATTTCTTGGTCTTGTCTAATTGCTCTGGCTAGAACTTCCAGTACAATGTTGAATAGGAGAGGTGATAGTGGGTACCCTTGTCTAGTTTCTGTTCTAAAGAGAAACCGTTTCAGTCTCTCTCCATTCAGAATGATGTAGGCATATGGCTTTGTAGAAATGGCCCTTATTGCACTGAGGAATTTGCCATCTATTCCTATTTTGCTGAGAGTTTTTAGCATGAATGGGTATTGGACTTTATCATATGCCTTTTCTGCATCAATAGCCAAAATCAAATGATTCTTGTCTTTTGTGTTGTTTATGTGATTGATCACATCAATTGTTTTTCTGATGTTGAACCTGCCTTGCATCCCTGGTATGAATCCAACTTGGTCATGATGAATTATTCTTTTGTTGTATTCTGTTGGCAAGAATTTTGTTGAAGATTTTTGCATCTAGGTTCGTGAGTGAGATCAGTCTTAGTTCTCTTTTTTGGTTGGGTCTTTCCCTGGCTTTGGTACCAGGGTTGTGCTCGCTTCATAGAATGAATTTGGGAGTATTCCATCCCTTTCTATACTGTAAAATAGTATCCATAGTATTGGAGATAACTCTTCTCTATAAGCTGGGTAGAATTTTTTGGTGAAGCCAAAAAATATCTTCTTTTGTAGAATTTTTAGGTGAAGCCATCTGAGCCCAGGCTTTTTTTGGTTGGTAATTTTTTGATGACTTTTTCAATATCTTCTTTTGTGACACGTTTATTAAGTTGTTCTGCTTCGGCTTGTGTTAATTTTGGTGGGTGTTATGAATCAAGGAATTTGTCCATTTCTTCTAGGTTTTCAAATTTGTTACATTCTTTCATAGTACTGTGTTATGATATTTTTGATTTCTGTTGGATCTGTTGTGACAACTCCCTTGTCATTTCTTATTTGGGTTATTTGTTTCCTTTCCTGTTTTTCTTTAGTAAATTTAGCCAATGGTTTGTCAGTTTTCTTGATCTTTTCAAAAAACCAGCTTTTGGTCTTTTCAATTTTTTCAATTATTCTTCTATTCTCTGATTCATTTAATTATGCTCTAATCTTTATGATATGTTTTCATCTGGTTCCTGAGGTGTTTCTCTGTTGTTCTCTGTACTTGGTCAAGCCGTAAGTTTAGTTCTTTGGTTTGATTTTTTCCTTCCAGATGTCTGCATTTATGGAGATAAACTGACCTCTGAGCACTGCTTTGGCTGTTTCCCATAGGTTCTGGTAGGTAGTGTTTTTGTTCTCAGACGGCACTTGGCATCCTTGATTTCTTCTACAACTCATGGTTTTCTGAGCAAGATGTTGTTCAGTTTCCATGAGTTCCATTTTCTATCTATGTTTGACTTTTTATGTTTTTTTATGATCTGAGAAGATGCTTTGCATTATTTCAATGGTATCTGGAGAATGTTCCATGTGTACTGGAAAAGAAAGTGTAGTTGTCCGCTGACGGACAGAAAGCTTTGTGTATGTCAGTGTGGTCTAGCTGGTTAATTGTGACAATAAGGTCTTCTGTCTCTTTATTGAGTTTTTTCCTAGACGATCTGTCCAATATTGACAGTGGAGTGTTGAAGTCTCCCACTATTATTGTGGATGATTTATCCCATTTTTTAGTATACTCAGTGTTTCTTTGATTTATGTAGGTGCTCTAACATTAGGTGCATTAATAATTAATATCATTAAGCCCAGCTTGTATATTGAACCTTTCAGCAATAATGTCCATCCTTGTCCACGATGGTGGATTTTACATCAAAATCTATTTTATCTGAGATTAGGATTGCCACCACTGTTCTTTGTTCATTGTTAGCTTGATACATATTCTTCCATCCTTTAATTTTCAGTTTGTTCCTATCTTTAAGTCTAAGCTGAGTTTCTTGTAGGCAACATATGGTTAGGTCGTGTTTTTTGATCTGAGATGTCACTTGATGTCTCTTTACTGGAGTGTTCAGTCCATTCTCATTCAATGTAATTATTGATAGGTATGTATTCAGTGTCATTGTTGTGTTATGTTTATTCTTGTGTTGATGGTTTCTCTGTTGTTCTTGATCTGTTCTGGGACTTTCTTGTTTGTGAGTTGATTTTTCACCTTTTTCAAGGTTGGTTTTCTGGTTGTTGAGACTCCTGTAGTATGTTTCTTGATTTAATATGTTGCGTCTTTATTGTTCTCTATGGCTGCCCCTATGTTCCCCCTTAATAAACTATGTACAAACCCAATTTTAATTACTACCAGTCTCATTAACTAACTTCCTCTCCATCTGGGAGACTGTAATGACTTTAGTACATCCATCTTTTTAATATGATGCCATCATAGCTTTTGCTATATGACCACTGGATCATTTCTTTCACTATTATAGCTTTGATTGAGTTTGAAGCCTTCATTAATTGAGTTGGTTTCTGGGTGATGTATCCTGAATTTGCTTCTAAAATATAAAGTTAGTCATTTTGTTCTTCTAAGCCAAGAGATACTTTTAGTATTTCTTGTAGCTTTGGTTTGTTTTTTACAAAGTCTCCATTTATCTGTGGATGTCTTAATTTCTTTTTCATATTTGAAAAATAGTTTTGCAGGATATATAATTCTTGGTTGGAAGTTCTTCTCCTTCAAGGCTTTGAATGTGTCATGCCACTGTTTTCATGCCAGCATTGTTTCTGCTGAGATATCCGACAAAAGCCTATAGGGTTTCCCTCTGAATGTTAGCTTTGCTTTGAGTCTTGCTGTCTTTAAGAATTTCTGTTTATGTTTCATTTTGTTAAGCTTGATTACAATATGTCTTGGAGCCTTCCTTTTGAGATTTATATTGAGTGGTGTTCAATGTGCATCTTGGATATCAATATTCTCTTCTTTCATAATTTCTGGGAAGTTTTCTGTCAGCAGCTCAGCAACAGTACTCTCTGTGCTCTCAGGTGTCTTGTCCTGTTCAGGAACTCCACTGAATCGTAGATTGTTCCTCTTAATAGAGTCCCACATGTTTTTTAATGCTTCTTCATTTTTCCTGTTTCTTTTTTCTGATTTCTCCTCATAGATGTTGGAGTCATTAGCTCTGTCTTCCAAGTCAGAAAGTCTCTTTTCTGTTTGTTCCATTCTGTTTTCTTGGCTTTGCATGGAAGTTTCTATGTCTTTGATTTTGTGCTTGATCTGTTGGATTTCAGAGTACTGGTGTTCCATCAGATTGAACAGCTTGCTTAATTTTTCATTTTACTCTGCTGCATTTTGGATAAGGTCTAGGAGGGCTCTCTATATAATCCTTTTGTATTCACCTTCCGATAGTTTCACAAAGGTTTCTTCATCCGGAAAGTTCTTTTGCTGTTTCTTTTGGGGGCCTTCTGAAACCATGGGTGATTTCTTCATTATGCTTTTGTCCAGAGATTGTTGCTTTGGGGGCATCATGTGAGTCAACAAAGGCTGGGAGAACTGCTGTGAGGATGAAGCACGGTTGTTTCTCTAGACTGTCTTAAAATGAAGCATCAAAGATATTTAACAACTTCCAAAGTCAGTCTAATTTTCTGGTGTTCGTGTCCCTCTTCCCAGCTGGAAAAGTAAGTACCTCTATATCCAACCCCAAATCAATAAGTCCCATCTCCGCCTTTCAGCTAGAACAGAGAAAAAAAGTCAAAATGATGAATTCCCTTTGGTCCGTGAAAGCCAGAACTCAGCAAGAGTGGCGACAGTAAAAGAGTGGAGGTTTTCTGTTCACTTGTATGAAGTCCAAAGTAACAGCCCCATGCCATGTCCTAGAGCTCACTGGGTGTCCAGAAGGCTCCATTTAATTATCAGTTCAGGTCTTGGTTTCCAGAGGGATTTAGGGAGACATATGTTTAGTCTACCATGTTGACTCTGCCCCCCAAAATGAAATTCCTGACAACATCATTCTGACTTAAACACAAAACACAGTGTCATAAAGTCAGGTCCAACTCATAGTGACCTCAGTGGTTAGAGTAGTACTGCCTCATGGAGTTTCTCAGGAGTGCCTCATGGATTTGAACTGCCTATCGTTCGATACGATGTAACTAAAGTAAAAAAGAATGAATATAAAATCAAATAACCTTACATGGACAATAAATATAATGCAGCATGAAGAATGACAAGAAAAATACTCTATGATAAGGACTATAAAGTATATTCTGTGATAAGGGTCATATGACCAATTAAATCTAAATGATACAGGAAAAAATAAATCACCAGTATGGGCAATATCCAATTTGGAGTCATTGTGGAAGAAACATTACTAAGTAATATTTAAGATAAATCTCTAACCTTGAGTCAGAATCAACTTGATGGGAAATAAAGATAATGGTCACCCTGCAAAAGCAGATGGGATCTCTATCCAAAGTTTGGTATAGATATTAAGACTAATCATGCCATGTACACACCAAGAGAATACAGAAAGTTTAATAATTTATGTAACTCTTCAAATAACAAAGGCAGCACTCCAAAGCAGGTCAAAAATACCCTGAGAGAACAAAAAGAGGACACAGACCTTAGTTTCCATTCACTGTGATTTGGTGATGGGGCTCGATAAAAACTCCTGCTGGTGGTCAAGAGTTTGTATAGTTTGAGTCTTCTGTCTACACCGAGAGAGCACCCAGCTTTCTTGTGAGTTTGTCCAGATGTGGAGCAAAAAGGGAAGAGAGAAGCCTAAGGCTTAAAAGCTGTCAGAAAATGTTAGAAAATGGAGTCAGACTTCTCATTGTTGTTCTGTTGTTGGGTGCTGTTCAGTCAATTCTGAATCATAGTGAACATACGGGACACTAAAACTCTCCCATAGCGTTTTCAAGGAGGAGCTGATAGATTCTAACTTCCCACCACTTGGTGAGTAGCCTGAGCTCTTAACTACTGCTCCACTAGGGCTCCTCATTGTGGTAGGATTTTATTAAATAAGAGTTTGAGAATCAAGGTAAGAATGTGTTTTATATGAACAAATATGGGCAAGTACAATTCAGACAATGTACATTTAAAAATAGATTTTAAATATTGAATAAATGTAAGTAACACAAGAAGAGTAATTTTGAGGGATAGTACAAAGGATAATCCAAATAATATTTAGAGTTTATTTTCCAATAAAAACAGAGAATCATTCACTGGGTATTTTTGAGTGTGAGTGAACATAGTCTAAGTGATACTTTTGAGGAGTCCATCTGGGGAAAAGTGCAAAGTTCACAGAAGCAAGTAGAAAATAAAGGGAAACTAGATGAAATTATAATAGTAGTCTAAACATTAGTTACAGATACATCATTCAGAGTAACTACTGACAAAGGAGTATGTGATGCCTGAGTTCCACTGTATCAGAATTCTCAGACAATTTAATGAACTTTCTTCTAGTGAACACTTAACATTTGAACTTATCCTAAATATTCCTCTTCTTGGATATATAGAAGCTATATTTTTCCATTTATTTTATCTCTCGAAAGAGCAAATGATATTTATAGTGCCATAATGTCTCACACTGTAGAAAGAAAATGTCTTTGCTAATTTTTCTCAATAAATATTAGAAAGTATGGCCTTTTTGAATCAAAAAGACAAAACAACCAGGTAAATTGAGATGCATGTTGTGATTTAAAAAGAAGCTAAGACATGAAATAGAGCAAAGAAACAAACAGAAAAACAGGCACACTAATGCATATAAGACCTGTGTTAAAGAAAGTGAACAATAGAATAAGAGAAAATATTAAAATAAGATTACAAGAATAGGGAGTGGCAGTGTACTAAGCACACCAATAATTATGTCTAAATAAATACAAATGTAATAAATTGTAAATACTTCAAAAATGTAATTAAAAGTTATTCTTGAGATATAAATAATTGAACATTAATAGAGATTTAAAAATCAGTAGTTGTAACTGCAGCACAGGTTTTTGTCAAAAAATTTAAACTACAAACAAAACATTTTGGAGAAATATGTGCAGCGAATATTATACTAGGTTTTATAAATGAATATTTAAAATAGAATGATTCCATAAAATTAAGACTGTAGACAAGAGTATAAGAAATTTAAAGATGTCAACTTACTCAAACATATCAAAATTTCAGTGTAATTCGATTTACAATCACAACAGTTTTTCTAGTAATTTGTCATATCTATTGTAAAATATATTTGAAAGAGAAAAGAGTCACAATAGCGTAATTTGCTCTTTGTTATCTTGTGTTCCTTTGTTGCAATTTTGTATTATGAGGAAAATTTCAAATGTACACATGAATTGTATGATAAATCACAAAAAATCTACTACTTTCCCCTATACACTCAAAGTTTCATACCAAAACCTGCTGCCATTGAGTCAGTTCTGACTCCTAGCAACCCTATAGGACAGAGTAAAACTGCCCCACAGGGTTTCCAAGGAGCACCTGGTGGATTCAAACTGCCGACTTTTTGGGTAACAGCCATAGCTCTTAATCATTGTGCCACCAGGGTTTCCAAAGTCTAGTACCAAAAGAAAGAAAACAATCCACTGCCATGAGTTGATTGTGATTCATAACGACCTTATAGGTCAGAGTAGAACTACTCCACAAAGTTTCCAAGGAGTGGATTTGAACTGCTGACCTTTTGGCTAGCAGACATAGCCCTTAACCGCTAGGCTACCAAAGTCTTGTATAGCCACATGTAAATGATTCTTGACCAAACAAAGAAGCCAAGATAAAAGTAAAGTTAGAAAATTTATCAAGAAAAAATATAGGCTAATATTTTTACGATATAATGTTCTATATGTCTACATATAAAAGCAAACTTAGAGTAACTTTCTATTAATTAACTAATCACTAATTACACAAGCATAGTTTCTCATCCAAATCTCTTTCTGATATGAGATTTTTCTTCTGAAAAAAAATGTATTTTAATGTTGTTATAATTTTCATTAGCTTTTCTAAGTTATCTGAGCAACACAGTTGGAAAGATTGACAAGTATAACTGGCATTTCTCTATGGGCCATAATATTTACCATGGAAAAATTGCTCTAACTACAGGTTTCTAATAAGCCAGTGCAGATTAAATAGAAGATATTCTTAGTTTTTTAAAACAAGGAAATGTGTAGTTAGCTACACCTCAGTATTTTCACAGCCACTTTTTTTTTTCCATTTATTGCATTTATTCAACAAATGCTTAACTCACAAAAAGCTGGTCAAATAAGATGTTTCTATTTATGATTCTTTTTTGAATTTCTTGCCAAACTAGGATGTTGCCAAATCACAGACTTCCTGTCTATCGTTCCTTCTGGTACAAGATATAAATACACCCAATTAAGAATAAAAATACTAATATTCAAGATCAGGAGTCACAATGTGAGTAGTTCTGTGAATGTTCTTTTTAACAAGACAACCACAGCTGGTAACAATTATAATTTTCTTTTTAAAATCTTCTTGGAGTTGTCCTAAAGGTATAAGAGTAAACATACATGTATTCAAGAAAAGCTACTAAATCTCAGTAAGAAGAGTAAGAGTATGGGATTTGTGCCTTGACATGCTTCCAGACCACCAGATCAATGTGATAGATGCACATTCTGGGTAAGTACAGACAAGATCAAAGACTCCATCTCCCCAGACCTCTTAATAGGTGGATATACTGTCATCCCTGGAGGATCAGATCATCAGCAATTCTCTTGTCTTCAGCCAACACAATATGGATGAGAGTGAGAAGGCTTCTTCCTTCACCCATCCCATAGCGAGAGGGCAGAGGCTCTAATCCAGGCACTAAAAGTCAGAAGTATTGGGGCTTCAGTGATTTTTGCTTCAGGTTGCTCATAGGGAAAATGTTCCATGACAGGAAATGGAAGGCAGGAAACTGGAAGCTCTTGCCTCAGCTCAAAGACTACTCAAAAAGCCAGAGTATTTCACTGAGAAACATATCACTGTTTCAGCCCCCCAGCTTCAGAGACCTTGTGCAGATATTTCGCTAGAACACAGGTAGAAAATAAGAAGAGAGAGCTCTAAAACTCTTCCCCAAATGAACTTACTTTATCTGGGGAAGCTTAAGCCCAAGGGTGCTCTCAAAAACAACACAGAGTTTGGCAGTGAACAATTCAGAGGAGGCTGGTAACTCCATGAAAGCAACAAGCTAAACAAGCCATAGGCCAGCAGAGAGTTTGCCAGAGAGAACCAAGGAAACCCAAAGCTAGGAAGAATCCTTGTGGACCTCTTCCTCAACATACACAGAAATGAACTCAAGATCTGTCATAGACACAAATGCAAGAAATAATACTATAAAACTCTTAGCGAAAGATACAGGTGTAATAATTCTTCACGTCTCTGGGTTAGGCAAAGCTAATCGCCTACGATGTTGAAAGTGTAAGTGACAAAACAAAATAGAGGTAAATTGGACTTCATTAAAATTTTAAAAAAAGCAAAACACATTCTGTGCTTCAAAGGACCTCTTTTTTTAAAAAGTCAAAAGATAAGCCATAAAACAAGTGAAAAGAACTGCAAAATCAAATCATATATCATGATAAGGGACTTTCATTTAGAATACACGAAGAACACTTACAACTCAGTAGACAAACACACACCCACACAATTTAAAAAATGAGTGAAGAAGCTGAATAGATAGTTCTCAAAAAATAATAATAATAAAAGACACAAGTGGCCAATACACACTTGAAAAAATACTCAAAAATCATTGTCTGTAGGAATATGAAAACACAAAACCAAAAATGAAAACAAAAAACAAAATTTTATATCCTTAGGATGGATAGAATTACAAACTTACAGCAGTAGTATCTCTCAGATGGACACAGTTACAAAAAGCA
Source organism: Heterohyrax brucei (assembly GCA_028571685.1). Taxonomy (NCBI): domain Eukaryota; kingdom Metazoa; phylum Chordata; class Mammalia; order Hyracoidea; family Procaviidae; genus Heterohyrax; species Heterohyrax brucei. Next base: position 68,601,766 of record CM053151.1, read on the forward strand.
CAATAATAATAACGAATATTGGTGAGGATTATTTGAACCTTAACACATTGCTTTTCAGAATTAGAAATGGTGCAGCTACTCTGGAAAATACTCTGGCTGTAAAACAGAGTTACCATATAACCTAGCAATTCTACTTTCTAAAAAAGTATTCGAGAGGATTGAAATCATACTTCCACATAAAAACTTATACATAAATGTTCACACCAGTATCAACACTAGCCCCAAAGTATGAAAAACCAAAATATTAATCATCTGATGTGTTGGATAATATGGTGCATACAGCTACACACACGATAGACATTAAAAAGATGTAGAAATGAAGTACCGATATACACAACACTGATGACTCTTCAGACTTGTCAAGTGAAAGAGTTTAATCACAGCATACTACATACTGTATGACTCTATTTAGATGAATACCACAAACCAATCTATAGAGATAGACAGTAGACAAGTGGTTGCCTAGGGTTTGGGAAATGCAGAATGACTGCTAACAGGCTAAGTTTTCTTTTGGGGGGGATGAACAGCATGTTCTAAGATTTATTTTGATGATGGCTGCTGCACTCTATAAATACATAGTAATAAAAACAGGGATTTGAATGGGTTATTTTTGGTTTAAACCCTTGCTGAGAATTTCTGTTTGGACCCCAGATAAACTGAATCAGAATCTACATTTTAACAAGATTCTCAGGTGATTGATCAAAATACAGATTTTCAGCAGGGAGTCAAACCGACAATAATGAGTTTAAAGCCCTGACTAAACCTCAATGAATAATATCCTTTCAATGGGTCAAATTTATGGTATGTGATGCCATAAAGCTATAAAAAATGATAGTGTCATTAGAAGATTCTTTGCGCATTTAAAATATTACAAAATGCAATTCTAGAATTTAAAATTAAAACTTTTACATTTCGGAAACCCTTAACTTACAAGGACCCATTCCACTGTTTTACTGTTGGCAAGCTTTGTTTTCAATATTTGCAACTCACCAAATGCTGCAAAAGTTGCAGTCTCTGATGCTCCAACTTATTCAGTGCTTTGTTTAACAATTTCAAATAGAATTTTAAATCAAAATGCCAAGCAAAATTAGAAGGCTTACATACAAAAATTTCAAGAAATTATAGTACAGTTAGACTGATGTATAAATAACTCTTCAAAGGCTATGATTTTAGAAATATTTAAAAAAAACATGATGCTATGCAACAAAAAACACGTACTTCTTTGTTGATGTTTGTGTGTATATATATTCAACATCAGCTTACCACAGACACAATAATTTAAGGCCAACCATTCTAAAAGTATACTCTGACACCTTAAACTTCTAAATTAACATGACAGTGTATTTTTAAGATGGAAATATGAATTATGTGCTTATACTGTTAAATTTAAAGGCATTTGTTTTGAAAAGGCCCTAATTTTTTTTCCAATGTCCTATTCTTCATAGAATTTGTAAACATCTAGTTACCTGTGGAAGAGCAACCTTGTAAAACATTTTTCCTAAGTATTCGGGGTACTGACAATATTTCAGATATTTCCCTTTTAGTAGGCAGGACTTCCAGCAGCTTTAAACGCTACTATGAATTAAAGTACCATTACTAAGATTAAACATATTTTTAAAACCAGCTCATGAAACTGATACAAAATGAGTTTGTTTGTTTTTTTAACTTGCCACAAATCTGAGTCTTTGATACCCGATTTGGGTCCATGTCCTGGAGCAGCTGAGCTAATGAAACACACTCCAGGTTAGAAAGAGGAAGAAGATTTACTGGGCCACATGATGCCATGACTCGACAGCAATGCAGGCTATTCTCCCAGGAGTCTCAAAAGACAGTTTTTACATTAGAGCTTATATGTCATTTCAGCAAGGAATACTTCATGTTTTTAAGTAGGTGGCCCACAAATAACTGCATACATCACAAAATAACCATAAAAAACTCTTTATTGAACTACAGATAAGTGTGTCAGGCACCCTGGACTCTAATCTGCATGTTTGTAACAGGCAAAGACAAAGCACACAAAATTCCTCAGCTAGTGAAACTACCCTGCCAGGTCCAGCCTGACTGAGATAGGGAGCAAGAAAGTTGTGAATGTAAAAAATGTCAGGTAGCTTTGCTAACTACTGTTTCCCAGTCTGAAGACCATTTCTCAAGACAGCAAAGAAGAGAAGGGAGACTGAGCTCACAAGAGCTGAAGGGGCTCTGTGCCTTTTTGGAAAGAGGCCAGTGCAGAGGCCAGATTAGCTGGTGCAGTAAAAAATGCAGATTATTCAGAGTATCATGATGGTATTAGTTATGTGAAGCTCTCAGTTATCCATTTTGAAAAGGATAAAACATGTTGCAAGGTATTAGGGTTACATCTTTAAGGGGAGATGGTATATTTAGAGCTACTTGTAATAAAACTAACGACATTCAGAAGAGTTGTCATTTTACCTAAATAAAACTCATTCCTCAGAGACACAAGACTACATGTTGAGGGATTTCTTCTCTACCAAGTACAGTAGAAGAAAATTTTGTCTATAGATAAGCAGCAGTCAAGAAATCAAAAAAGATGTGTTACACTGGGAAAACTTGCTGTAAGGGACCTCTTTAAAATATTGAAAAGACGTCACCTTGAAGACTAAGGTGCACCTGATCCAAGCTATGACATTTTTGATGGCATCACATGCCTGCAAAAGCTTAACAGTGAATAAGGAAGACAGAAGAAGAATTGGTGAGTGGTGTTAGAGAAAGATACTTAATGTACTATGGACCACCAAAAGAACAAACAGATCTGTACAACATTTGATCCTTTAATTCCATTGCTTGAAATTTATCCTTCAGAAACAAGGTTGTCACAGAAACACACACATACACGAATGTTTGTTGCAGCACAGTCCACAATAGCAAAAAGATGGACTCAACCCTTATGTCATCAACAGATGAATAGATAAATAAACTATTGTACATATACACAATAGAACACTATACTATGTTAAAAAACAAGGACGATTTTAGAAAACATCTCATAACATAGTCTCATTTGGAAGAGACCATGCTGAGTGAAATCAGTGTCAAAAGCACATTTTGTATGAGCGCTATTATAAGGACTTAACATGAGAATTATCCACAGAAGAAAATGACTGTGTTGGTTACGTGGGTGGGCGGGGTGCTAAGGGTTTATCATAGGTGAGATAACTGATAGATGTTAGAAATTTTATTCTTTTACTGTAATTAATAAAAGAATGAAATTAAGGGGGAAAAAGAGTGCTTCTTGGAAGGAAAGATGGCAAGACTGTGTCTTACATACTTTGGACATGTTGTCACAAGGGATCAGTCCCTGGAGAAGGACATCATGCTTGGTAGAGTAGAGCGTCCATGAGAAAGAAGATGTTTGATGAGATGGATTGACACAGTGGCTGCAACAGTTGGCTTAGACATAAAAGCAATTATGGACATAATGTAACATGGGGCAGTGTTTCATTCTGTTGTGCATACAGTCACCATGACTTGGAATTGACTCAACAGCGCCAAGGCCACCACCATCAGTAGTGAATGTGGAAGGCAGTGTAGGAATTTCTAAAAGAAATGAAAGTGTCATGAACAGAAGAGACAAAAAAGGGAGTTTGGGGAGTGCTAAGAGCTCACCATTCCTCGACTAAACACAGTTGTGCCCAGTGTATGAAAATTCGTTGATCTTAGACTCATCATTTGTGTACTTATATACATATACATATTATCCTTAAATGAAATTATGTTCCATGTGATAAACCCAAATTCTAGAATTGCTCGTATTTTTAATATTTAGTATTTTAACATTAATATCTTTTGAAATAGATGTATTTTCTAAAAAAATAAATTAGTGGTTAATGGTCTCATGAGATCATATTTATGTTTATCCATAAATGTCAGTTGTATCAGGATATCCATAAATGTCTACTAAAATTTGGATTTAGTAAATTTTTAATGGCTTCTTAAAACGAAAAGTCAGTATTTATTTCTTCCGTATATGCACTTTGGATTTCATTGTGTTGCATGTTGTTGAAAAATATATTGCAATAAAAAATATGGTAATGAAACAAATCAAAGGCTAAATAAATGAATGGTTATAGATTCATGTGATACACTAAATAAACAACTTTAGCAAGAGCATTCTGATTACTCTCTATGGAAGGATGCCTCAGTTTTTATTTCATGCCCCTCAACATTTCACATTTACTTAACCTAAATTTTCCCATAGTTCCTACAACCAAAGTCATGGTACAATTACTTAATGTACAAAATACCCAGATAGGGCAACAAGAGAAATATTTCTCGTAGCACTACTTAAGACATGTGGCAGTTAGCTGCCCTCACCTGCTTATGTGTGAACATTCTTTGTTTTATACATGGTCTCCCTAAAAAGTACACTAACAAGTCCCTAGAAAGGATTATTTTACATTGCATAAACTGAAAACAAATTTCACTATACATGCAACTCATATACTTATTAGAACAAACCATAGCATGGACTGGAAGTACAAAGTAAGGTCTGCTAACACTATTAAAATTATTTTAAATGGTGTCTAATTAAACTTATTTTTAAAACAAGGACAAATGCTAAATTGGATGGGATGCCAATAGAAAAGTCACATACAATGGCTTCTCCAAGAAAAGCAGATTATGTGGCTTTCATTCCTAGAAACTGAACAATTTCATTGTAGGTTTGCACCATATATGTCTTTCTAATATTCACCAGAAGTCATGTATTAGAGAGGTCATGGCAAAAGTAATTTTAAAAAGAAGGAAAAAGAAACATGATCATAAAAATGTCTGTCCAGCTAAAATAAAAATTATGGAAAGTTCAGCAGTGAAATATTTTATAAAACTAAAATGTATGATGTTTAACCAACTGCCAAAATATGAATGGATAATACAAATAACAAAGAACAAAAGCTCAGATCTGCTTAAGCTCCTCATTAAGTCCACCCTGTCACTAAGTTGTTAGAATACTGCCAAGTTGCAATCTGCATAAAAGACATAAGTTAGTAGTTTCAAGCTACTGCTCCTACTTCTGCAACTTGTCTTGAGTTTGTAATTTATATTCATACTTTTACTCACTCTTAGCCAGCACTTCAGCTTGTCTAGATTTCTGCCTGATTAGTAAACTCACACCTTTATCCTTGAGAAAGCTGAGCTTTGATTGCTTCGTCCTTGTGGAACTGTGGTTGCTGCATTTGCTGAAACCCATATGACAGCAATGGAGACACCAAAAAAAATCCCCTATGAATTCTCCAAGTTTTAGATATATTCTTCCTTACCCTTAACATATAGCAACAGCCTTACTGAACCCCAAACCAAACCCTTTCCCATCAAGTCAATCCTGACTCGAATCAACCCTATAGGACAGAGTAGAAATGCCCCATTGGGCTTACAAAGAATGGTGATGGATTTCAACTGCTGACCTTTTGGTTAGCAGCCGTAGCTCACCATAGCTCTTAACCATAACAGCGTTAGCTGATCGCACTTATCAGACTCCTAGTTCCATGAGCCTAGTAACTCCTTCCGTGGTAAATCAATGCAGAAGAGTTATAACTAGGAAGATTCAAAGCATTGGCTGTAGAATAATTGTGTTCCATGGTGATAATATGGTTCTCTAACCAGCAGAGCCTCTGTTCTCAAAGAAGCAGAACAAAATTTCTCCATGTGGGTCACTAAGAATGGTGGTTAAAGGAAACGATCTTAACTCTATCCTTTGGCTCCCAGAAATATGTCATCTACGTATGGAGCACACAACACCACACGCTGAATGATGTTTTAAGGGATATATAACATCTTGGAGTACAGCATCCACATGGTCAGCCCCCCAATTCTTGACTTAGCTGAGCGTCAGTACTCATCCAGCTATTTTTCAGGTAAATTGGTATAATACAAAAAACTGGATTATTTGGATTTGTGTCTATTCATTGCACATATTTCCCTACAAAATGGCCACCTTTTCCAGAGACTCTCTTCCAGAAGATTACATGCCCTGTATCAGTACATATCAGTAATTTTCTAAGTTCTTGTCTAATGACTACAGAAATAGTTGGTATGTGGAAAGAAATTCATATCTGGAGTTAAGTGTCATTTCCAACACAAAAATTGCTGTCCATACCAGCAGCTTTGGTAAAAGAAGTGTATCACAATCAACTCACCCCCCAAAGGGCTAGTTTTTCTCCCTAAGGACTCAGTACTGATAAAGCTTTCAGTACAGCAGCAGTTAGATCAGCCTTGGTGAGAAGAGGCATGTTTTGTTAGCCCCATGTGTAGAAGCCATCCTTATAAATATAACCACTTCATTTGTGAGTCCATTCATTAAGCAACTGTATAATTAGACAGAAGGTATTAGATTAGCCATCTGTTAACTGAGTTGTTAAACACCATTCTGCATTGAATCCATTCTGGTAGATCAATTCATATATCTCTACTCCAGAACCCCTTGTCCCCTGTCTTTTAGTTTGCTCCTTCTGTACCTTGACCATTCGGTCATTTGTCAGAACCCAGTAGCCCAATTATATCCAATTCTGAATGTACCATTTTCATCATACAATGTATTATTGATGCTCCCACCCAAGCTGGTGAATCTACAATACCTCCATGGTGATAAGTAGCTCTGGTCACATGGTTGCTTGAGTTCTAATGGTCAGGCTTTCATTCTTTGTTAGTATTCAATAGCATGTTAAGAGGTGGTTTTAAATAGTTACTAGTCGAAAGCCATGGATTTTTGCTAGAAATTAAGAGTATTGTGACTTTTGATGGTTAAGATTCGGTGTCAACTTGACTGAGCCATAATCCTCAGTGTTGTGGCAGCTGTGTAATGTGATCACCATTCCCACGATGGACTCTGCTGAGTGGTACCATGAGGGGCAAGGCCTTGGTAGGCCACCACCCCCTTAGCTTTCATCTCTCTGTCTTCTGCTACTTGCTTCCTTCCTGCTCTCCATGCCAAGGTTTTTGGCTTGTGGATCCACAGTTGCCTCTCTTCTGTCCTCTGACCTTTGGTTCTTGGGACATGAGCTAGAAGCTTATCAGTCCATCTTGGGGCCCATCAGTCTCCACATCCTGCAAGTACAAGTCTTATTAGTTCACCTACCAACCTCGGGTTTACCAGCTCCTGCAGACACATGAGTTAGGAGAAACGCTGTGGTCTTGTCGGCCACTTGGGATTCTTTCACCTTTACAGCCTGCAACGAGAACCCCTACTTTCCAACTTGTCAATCATGAGTTTGTTAGCTCCAGAAGCTGTGTGAATCCAGTGAGGTCTCTATCCTAATCCACAGACTTGGGACATCCCCAACCTCGACAGTCACATCTCTCTCGTCAGAGGAAGGTTAGACCAAACTATAAAACCTAGAGTGATGCTGGTGAATAGTATGTTTCTTGGTTTATATATGAGGTTTCCTGAACAACTCCTGTCCAGAAGCCAGATATGAAGCTGAGGGGAGGTGGAGAGGGCAGGAGTTGATTGAACTGTTACAGGAAGCCACAGTGGAAAGTAGGTGTGTGCTGTCATAGTGTGGGGAGGTCAGCTATACTTGCATAGCAGTGTCAGTGTTGGATTTCATATGGCAAATTGACTTGGATTGGAAACTGTCACTTAAAGTACAATAAAATATTAAAAAAATATATTTTGACTACGAGGCCCCACATTCATCCTTGTTTTCACAAACAGTAAACTTCTACTTTCTGTTTTCTTTACAACTAGTGGTGTGCAGTCAGTCTCAATGCAACTGGCTAATAAAGCAGTGCAAGAACCCTCATTCAGTTACAGAATCTGATATGAAATGCAGAAAATTACTATCAGTGGAGCAATGGCTTGAAGGACAGGTCAAAATGTTAATGTGCCTAATTTGAAGAAATTGTTTTATGATCATTTTGTTTCTTTAAAGTCTTGATTGTTATATAAAGTTTTCTAGAAATAATTATGATTATATTAATACATACACTGTAAACTCTTACACAAATGTAAGGCAATTTACTACATTAAAGCACAGAATATTTAAGAAATATGTCAGATGCAAAAATTGTTTAGAGTGCCTGTTAAATTAATTTGCATTTAATAGACTATATTAGAACACAAATGAAGAGAACTGCTTTAGAGCCATTTTGAAAACATCTAACATGTTTCCATTGCCTTTTTCTAGTTAAAGAAAGCATTTAACATTTTGCTTCAATACAACCTGATTTAGATCCACCTCCCACCTATTAATTTTCTTTATCCTCAGAAACCCTAGTCTTATGGAATATATGATTTTTCTATACTTCCATAAACACACCAGTTTCCATATAAGCCTTAGGTAGCTATCCTAAGGAAATACAAGTTGATCAGAAGGAAAGGTAGATAGTTTAGTACTGTCTATTCATTTATTAAAAAAGTTATCATTAAAAATTCAGTACAGCATCAAGGTTAGCAGTTACTGAGTTAAGTACTAAGAAGGTCAACATAATGCCCTCATTATCTTGAGAAAAGTCCAGCACGAGGTACTATTAGACTTTCCACCTAACATGGCCATTGTAAAGAACAGAACCCAACACTCCACATTCGCCTAGCAATGTACAAAAGCAATTATTCCAGAGTGCTAATGAGAATTAGACTAGTGCTTTTAATATGCTTATTGAGCAGAGTTCACTCTCTTGTCTATCCTCTCAGTTATATTAAGTATGCAAGACTAATTTGTAAAGATAAAGTACATATCTTATTAAATTTAGCATAGTATTATAACTACTAAATTGGCTTTTTAAAGTGGCCAGAAGGTAGGAGTTTCTTAGAGAGAGAGGTAAGTAACTGAAGACTATGCGCCATCATAGAAATGAATGAAAACGAAGAAGTAACTAAGGCGTGAACAGCAAGAAGAGTCACATGGTTAGCAAGAGTCAGGGTCATGTGTGCTGGTATTTCCCAAAGGCCCAGCTGCATTCATTGAAGGCAGTGGCTAGGAGAACGAAAATCCAAACAAAAAAGACTTAACAGACAATAGTTTTTTTAGTCAATAGGCCCAGGAGGAGAGAGAGCAATGACTCCCAGAAATGAAAGTGAATTATTAAAGAAATATTTTTCAACCCATGCTGAATATGAAAGGGATGATAAAATAAAAGGAATGATTCAGGGTCCTAGAGTAAGGGAAATTGTCTCCATTTACTTGGGAAGCTTCCTGTAAGTATTGGACTTTCTCTGAACTGGTTTATTCCCAGAAAATACTAAGATTGGTTGTTGTGTCCACGGTCTGTATTGCCTGCAGGTGATTGGTGCTGATGAAAAATGCCAGTGAGACTCAGGTGGGCGGAGCTAGCGGAAGAGAGAGAGAGAGAGAGAGAGAGAGAGAGAGAGAGAGAGAGAGAGCGAGAGAGAGAGAGAGAGAGAGAGAGAGAGAGAGAGAGAGAGAGAGAGAGAGAGAGAGAGAGAGAGAGGAGAGAGAGGAGAGAGAGGAGAGAGAGAGAGAGAGAGAGAGAGAGAGAGAGAGGAGAGAGAGGAGAGAGAGGAGAGAGAGAGAGAGAGAGAGAGGAGAGAGAGAGAGGAGAGAGAGAGAGAGAGAGAGAGTGAGAGAGAGAGAGAGAGAGAGAGAGAGAGAGGAGAGAGAGAGAGGAGAGAGAGAGAGAGAGCGAGAGCGGTGATGCTGGTGTTGCAGCTCTGCCTTGGCATCACGTAGCTCGTTTTTCTTTAGTGAACAGAGTATGTATACGTGCAGTAAACAAGCCTTGATTTGATTAGGGTTTGGGAAGTCCCTCACAAAGCAAACTGTGCCTTCTTATCTAAACAGCCTAACAAAGGCCGCTTCCTCATGTGAGCTTACCTCTCAAGGCCTGCGCTAGGGTACAAGGGGCAGATTGAGAGGACCAGACCCATCCTTTTCGAGGATCTGACGTCATGCATTCCAGCCATTTTTCAGCTATTTACATTCACTCTTTCACAGGCCTACAAGCCCTGCACCCAGGCCCTAAAGTTGGTCCTAACCTTGGCCACGGTGCCAACATCTGTTCACTTTTAACATAAGCTTCTGATAAAGCAGAAAGGCCAAGACTTGGTAAAATTTCAGATGTTAGCAGGAATGAAAAAACAAGAAAGTGGAGTTCAAACTAACCAAACTTATTATATCACTGTTTCACTCTAAAAAGAGCATAGATTGCTCGTGTTTTCTCTCTCTCTCTTCCTTTCATTTTCTGTCTCCCCCTTCTTTCTGCTTAATTTTGTGCCAGAAAAAATCCTTTGAAAAAAGTAAAGACAGGTAGCTCTTCATGGTTCAAGGGAATACCTCTTTAGAGCATCTTCTTTATAGTATTTTCCCTATCAATTCACGTTTAGGACTTAGACCAGGGGATGGCAAAGTTTTTGCATGAAAGGCCAGACAGTTAATAGCTCAGACTCAACAAGCTAAACATGTATTGCCATCAACTCTGCTCACATGGAACAAAAGCAGTCAAGACCGTACATACATGAGTTGGTGTGACTTCGTTCCAGCAAAACCGTATTTACAAAAGTGGGTAATAGGCTTTAGCACCCACGCACCCACTCCTATGGAGTCAAGTTGGACTCAGAGTGACCCTACAGGTCAGAGTAGAACTAACTGCCCCATAGAGTTTCCAAGGAGTGCCTGGAAGAAATGAACTGCTGGCCTTTTGGTTAGCAGCCATACTGCTTGACCCCACATGCTCCCGCGGTTTCCAGACTTAGCACGGAGGCTGTCACTTGCTGATCCTTAACTTAGACAGTAGATAGTGCATCAGTTAAATTAAGCCAAACCAAACCCACTGCCAGAGTCGATTCCAACTCATAACTAAACACATCAAAAACTGCAATAGTAAAAACCCAAATCCACTACCTTTGATTCAATATTGAATCATAGTGAACCTATAGGATAGAGTAGATCTGCCCCACAGGGTTTCCAAGGCTGTATTATTCAAAGAAAGCATGCTGCCACATCCTTCTCCCACAGAGTGGCTGTGGTTTCCAGATGCTGATGTTTTCATTAGCAGCTGAATGCTTAACAGCTGCGCCACCAGGGCTCCTGCAGTAACAGTGATTCCCAAACACAGTGGCCTAAAGAAAACCACCATTCATTTACTGTTAATGTAACTGTTCCAAATCAAGCACCTGATCAGGTCGTCACACCATCCTCAAACCTGAGTGGTCATAATCCCCCTGTCTCTCAGGATTGGATGTGTCCCTTCCTGGCCCAGTCACTCACAGACTAATAGACTAAGTGCCTTTCATCTGATATATAATGATGGAGAAAAAAACCATTAAACCACTAAAATAGGCTGACACTAAAACAAAAATACACAGAGAAATAAAATATAAAATCCTCTCCTTTCTAACATGTAGAGCAGGGCCATGAACAGTTTCTTATATGGCCAGTAAGCTAAGTTCATTCTTAAAATCCTTGTTACGGTTCTAGGAGGAAATCTTTTGTTCATTCTCTTCTGGAGTCTTGGACTGTCTTCTGAATGAATTTCTCTTACCAGTTATTTATTGTACATGATCACATATGACTTGAAATTGTGTGGTATAAACTCCTCAGTTATACCAAACAAGTTCACACTTTGTGTGTGTCTGTGTAGAGGAGTTCAGAATCTGAGACGACTTTACAGGTAGAACTGTTGTGTTGTCCAGAGTGCAGAAGCTTCCCACGCTATTTGCTTCTGATCTGTTCCTTACGAAAGTAAACATAACATTGAATTCACACTCAGCCTGAATTAAAACCAGTATTTCCACTGACTCTGTCTTTAGCAGTCATACTCCTAAGCACCCAGCCAGAGACGATATTGTACTGCTACATGTGGAAAAACTGGTGGTGTGGTGGGTTAAGTGTTACGTCTACTAACCAAAAGGTCAGCAGTTCAAATCTGCCAGGCACTCTTTGGAAACTCTATGGTGCAGTTCTCCTCTGACTTCTAGAGTCGCTATGAGTCCGACTCGACTCGACAGCAGTGGGTACATGTGAATGTGTGACCACGTTCTGCCTGTCAGAGGATCTGTGCCACATAGACCACATGGAGAATTCAGCCTCTTGAGGACTGTGTTTTCCTTTGGTTCTTTTCTCTTTCCTTCAGGGTGTCAGACAGGAACCCGACCTACCCTCTTGGGTTCAGATTTAAAACCACTGTTAGAAAGCTGTTGAGCCACCTCACCCATCCTGGCATGATCCCTTCCTAATGGTTAAATGAGAGACAAGTAAGTAATTCTCTTGTTTAAATTACTGAATCTTTAGGTCTATTTTGACAGCCACTTAGCCTTTACCTTAACAACTGAGAGATCATGCCATTATTTGGTTTTCATTCCTTTTTTTATGACATCTCAACCAATTCATTTATAATCTTCTTACTTAATAGAAGTGGAAGCAGAAAATGTGTTAGTAATAACCCAGGGCTATGGATGCCACAGTCATGTCAGAAATACAGAGAAGATAGCAAGTTTGCTATATTTACTTATGTTGCAAGCAATATAAATAATAATGTGTGCTTGTTTTCCAAATGACCTTTTTATATCTAATACTCTAAATTTTCAACAAAATTCTTTTGGAAACTCTTATAATGAGTAAGAAATTTAAGAAAAATACAACTAATTCAATCCTCTTCAAGATACAAGAGGAATCTGTATTTACTTACTTTTAATATTCTCCCAGAATTGGCTGAATACAAAAACCACATACACAAGAACATAATATAATAGAAAAAATCAAAACAGAGACAATACTCAGGTGATGTTCATATCACCATTTATTAATATCATATTTTTAAAGTTTGTCGTATTATACCAATATTTGTAACTACCTTTATGAAGCATTTTTGATGTGCCATTTTCTGAAGTAAGTAAAAGTCCATTTATAAGGAAAGGACACGAATCGAATCTCAAGCTCATACAGAAGATAAAGTCAGAGATGAGATGTAAATTTTTAAATTTGAAAAACAAAAAGAAGTCAGTTGGTTCAATTGAGGTTTCAACTGGCAAAATAGATTTACCAAAGTTAATTATTTCTTTGTCCAGGTTCAGTGATCATAAGTATATTATCACAACTGATCTAGTTTGAAAGATTTTCCTTTTAATACTTTAATTCAGTCTCACTATTTGTCCTGATATCCTATTTTCATTTATGTTAAAAAGTCCCTATTTAGAATTTTTTTTCTTTAAGATGGTATATTTCTTGTTTTTGGTTCTCCTCTAATAATCTGTAGATTTATACGATTAGGGAAACAGTTACTGGTGTTACTTCTCTGTACTATTGTCCTGGGAACCAGTAAGCTATGATGCATTTGGCCAAAAAATGTTCTTCAAAAACGCTGAGCAATGAGCCCCAAAGTGGTTATGAACTTGAGTTATAAGTATATATATTTCAGACGACAAAATCATCATGAAAACAAAACCCACTTCTGATGTTCACAACCTGAAGGGGAAACACCCTAATGTGTGCTAGCTAACATCCCAAGATAGGCCACAGATGAAAGTAGCACTCTGATATATTCCTCTAAAACTGGCAGGGAAATTGGAAATGAAAGAACAAAAAGTTGCGTAATTGGAAAGACAACATATAATGCACATTATTTGTGAAAAATACAGTAGTACAATCATAGTTTTTGAAAAAAGTAATTGTACTACTGTATTTTTTGCAAATAATGTTCATTACAGGTTGTTTTGTACCAGTTTTTTTTACATGTTGCTAACTTCAATGGATATTAAAAAAAAAAAAAATCCATTGCCACTCAGTCGATTCTGATTTATAGTGATCCTGTAGAACAGAGTAGAGCTGCCCCAGGGAATTTCCCAGGAGCACCTGGTGGATTCAAACTGCTGACCTTAAGAGGATATAATTAAACTATGAAATAAGCAAAATGGTTTCACTTAAAGCAATCTGGTAAGGTTTTCACATTCAACTGTTGAGTTCATACATGTTAATTTTCAAATTAATGGAAACAAATACAGTTTTAGCTGCTTATTTTCTAGTTACCAGGTGACTTCCGGACTTAATCTATGATTTCTTGACAAAGGGTCATACCTTTATTTTACAATTATAATCAAAAATAACATTTTCAAACTATATGTGCATAAGCAAGAGGCAAAACAAAATGAATAGAATGATATGATTTACCTGTAATTGGGTGGACAGGTAAATGAGGCTGAAATTCACTTCTGGAAATGTCATAAGACAGGTATATGCATGGGCCACTATGGTAGAAGTGTTTTATTTAATTTCATCATTTCTACTCATCACATGGATGTGGGTATGATATTTACACGGACATTTTATCTGTTAATCCTCAGGAAATGACCTGTCACCTTACTCTCTTTTCTCTTGGAGCCTTTCAGTTTAAAAACGAGGAGGGCCTTGGGGCAGTTGCAAGAAAATGGGACACTGAAAGTATGTTTGGTGATTTAGAGTAGTGAGTTCCATTCCAGCGACAACCCTAGCTGAGTAAAGGAGAAGACTGTACTTTTGTCCTTGATTTTGGAAGAGTCTTAACTTTTATGAGTATGAATTTGATTTTTTTTCTAATAATTCTCTCTAATTATATTTTAACAAGTCCTACCTTCATACTGGAAAAACTTCAAGATGTGTTGCCTTAATTCCAGAAGTTTTGACATCTTCAATTACTATAATGGCCCCATTTCAGTAGCTAAGATTTGGTTATTTTCATTTTTCAAACTACATTCCCAACTCAGTTCAAAACTTGGTATTTCCTTACATCTGAGGGCAGACTACATGCTTGGCCATGGCTTTCTGAAATAGATTGAGATCCATTTGTTTTTAAGATGCTCCTTCCTTCTCTTTCCTACTTGTATGCTACTCTGGGGTGGGACGTAAGAAGCAAGGAGAGATGCTAGGGACAGTCAAAATCATCTGAAATGTCCATTAAGGCCTCAATCAGGTTTATTCTGTTCTAATTAATCTTTAAGTCTCTCACCATGTGCGAGTCTTCATGTGTGTATGTTCATAGTTTATACAATCAAGTTGAGCATAACAGTGCTTGGCTTCGTAGGCTCTGTAAATACCCACAGCCTTTTTTCCCTCTACTAAGCCTACTGCTCTTGTATGTGAAGTCGTAAGGCTAGCTGAAGTTCCCTCTCACAAATGGCCCCAGAGACAGGGCCACTGTAGTCATCTACCCACATGAAGATCATATCTTCCTCCAGAATTGTGGTGCAGCCTGTTTTAGCAGTCCTTCCTGTTCACAGACTCATGCATCATATGTGGACATCACTATTTAGAACAAATATCTCTTTTCTTCTCCACGGTATGAGAGAAGAACTAAAAAGTCATAAGCATGATAATATCAATGTCCTAGATTATTCTGAGGAATGGTGCTGTCACCCTCTGCTCTTATGTGGATGCCAAGGTCGGTTAGTGGCTTCTGAAGGTGGGTAAGCATCAAGCTGGCAAGTATGATGCCACAGGCACTCTTTGCCCTTAATCTTTGCAAGTGATTCTCCTGGGGTCACATGGCTTTGGGACTCTCATCTGTGGATTGCACTTGGCCTAACAGGTTCATCCGCATCCTGGCCATCTTCTGATGTTAGCTCAAGGGACAGGAGCAGAGAGCAGCTAGGATGGTTAAGTTGTTAAGCCTCTCAGCTAGTCTTGAGTAAAAGTGGTTGATATCATTTGGTGGTGGTGTTTTCACCTTAGATTTTGGGGTACTTAGCAACATTTTCCTCAAATCTGGGCTAAGTCATCTGTGGAGCAATGACCAGATGAGTCAGGGGTGTCCTTTAGCTACATGAATCATTTAAAATTGACTTTCTCGTCATAGTGTTTGTGACTCACACACAGTGATTGAGTAACACCATACAAGTAAAGCATATAGAACCGTAGTGAGGTGACTGGTCCATTTTAACATCCTGCTAGATTTAAAATGAGCCACCCCAGAGGCAAGAGGACAGGATCTCACCAACACCAAGAAAGAAGAGCCAAAAGTAGAGCACTTCTTTTGGACCTGGGCTTCCTGCTCTTAGAAGCTCCTAGAACTACATACTTGAAAGAGAACTGTGAAACTGAAGACGATGACAATCAGAAGCAGAGAATAGGCAGAAGGAGATGGCATGGTAGGCTTTCTGGCCCATGGAATGAGGACATTGAGTGCCTTTGGAATGAGGCTTACTGGTTCAGTGGGATGCTTCTGGGTACTTCTTGGCATAGCTAAAATACCTTTGTAATACTTGCAAAGCAGACGTCAGGCCGAGGGGATGAGGGAATGAGGACCTGAGGCCCAGAGAGAAAGCTACCTGCAACACAGTTGGGAAGACCCCGTCCTGATTAATGAACCATATCCCAAACATTCTTGAACCTGAATAACAACCTGATATTTCTCTAATAACCCTCGTAACTGTGAATATGATTTGTGAGCTCTGTGAGCCTTTGCAACAAATTATCTAACACCCACAGATAAGTAGAGAGTTCCATGAAAGCGATAGCTGGTGTCAGAATTTGTAAATATGGTAGAGTGAGGAGACGTGTCTGACCTACATCTCATAAAAGTCAGCCTTGGGCTATTGATCTTGATTTCTCTTTTCCCCTTGTGAAGTTACAATAGGTCAGATGCTGTCCCCACGCCATTTTTACACATCAATTTTAGAAGACTAGCAAAAATCCTACTTGATCATCTAGCAGACCTCTTAGACATTTTGAGACAGAATCTTGATACAGCATACTCACCGTATTAGCTACTACTAGTGGTTGGAGGGAACAGACATTCATCCAATCAACGTAACTCCAAGAAAGCAAAGCCCTCTTCAGAGGAGTTCTCTTTAATTAGGAGGAAGTGCTGACCTCTGCTCTTATCCACTCTTCAAATCTAGCTAATGGAAGAGGAAGGTAACAGTATAAATCACTTTAATAAGCACAAAAGGAAAGTGCAAACCTTTTCACAGCTGACATAGATTGAATTTTTGAAATCTAGTCTTCAGATGTCAAAACTGGAAGGGACTTTAGAGACTATGTCAGTCAAATCTCGTTTTACGTTAGAGAAAACCAAGATCCACAGAGGAGGGTGTGCCAAAAGTCCCTTGGCTACTTTGTTAAGATGGGGACTAAACAACAGATTGCCTTGAGGTCAATCATTTCCAAAGAAGAAGCTCTAAAACTGTTTTGTCAAACAGTTCTTCTTGTTTGTTTCCCCTAATTATTGTTACTGGGGTCTTGGGGCTGGCCCTGTATTTGTACCATTTGAAAGAAGTATTCTTATTTTGAAATGACATCATACAGAAAACAATGTAGTCAAGCAAACAGCCAAAAAACCTCAGAGCACAGAGTGATAGGACTATGTTTTCTGTACTGAAATGTCAAACTCATGATTATAATAGGTGTTATGAATTGAATTGTGTTTCCCAAAAAAGTCTGTAGCAATTTAGCAAGACATGATTCCTGGTATAGTGTAATGTCTTCTATATCGCGAAATCCTGCTTTTATGTTATTGAGGGCGGATGGCTGGCAGTTGTGTTGATGGGTTAGGACTCAAAGTGTAAGATTGTTCTGTGCCTTGAGGTGGTCTCTTGAAATATAAAGCAAAGAAGCTAGTAGAGGGATTAGGGAACTTTATTCCACCAAGAAGCAGTGCCAGAAGTTGAGCAAATCCTTTAGAAAGGACTGGGGTCCCTGCCCCTCAGAAGGTTCTAGTCCACAGGAAGATCGACAGCAAGGGCCTTTCTCCAGTGCCAGCAGAGAAAGCCTTCACCTGGAGCTGATTCCCTGAATTGGGACTTTTGGCCTACCGGACTGTGAAGAAATAAAATTTCTCTTTTTAAACCCATTCACTTGTGGTATCTCTGTTAAAGTAGCACTAGCTGAATAAAACAGCAGGAAACACATTCATGCATTTGTTTGGCTTTGTGTTGGATGGTACACAGAGGAAATCCTTTAGCAGCTCTCCTTGTGTGAAAGAATTTGCTAGTCTCCACCTGCCCGACCTTTCAGAATTACTCCTGAGGCCTTACAGAGTCCCTCAGGGGTATATATTATGTACATCACAGGTCTAAATCAAACCAAACCCTCTGCCATCGAGTCAATTCTGACTCACAGCAACCCTATGATAAAAGGTAGAACTGCCCCATAGCATTTCCAAGGTTGGTAGATATGAACTGCTGATCTTTATTTAAAAAAAAAAAAATTATTATGCTTTAAGTGAAATTATATAACTGAAGTCAATCAGTCATACCAAAACTTACATACGCATTGCTATGTAACCCTAGTGGCTCTCCCACACTGAGGCAGCACACTGCTCCTTTCCACTCAGTGTTTCCCTGTCCATTCAACTAGTTCTTGTCCCCTTCTGCCCTCTCATTTTTCCTCTGAACAAGATCTACCCACTTAATTTTGTGTATCTTCTTAAGCCAAAATGCACACTCTCCTCCAGTATCATTTTAAGTCTTGGAGTCCAGTCCACTCTTTATCTAAAGTGATGGCTTTGGGAATGGTTTCAATTCTGCGCTACCAGAAAGTCCAAGGGCTGTGTCTTCCAGGGACCTTTCTTTTGGTGGGACCATCAAGTCTAGTCTTATTAATAGGTGGAACTCCTGCCCTTTTAGTTTGCAACCATAGCACTTAACCATTACAACAGCAGGGTTTCCTTACAGGGTTAAGACAACCTGAAATGACATTTCCCACTACAACTATAACCACTACAGTCCAAACCAAACCCACTGCCATTGATTCGGTTCCAACTCATAGTGACCCTTCAGGACAGAGTAGAGCTGCCTCCTAGAGTTACCAGGGAGCACCTGGCAGATTTGAACTGCCGACCTTTTGGTTGGCAGACACAGCACTTAACCACTGTGTCACCAGGGTTCCTGTAGTCACTACGCACCAAGATAAAGACCATAAAAGCATTGCAGCAAAAGAAAACAGCTGCTTAATTGAAATACTGCCCAGCACTAGAGAAACGTCAAATTACACAGGACAGGGCAAAAAAAACTTACAGTCTTTGTATAATGAAGGCACATAATAATTATTTCTTTTTTTCCTTCAAGTATTTGAATTTTAAATCGTCCTATTACACATTTTGGCATAGGTTAGACTTACTTTCTCTTCTTATCATGCGCATTGCTCCTATAAGTGATAAACCTTACCCAGAATTGCCAAGCCAAGCCAAGTGCCATCGAGTCGGATCTGACTCATGGCGACCCTAGGGGCCAGGGTAGAACTGACTCCTCGAGTACTCAGAATTAGTATCAACATATACTGGAGGTCTGGGAAAGAATATTTTAGTCATATAGCTAGTAATGACAAATGGCTAACTTTAAAGTGATGCCTTTTATATTGGTTGTAGTCAGCCCCAAATAATAAAAAACTGTGTTCTAATGAGCTGAAATTTCCATCACCCTGAAGAGATTCTGTAATTAGGCATCCAAAAACAGTGATGCAGTTACGCAGTTACACAGTTATTTTTAATTGCTTTATTTCTAACGAGGAAGCAGTTTGGATTAACTTGTCACATCTGTAGTGGGTGAGTGGACCATCTTGATGACAATAATGTCTTCAAATATTTGTCTATCTCCACAAATAAGTAAAAGGACATTTTTTTTTTCTTTTTTCTTCTGCAAACAGAAGACAGTCTACAGCCTTTCCTTGGCTGCTTAACAAAATAAACAGAAAGTGGAAACCCTGCTCAGTTTTTTTCACAATGTTGATAAAATCATGGGTATATTTTGGATGACTGTATCATTGAGAGAATGGCAGGAGACCATGAGCATTTTGTGTGACGGAGGAGGAGCAGTCAGTCACCCAAGCCCAAGCACACTGGGCACAAATGGCATGTTCTAAGAGGATAGACACAGCTCTCCTTTACATCGATGTCCAAATTATTTAAAAAATATAATAAAACTGCACATAGCCTCAGGTACACTTTCCAAATGACTTCTAGTTATTAATAAGAAGCCCCAAAGTTATATCTCAGTACAAATTCACTTCGTATTCTCATGACCAGGCCATCTGTTGAAGTTTTGGGTCACTGATGTTCCCTCCATGTCCTTTGAAAGAATGCCTATTGTTATTGTTGACTCCTACTCAGGGCAACCATGTGTGACAGAGTGGAAGTTACCATGCCATTTTCTTGGCTATAATCTCCACGGAAGCAGACTTTCCTGCAGAATTCTGGGGTGGGTACACTCAGTCACCAGCTGAGCAGTTACCGTCGTACCCTCAGAGAGTCCCTGAGAATGCCTGCTTATGTACAAAAAGTAAAGTTTCTCAATTCTTCCAAGAATATCACTAGCAAAAATGTCAGGGTGGTGCTGTTTATTCAAATGTCGGAGAATGGATCTCTTCCCAAATTTGTCACTTGAGATCTAAAAACATCATTCTTTATGAAAAGGTTCACTTTAGCTGCTGGCCTGCTGCTCCTTAAATCATGTCAGGGAATCTTGGATCTTAACCTCCCATAACCTCTTCAGAAGAAGTAGCCCTTTTCTTTTTCCCAGGCATAGAAAAGTCTTCTAAATTTTGCTTAGGCGGGATGGAAGGGAATAATCATGTTTCCTTAAATAGTACACTCTAAAAGCACAAATTTCTACTTACAGCTTATAACCTTTTTGTATGTCTTAAAGAGCTAAACATGGTTTTCTAAGGAGGGGAATCCAGTATACTGTCATCTAAATGTGTTGTCATGTGTTATTTCTTCGGGGAAGCTCTGAAGTGACATCTTTGCCTCTAAAAACCATTATCTTCTTGAATCCAAACAGAGATAGCAAGCAAGATACAAGAGCTTCACTCACCTACAGTCCCTGCAAGAAGTTAATTTCTCCTGCAAGAGGAAACACAAGTCCTAAATAAGAAAAGGAGAAAATTAATTCCCTCTCAGGAAAAAAAAAAAAAAAAATGCTACAGGGGTTCATGATATTATCCTATTAAAAAAATATCTCGTATTATAACCTCCATGTATTAAGCATTTTTTTATTTTGAAATTCATGCTATCCAGGAAATTCATATGTACATATGTTACTGTTATTTTTTTCTATCAGATTGGCTCTGACTCACAGCAACTTCAAGTGCAACAGAACAGAATGTTGTGCTGTCATTTGGCACCTTCACAATCACTGTCATGCTCAAGCCCACTGCTGAGGCCACTGTGTCCACTTCCCAGCATGCTATAGGACAGTAATGTGTTGTGATGCACAGAGTTTTCATTGGCTAATTTTCAGAAGTGGATATCCAGGCCTTTATTCTTAGTGTGTTTGACTCTTCAGCTCTACTAAAATCTGCCCACCACTGGGGACCCTGATGGTGTTTAGTGTAATGGAGCCCTGGTTGCACGGTGGGTAAAAGCTTCACACTAACCAATGACTGTCAGTTCCACTCAACCAACCACTCTTTGGAAGCCTTATAGGGAAGTTTTATTCTGTTGTATAGGGTTGTTAAAAGTTGCAATCAGTTACAACAGCAAAGGGTTTGTTTTTTTACTGTTATTATTACTGTTGTTGTTATTATTTTGTGTCATAGCTTCCAGCATCAGAGCAACTTGCAAGCCACAACAGTACAACAAACAGACTGGCTGGTAGCGCATATTAAAAATAGAAAGAAATAATTAAGAAAATGACAACAATAGAATTTCTCCCTCTGGTAATGTCTCCTATCTCTGCTAATCAACTCCAGAGGCCTAATTAGAATACACTATTTCTGGAAAGTCTTTCATAGAGTATGTGTTAATGATTTACTGTCTCCTTATTATTTCAATTTTAAATTTAAACTGTGCTTTCCTGAGTGGCTTTTTAACAAAATTTTCTTTCCATAAACACAGATGCTCATATAACTAATCCAATACAGATTGCAGCATAATAATCGTGAGCAAGCTGTTAGGTGCTGACAAATCCACTCCTACTCATAGCTACACTATACACAACGGAACTAAACACTGGCCAGTTCTGCACCATCCTTACAACCTTTCTGTGCTCAAGCCCTTTGCCTCAGCCACTGGGTCAGTCCATCTCCTCAAGAGTAGTCCTCTTTTTGGCTGGCCCTGTGCTTTACCAAGCATGATGTGTCTTTCTCCAGAGACTGGTTCCTCCTAATAACATGTCCCAAGTATGTGAAACAAAGTTTTGTCGTACTCCTGCCTGGGGGTATTCTGGCTATACTTCTTCCCATACAGCTTTGCTCATCTGGTAGTCTGTGGTATATTCAGCATTCTTCAGTAACACCGTAATTCCAGTGCATCAGTTCTTCTTCAGTCTTCCTTATTTGTTTTGCAGCATTCTCGTGCATATGATGCAATTTATAATACCATGCTGTCCATCGGGTGCACCTTAGTCCTCAAGGCGACATCTTTCCTTTTAAACATGTTGAAAGGGTTTTGTATGCATGCATATGTGTGTGTACATGTGTGTGCGGGTGTATTTATACATTTCTTTATTTTTGCAGCAGAGTTGCCCCGTGCAAATTGTCACTTGCCTTCTTGACTGCTGCTTCCATGGGTGTTGACTGTTGACCAAGTAAAAGGAAACCCTTGACAACTTCAATATTTCTGTCATTTATAGTGATGTTATGTATGGGTCCAGTTGTGAGGATTTTTGTTTTCTTTATGGTGAGGTGTAATCCTTACTGAAAGCTCTAGTCTTTGATCTTTATCAGCCAGTGCTTCAAGTCCTGTTCACCTTCAGCAAGCAAGGCTGTGTCATCTGTATATTCCAGTTTGTTAATGAGTCTTCCTCCGATCGTGATGTCCCATTCTTCTTGATGTAGTACAGGGTCTTGGATTACCTGTTCAGCACATAAATTGGATAAATATGGTGAAACAATACCACCCCTGACACCCACCTTTCCTGATTTCAAGCCATGCAGTGTTTTCTTGCTCTGTTTGAAACACTGTCTCATGGTGCATAGATTCCTCATAAGCATAATGAAGTGCTCTGGAATTCCCATTCTTTACAGTGTTATCCGTAATTTGTGATGATCCACAGAGCTGAACGCCTTTGAATAGTCGATGATGCACAGTAACTATCTGTTAGTCTCTGTTTTCAGCTAAGATCTATCTGATACCAGCAATGATATCCCTCTTTCCTTGTCTTCTTCTGACTTTAGCTTGAATTTCTGGTGGTTCCATATCCATATACCAATGAAACCATTTTCTAATTACTTCAACAAAATTTTCCTTGTGTGTGATATTAATGATACTGTTCAATAAGACTGCGTTCTTTTGGGTCTCCTCTCTTTGGGATGGGCACAAATATGGATCTCTTCCAGTCAGTTGACCAGGTGGCTAGCATAGATGAGCAAGCACCTCCACTTGCTGAATCGTCTGCATCCATTTGTTGAAACATCTCGGTCAGTATTCTGCCAATTCCTGGAGCCTTGTTTTCCACTAATCTGTTTGATGTAGCTTGGAGTTTTTCCTTTAGTACCATTGGTGCTTGATTATATGTTACCTCCTGAAATAGTGGAACATCAAACAATTTTCTTTGTTACAGTGACTTCATGTATTCGTTCTGTCTTGTTTTGACACTTCCCATGTCGTTCAATAGTTTGCCCCTGGAAGCCTCCAGTATTGCAACCGTGCAGCTTGAATTTTTCTTCAGTTCTTTCAGCTTAAGAAATATTAGCTCATCTTTCCTTTTGGTTTTCTAATTCTGAGTTTTTGCACATTTCATTATAATACTTTACTCTGTCTCGTTGAGCTGAGCCTTGAAGTCTTCTTGAAACATGCTAGCAGCCTAAAAATTTAGTTTTCATATGCTTTATACTGTGATATACTACTATGCATGGAAATTGTTTGCTAATTTTCCACTTTTTGCTTAACTGCTTTTTATGAGTCCCTCTGTTTTTCTGCTAGTTGATAATATAAAACCAATCTAATTTTGTTCAAAATC
This sequence comes from Heterohyrax brucei, assembly GCA_028571685.1. Lineage (NCBI taxonomy): Eukaryota > Metazoa > Chordata > Mammalia > Hyracoidea > Procaviidae > Heterohyrax > Heterohyrax brucei. Next base: position 68,625,545 of record CM053151.1, read on the forward strand.
CAATTTACAGTAATATTACATTTGCCAAAACAAGAAAAAAATGTACATCAACCGATCATTTACTTTAGATTTTCTATTGATGGAAACCCTGGCTCCAGAGCGATTTAAGTGTTACATATGCTAACGAAAAGGTCAGCAGCTTGAGTCTGAAAGATGTACCTTGGAAAGTCTAGGGAGGCAGCTCTACTCTGTCCTATGGTGTGCTTATGAGTCCGAACTGACTCGATGGCAGCCGGTTTGGGTTCGGTTTCTCTATTGATAAATGAGAAAATTGTAGCATGGAGAGGCTGAGAGATTTGCTCAAGCCATCCAGAGTGCCAGAACCATAATTAAACCACAAGACTTCTGATTCCCAGTATCATGGTTTTTCCAATGAAATATTCTCTATTAACATTTAGATCTCATGAAAATTGCTAATGTAAAAGTGATGAACTTAAATCAATGCAGACGTGATTCAAAAGATGAAGTCACCATTTGTATTAATGTTGAAAAATACATACAAATAGAAATTATTTTAAGTATTTGTTAAGCATTAACTAAATTTGCTTTAGAAATATAACAGTCACTAATTTATGTATAGCTGCATATGATTGCTAGCTGTCCTGAAGTCAGCCTCCAATTCATACTGATCAGTGCAAAACAGAAGGAAATACTGCCTAGTCGTGTACCATCTCCATCATGAGGGGCCGTCACCATGATTGGCCGGAGACTAGACTGTTGCGATCTATAGGGCTTTCAGAAATAAATACTCGGGTCATTCTTCCTCATCAGCCTTAGTCTGGAAGCTCTGCAGAAACCTGTCGAGTATCACAGTAACACTTAAACTTGTTGAAGGATAATGGCCGGGAATGAAACCTGGCTCTCCAGCACAGAAGGTGAGAATTCTACTAATGCCTTATGTATAACTAGACAGTAAAGCTATAATGACAACTGTAGACATGCAGAGATGTAAAATAACTTATGCATTTAAAAAATAAAAAAGTGAAATTGATTATTCAGTAACAGATGTGGGTAAAATAGTTTTAGCTATCTAATATAAATTCAATCTCTTGAATGCAGATAGGTTTTGCTTGCTAAACCGAACAGTAAGTCCAGACAAAGAAAGGAAGAGAAGATCTTTAGTGATACTTATTTTAAGTAGGAAGCCCTAGTGGCATGGCGGTTAAATTCTATGGCTGCTAACCAAAAAGTCAGCAGTTCGAATCTACCAGGTGCTACTTTGAAACTCTTTGGAGTGTTTCTATTCTGTCTTAGAGGGTTGCAATGGGTTGGTGTGTCAATGGTAACGAGTTTACTTTAAGCAAGTGATATGCACACACACAGAGACACAGACATCATACTCTCACAACCCCATATAATCACTGACACATATTTTAAGTAATAACTTTCATGTAATCACATGACCCTATTTATTCTTCTATATTTCGTAGACTTTTCTTTTTTTCTATTCTAAGTCATTAGAGCTTTCTAATTTGGTTTATTTTTCAAAGTCCTAAAATGTATATGGACCTTTTTATCAATCCTTTTCATTCAGAAAAAAATGTTTCACTAGTTTTCAGAATATTTTCCTGTTTGAAAATACCTTTTCTGTTTTATTGTCTTCACACATAAAGTATACTGTGATTTCCACACCAATACAAGCTGTCCAAATGTTACAGCTGACTCGACTTTCTTCGGGCATTTAATATCAGGAAGCAGTCTTCAGCCGACTCGACCTTACTCTTTCCTGTGAAAAGTGCTTTGTACCTTTGAGTACTTGAAGGATAATTAGATTATGTCTTTGATTTCAAAAGTTAAATATGTGTGTAGGTATGGATGTCTTTAAAAAAAATTTGCTCGTACCATGGGGTGGTATTTTGAGATGCAAGTCATTTTGTTTACATAAGGAAATTTGCTCTGTTTTTAATCATTTTATTTTTTTCTCTTTCTAGAGACAACATATATTTTAAAATAGAAGATACATAGTACCTTTTTTTGCTATAAATTTCATTTCTTTGTTATTTTTATCTTTTTCTGAGAGCAGCTGTCCAGTCTGTCTGTTTACTGATTTCATTTTCATCTATGTTGAGTATTAGTCTTGTCAGTTCATACACTCTCAACGTGTTTCTCTCTTTGTAAAAACACTAGTCTCTTATAGCTTATTCAGAACCAGGAGATAAATTTTGTCACTACCAATTTCTCAGGCTTTAATGATACTAGTACACAAGAAGGACCAAGCAAAGTTTCTTTTCAAAAAGTCATTGAAAATAGTCTTTAAAAAATAAATAAAAATAACTTTTTTCTAAATAGAGTTATCATTTAAGGTTCTTGTAGAGACCCAAGGAGTTGGATGCAAAACGGAGAAAGAGGACATCAAAGGAGAAGAAAAGTCAGTGGATGGACAGATCTGTCTGTTATGTCATATATAGGAAATACTTCCATATGCAGAGATGATAAAGAATCTATATGATAAGCTTTCTGATGGGTTCAAAGTCACCCTCCTCCAACCTCATTCCACCACAGACCTATGTGGTATGTCATAGAACCGTATCACGTATAATTTAAAAGTTTTAAGTTACAGCTTAGGGTTTTTCCAAACTCCTTTCTCCTTCTTTAGGTGAAAGTTTACAGCTGAAGTTAACGTCTCATACAAAAATTTGTACACATATTGTTATGGGACATTAGTTGCAATCCATACAATGTGACAGCACACTCCCCCCTTTCACTCTGGGTTTCTTATGTCCTTTCAATAAATTCCTATACTGTCTAACCTTTCTTTTCTACCTATGGACAGGAACCACGCATCTGATCTTATGTATCTGCTAGAACTGAGAAAGACACTCCTCATAAGTATCTTTTTAAAATTTTTTATTGTAAGTAAGTGAAACTTTATTATCCAAGTCACTTTGCCATACAAAACCTCCAACATCCACCTCTCTGCAAGCTTATCGGCTCTCCTCCCCCACTAACAACACACTTATCGCCTCCACTCTTTACTTCCAGCATCCACTCAACCACCACCTATCCCCTCCTCTCCAACCTCTCCTCTCTCCGCTGAAAAGAGACCAGTTGAATAGCCTCAATACAATCGATTCTTGGTCTGAAGAAAGGACTTTAGGAATAGTTTTAGTCCTGAGTTAACAGAGCCTCTGTGGGTCACATTTTTAGAGGTTCTTCCAGTCTGTCAGACTGCTAAGTCTGATCTTTCAATATGAATTTGAGTTCCACTATGCACTTTCTTCTTGCTCCATCCAGAATTCTCTGTTGTGTTCCAGGCCAGTCACGGGTGGTAGCTGGGTATCATCTAGTTCTTCTCATATCAGGCAAACGTAGTCTCTGGCTTATGTGACCATTTCTGTCTATTAGGCTAATGTCTTCCTAGTGTCTCTGGTGTTATTAATCATCCTCTGCTCCAGGTGGGCTAGGACAAATTGGTATATCTGAGATGATTCTTCACAAGCTTTTAAGACTCTATGTGCCACTCGTCAAACTTGGATACAGAACGTTTTTTAATAAACTATTATACACAAATTGACACAGATGTCCCCTAAAACTATGGTCTCTAAGTTTCAGCTCCAGACCGTCTGTCTCTTAAAGTGTTTGAATGTTCAGGAAACTTCTTAGCTTTTATTTTGGTCCAGTTGTGCTCACTTCCCCTGTATTGTGTCCAATTCCCTTCTTGATATTATAATTTTGGTTTTAGTTTTTGTTTACTTGTTTATTTTTTTCTCTAGCATAGAGAATTCATAAAAGTTATATAGAAAGTTTACAAAAGAGTTTATAAGCACTTTTTCTCATAGCACGTCATTTCCAGAATTTTTTTTTACAGATGACTGATAAGCTAGTATTTATTGTTTGCTTGAGATTTTTTTAGAGAGGCAATACAAAGACTGTGGTATTAAGTCAAGTCTAGGTGTCTCAAAACACAGTAGTGGAATGTTCATGAGTGCAGCATAGTTTGCAGGAACCTTTCTTTAAATATAGGCTATTTATTACCATAAGTGTGTAGGCATAATGAGCAATCAGCTTCTGCAACAATGGATTGTTTAAGAGATGACTCATTTATAAATACTGCACATGACTGTTAGAACACTGGCAAAGTCACATTTCCCTATCTTGCTAGTCAAGCCTATAAATATCTCTGGCTTTCTGGAGAATGAGTCTCCTGGACATGTCATCATTAGAAGTTGACAGAGAATCCAGATTGCTAGCCAAACTGTATGGAATACTAATGAAGGCTTTCCTCTGCTCTGGATGTACTGGAAAGAAAAAGAGCATGTTGTATAATGCATATCAATGAATCAAAAGACTGAAAGAATAAAACAGTTGGAACCAGCTTAGTGCTGCATCAGATAGTAGCAACACAAATTGCAGTGAGACAAGCATGTTTAATTAGGAAATTAATGTCATGGATCTGGGACTGGAGGCAACAAACACATTACTTGAGAATTCTTGGATTCAACTGCTGATATGTGGGTGGCCTGGCAGTTTGTATTCATGTGGGCATCTGAATTCATATTCTCAATATTTACCACTGCTACTGATTACTTCCTATTTAATTTCTACTAAATACACATTTGGCTGAAATTGGTACTAGTCTATTTGTAAAGATGTACTACAAATATACTAATGTCAATGCGTAATTTGTTTATATTACAAAATGCAGTGGGTGTAGCTTCGGGGTTTGGACTTTTTCTGGCTTTGGTGGTATTTCTATCTCAGAGTTCAAGGACTATGCTTTAATGACCTGGAGAAGTTAAGAAGTGATATCGCTTTGACATGACACATACTAAAAGCCGCTGTTTCTTCTTTCTATTTATCATTCTAAGGATTCTAACTCCTTCTCATTTAGCTTTAGGGGTAAAAGGAGAAGGGGGGGGAAAGAGTGACAGCAGATGTAACAATGATAATATCCAAAGCAAACCAAACCTAGTGCCACTGTGTCGACTCCAACTCATAGCAACCCTACAGGCAGAGCAGAACCGCCCATCGAGTTTCAAATGAGCACCTGACAGATTTGAACTGCCAGCCTTTTTGTTAGTAGCCATAGCCCTTAACTACTGTGCCACTGAGGGTTTCCAATAACAATAATACCTGATATTATTTAACCATTTACTAGATTTCAAACAATATACTGAGAGCTTTATATTCACATCCTTCTTTAATCTTCAAAAAACTTTGTAAGATGGTATTTTTATTTATAGATAAAGCAAGTGACTATTAGAAACATCAAGTGATTAGTCCTATATCCAAAGCTTAAGATTTTCACCATTTGCTATGCTAGTGGATAGATTTTCCACACTGCGGAATCACTTAAAGTGCATAAACACAAGAATGTATTCTCCGTTGTCAAATAAGGTTGTGCATCCTTTTAGCACACATTTATTAAACTTTGTCTATGTGCAAGAGTTGGGCTAGATGGATTGAGCAAATAAGATGCATGTGGTCTCTACATTTATGGAGCTTAAAGTCCAAGAGGAAACACAACTTTCAAACAAACGTATGTTTCTATACCTGTGTGTATATATGTATGTATGCATCTACATGAAATACATAATTTCACATAATTCTTTTTACTGATGCCATATTTATTTATTCAAAAATTATGTTATTAATCATCCACTGTTTCAGGCACTGCACTGGAAGAAAACAGCAACAAAAAAAGTAAACTAGACAAAGTCTCTTTTGTTCAAGAAATCTGAAGTCCATGCAGATGGACCAATAAACCACAATTATAAAATGATGCCATGTGTGCTATCACAGAGCCCTTGGCATGCTTTAAAGAAGACTGGTCAAAAGACAGTAGAACTGAGGCTTGAAATGTGACCCCTACCAACCTAGCAAAGTTGACAATAGGGCACTTCAAGAGGAATAAATAATATGTGCAGGTACATTAGAGACAAGGAGAGAAGGCTAATTAGAATGATGTTGCTTGAACTAGGGAGACATACTCAAATCCTGAAAAGATTCTGTACCTCAGCAAGAAATTTGCTCTTATAATGACAGGGGACAATTGTTTTACATTATTAAGAAGACAAAAAAAAAAAAGAGAGAAAAAAGAAGAAGACAGATATGATCCACCCAATATCATGAAAGTCACTGAGGAGACTGGATGATACAAAAGAGTAAGTTGTGTACTGGGGGAGGCTGAAGTTCGAGAGACAGAAAAGGGGTCTGTTGCAATTAGTATAAGTCATAGAAAGATCAGGGTTAAAGATACTTCCATTAATTTATCTTCAATATAATCTCACTGTGTCTAGAACAGACAGGCATAGACACAGGCTGGCATGGAAATAAACTGAGCAAATTCTGCCCTGTGTCCACTGTTCATTTTATTATTAACACCTTGTACTTCTGTGGTACATCTGTTACAACTGCTAGGTCAACTTTTAGACATTATTAACCTAAGTCTGTAGGCCACACTAGGACTCATAATTTTTGTGTACAGTCCTATAGATTTTAATAAGTGCCTAATACCATGTTGCTGCCATAATGGCATCACGTGTGAAAGTTTCTTGCTCAAAAACATCCTGAGCTTCACTTATTCACCCTTTTTCCCTCTCCCCAAACCCCTAGCTGCCACTGAGTGACAGATTGATCTTTTCACTGTCTCCACAGTTCTGCCATCCCCAGGATGTCGTATCATTGGAATTATATAGTGGATAGCTCTTTCAGACTGGTTTCTCTCACTCAGCAATATGCATTTAAAGTTCCTCCATGTCTTTTAAGAATAGGTAGTTTATTTCCTTTTATTTCTGAACAATAGTCTGTTGTATGGATGTACCGCAGTTTATCCATTTACCTATTGAAGAACACCTTGGTTACTTTCAATTTTGGTAATTATGAATCAAGCTGCTATAAACATTTGTGTGCAGGTTTCAGATAGACATATGTTTTCATCTCACGTGAGTAAGTACCTAAAAGCACCGTTTTTGGTGTTACATGCCTTTTAGGTGATAAATCATACCTTACAATTTCTTTTGGAATAGAAAAAATATTTCATAATTCTATAACATGCTTATGTAAATTTCTGCCAGCCACAGCTTACAACTTAAAGCAGTGACTAATTTATAGACTACTTTAAAATGTATTGAGATATCACATCTTAAAATATTTATGGAAAAACCACACATTTATCACAGCTTAACGAAGATAGCCTATTATTCTCCTGTACTTAACAATTTCATTTCTAAGACTTTTTTTGTTTGAAAAAGGGAAATTTTGACCAGGGTCTAATCATTCTAGCAAATATCAGATATGTACATGATGAGATTTCTGACTCAAAATGAATTGAGTAGAGCCCTGTGGTAACAAAGACAGCCTCCCCTAATTTCCCTAGGGAGTTGGTGACTGGGAGCTTATAGTGCAGCAAGGCAGATTTTTTAAAAAAAGAAGCAATATAAAAAGTAACCATCAGACAGGGATAAGTGATATTTAGACAGCAATGCTTGGTTTTAATTAAGGAGTGGCTGATTTGGGAGTGGGAACCCTGGTGGTTTAGTGGTTAAGGACTACAGTTGTTAACCAAAAGGTCGGCAGTTCTAATCCACCAAGACCCATTGGAAACTCTATGGGGCAGTTGTACTCATCCACACAGTCGCTATGAGTAGGAATCGACGCAACTGCAGTGAGTTAGGTTTTTTGGTTTGGATTTGGGGGCAACTTTAGACAGGATGAGCAGGAAGCCTTCCTAGACGAAGTGCTATTGTCACTGAGCAGTGAGTGACAGGGAAGTAACCCTGCCTGGATCTACTGAAGACCAGGCAGAGGAGGGGATGGTCTTGGTGCTTTAGAAGAACACAAAGAAATCCAGGTTTAGTGAAGCAGAGAGAGAGAGAGAACATAAGTAGAAAAGTGTGAGGTAGGAAACAGAGGAGTGAATGCAGATGTGAAATGGAATAGAGCAAGACCAGTTAGAACGCTCTGGGCTGATTTCATTGTGATTGCAGCAAGAGATCATTCTCAAGGGAAAGCATGATTGAGTGTGGCTTTTATCTGTTTCTCTGAATTTATATCCTAGTCTCACAATGCAGCCTTCCGACTTAACAAATCTCTGAGCAGTTAAATCATTGACATGCCCACAGTTTATTCATTCTGATCTGCAGTTTATGCAGCTCATAGATAAAACAGGAAGAAAGTAAGTTATGTCAAATTTATTTCATAAATATTTTTATAAAAATATATTTTTCCAATTTGCTTTTAACAGGGTAATTTTTATCAATTTTTTTAACCTAAAATATAACCCTCAAGATCCAATATTCATATACATTTAATTCATTTCTCACAATAAACTCATAAAACTACAAATGGTCTTGTTAGGTGGAAAGGAAAGTTCTTTTTGGTTTCCTTTCACATTTTTACCTGCAGCTATACTTTTCACCTGTCAGAAGGCTATAGACTTTTATACCTTAGCAGGCCTGGTAGCTCAGATGAGAAACTGGCCTCCTGGGGACAAGTCAGGGCCTCTCCGTGCTGAGGGTGGCTCTTATTCTGACTCCCAGGACCCTCTGTTCTGTCTACACTTTTAGGCTTGACACATGTAACACAGTTGCAGCAGTGTCGTAGGCAGGATCCTCACGAAGTAAAGAACAACACCCCAAACATTCCTTTTTGTCCCATAAAGGGTCCAGCTGGCCAATTATATTGCTCTTTGTGGCATCTACTACCAGCTGAGTGTCCTGTCTTGTCCTACTTGGGAGTGTAGTCCCCACCGACAGAGAATCAACAGCAGAGGGAAGGAAGTTGTCATAATTCGTGTTAAATTTCCTTTGAGTTGCCCTTATTCTCAGGTTTCTCGTGTACAAAACAGCACCATTTTTACCAGCCTGAGAAAGTGTGAATTTCACTGGTAAAACAGGTTAAACGGTATTGATACATTTCTGACTTAAGAAAGGCTCCTGACATCTTTGCACTGTGTGCTCAATCACAAATTGTCAATAATCATAAAAGTAAACATGCCCTAATTACTTTTGCAATATCAGGGGACAATTCAACATTTAGCTTTGTGACTTTAAGCCAAGTGGTAATTGATCCGTTTTCTATTGTCCTAATTCAGCAACTGTAAAAATGCTAAACAGTCTTGAAATTTTTAGCTGAGCAAACATGTTTTACCTGTTAATCTCCTGCCCATTTGCAAACATTAGAAAGTGAGAGTAGTTTACTGTCATTTTATTATTGTTGTTTTCATTATTAATTGATATTTTAGGTATTTATTTAATTTAGTATAAATTTGAGATACAAAATATAATTTTAATTGAAAAAACCTATCCAGCAATTCATGCTCATTAGTTTTAATGTATCTAGCAAAATAATAAACACATGGAAAGAACTGCTAACTTGATTGTATACTCATTCAGTAAACAGCAGTCAATTTCTATAATAATTCTTAGAGACACAAAATACAAATACTACACATTTGCAACATTTTGTTTAAGTTGGAGGAACCATATACAGTTATTTCCTATTTTGGAAATCATGAGACAATGGAAATTCACAGGTAGGACACCTGCTGAGCAGACCTGGGGCAAGGAATCTGTAGCTGGTTATTCTCTACTCCTCACTACAAATCCTAAATTTCTAAGAGTGAATTTTGGGGAAGTCAGTCAATGTGAAGATACCCCTTACTACATATCCAATAAGTGATGATACATTCTTTCTCTAGAAAGTAGACGATGGAATCTTTGGAATAAAGAAGATATTTTGTTTTTGTATTGGATTTTATTGCCTGATGTAGGCAAAATGTTGTTGTTGGGTTCTGTTGTATTCCTTGTTTACTCATAATGACCCCACATGGTAGAGTAAAACTTCCTTGTAGGGTTCTCTTGGCTGTAATGCTTACAGAAGCAGATGCCACGTTTTTCTCATGTGGAGGAGCTGAGTGTCTTCTAACAGCCAGCCTTTAGGTTAGCAGTGGAGAACTTAACCATTTCTTCCACTAGAGTTCCTTAGAATAATAGTAATTAGGAAAACATGTGGGAATAAGCTTGATTTATATGAATTACAGTTACTGCATTTAGTCAAGTTCCTCCAAAATAATGAGACCGAGATTACTCTTTATCACTTTTACACTGAAATAATAAAAATAAAATGCATGAGGCTATAACATTTTGGTGAATATGGTCTGATCAAAACAAAAAACCATGACTGGAAAGTGTATTAAATGAGACTGCCTTGATCAAGAAGATATCTCTGTACATAAATGTACACAAAAGTTATTAAAATGTGTCTGAGTATGTTCAACGAGAAGTAGCAATGTCTTGAAAACACTACACTTTAAATGACCACTCCTGATCATGTGGACAGAGGGGTCTTCCCCTGCTGTCAATAAAATTATAATGAAAAAAAAACTGTGTCAGTGAATTACAGAGTAACCAGAGGTAAAGCAGTAGAACATGGTCTTGGAAGATTTAACTGAGGAAGAAATCGGTAGAAGTCTGTGCAGCAGACACAAGTGGAGATTATAAGAAGGGTTTGTGATGAGTAAAACTGACAACTGAGGGAATTTGTCTTTTAATTCCATGGTCAATTGGTATTAGTGCCAATAAATCTGTTATTCTGAATTCACGTTGCTTCCCTCTCCCTGGTGCTAGCATCTCTCTCTTTGAATGGAAAACAGTAGAGCTGTTTCTGCTAGTAGCCTACGGAACGGACTAGGAATTCTAGTCATTGTACCAGCTAGTAGGTAAGCTGTCTTTTCTTATTTCCTCCTTGGAATCCCTGGGTAGTGCTGTTGGTTAATGTGCTTGGGTGCTAAGTGAAAGCTTAGGGGTCTGAGTTTGCTAGAAGCACCTTAGAAGGAAGGTAGAGCTAATCTTTTCCCAAAGAAATTGGTCATTGGAAACTCTGGAGCACAGCTTCACTCTGACACACTTGGGGTAGGCGTGAGTTGGAACTGACCCGAACTCAGCTGTTTTTGCTTTTGTTTTGGTACTCCTCGCTACATTCAGACAAGTCTGAGTCCATCAAACAAGAGGAGATTCAGGCACCAATGGATGAACGTTAGCGTTGTTACCACAAGAATTCTTATTCAAAGTCACTGAGCAGTGAAAACATTTGCAAAAATGAGTAGTGAAAACTATGCCATTCATTGCTACTTTTTTATAGTTGCAGACCATTCTGAAACACCTATTTTTGATTTTAAAATACAGTGTTTAATCATGCCTTTAAAAAGAAAGAAAAAATATGCCATTAAGCCTCATACTCAAGGTGAGATGTGTCATTGAGGCTAGAGGCATTAATTTAAACAGTCATGATGAGATCAAGAAAATGATTTGCCTGGGGTCACACACAATAAAATCAGCAGAAATTATGGGGAAAACTCCGTGTCTGGGGCTCAATATTCAATTAGAACCATGAAAGCATGTTCTTTCCCAATTCGTTTGTACTAGGAAGTAATAAATATATGCTTTACTTCATATACAAGCTACAGTCTTGATGAGGTTAATTTTCTTTGCTACATTAAATCCTCTGTAAATGATCCAAAGTCACTGCTCTCTGACAGCAGTTCAGTAGTTTATGTCAGTGATCACAGTCCAGCTCCCAGTATTAATGTGTCCACATCATGAAAGCTGTCAGGAAAATTGATACTAATGAGAGCCCTTTTTGGAAAACTCAGGCCAAAGGCCAAGAGTAAAATCTAGGGACAATGAACTGTCTTAACTTCAACGGGAGATATGCCTTTGTATTGAAATTAAAATGCCCTGGTGAAAGATTTCACTATTACCATATAGTATACATTTGCAAAACTCAAACATTTACATCTATAGTGCCAGGAGCTTTCGTGTCTCAGAGGACATGCTTCATTTATTACAGGCACTGTTCAGCGAGGATGTTTAAACCTCACTGGCTGCAGGAGCAAAGAATAATTAAGACTTTGACACACAAGTGATTTCTGATGGAGGCACAATACCTGTCACACTCGCTTCCCAGACAGGGCCGTGGAAAACCACTGGAAGCAAAGAAATTAGAACTTGCTTCCTCTTGTATAAATGTTAAGAAAAAAGTTACTACACACACACACACACACACACAGATATGTATCTCCTTTTTTCATAGCTGCAAAATTGATAATCAGTTGTTTTTCTGTAGGGGAAAAATGTTTGTCTGGTCTCTCAACTGGGTTTTGGAAATAAATTGTTTAGGCATCTAGGAGCCCTAAGGATGCAATGGTTAAGAGCTGGGCTGGTGGGTATAATAATGAAAATATCTCTACCAACACTGCTCTGTGAGAAGATGATTACTCTAAGTTCGGCAGGATTTTGAAAATGTACCTTAGGAAGATAATATACCCAAATCTGATAACATACCCAAATCCATTGCTGTCGAACCAATTCTGCATCATAGAGGCCTCCTAGGAAAGAATAGAACTGTCACATGGAGTTTCCATGGAGTGCCTGGTGGATTTGAACTGCCAACATTTTGGTTAGCAACCATAGCACTTAACCACTAGGCCACCAGAGTTTCCCTCATAATAGAAGATCTACCAATATTAGCTCTGCCTTCTAGTGTTTTGGGAATGTCAGTGATCTGTTCTATTAGTACTGTGTTGACCATTTCTCTATACTGTATCTTGTATTCATGCAGATTTTTTCTAAGCAGGTGTTGTGGGCTTCTGAGTCATAAACCTACGAATACACAAGTGGATTTTAGGAGAGAAGAGCTGGAAGGAAATACTATAGGGAAATGACCATTATAAAGCTATTAAAAAGAGTCCTCAAATTCATATATTCAGGGGGAATTGTAAACAGAAAAAAATTTATGTGGTTCACATTGAGTTCTTATACTCTTTTCTAAATACACTTAGGCTAATTCAATACACCTGGCACAGCGTTCTATCCTTTTACTATACATATTTAATCTGTATGCTGAGGAAATAATGTGAGAAGCTGGGTTATATGTGGAATATTGAAGGATTGAAGGCAGACTCATTAACGGCCTGCAGTATACAGATAACACAAACTTTACCTGCTGAAAGTGAAGAGGACTTGAAGTACTTGCTGATGAAGCTCAAAGACTGTAACCTCCAAATATGGGTTACACCTCAACATAAAGACAACCCAAATCCTCACAACTAGACCAAGAAGCAAAATCATGATAATCAGAGAACAGATCGAAGTTATCAATGATTTCATTTTACTTGGATCCACAATTAATGCCCATGGAAGTAGCAGTTAAGAAGCCAAGTGATGCATTGCACTGGGCAAATCTGCTGTAAAAGATCTCTTTACAGTGTTAAAAAGCAAACATGTCACTTTAAGGTATTTCTGACCCAAGTCATGGGGCTTTTCATAGTCCGACATGCATGTGAAAGCTGAACAATGAATAAGGAAGAACAACGAATTATGTTGTAGGCAATGAACATTGAATAGACGATAGTCTGCCAAAGCAATGAACATGTTTGTCTTGGAGGAAGTACAATCTGAATGTCCCTTGGATGCAACAATGGTGCAGCTTCATCTCACTTACCTTAGAAATTCTGTCAGGAGGGACCAATCCATGGAGAACATCATGATTGATAGTGTACAGTGTCAGTTAAAAGGAAGAAGACCCTCAATGAGACGAACTGACACAGTGGCTGCAACAAAGGGCTCGAGCATGGCAACAGCTGTTAGGATTGTGCAGGACTGGATGATGTCTCCTTCCGTTGTACACAGTGTTGCTGTGAATCAGAACTGACTCAAGGGCACCTAACAACAACAATTAAATACAAACACCTGTAACGATGTTGGCATTTTTTAATAATGATTTACTGTAACTCTAGTATCTATTAATAAAGCTATTTTTATGTGAGTACAAATTTTTTGTGTTCTCCATAATTAAAAACAATATTGGAACTTCTAGGCTGTTCCAAATGGTGACTTCCAAATTTCACTCTGGTTCGTCTAAACTCATCTTCTGTACAAGTACACGTTTTAGTCATCTACAGAGTTCAAATTCATGGCATCAGCTTCAGGGCAAAGCTTTCTGTCTTTTTTGGTTCTGTGGAACCTCAATCTTCCCCTGGTTGAGGATCTTCTAAAGTGAAGGGACACCCAAGTCCAAAGGATATACTCTGATCCCACTACTTCTCTACTGGTAGTGAGATGTCTTCAACTCTCTGCTTGTGACCTTTCCTTTTATCTACCAAGAGATTGCCTCAAAACACAATACAATCTTTTATAACATTATTTTTTTTTATATTGTTGTGGTTAAATGAAAGTTTACAAACGAAGTCAATCTGTCATATTTAAGCCCATACAGAGACCCCTCTGCAACCCCTTCTGGCATCCCAGCGGTGTGACAGCACATTCCTTCTTTACACTCAGGTCTTTCCATACTCATTCAGGTTAGTCCTGTCCCCACTTCACCCTCCCATCTCATTACTATAGGGGAGCTATTCCGACAGCCTGGTGGCTTACAGTCCAGTCTGGTTTCCTATAGAGAGTTGTCTTTGGTGCTGGTATCAGCACTGGACTAGGAGCAAGACCAGGGGCTGTAGTCTCCGGGAGACCCTCCATGTTGTCAGACTCTCAAGTCTGGTCTTTTAATGGAATTCTGGTTCTTCATCCCCATTTTTCTCTCCCTATGTCAGGCAGTCTGACACTGTAATATCTCTCAAGACAGACTTCGGTGGTGACAGCACACCATCTAGTTCTTCTGGCCTTGTGCTGGTATAGATTCTGAATCACTTGGCCCCATTTGACCCCTAGGCTTAGGTTGTCCTCCTGTCTTTGATGACCTTCATATTTTTCTCTTCCATATGGGTTGATACCAAATGATGCTTCTTAGATGGCAGTTTGCTAGCTGTTAAGGCCCCAGACACCACTCACCAAGTTGGGATGTGGACCATTTTCTTAAGAAGAAAAAGCTTAGTTGTGCCAATTGACCTAGATATACCCACAGTCCCCAGACCCCTGACCCTGCTACTCTGAGCTTCAGAGTGTTAAGTTCTATACAGGAAATCTTTTAGCACTTGGTATAGCCCAGCAGGTTGGTCACCCTTCTATTGTGTGCTGTCTCTTCCTTCACTGAATGCAGTTCCTATCTAATATCTAGTTGCTGAGTATCTATCCACCTCTCCGCCCTCCCTGGTAACCAACAAAGATTATTTTCTTCTGTGCTTAGTCCATTTCCTCATAATAATGGTCTCATACAGTATTTGTCCATCTATGATTGACTGATTTCACTCAGCATAAGGTCTTCCAAATGACTCCATACTGTCAGATGTTTCCAAAAATCATCATTGTTCTTTATCGTTGCATAATATTCCAGGGTGTGAATATGCCATAGTTTGTTTCTATATTCTTCTGTTGACAGGCACTTAGGTTGGTTCCATCTTTTTGCTATTGTGGATAACGCTGCAGTTAACATGGGTATGCATGTATCTGTTCATGTGACAGCCCTTATTTCTCTAGGATATATTTCAACCATTGAGCTTGATGGGTCATATGGTATTTTTATCTCTAGCTTTTTAAGAAATCACCACACCATTCTCCAGAGTGGTTGACCAATTTTGCACTCCCACCAGCAGTGTAGAAGGGTTCCAGTCTCTCCACAGCCTCTCCAACATCAGTAATTTTGTGGTTTTTTGGATTATTGCCCTCTTCACTGGGGTGAGATGGTATCCCATTGTAGTGTGGGTTTGGATTTCTCTAATGATTAATGATTGTGAGCATTTCTTCGCATATCTGTTAGCTGCTTGGATATCTTTCTTCGTGAAGTGCTTGTCCATGTCTTTTGCCCATTTTTTGATTTAGTTATTTGTTTTTTTCTTGTTGATGTTTTGAAGTATTCTGTAGATTATGGAGATTAGATGCCAATCAGATTTTTGGTTGGCAAAAATATTTTCCTAGTCTGTAGGAAGTATTTTTAGTTTCTTGATGAAGTCTTTGGATAAGCATAAGTGTTTGATTTTTCAAAGATTCCATTGATCTATTGTTTTCTCTGTAGTTTGTATGTTGTTTGAGATATTTTGTAGTTTGTTTATGCTGTTTATTAGGGCTCCCTATGTTGTCTGTACTTTTTCTTCCAATATCCTTATTGTTTTAGGTTTAATATTTAGGTCTATGATCTATTTTGATTCAGTTTTTGTGCCTGGTGTGAGATATGAGTGCTGTTTCATTTTTGTGTGTGTGTGTGGACAGATATACAGTTTTGTCAGCACCATTTGCTGAAAATATTATTTTTTCACCAGTTCACAGACGTTTGGACTTTTTCAAATATCTGCTGCTGATAGATGGATGGAGTTATATTTGGGTTCTCTATCCTGTCTTGTTGATCTATGTATCCGTTTTTGTATCAGTACTAGGCTGTCTTGAGTACCACAGCAATGTAACAGGTTCTCAAGTCAGATAATGTAAGGCCTCCCACTTTGTCTTTCCTCTTCATTAGTACTTATCCAGGGCTTCTTCCCTTTCTATATGAAGTTAGTGATTTGTTTCTCCATCTCATTAGAAAATGACATTGTAATTTGTATTGGGATTTCATTATATCTGGGGTTAGGGAGGGTAGATAGCTTTGAGAAGAATAGGCATTTCCATGATGTTAACTCTTCCTGTCCATGAGCAGGGTAGGTTTCTCCACTTAAATAAGTCTCTTTGGGTCTCTTAGTGTAGAGTCTTGTCATTCTCTTTGTATAGATCTTTTACATCTCTAGTTAGATTTATTCCTAAGTGCTTTATCATCTTCGTGGCAATTGTGAATAGCATTGATTTGGTGATTTCTTCTTTGATGCTCTCTATTAGTGTAAAGGAATCCAACTCATTTATTTGTGTTTATCTTATTTCCTGATACATTGTTGAAGCCTTCTATTTGATTCAATAGCTTCTTTGTAGACTCTCTAAGATTTTCTGTGTACAGGATCATATCATCTGCAAACAGAGATATTTTAACTTCTTTCTTACCTATGTGGATGTCTTTTATTTCTTCATATGGGCAACATGGCTATGGTTAGAGCAAGTATTCTGGCTTGGGGGCCAGGTTTGTGAGCCTCTGAAAGAGTGAATGTAAACAGCCTAAAATGGCTGGAATGCATGGCATTAGATCCTCGAAAACAATGGCTCTGGCCCTCTGAATGTGACTCTTGTACCTGTGTCCAGGCCTACATGCTTTCCTCCTTGTAGGGTGAACTCACCTGACAAAGTGGCCTTTGTTATGCTGTTTACATAAAAAGGCACAAGTTTGCTTTGTGAGAGACTTCCCAAATCCTATTTAAATCAAAACTTGTTTGCTACACATATACATGTTTTGCTCACTGAATAAACATGAGCTGCATGATGCCAAGATAGAGTTGGGGCATCAGAGTTACCAGCTCTCCTCCTCACCACCAGTGTCTCCTGTGTGGCATTCTTCATCAGTGCTGATCACCCTTGAGAAATACAGACCTGAGGACCCCAAAATTTTATCTTGTCTAGTTGTTCTGGCTAGAACTTCCAGCACAATGCTGAATAAAAGTGGTAAGAATGGACATCCTTGTCTGGTTCGATTCTCAAGGGGAAGGTTTTCAGTTTCTCTCCATTTAGGATGATGCTGGCTGTTGGCTTTGTAAAGATGCCCCTTATGTTGAGGCTTTGCCCTCCTGTTGCTATTTTCTTGAGAGTTTGAGACTTGAATGGGTGGTGGCATTTGTCAAATGTCTTTTCTGCGTCAAATGACAGAATCAGGTGATTTTTATCTGTTGTTTTATTTATGTGGTTGATCACAATGATTGTTTTTCTGGTATCGAACTACCTCTGCATCCTTGGTATGAATCCTACTTGGTCATGGCAAATTATTTATTTATTTTTATTATTATTATGATTGAATGAAAAGATGCATTCTTGTATAAATTCACATGCTCACCTACATGCAGTTCCCACTGCTCTCCCTGCCCGGTGACAGCACACCCCTCTTCTCTGCTCCATACGTGTCCTATCCTCCCAACAGTCTCCTATCCCCTCCTCTCCACCCACTCCCCTTCCTCCAGCAAGAGGTCAGCAGGATGACATCTTCTAGATGCACAGAACCATAAAACTCCCACAAGATATGGTCACTCTGTGTCGTCAAGTCCAATCCACTGCTGTCTGAAAAGTTGACCATCATTATGATTTATGGACAGGGGCAGCATCAGGGCCAGGGACCTGCTCCCAGGGGAACCCCTAAGCCCCCAGACCATCAATTGAAGTCTTTTATTGGAGATCTCAGAGTGCACCCCTATTTATTCTTTCATTGCCAGTGAGACTCAACTTTGTGAGCTCCATTGTGACTATAACTGTTAGTGGCTGGGTACCATCTGGCTCTTCTGGTCACGAGTCAATGTAAAGACCCACTCACGTGGGTCTCTCTGTCTTCTGGGTTTTCTTTTCCCCATGTTGTTCCTGTCCTCAGTGATCATCTGTTTCTGTTGAGTTGGGACCATTTGTTGTACCCTCAGATGACAGCGTGGTAGCTTTTAAGACCCCAGACACCACTGACCGATGAGGGGTGCAGAGAGTCCTCATTAGCAAAATGCTAGTTGTGCCAATTGGCCTAAATTTCATCTGAAAGCATGTTCCCTGACCCCCCGCCCCAGCTACTCTGTTCTTGCAATATTGGGTTAAGATGGGAAGAGTACTCAAATTGTGTTGAAGTCCAGTTATTATTAATCTTCTTTCTAACGTATGTTGTCATCGATTTCACCCAACCAAATTTCTATCTTATCTAAACCCTCTTGCCCTCTCCCTCCCTCCCTCCCCTGCCCTTTGCAGCCATCAAAGAGTTTTTTCTTCTATGCATGAGTCTGTTTTTAAGTTGATCGTAGGGGTCTCATACAATATTTGTCTTTTTGTCGCTGACTACTTTCACTCAGCGTAATGTCCTGCAGTTGAAACCAGGTTAAGAGATATTTCCTGCTATCATTGTTCTTCTTTATCATTGTATAGTGTTCCATTGAGTATATATACCATAGTTTACCTATTCATTTCTCTGTTGTTGGGCATCTGGGTTGATTCCATCTTTTTGCTATTTTGGACCGTACTGTGATGAAAATTTGTGTGCATGTATCAGTTGGTGTGAGTGGTCTTGATTCTGTAGGAGATATTCCAAGCAGTGGAATTACTGGGTCAAATGGTATATCTAGGTCCATTTTTTTAAGGGAGTGCCGGATTGCTTTCCAAAGAGGTTACACCATTTTGCAATCCCACCAACAGTGTAGGAGAGTTTTGATTTCCCTACAGCTTCTCCAGCATTTGTTTTTTGTGTTTTTTGGATCATAGCGAACTTGTTGGGGTGAGATGGTATCTCGTTGCTGTTTTGATTTGAATTTCTTTAACAGCTAATGGTCATGAGCGTGTCCACATGTGTTTTTTGGCTGCCTGGATCTCCTCTTTAGAGAAGTATCTGTTCATCTTCTTTGCCCATCACTTAATTGGATTGTTATCTTTTCCTTATTGGTATTTTGTAGTAACTTATAGATTATGGAGATCAGGATTTTGTCTGACGTAGAATTTCCAAATATTTTTTCCTGTTCTGTAGGTGGCCTTTTAATTCTATTAATAAAGTCTTTAGATGAGCAAAAGTGAATGATTCTTAGCAGTTTCCATTTATCTATTTTTTCTTCTGATGAGTGTGGTTTGTTTGACAGATTTTGAAGTCTGTCTAGGTTGTGTATTAAACCTTCCATCATTGTTCCTACTTTCTCTTGGATAAGCTGTATCGTTTTAGATTTGATATTTAGGTCTTTGATCCACTTTGAGTTGGTTTTTTTATAAAGGGTAACATATGGGTCTTGTTTTAATTTAGTGCAGATGGATATCCAATTTTGCCAGCACCATTTGTTGAAGAGATTTTTTTTACCCCAGTTTAATGTCTTAGGGCCTTTGTCGAATATCAGCTGTTCATAGGCAGATGCTGTAATTTTGGGGGTCTCGATTCTGTTCCACTGATCTATGTGTCGGTTTTTGTACCAGTACCAAGCTATTTTGACTACTGTGGCAGTGTAATAGGTCCTAAAGTCAGGTAGTCAGGGGCCTCCCAATGTGTTCTTCTTCTTCAGTAATGCCTTACTTACCCGGGGCTTCTCCCCTTTCCAGACAAAGCTGGCAATTTGTTCCTCTATCTCATTAAAAAATGTCACTGGAACTTGTGTTGGGATTGCATTATATAAGTAGATTGCTTTGGCTAAAACAGACATTATCAGAATGTTAACTCTTCCTATCCATGAGTAGGATAGGTTTCTCCCTCTGTGTAAGTCTCTCTTAGTTTCTTGTACTAAGCTCTTGTACTTCTCTTTGTAAAGGTCTGTTATTTCTCTGGTTAAATTTATTCCTAGGTGCTTTATCTTCTTAGGGGCTATAGAAAATGGTATCGACTTGGTGATTTCTTCCTTAATAATCTCATTGTTGTTATAAAAGATCCGACTCGATGGCACTTGGCTTGGCTATTGGTTTACTTATGTTTATCTTGTATCCTGAGACTTTGCGGAACTCTTCTATCAGTTTGAGTAGTTTTCTTATGGATTCTTTGGGATTCTCTACATGTACAATCATATCATCTGCAAATAGGGAGATTTTTAGTTCTTCTTTGCTGATGCAGATGTCCTTTATTTCTTGGTTTTTGTCTAATTGCTCTGGCTAAAACTTCTAGTACAATGTGGTATAAGAGAGGTGAGAGTGGAAATCCTTGTCTCATTCTTTCTCTCAAGGGAAACTCCTTCAGTATCTCTCCATTCAGGATGACATAGACAGTTGGCTTTGTACAAACGGCTCTTATTGCATTTAGGAATTTGCCATCTATGCCTATTTTGCTGAGAGCTTTTAGCATGAATGGGTATTAAACTTTATCAGATGCCTTTTTTGCATTAATAGACAAGATCAAGTGATTCTGGTCTTTTGTAATATTTATGTGATTAATCCCATTACTTGTTTTTCTGATGTTGAACCAGCTTTACATCCCTGGTAGGAATCCAGCTTGGTCATGATGGATTATTTTTTTGATGTGTTGTATTCTGTTGGCAAGAATTTTCTTGAAGATGTCTGCATCTAGACTCATGAGTGATAGCAGTCAGTAGTTCTTCTTTTTGGTTGGGTCTTTCCCTGGCTTTGGTATCAGTGTTATGCTGAATTCACAGAATGAATTTGGGAGTATTCCATCCCTTTCTATACTGTGAAATAGTCTTAGTAGTATTGGAGATAAATCTCAAAAGCTTCGTAGAATTCTGCAGTGAAGCCATCGGAGCCTGGGCTTTTTTTGATTGGCAGTTTTTTGATGACTTTTTCAATCTCTTCCTTTGTGATAGGTTTATTAAGCTGTTATGCTTCATGTTGTGATAATTTGGGTAGGTGATATGAATCAAGGAATGTGTCCATTTTCTCTAGGTTTTCAAGTTTGTTAGAATACAGTCTTTCATAGTATTCAGCTATGATATTTTTGCTTTCTGTGGGATCTGTGGTGACAACTCCTCTCTCATTTCTTATTTAGGTTATTTGTTTCCTTTCCTGTTTTTCTTTAGTAAGGTTAGCCAATGATTCATCAATTTTGTTAATCTTTTCAAAAAGCCAGCTGTTGATCTTTTCAATTTTTTCAGTTGTTCTTCTGTTCTCTTATTCATTTAGTTCTACTCTAATATTTTTTTTTCTTTATTTTATTTTATTTAATATGACTGAGTGAAAATACATATTCTTGTATAAATTTACATGCTTACCTATATTCAGCTTCCACTGGTATCCCTGCCCGGTGACGGCACTCTATTCCTCTCTGATCCATACATGTATCATCCTCCCAACAGTCTCCTTTCTGCTCCTCTCCACCCACTCTCCTTCCTCCATCCAGAGGTCAGCAGGATGATATCCTATAGATGCATAGAACCATAAAGTGCATCCAATATATGGTCAGTCTGTATCACCAAGTCCAATCCATTTGTGTCTGAAGAGTGGACCTTCATTATGATTTATGGGCAAGGGCAGCATCAGGGCCAGGGGCCGTGCTCCCAGGCGAACCCCAAAACCTCTGGACCATCAATTGAGGTCTTTTAGTGGAGATCTCAGTATGCACCCCTTTTTATTCTTGTGTTGCCAGTGAGACTCAACTTAGTGACCTCCATCACAGCTATCACTGGTGGTGGCTGGGCACCATCCAGTTCTTCTGGTCCCAAGATGATGTAGGCACCCACTCATGTGGGTTTCTCTATCTTCTGAGTTGTCTTTACCCCATGTCATTTTGGTCCTTAGTGAGCATCTGTTCCTGCTGAGTTGGGATCAATTGCTGTGCCCTCGGATAGCAGCTTGGCAGCTTTTAAGACCTCAGGCACCACTCACCAATGTGGGGTGCAGAAAGCCCACTTAGCAAAATGCCAGTTGTGCCAATTGGCCTCAATTTCACCTAAGAGTATGGTCCCCTGCCCCCTACCCCAGCTACTCTGCCCTTGCAACATTGGGTTAAGATGGAAGGAGTATTCAGGTTATGCTGAAGTCCACTTAATATTGTTCTTATTTCTAATCTGTGCTATCATCGATTTCACTCAACCAGATTTCTAGCAACTATCTAATCTTAACCCTTCCCGCTCGCCATTCCCCCCTTCCCTTGCAGCTGTCAAAGAGTCTTTTCTTCTATACACAAGTCTGTTTTTGAGATCTTATTGTAGAGGTCTCATACAGTATTTGTCCTTTTGTCACTGACTACTTTCACTCAGTGTCTTCCAGTTGAAACCAGGTTATGAGATGTTTCCTGGAATCATCATTATTTATCATTGTGCAGTGCTCCATTGAATATATATACCATAGCTTACCTATCCATATCCATTCTTCTGTTGTTGGGCATCTGGGTTGATTCTATCTTTTTGCTATCATGGACTATGCTGTGATAAACATTCTTATGCATGTGTCTGTTGTTGTGAAAGGCCTTGATTCTGTAGGATATATTCCAATCTACTCTAATCTTTATGATCTATTTCCTTCTGGGACCTGAGGGTTTCCTCTGTTGTTCTATCTCTACTTGTTCAAGCTATAGGGTCAGTTCTGTGATTTGGTTTCTTTATTCCTTCCAGATGTGTGCATTTACGGAGATAAACTGACCTCTGAGCACTGCTTTGGCTGTATCCTATAGGTTCTGGTAGGAAGTGTTTTTGTTCTCATTGGAATCCATAAATTTCTTTATTTCACCCTTGATTTCTTCTATAGCCTGTGGTTTTGGGAGCAAGGTGTTGTTCAGTTTCCATGAGTTCCACTTTCTATCTGTGTTTTTTTTTTCTGCTATTGATTTCGATTTTTATAGCTTTATGATCTGAGAGGCTGCTTGGCATTAATTCAGTGGTATGGATTTTGTTGAGAATTGCTTTATGTCGTAACACATGGTCTATTCTGGAGGATGTCCCATGTGCACTAGAGAAGAAGATGTAGTTGTCCAGTCATTGACTGAAAGTTCTGTATATGTCGATGAGGTCTAGTTGGTTCATTGTGGCAATAAGGTCTTCTGTGTCTTTACTGAGTTTTTTCTAGATGATTTGTCCAATATTGAGAGTGGAGTGTTGAAGTCTCCCACTATTATTGTGGAGTGATCTGTCTTCTTTTTGAGTGTAATCAGTGTTTCTTCAACATATATAAGTGCTCTGATATTAGATGCATAAATATTTAATATTGTTAAGTCCTGCTTGTGTATTGAACCTTTCAGCAATAGTGTCCACCCTTGTCCACGATGGTGGATTTTATGTTAAAATCAATTTTATCTGAGGTTAGAATTGCCACTCCTGCCCTTCTTTGTGTATTGTTAGCTTGACATATATTCTTCCATCCTTTAGTTTTCAGTTTGTTCCTATCTTTAAGTCTAAGGTGAGTTTCTTGTAAGAAACATGTAGATGGGTCATGTCTTTTGATCCAAGATGTCACTAGATGTCTCTTTACTGGAGCATTCAGACCATTCACATTCAGTGTAATTGTTGATGGGTATGTGTTCAGTGCTGCCATTGTGATGTGTTTATTTTTGTGTTGATGTTTTCTCTGTTGTTCTTATTAATCTGTTCTGTGACCTTCTTCCTGGTGAGTTGATTTTTCACTTTTTTCAGGGTTGGTTTTGTGGTTGTTGAGACTCCTGTATTACATCTATTGATGCGGTATGTTTCTTTTTATCATACTTTATGGCTGCCGCTATGAGCCCACTTAATAAACTACATATAAACCCAATTTTGATTGCTACCAGTCTTGTTAACTTCATCTCCATCTGGAAGGACTATAACAACTGTAGTACATCCCTATTTTTAATATGATGGTATCATAGTTTATATGATATCATCACTGGATCATTTCTTTCAATATTATAGGTTTGATTGTGTTTGGAGCCTCCCCTAACTGAGCAGGATTCTGGATAACATGTCCTCCTAAAATATAAAGTTGCCAGTTTTGTTCTTTCAAGCCAAGAGATTATTTCAGTATTTCTTGTAGCTTTTGTTTGGTTTTTACAAAGTCTCTGAGTTTCTGTTTATCTGCGAATATCTTCATTTCATTTTGATATTTGAAAGATAGTTTTGCAGGATATATAATTCTTGGTTGGAAGTTCGTCTTCTTCAAGGCTTTGAATATGTCATGCTACTGTCTCTGCACCAGCATTATTTCTGCTGAGAAATCTGACGAAAGCCTACAGGGTTTCCCTCTGAATGTTAGCTTTGCTTTGAGTTTTGCTGCCTTTAAACTTTGTTGCTTTTGTTTCATTTTGTTAAGCTTGATTATAATATGTCTTGGAGTCTTTCTTTTGAGATCTATATTGAGTGGTGTTGATATGTATCTTGGATATCTATATTCTCTTCTTTCATAATTTCTGGGAAGTTTTCTGTCAGCAGCTCAGGAACAATACTCTCTGTGTTTTCCGGTGTTTCACCCTGTTCAGGAACTCCAATTTATCGTACATTTTTCTACTTAATAGAGTCCCACATGTTTCTTAATGCTTCTTCATTTCTCCTGTTTCTTTCTTCTGATTTCTTCTCATAGATGCTGGAGTCAGTAGTCTGTCTTACAAATCAGAAATTCTCTTTTCCTTTTGTTCCGTTCTGTTTTCTTGGCTTTGAATTGAAATTTCTATTTCTCTGATTTTGTTCTTGATCTGCTGTAATCCTGAGTACTGATGTTTCATCAGATTGAACAGCTTGCTTAATTTTTCATTTTGCTCTGCTGCATTTTATGTAAGGTCCAGGAGTGCTCTCTATATAATCCTTTTATATTCACCTTCTGATAATTTCTGAAAAGCTTCTTTGTCTGGGAAGTTGTGAGGTGTTTTCTTTTGGGGGCTTTCTAATGCCATGGGTGATTGCCAGGTTACCGTCTTCTCCAATGTTTTTTGCTTTTGGGGTTTCATGTGAGTCAATAGAGGCTCGGAGAGATGCTGTGAGGATGGACCACAGTTGTTTCTCTAGGCCATCTTAAAATGAGAAGTAAAAAGTATTTGACAACTTTCAGTCAGTTAGCTTTTCAGGTGTATATGTTCTTTTTCCCAGCTGGCAAAGTAAGCACCTGTGTATTGAACCCCAGATGTTATAAACTAGCTCAAAATACAGAAATGCTACTGGCCTGCTGGCCTCTGCTGTTGGGCCCCAACTGTAGGTGATACTGTGTAGAATTCTGCTTTTCTATTGGAAAAGCAGTCTCTCTGGATAGGCACTGCCTCCAAGTGCAGGATTTAGGTCCAGCTGAGGCTTCCATATGGATGACTTTGCCTTCCAACAAAACAAGATGGCATCCCACACAAGCTCACTAGCTGTCCAGAGTCCACAGCCTCCACCACTGAGCCCTAGGCCCAGGAAACACTGTACAGAACACTGCCTCCCTGCTGGAAAAGCACTGTCCCCCTGGCAGGTGCCACCTGCCAGCCTAGGAACCATCCAGCTGGGGCCTCTGCCGGGGCTTCTCCATTTCCCAGTGGATCAAGATGGCATCCTACACAAGGGCATCTGTATGGCTACCACATGGTGGAGGCAGAAAGATAGGCCAGAGAAGCCAAAGTGTATAGAGTCCAAAGCCAGGCTCTCAGAACCTGGCAATTACTCTTGCGTGCAATTACTCAGCAGTGCATCTGAGACCAGCAGCCAGTCAAGTCCCAGCTCTGCCCACTGGCCAAGACAGAGGAAAAATAAATCAAAATGGTGAGTTACCTTTGGTATGTGCAAGCCTCTACTCATCAAGAATGGGGACAGTGAAAGAGAGGAGGTTTTGCATTCAGTGGTATGGAGTCCAAATTAACAGCCCTATGCTGCATCCCAGGGCTTACTAGGTGTGCAGAAGGCTCCATTTAATTATCATTTCTGGTCTTGGTTTCCACAGGGACTTAGGGAGACATGTATTTAGTCTATCATCTTGACTCAGCCCTCAAATTAATTTTTTGATGTTGTTGAACTCCACTGGCTAGGATTTTGTTGAGGATGTTTACATCTAGGTTCATGAGAGATATTGGTCTGTAATTTTCCTTTCTTGTGTAATCTTTAACTGGGTTTGGTATCAGGGTTATGCTAGCTTCATAGGATGACTTTTGAAGTCTTCTTTCATTTTCTATGCTGTGAAATACCTTTAGTAATAGTGGTGGGAAATCCTCTCTGAAAGTTTGGTAGCATTCTGCAGTGAAGCCATCTGCACTGAGACTTTTTAGTTGCCAGCCAAGCCAAGTGCTGTCGAGTCAGATCCAACTCATGGAGACTTTTTAGTTGGGAGTATTTTAATTACCTTTTCAGTCTCATCTTGCATGATGGATTTAATAAGTTGTTCTACTTCTGACTGTGTAAGTTTTGGTAGTAGTTTGTTTCCAGAAGTTAGTCCATTTCTTCTAGGTTTTCAAATTTATTAGAGTATAATTTTTCATAGTATTCTGAAATGATATTTTTAATTTTATTTATGTCAGTTGTGATATCACCCGTCTTATTTCTTATTTGAGTTATTTGTTTGCTCTCCTGTTTTTCTTTTGTCAGTTTGGCAAGTGGTTTTTGGATTTTGTTGATCTTCTCAAAATACTAGTTTTTGGTCTTGTTAACTCTTTCAGTTTTTTTTCTACTCCCTATCGTTGCTCCTTTTCTAGTTGTTCAAGTTGGAAGGTTAATCCTTTGATTCAGCCCTTTCTAATTTTTTGGATTGTGCACTTACTGAGATAAATTGAACTCTAAGCACTGCTTTTGCTGTGTCCCATGGGTTCTGGTAAGATGTGATGTCATTCTCATTTGATCCTAAGAATTTCTTTGTTCCACCTTTGGTTTCTTCCACAACCCAAAAGTATTTGAGTATGGTGTTGTTCAGTTTCCCAGTGTTCATTTTTTGGAATTTGCTGTTTTCCACTGTTTATTTTGACTTTTATGGCTTATCTGAGAAAAAGCTTTGCAATATTTCAGTGTTTTGGATTCTGTTGAGAATTGCTTTATGGCCTAATATGTGGCCTATTCTGGAAAATGTTCCATGTGCATTGGAAAAGAAGATATACTTGTCTGTTGATGGGTGGAGTGTTCGGTTTATGTGTCTCTAAAGTTCAGTCTGTTAATTATAACATTTAGTTGTTCCATGTCTCTACTGAGCTTCTTTCTAGTTGTTGTGTCTATAACCAAAAATGGTGTATTTAAGTCTCCTACTATTACTGTGGAGCTGTCTATCTCATTTTTCTGTACAATATGATCTTGTAGATGGAGCCTTATCAATATAACTGCTACCCATCCTCCCTCATTAACATCAGAGAGGCAAGATTTACAGCATACAGGAAAGTCACACAGTACCAAGATTCATGATCCAGCCAAAATGATACACGTGCTTTGGGAGGACAGAATCCAATCAAAGACAGTTTATAATTTATATTACGACCAATTTCATTATGGAAACATCCCTTCAAAATTATAATCAAGTTCTGTATTTATTGTTATCCATTTTGGTGTTTCTCTAACCTAACTTTGAAATGTTTTATATATATATATTTAGGGTAGATCCATCATTCCAATTACTTTTTAGAAAGCATTTAGCCTTTGAAATAGTCATATAATTATGGGATTAACACTGGTGAGTATAACAGATTTTCTTGCAAGACACAAATAGAATATGAAAGTAATATAGGCTATAACATGAAGGAAAACTACACAGAAAGTGTAAGTAGAATTTCTGAAGTATTGAGAATACTGTCAGTTTTATTGTATTTTTCTTCTACAGCATTTAGACAAACTGAGTATTTACCCTTGCAAATAACAGAAATTCTCAGGAAAAACAAAATTGAATACTTTGGTTTCATCAACAAAACATTCATAGTCTTTCAAAGATGACAAGAATACTCATTTTATAGTCTCCCAATCTAAATTTCTTGGCCATTTGGTAGAATACCTACTTTTCTGGTCTGACATCACAATCTAAATAAGAAAATATTCGAGCCAGAGCTCTACTGCCTTCAAGTCAATTCTAACTTACAGTGACTCCAAAGGTCAGAGTAGAATTGCCCCATAAAGTTTCCAAGGAACATCTGGCAGATCTGAACTGCCAATCTTTTAGTTGGCAGACATAGCAAGCACTTAACCACTATTCTACCAGTGTTTCTCAAGAAAACTTTAAATAAAAAGAAATTCCACCCTTTCATTGTACATAAATTTGGTTATTATTAATATTTAATGGCAATGATTATGGAGACAGGTTTTTGAAATGATGAACTGCTTTTTGGGTAGCACAAATACAAATAAAAAGTATCTTCAAATTCAAACAATTGTCTTCAAATTTGCAGACAAATCAGCTTCCTCTTTTAGTTGCTAGAGTTAATCTGTGTCAAAGTAACTCAAGTTCAGTTTCCACTTAAATAACATTTCAGGGGAAAAAAAATCACATTAACTGGATGAGATTTCTTTTTACCTCATACCACTGTTTTTCAAAATTATGAATTGCTTGTCTTGACATCAAAGCATCCACAATGATTAACATGGCTGTTTACTCAATTATTTATTTCTAAAATTAGAAACTTCAAACTGCTTTTATATTTAAATGACTAGCACTCCAGTAACACTACTGATCAATCATTTTGAGCTAATGATTAAAAACAATAAATGTTCCCGTACTTTCCCTAGTTGCTCTAAATAATTTGTAAAGCATAGCCAGCTCTGTTTATTATCACTGCTTTTAAAAATGATTCACCACAAAAGAGGCAGAATAGATGAAATACTGGACAGGGGATTGATACTCTTTACCCGGTATCTGATCTGAATGGTTCTGGAAAAAAGGTAGTTCTTAATAAAAATATTTTACTCAGGAAACTATATTCTCTTGGGACATGTTATCCCCTAGAAAGTTTCATTCTTTGAAAAGATGCTTTTGTAGTACAGGCAAAAGATGACAGTTTTCTAAATGGTTCCAAATGTTGCTTAATGATCTAAAGAAAATAATATGTATAGATGAAAATGAATTGAGTTGGTAAATTCTCATTACAATAGTTATGATTTAGATGTTATACAAATTAATTTACTTTAATTTAATTTTGAAATCATTAATTCAATCCAGAAATGGTAATGGTTGTCTTTACAAATGACACAAAGTAATAATGAATTCTCTGGCTTGAACATTAAAATTTTCAATTAGGTTTTCTTTTTTTCATCTTATCAGCAGCTTCTTATGACTAAAAGATTTTATACAATCTATTTCTTAGCCATTTTTTTACATCGGTATGGGAAAAGAGCACAAAATGAACAAAGACGTACGTAACTTGTTCATCAACTTGTTGTTTTTTCTCAATTCCACATCCTGGTTCGTTCTTTTCTTCCTGTTATCTTTACAGTAGAGTCTTCCATGGCTTAGTCTTCCTATTTCTCTTCTATCTATCCTTTCTCTTTGGATAGCTTTCATATCTTGGTCACTTTTAAACTCATAGCTTTCAGTTTCAGTCAACTTATTTCCTAACCAAAAGGTCAGCAGTTCAAATCTACCAGTTGTTTCTTGGAAACTATGGGGGCAGTTTGATCTGTCCTATAGGTTCGTTGTGAGTCAGAATTCACCCAACAGCAATGGATTTTATTTTGGTTTTATTAACATACTCAACAGGTAACTTAATATGGATTTTTTTAGTACTTTACCATTCATTTTTTTAAGAGCTCTTTGTATGATAAGGATAGTTTTTAGAGTATCTTCTAAACTGGTAGTTGTCTTTTGGCTTTTTTGTGATCAGTTTTGCCATGTAGTTTTTATTTTTATGTAGTTTATCAATCATTTTTTCATTGCCTCTGGATTTGGAATCAGAATCAGAAAGTCTGTTGTTATAACAGTAAACCTCCCAGTTTTTTGTTTTGTTTTTTTTCTGTGTTCTCATGGCTTTCATTTTCACATTTAGATTCCTAATATGTTTAGAGTTTATTCTTCTGTATGGTATGATATATTGATCAAATTTTATTCTTACAGTTACTTAGCTGTCACAGCATCATTTATTTTAAAAAAAAAATCCAATTTTATCCCATAGTCTTAAGATGTCATCTTTATCATATAGCAAATTTCTGTATCTGCATATGTCTATTTCCTGACTTTCTATTCTACTCCACTGATCTACTTGTGTATTTATGAGCTTGAATATCACTGTTTTAATTTTGGAGGCATTACACCAAAGAAAAAAGAAAAAAAAAGAAAGAAAGGGAAATACTGCCATTGAGTCAATTCCCAGTCATAGCAACCCCAGTATATACCAATTCTCTACATGATTCAAGTGGTATAAGCTCAACTGCTAATCTAAATGTAGGTGGTTCAAGCTCCCTCAACAGTATCTTGGAAGAAAACGCTGCCCGTTTACTTCCATTAATATTAAAGCAAAGAAAATCCTATGAAGCTTTTATGCTCTGTAATATACTGGGATGACATGAGTGAGAAATGATTTAAGGGCAACCAATAACAAAAACAACATATTACATGTTAATGTGGGGCAGAGTAAGCCTTGTCTCATAGATCTCTTTTTCAAAATTTCCTAACTACTCTTTCATGTTTGCTTTCCATATGAACTAAATATCAACTTGACTCATTCTCTAAAATAGTTGACATGTTTGTGGTTGCTGCATTGATTTAGATATTAATATACAAAGAACTGGTAACTTTTTAATACTGAGTTGTCCGTTCTGTTCAATTCAACTTTTGCATCCTTCAAAAGTATTCTAATTTTTTTATATACATTTATTGTGACTTTTTCTTCTAAGTACTTGATAATTTTCGTCACTATGGTAAATGAATTTTGTACCAACATGTCCTCGTTTATCATTACTGAATATGAAGGATACTGATTTTTATGTTAATTTTGTAGTTTCCTAGAAAGTTGATTGAATTATTTGAATTAGCTTTATCATAGATTTTCTACAGTTTGTTTATGGTATCATAAATACCATCGAACAATAGAAACAAGTTTACTTCTTACTAACTTATTTAAATTATCATCCTGTAGGGTCTCTATGAGTCAGAAACAACTCAATGGTAGTAGTTTGGGGCCTTTTTTTGTTTTGGTATAGTTGTATTAGCTAATTCTACCAACAAAAGAATAGTTGAGATAGTGAGCATCTTTACTTTGTCTCTGATCTTGCTAGTGATGCTAACAGAGTTTCCCCATAAAAACAAAAATACTAGAGGTTCTGGGTTAGATAAAGTGGTCACAATCCACCTTGCCTCCCACACTGAGTAAATGAAGCCGTAAAACCTGGACAGAGCAAAAAGCAGTAATTTGAAGATACCAGTTCAAATGCAGCAACCCAGTCTATGGGAAACAGATGAAGCATTGTGTTTCCATAAAGTTTTATAGCCTTAGAAACCATATGTGGTAGTTCTACTCTGTCCTAAAGAGTCTCTATGAGTCAGAACTGACTTGACAGAAATGATTTTGTTTTGTTTTGTAGCTGACATATATTTAAAAACAAAAACAGTACTAATCACTATCAAACAAAAAAAACCCTAAACTTCAACCTAACCACATCTTACTTAGTAAATAACTCAAAATGCATCATAAATCTAAATACAAAATACAGAATTATAAAACATTAAGAAAATGTAGGAGAAAATTCTCATGACGTAAAGTTATTGAAAAGTTCTTAGACACGCCACAAAAGCTATGATCCCCAAACACATTTCCCTATCAGTCAGTATACCACAGTTCATGTTTTTTCTTGTTTTATTGATACAAGAATATTTGTAGACCTTCAGATTTTACAGCTTTCTTTTGCATTATGGTACCTTAAAGTAGCCTTTGTTTTCATCTTTTCGTCAGTCAGAACAAGTCAGGTATTGACTGCTGAAGAGACCGCCAGTTGCTTACATTCAAGTTCAAATTAAAGCTGGAGAACATTAAAACACGTCCACAACAGCTGCATACCACCTTGAGTATATCCCAAGTGAAGTTAGACCAACTGAAGAACAGATGTGATGCACCGAATACTAATGTATGTAGACCAGATGACTTGTGGAAGGACATCATACACAAAGAAAGCAAAAAGTACTTAAAAAGACGAGAGAAATACATGATCAAATTGTATGTCAGAAGAGACTGAAACTTGCTCTTGAATGTAGCATAGCTAAAGCAAATGGAAAAAATGATAATGACTGGAAGATTTCAAAGGACAGCTCGAGAAGCCAAAGTGAAATATTATGATGTCATATTCAAAGACCTGAAGTTAGAAAACCAAAAAGGAAAAACACACTTAGCATTTCTTAAGCTGGAAGAGCTGAAGAAAAAGTCATGCCTCTAGCAGCATTACTGATTCTATGGCAAAATATTAAGTAACACAAGAGACATCAAAAGAAGGTGAAAGGCATACAGAGTCATCATACCAAAAAAATTGGTCCAAGTTCAGCCATTTTAGGAAGTAACGTGATCAGGAACTGATGGTACTAAAGAAGAATTCCAAGCTGTACTGAAAGCGTTATTGAAAAACAATCTTCCAGAAGCTGATCAATTACCAACTGAGATGTTTCAACAAATGGATGCAATGCTGGATGCATTCACTCATCTACACCAAGCAGTTTGGAAGACCTGACAAACTGAAACACTTAGAAGATATTTATATAGGTGCCCTTCCAAAGAAAGGTGATCTAATGGAATGCAGAAATTATCAAACAATACCACTAACATCACATACAAGTAAAATTTTGCAAAAGCCAAGTGCTGTTGAGTCGGATAAAGATAATTCAAAAATGGTTCAGAAAGTCAAGCTGGTTTCATCAGAGGATGTGGAATGAGGGACATCACCACCAGTGTCATGTGAAACTTGGCTGAAAGCAGAAACTACCAGAAAAATATTCACCTGTGTTTTATTGGCTACTCAAAGGCATTAGAGTGTGTGGATTTTGACAAATTATGAACAACTACAGAAGAGTTAATTGCGCCCAGGTGAAACTTACACATAGAACAAAGACAATCGTTAGAACAGAATGAGTGGATACTAAGGGATTCAAAACCCGAAAAGGCGTGTGTCAGGGTAGTAGCTTGTCACCACACTTACTCAATCTGTGTGCTGAAAGAATAATCTGAGAAACTGGACAATATGAAAGAATACAGCATCAGGATTGGAGGAAGACTAGTTAACCAGATCACAGAACCTCAACTGCTGAAAGTGAAGAGGAGTTGAAGCACTTATTGATAAAGATCAAAGACTACATACAGTCTTTAGTATGGATTACACCTCAACAAGGCCAAGCTAAGTGTCATCAAGTCGGATCCGACTCATAGCAACAGAAAACAAAAATTCTCACAATTGGAGCAATAAGCAACATCGTGATAAACAGAAAAGATTGCTGTCAAAGATTTCATTTCACTTGGATTCACAATCCACACCCTAGGCATCAACAGTCATGAAGTCAAATCATCAACTGCATCGTGCAAATCTGCTGCAAAAGACCTCTGTAAAGTGTTATATAAAGCAAAGATTTCACTTTGAGGGCTAAAGTGTGCCTGACCGAAGTCATCATATTTTTAATTGCATCATATACATGTGAAAGTCGGACAATGAGTAAGAAAGACCAAAGAAGAATTGATGCATCTGAATTACAGTGTTGGTGAACACTGAATATAGTATAACCAGCCCCCACTGCCACTGAGTTGAGTCCAACTCATAGCAACACCCAGAGGTCAGAGTAGAACGGCTCCCCCCAGAATTTCCAAGAAGCATGTGGTAGATTCGAACTGTAGATCTTTTGGTTAGCGGTCATGGAACTTAACCCACTACACCACTAAGATTTCCAAATATACTATGGACTGCCAGAAAAACCAATAAATTGGTCTTAGAAGTACAGCCTACATGGTCCTTAGAAATGAGGATGGCAAAACTTCGTCTCATGCATTTTAGGTGTGTTATCAGTACTGACTCATAGTGACCCTGTTGTAAAGTGGAAGGTCAGCAAAATGGACTGACACACAGGCTCCAACAGCGGGTTCTAGCACAGCGATGATGTGTGAGAACAGTGCAGAACCAGTCTTTCCTGTCTGGTTTCCTAGGACTGCTCTCACAGCACCAAACAACAAGATATGATTGTTTATATTGATTTACATTTACTTAAATTAGTTACAGAGTTCTTAAATGTTAACTCATTAATGAGAAAAGGATGTTAAAATTTGATTGAGAATCAAATTTTCATTCACATTAACCAAGATGAAATTTGACAATCTGCTATAAGGTTGAGGCTGTGCAGAAACAGAAATTCTCAGATGGGCATTCAGAATTACTTTTTTATTAGTAATGAAGTTCCATTTGACATCCAGAAGGTGACCAGGGCAGCTTCCTACTTTTAGCATTATTTTGCTGAGTTACTTTAGAGTTTTGCTTTTACAAACAAAAAGTTTATCACTTTGGAAATCTGTCATTTTGTTATTTCTTCCAACAAGAATATTAAAAAGATAGGCTTATCTAGTTCAATTTTAAGTCTTTAATACTACTGTACTTGTAGTGGACAGGAGTCTTAATTTCCTAGAGCTGGAGACTACCTTCAAAGAAAGATCCTAGTTTTTCAAATAGAACACTTTCATAGGTACAGGGTTCAGGACTTCAGTGTATCTTTTGGAGGACACAGTTCAATGTGTAACAGTAGATATAACTGATTACTTAGTTGTTTCTGAAAACATCAAATGGGGCTATTACCAAATGTGATTCTAGTGAAACCATTCTAGTGAATATATTTTACGTGGTAAGCAGAGAGATTATTAGCACTATGTCAGTCAGCCCATCTAGCCGTGAAGTTTCTCATTCACAGCTAGGTTATTTCAATTAATCAAAAACAACACATTCTATTGTCTAAATAACCCAACAACAAAATTACTGTTGTTAGTTGCTTGAATCAAGCTGCTGTTCTCTTTAAGGTGAGTGAGGTTCTTAAAGAGCCGTGGGTCTTGAAAAGAGGTTCATTCGATCTACCACCGAACTTTTGTCTGGACCGCTCCTGGGAGATTTTTCCTTTGTCCTGTCCACTTCTATATCAGCCAGAATGCACCTGGTTCATACTGACTTCTCAACTGCTGTTTCTTGTGTAGTGCTGGCTGATTGTTCAACAATTTAAGAAACCTGTTTTGCTTCTCTGTGAAAGTCAAGGCATATTCTAGATACACGGGACTGCTATTCTTAAAAACAAAGCCCGCAGTGATTCTGTATTTAGCAAATATTTAATAAAGTGTTGCGTTTCTAATTCATACCCTGCTATTATAACACACATCACCACTGAGCTGATTCTGACTCACTGAGACCCTCTAGGGCAGAGAAGAACTGCACCAGAGGCTCTCCAAGGCTCTAATCTTTATAGAAGCAAACTGCCACATGCTTTTCCTGCAGCGTGGCTGGTGGATTCAAACTGTCAAATCTTTAGTCAGCAACCAAGTATTTAACCAACGGGCCACCAGGGCTTCTTGATATCGTGTTAAGCCAAAAACCAAACCCACTGCCATCAAGTCAATTCCATCTCATAATGATCCTATAGGACAGAGTAGAACTATCCCACAGTGTTTCCAAGAAGTGGCTGGGGGATTCAAATTGCCGACTATTTTGTTAACAATGGAGTGCTAACCACTGTGCTGCAGATACCACATTAGCCAGCCAGCCAAGTGCCCTCGAGTCGGATCCGACTGGTGGTGTTGCTCTCTGAAAGCTGTGGGTTGAGAATAATAGCAATAAATTTTAATTTATATAAAAAAAAGTATGTTTATTTGAATACATGCTTCTAAGTTTTTTATGAACAGTGAAATGTTAAATTTAAAATAAAATATGATTTTTTCTCCTTTCACTTCTTTTCCTGTTCTGAAGTCATGTATAAATATTAAAGAAAAAAATTGTAGTTATCCCAAAGACTGCTGATTGCATAAACACAGTAGGAGACTATGGTGTTCTCTGAGTCCTTTAGCTTATATGAACAGACTTGAAGCGCAAATGCTATAAAAACAAAGGAAAGTAAGAGTGTTGTATCTTTTGTATGTTTTTAAACAAAATAACATGTATTAAAATGTATGTAATTTTGAAAAACAGAAAAGCATTAAGAATAAAGACATTCTATGTTTTTAACTAATATGCTAAATCTTAACTAATATTCTAAAAGTCTGTGTACTAGGTTCTCCTTAAGTAATTGGACTTATAGAGGTGAACAAGGGAGATAATGTCTATGTTTCAATGGCAATTATATTCTACATGGGTCGCTGGAGAGATTACAAAGACTGGCAATTCAAACCTACCCAGAGAGCCTTAGAAGACTGGCCTGGTGATCTGCTTCTGAAAGGTCACAGCCTTGAAAACCCTGTGAAGTAGTTCTACTCTGCACACGTGGGGTTGCCATGAGTTGGAATGTTTTTTATAGCAACTAACAACAGAATGATTAATAAGAAACAGATAAGCTATTAAATAAGACTGCACCAAGTGTGTCAATAAACTTTTAAAGGGAGAAATACTAACACTGTCACTAAGTTGCCAGACTTTTAAATATGTGAGAACCCGAGTTCTGGATTAAAATATATTATGGTTTCTAGGTGAGTCCTAAATCAGCTCCTCTATGTGGTAGCATTTAGTGAACGGGATCAACCTGTTTGCTCTGAATACGTGACTCACTAGCTGTAATCCTTCTAATAATGTTCACACATCAAAGCTGATCCCATTTCAAAGACAGTTTGAATCAAATTTTGAAAAATATTTGAGGCCTTGCAAAAAAAAAAGTCCTCCTAAAAATAATTTGTGATTACTGAATTGCTTTCATCTAATGTCATGTTCTGACAAAAGGCAATCATGATTTTTCTTGCATGATTTCTTCTCTGATATTTATGTCATTTTATTGGTTATGACTTTGCCAGACTCTGGCTGCCTCTCTTTTCCCACTTTAAATTACATTAGTTGAAACAGGATCATATATTGGTGAACCTTAACCCTGATATTAAGATTAATCAAGTTTTAGGAAAAGACACCTATTTAATTAATTAATAATTATGTATCTTGCACAAGGCATTGTGTTAGGGCACTAAGCAGAGAATGAAAGAAAAGAATAATCAAAACAGTATTAATTTCATCTTTAGTAATTTGACAACATATTTTAGCATATATGCAAAAAATCATTTTTCTTCAAAACTTAAAGCATATGGTACTTATTTCAGTTGTTGAATCACACACTCCTTCACCACAAGACAAAGAAGCTTCATTTAGTTAGTGACAAAAGACTGCCATGAAACCCTTAGCATCCTGTAAAGTTTTGCTATGATTCAGAATAAAACAGACTGTTAGAAAACAATTCTAACAAATCACTAATGTGGTACAAACGATTAACACATTTTGGATGCATTTTGGTGAGCAATTCAAGTCCATCCAGAGACATCTTGGAAGAAAGATCTGGTGATCTACTTCTGAATGCTCCGTCATTCAAACTCCTAAGGAACACTGCTTTATTCTGACACATGTGGGCTCACAAAGAATTGGAATCAACTCAAAGGCAACTGTTTTTTTCATTTTGTTACAATTGTACAATCTGGTTTTTATTTAGATATATATCCAAGTTGCCCATGATTGGCTAGAGAGTTTGAGAAAGTCAATGTTACATTATAGATTGAATTGTGTCCTCCCAAATATGTGTTGCAAATCCTAACCCCTATACCTAAGGTTGGAAACCCTATTGGAGCAGTGGTAAGGTGCCATAGCTGCTAACCAAAAGGTCAACTGTTTGAATCTGCCAGGTGCTCCTTGGAAACTCTATGGAGCATTTCTCCTCCATCCTACAGGGTCGCTAGGCGGTGGAATCAACTGAACGGCAGTGGGTAGACCTATGTTTACAATCCCATTTGGAAATGAGATTTCTTTTGTATGTTAACGAGGCAATACAGATGTAGGGTGTGTTCTGAGTCAATCTACTGTGGCATAGAGAAGAGCAAGCAAAGGCGGAGGACGATAGACGCCAGTCCACGCGAAGATCTCCGAAGAGCCAAGGAACAGAAGCTGAAAATAGGTGAGGACCTTCCAGCAGAGGCAACAGAGTCTTTCCCCTGAGCTAGTACCCTGAATTAGGATATCTGGTACAGTGAGAATGCTCCTTAGAAGGGAGGATGGCAACACTGTCACGTGCACGTTGAATATGTTATCACAAGGGAATAGTCCATGAAGAAGGAGATTATGCTTGGCAAAACAGAAGTTCCTTGAAAAAGCAGACCTTCAAAAAGATGCAGACACAGTGACTGACACAATGGGCTCAAGCACAACAGTGACTGTGACTGGGTAGTGTTTCACTCTGTTGTGTGTTAAGTCACCACTAGGGCTGTCTTGAGGACACCTAACAACAAGAACAGTGAGAAAATGTTACAGCAGCACTAGATAACTAAGGCAGTCAATAACATTCAGTCTTATTTTCTTTTTTTGATGAAATAATTAATATTATGTGTGACATCTGTAGCCACACTAATGGCCTAAAAGGTTTGAGTATGTGCATGATTCATGGGCAAAATCCTACATTATTGGCCCCTAGAGTTAATGCCAAAACTGCTATGAAGATATTCAGATTTTAAGTATGACAAATTAGAAATTAAAAGGTGCGTCGTGTTCTGGGTTTGAGATGGATAAATATTGGTTTTACCTTTATAGAAAGAAGTGTCAATGTGGAACTTGCCATACCAGTAAATTCAAGATAGCATACAATATGCACCTTGAATGCAAAGGATCCTTCTACAAATAAAAATCTTATTCATATCACTAAATGCCAATTTAAATGATTTTAGGGTGTTATAAATTTGTATTGATGAAGGTGTCAAAAATATGCAAATTCTGAGAAATTTTATAAACTTCACTGTACTGCAAGCAAAAGCTAGTAAAGGCAAATTATAAAGCATATAGACTAAATGTCCCTCTTGTCTCAATACACCATTTAGAGTGAACCTTGATTTCAACATGTACAACATCGAAGTATTAGGATCTATGTTTTATGAACTTACTGATGCATGTTACATATTAGAAATATTCAAAAAAATAGAATAAACCTATCAGAAAGAATCATACAAACACCCCCTCAACTCTGGTTGCTTTTGATGAAACCATTTCTGTTTTGTTGTTGTTCTAGTTCTTATCAATCACTTACTTATCTGATTATAGGAAAAGGGAAATTATAAAATTTTTACACTCTCCTCTCTTTATTCAAAAATATTTGTAAATGATAATGAATATAAATGTTTACCATAATATGATAGATAATTTCATTAAAATATTTATTGAATACTGGTGAGAGCTTATCTGGATCTTAATAAAATGTCTTTTAAAATGTTTTATTTATTCCAGAAATTGTTAATTACATCAGATCATTATTTACTTCTATTTTTTACCAATAGAATTTTTAAATAAAATTCTTTTAAATATGAAGTATGTCATTTGGCAAATCTCCTGCTAAAAAGTGCTAAAAAGCAAAGTTACTGCTTTGAGGACTAAGGTGCATCTGACCCAAGCTATGTTATTTTCAGTCACATCATACGCATGTGAAAGCCAAACAATAAGCAAGGAAGAATCAATGTCTTTGAATTGCAGTATTGGAGAAAAATATTAAATATACCATGGAATGCCAAAAAAAAAAAAAAAGAACAAATCTGTCTTAGAAGAAGTATGACTAAAATGCCCTGTAGAAGCAAGGATGATGAGACTAAGTGTCACATACTTTGGACACATTATCAGGAGGAACCAGCCACTGGAGAAGTACATCATGGCTGGTAAAGGAGAGGATCAGAGAAAAAGAAGAAGACCGTCAAGGAGATAGATTGACACAGAGTCTGTAACAACGGTGGAATGTCATGGATTGAATTATGTTCCCCCCAAAATATGTGAGACAGTTTGGCTGGCCATGATTCCTCGTGTTGTGTGGTGTTCCTTTATGTTGTGAACCCTGCCTTTAGGATGGCAGCGGTTGTGTTCATGGGGAAGGACTCCATGTATAAGATTGCTTTGTAACTTGAGGCAGTGTACTGAGATGTAAAGGAAAGAAGCCAGCAGAGATTTGATGACCTCACACCATCAAGAAAGAAAGCAATGCCAGACGATGAGCACGCCCACTGGAAAGGACAGAGGTCTTTATGCCTCAGAAGCTTCTAGTCCAGGGGAAGACTGAAGACAAGGCTGTCCTTCAGAGTCAGCAGAGAAAGCCTTCTCTTGGAGAAGGAATTTGGACTTGAAGATTACTGGACTGCAACAAATAGAATTTCTCTTTTCGGAGCTATCTACTTGTGGTATTTCTGTTAAAGCAGCACTAGCTGACTAACACACATACTTTGCACTTGCTGTCACTGGACGATCCCTGGAGAAGTACGTCATGCTTGGTAAAGTGGAGGATCAGTAAAAAGAGGACAAAACTCAAGGAGACAGATTGACACGGTATCTGCAACAGTGAGCTCAGACACGGCAAAGACTGTCAGAACAGCACACAACCTGGCTGTTATCTTTTGGAACCAAATCGAAGGCACTTAACGCCACCACCAGTGAAGCACCTGGCATAAAATATTTTTAAGGCTCAAACAGTGAATTTAGTTATTAAATATTTTAAATGCTGAACTAACTAAAATTTGATCAACAAAAAGTATTTGTCTTTCTGTGGCATTACCTGAAATACTACAAATGTTTCACAAAATCTGTCTTTCAGTATTATCCATCCATTCTTCACTCTAATGCCTTTCCTCATAAATCCATATCAATGTTTAAAAAAAATTAAAACGTGGACAGAATCATGCTACTTCCCCACTTAAAATGATTCAATAGCGTTCATAATGTTTGGGATACACGCCAAAAATCTTGACATAAACTTCAAGGTCCTGCCGGTCTATTTGGGTTCACCTTGTTTCACTCTACTTTGTCGTCCTGCTGTGCTGCACACTGCCCTTGGTCCTTGAATCATCAGTCTGCCCTGACTCAGGTAACTGCCATCACTCTTCTGGCTGTCTAGTTCTCTTCCACCTTCCAGGCACACAGCCACTCTTAACAAAACAGCTCTCACTTTCTCCTTCAGATCTTGGATATTTCTCCTAAATGGACACCCTACACATTCTGCCTTCATTACCTCCCCATTTTCTGGTTAGGTTAGGGTTCTCTGATTCATATACTCTTACCAACCTTTAATTATCCTCGTAGACCCTAACACCGAATACTTACTGCATAGACATTTGTTTTTCTCCTCCCTCTTTCACTCCAGAATGTTCTCCAGTGTTGTCACACCTAGCAGGTATTCAGTAAACGTGCTATCAAATACATTAAACACATAAATGAGGAGGAGATGGAATTAATCAAAGTAATACCCTACAAGCAAGCTCTGATGACACAATCATATTACAGATAGATGATTTTTTCCTTTCCATTCCATCTTATTTTTTAATCATAGAACTTACACTTTTTTGCCATTCAAAATTGCATTTGACATGATGTTTAGTGAAGTTTACATGAAATGCCTTCACTGAAAGGAAAAGCAATCACAGTGTTTTATGAAAAGAAAAAAAAAGTCTTACCCTTTACCTCATGCTCAAACATTAACTTCTATATGTTGACAATAACAATATTTTCAGTTACTACAAGTCTGGGTATTCCAAAGTCATAATTCTCAAATCTAAATAGGCTGTGTCTTCTAAAGTCTATTCCCTGCTCAGCCCCAAGGCTTACATTACTTCTTATAGGAAATCAGTTACTATAGTAGCAATACCACTTTCACTCCTGCTGCTATAGTTGGTGTATATACTATTACCTTGAGGTTTTCTAAGCATAGCAAAAGGAAGCTACACAGAAGTGAGCTTGAATCTATTAAGAGTACAAGCAGTTATTTGAGATTTTCTTTCTCAGTAGAATATATAAATTAAAAGATTACTGGAAAAAGAGAAGTTCAAAAGAAAGCAGACAGCTGTCAGAAATATTTCATGCATATGTACAGACATGTATAAAATATTTGTCTGATTCTTCGAAATTCATATATGTGGAGAGAGAGAGGCATCAAGACTCTGACTGTCACAATAGCTGAGCACACTACTACTAACAAGAGATTGGCGGTTTGAGGCCACCCAGAGGCACCTCAAAAGAAATTCCTGGTGATTTATTTCTGAAAAATCAGTCTTTGAAAACTCTATGCAGCACAGTTGTATTCTAACACACATGAAGTTGCCATGAGTTAGAATCTACTCAGTAATTACTGGTTATATACATACATATT
The DNA here is from genome assembly GCA_028571685.1 of Heterohyrax brucei. Classification (NCBI taxonomy): domain Eukaryota; kingdom Metazoa; phylum Chordata; class Mammalia; order Hyracoidea; family Procaviidae; genus Heterohyrax; species Heterohyrax brucei. The sequence continues at coordinate 68,668,054 of CM053151.1, forward strand.
TAAGGATTTATAGGTATCACTATTTTCTCCAAAATGAAAGAGACCTTTGAGCCTATTTTGTTTCTGTAAACCATTTCCTCTGTAACATGACAATTCTTTCTTAATAGCAGTGGACATAATTTAGATGACCATCTTCTGATAAGGTTTCTGTCTCCTGATACTATTCACTTACGTCTCTGGCATTAGTCACTGGCATATCAGATTTTCAGAGTTTTCACCAAGCTGCTGTCTGTCAGTGATACATGATGAGATTTATGTGTAAAAATTCCATTAATATTAATGAGATGGGCTCTCATAAATCTAGTGTTATTGCTGATAGAGTAGATTTGGAAACAGTAAAATTTTTTACATTAATTAGAGAGCAAATCAGGTTACTTTGTCAAGTATATAAATACATAAAATAGTGAAGTAGTGAAGCAATTAACCCATGAGTAATTAGTCAGAGTCATGAAAATTCTAGTAATTATGATAAGAATTTCAAACAACTACCAATTGCACTCTGATAACTCAGTTTTTCTTTCAAGGCAGTTCTGTACGGTACAACTAAAATAGTGTGGCTGGATGCTGCGTGGAGGACTGCTGATGGAAGAAGAGTAGTTGCCGGTTAGGGTCTCAATGAAGTGCACATTTCTACTCTATCCCATCAAGCCTGATGTTACTAACACTTCAGGTGAAAATCTTCCATAACTATTTGCCATCTTCAGTTCTGAATTTTAAATATATATGCACTGTTTGCTGTTTATTTTTTTACTTGTGCAACTCATCTTGTTTTATCTTGGCAGGTAATGAATATAGATCTGTTACAACAGGAGTCATTGATTTATACTTATTTCTCCTTTTTTGACAGATATTTACTGAGCCTCTGTAATTTACTAGTAAATACCAGGGATATAGCTATATGGAGATTTCTGTCCGCCTTGAAGGACTCAAAGACTGACAATGAAGACACACATGTAAAGCCACAATGTAAATCTACAGTAATGATTATGTGCAACAAGTTACAGAAACACAGACAGTAGTAATTCCTTCAATTTTTCATATAGATAATGTAAGCAATTTGGAAAGAACAGCAATGGCTACATATTCCTGACTTCTAATTAGCTGATTCTTCTGGGCATTATGTTCCGTAGCTATTTATAAGGTTTCATTGGCTAATTGTTTTCGGAAATAGACTTCTGGGCCCTTCTTTCTAGTCTCTCCTAGTCTAGAAGCTCAGATGAAAGCTGTCTACCATGGGTGACCCTGTTTGAATACTGGTGACATAATTTCCAGCATTAAGAGTATCAATACCCAAATAGGGAATTCACTTAATCAGATAAAAATAAAAAGTTAATAGCATACTTTTAATTCTGTTTATCATTAAATCTTTTTATTAAGTTTTCAGATGGTTAACAGAAGTTGGACAGATTGAACCCAGAGAAAGATGTGAAAAATTACTAGATCCTTCCAACTCGACGGCACTTGGCTGGCTGGCTACAGATAAATATGAGAGATTAGAAGATGAATCTGGAAAGTCAGGTGGGGAAGTCACCCTGTCTCTTAGCCTTCTAACTGGCCTTTGTTGTGTCAGGGTTTTCCACTCCAAATGCTCAAATCTGTTTGCACATTGCCTAAAAAAAGTGAAAACAAAAACACAGGTTCATTGCTGTTGAGTCGATTCCAACTTGTAACAACTCTATAGGACACGGTAGAACTGCCCACAGTTTTCCCAAGCAGTGGCTGGTGGGCTTGAATTTTTGGTCAGCAGCTTGGTTCTTCACCACTGTGCCACCACTGCCCACCAGTCTTTCTAAATCCATCTCCAGAAGTGGCATCTGTCTTAGTCATCTAGTGTTGCTATAACAAACACCACAAGATGTCTTTAAAAAGAACAGTTTTGTTCTGTCACAGTCTATTAGGTTGTGAGTCCAAATTCAGGGCAGCAGCTCCAGGGGAAGGCTTTCTCTGTTAGCTCCAGAGGAAGGTCTTTTTCACCAATCCTCCCCTCCACTGGGAGCTTCTGAGGCACGGGGACCCAGAGTCCTCTCCAGAGTACACACTCTGCTCAGCCACTGCTTCTTGGTAGTAAGAGGTCCCCAAATCTCTCTTCTAGCTTCTTCCCTTTATATCACAAAAGACTGCTTTAAGGAGCAATACAATCCTCCACAATGTGTCCTGCCCCCCAACACAACTGCCACCCATCCTCCCTCATTAACATCACAGAGGCAGGATTTAAAAATATATAGGAACATCATACAATATTGGGAATCATGTCTCAGCCAAATTGTTACACACATTTTTAGGGGGACACAATTCAATCCACGACAGCGTCCTTGTCTAAAACCTGACCATCACTTCTCAGAGCAAAACTCAAGCAATTTTGCAAGGTCTCCCATGTCTTCAAATTCTATTGCTGCCAGTACTGTCAGACTCTATCATCCTCTGCTTCCAGTTCACCCCTTATGCTCCAGCAACACAAAATTTCTTGTAGTTCCTGGATCTTCCATCCTCTTCCACCATGAAATCTGCACAATGGAAGCCGCTTTCTCCAGCTTAGTGTTTTGATTTCCTTGTGATGTTCATTGTACCTTCCCAAACCAGCTCAAAGTTCACTGTATCCATTTCCTGTTGTTGCTGTAGTGAATTTCCACACATAGTGACCTCAAAAAAGGCAAAGTTAGTATCTTACAGTTCTTCAGATCAGAATTCTATAGTTCTCATAGATTGAAATTAGCATGTTTGTTTAACCAAAAATGGGAATTATTATGTTAAAATCAAGATATTACCAGAGCTGTGTGCCTGCTAGAGGCTTTAGACAATAATGCGTTCCTCTATCTTTTCCAGCTTCTAGAAGACACCTACGTTCCTCAATTCACAGCAGCTGCTTCCTCCATTTTCAAAGTAAATAGCACAACACTTTCAAATCTCTCTCTTTCTCCGTCTTCTGTCATCATATCTCCTCTAACTTTAACTTTCCTGCATCCATTTTGTAAGTACTCATATGATTGGACTTGGGCTCACCAGGATAATCCAGGATAATTTTCCTACTACAGAATCTTTAACTGAATCACATCTGTAAAGTCCCTACTGTCATACAGAATGACAATAACCAGATATCTGAGACTAATATGTAAACATCTTTGGTGAGGTGGGAGGGTAGGGAGTATTCTGTCACTCAAAACCACCACTGTCCAGTCAATTCCAACTCATAGCTACCCTATAGGAGAAAGTAGAATTGCCCCATAGTTTCCAAGGAACACCTGGCAGACCACAATCACAGTCTTAAGAAGATTTATATCATTCTCATCCCCCCATCCAAAGATATTTTTTCTCATTCCATATTCCTTGGAATCACAAAGTACATATGAATACTCTCTGTGTCATGATTAGCTGTTTTCATATCTCCCTTAATTATCAGTAATATTATAGAGGAAAGGTTCTGCATCTCACTAACTCTATAATAGTCTCATAACTTGAAAACAGCATTTTTGTTTGACCAAAAATTGTGATTGAAGGTAGACCGCTTATTTTGGCTATCTTTTGAAAGGACAACATTCAAGAATGTACAATTAAGTATAGCAGGAGAAACTGCCAACACAAGCAACAAGAAAAAGTTCCTGTCCGCAAGATTCATTGGAATAGAAGGACACTGCATGGACTTGCTTAAAATTCACTCATGGTCTTTGTCTCCAAACAGGCAACTAAATCGCTCTGCTATTTCTAAATATCTCTTCTATTTGTCAAAATAACAAATAGCAAAATAATGGGGACACTGCCATAAAAGAACAAAACCAAAAGCATTATGATACAAAATGAGTAATCTCTGTTTCACGTTCCAGATGATGATAACTGCATTTATCAGAGGTCATGTGGAACTACAAACCTTCATATCTTGACCTCAGTTATACTCTCACTTCCAATCTTATTTGAGAAATTTAGAATGTATGAAAAGTTCAATACCATAGATATTTTGAGTGCCTTACTAAACAATGATTCAATGAGCAGAGTCTAAAAACGTTAAACAGTGTTTTCTTTCTTTCTTTCTTTTGACTAACTTGTGTGTAATTGAGCTTTGCTAACTGGATGCAGAAACAAATTTATAACACTAGCTTGCTATTGACAATGCCTTCCTGGTAGCCAAAAGATGTTTTATACATCTTTTGAAACTTTATTTAGTTGGTACAGTGTATATCATCATCAGTGTTAGAAATAAGATTTGCTTTCTTTATGTTTTTATCTTATTCAGAACTAGAGTGGGAAATAGTCAGATCATTAAAGAGATTTTCTGTGAGAGCAACAGTGAACAAACACTATCATTAGTCTGATAAACACATAATTTTTTAAAATAATGTTTCTTAAAGGAATCATCACAGTATGCCTATTTGGTGTAATATCTTATTCAGACATATTTATTATAAATTTCTAATAATCAGCTAATTAAGTAAAGAAGTTTCCTTTGTATTTACACTAAAGAAATACATTGAATTATAATATCTAATTTACCAATAACAATCTAGTATCGTGATATTTAAGCATAAAAACGATTGTGGACTACACAGTGTTTCCTTCTGTTGTGCACAGGGTCACTGCGAGTTGGAACAACAGCACCTTACAATAACAACATAGCAATTTATTTAAACTTTTGTCTCTTCATACCATGCAGCTATGAAGGCATAAAAAGTAAAAATGGTCATTGTTATTATTTAGGTTTAATAATACATCCCAGCAGGTCTTTTCTTCTTTGTTCTGTAATGACAGGAAATTTATGTTTTCATAGATATATACTATAATTGTGTTACAAAAGAAATTTGCATAAAAATCTAGAGAAATTCATTCAACAAATAATTATCAGGCATCTTCTATGAGCTGAGCTTTGTGCTAGATGCTAGGGATTGATTTTTCCCTATAAGCTTCTTTTGGCTTAATCTCCAGACACTAACATCAAAAGAAAAAACAACTTTAACATAAATCAGTCTCAGATCTTAGGGAAGATTCCAGTCTCTAAGAACAGACTCAGAAGATTGCAATACAATGAACTCTAAATGCTAAGAAGTATTGACTGTGTGTAGACATTGTGCATAAATATCAGAATGTATCTAACTAACTAATGCAGCTAGGTCTAAATCTAGAGAAGAAAAGAAAGGCATTTAATTGCCAGTGAGCTTTAGTAAAAAGTTTTAGAACATGGGAGATATCAAGATGTAAGACATGGTATTGGCTCTTAAAAAAATGATGAGGTATCAAATACATTTTTTTTTCCTCTAGAGTTTTGTTTTTGACTTTAGACATGATGGGTACTTTCAGTTTATAAAGAGGAAATACATTTTATGTTGTCTAGAGGATTTCTGAAAATCCTATTGTGACATATGAGCTCTGATAAGTCCTAGAACTTCAATTCTTGTAAGTGCTACGTGCCTCATTGCCGTTATCACTACAGTCACCTTCGAAGTACTCTCCGTCGGAAGCCACTCACCGACGCCAGCAGCTAGTCCACCCTTCAAAGCAAATTTGGAACTCTTTCTGGAGTGATCACTGCGCTCAGTGGCAACGTAGCAAGTTGGTCAACTTCGCTGTATAGTTGCCTATGAGGGAGTTTTTAGCCAGTAAACAAGCAACTGTATTCGGACACCCTCCCTACTCACCTGATCTGGCCCCCAGTGACTTTTTTATTTACCTGAAGGTCAAAAATATGTATATTAAAAAGAAGAGTAATAAAATGACAGCTCTGATGGACATTCCAGAAAAAGAGTTCCAAAATTGCGTTGAAGGGTTGAGGTAGACACCGGCATGGGTGCACAGCTTCCCAAAGGGAAGACCTCGAAGGTGACTGTAGTGATACACAGCAATGAGGAATGCGGCACTTTTCCTAGGATGAGTTTTCAAGCTTGTCAGTTCTGCTATACGTACCTACGCGTACAGTTTCAGTGACAGTAGTTACACTCACTATGTTGTGTAACATTCATCAGTATCCATTTCTAAGTGTTTTTATCCCTCTTAACACGTTTCTTTTTCTCGCCTATGTCTGGTAACCACTAACAAACTTAGGTTTCTGTGCATTTATCTATTATGGGTACGTTATATGAGTGGGGTCAAATAATACTGTCCTTCTGTATCTAACTTACTTCACTCAGCGTATTTCACAGTTTATCCATGTGCAGCATTATCAGAACTTCATTTCTTTTTTATGGCTGACTAATATTTCATTGTATGGATATGCTGTTGTTAGCTGCCTTCAAACTGAGCCCTACTCAATGTGACCCACAGGGGCAGAGTAGAACTGCTCCATACCTTATTCCAATCCGTCTCTTTTCGGGGCGGGTTGTCAGGTCTGTCTTCTGAGTTGCCTCTGCGTGGGTTAGAGCCATCGATCTTTCAGCTAGTGGTCAAGCCCTTAACTGTGCCACCCAGGGACTTCTTGTACGCATATACACACTTTATCCATTCGTCTATTGATGGACATTTAGATTGTTTCCACCTTTTAGCTATTGTGAATAATACCAAAAGGAATTTTGTTACAAAAATATCTCTTTGAATCTCAGTTTTCAATTCTTTAGGGCATATACCTAGGAGTGGAATTGCTAGATCATAAAGAAATTCTATGTTTAATGTTTCTGAGATACTGCCAAACTGTCTTCCACAGCAGCTAAGCTATTTCACATCTTGCCAGAAGTGGATGAAGGTTCCCCTTTCCCCCTGTCCTCATGCACACGTCTGTCTACGTCACTATTGTTTTGTTGTCACAATTTATACTTGCCTGAGTTATGTTTGAGTCGGATCCGACTCGATGGCACTTGACTTGGCTTTGAGTTATGTTTAGCTTTCTCAAACTTCCCCCATACCAAAGATTTCACTTGTTCTCTTTCTGTATTTTCATAAAAAATCTAGATCCATCAAAAAATATTTATTTTCAAGAATGAACCAAATGAATTCCAAACAAAAATTTACCATATCTCCCTAAAGGCACTATAAATTCTCAGAATCTTTAAAGTCACAGTGAGAAAGCAGATGTTCATCTCTTCTGAGACTGCCAAGAAAGTAACAGAGGAGTAGAATCTACAGCCTATTGTCTATGGAAACAGAAATCATCAATTTGAATGACTGCAAGAGAGTATACTTATTGATATAACATTAATTAATTTATTTCATAATATTTTTAAGAGCCTATTCTCTTCAAAGTATTCTGCTAGTAACTGAGACTGTTGCAAGTTAGAAAACAGTCCCAAATCAATGTATATTTTTGTAGAAAAAACTGCAAATCAAAGTGAATAATGACGAATACTGTAATATCTTTTTCTAAAAACAATGGGTACACAAAGAAGAATACAGACCTTTCGGGAAATTGGAGAAACGTTTTCCTCCTAAGGCAGCAGGTGTAGTGTGGCTATGCCTACATCTCTAGAGCCATACCACTGAAGGAGCCGTTGCTGACTCCTAACTTTCAGCATCCATATCTCCTATCCAGATTTTTCCCTTGGAAGGTATGGTGATTGTAAAGGAAAGTAGGACAATGAAGAGAAAAGGACTCAGTTCAAATCTGCCAATTATAAATTCAGGGTACATTATAATGTCCGGAAGGCCTTATTGCAGCTCTTAAAGAGATCTTTATCTCTTGCAACCAGAAGGCGAAGGTTTTTGAAATTTACCATAAAATTGATGAGAGTAGCAAACAAAGTCAAGTAGAAACCCCTAAAACTGCCCACCCAACTTACACTCAGCCAAGATAGAAAATCAGAGAGATGACAAAAAACAGACTCCTGTACTAAGTGAGTCAGCAGAAATTACTGTAATGCACAGAAACTAAAAGTTTGGCCTCTATACAAAGTCAAGTAATGTAGTAGACAACAGTAGAATAAAATAACCTTGCTCAAATTTTGGAAACTCTGGCGGTGTGGTGGGTAAGGGCTACGGCTACTGACCAGAAGGCTGGCAATTCTAACCTACCAGGGGCTCCTTGGAAACACTACGGGGCAGTTCTACTCTGTCTACAGGGTTGTTAAGAGTTGGAATTGACTCTATGGCAGTGGGTTTGTTGTTGTTTTGTTTTTTTCTTGCTTGACGATAGCCACAATATGCCATCACTATTACAGATGTAGTATCAATTTTGTTTTTTAAAATAAATTATACAAATAGAAATTCTTGGGGATTTTAAATCCCTATGTAATAAAAGATATGCCTCTGGCTTCACTAGAATGGCAGCCGGCTCTTGTGATTATCCTAAGAAAATGGAAAGTGATCAGTGTGAGACTGTATGGTGAGCTTGGGCATGCATGAAACAAGTAGCAGTTTGGCACAAATGAAACTTTGAATGAAAATTGGTCTTGAATACATTTACTGGAAACTAGTGTGATGTTAACACCATGCATCAAGTTGGCTTGGCTACAATTCTCAGAGTATTGGTGTAAAACCAAAATCCCATTACCACTGAGTAGATTCAGACTCATAGTGACCCTATAGAACAGAACAAACTTGTCCCTTGGGTTTTCTAGAGAGCATCTGGTAGAGTTAAATGACCAGCCTTTTGGTTAGCAGTCGATGTCTTAACCACTGTACCATGAGAGTTCAGACACTATGGATCAGCTTCCATTCTGTGACCTGATGTCTGCAAACAAACAGTTAAAAGAAAAGTTTTGGCCTCCCTTCACTATATACATGGATATTCTGGTAAAGTTAACATCTTTTCCTTATCTCCCACTCTTCTCATTGCCTGAGCTATGCTTCTTGGGACATAACCCTGCAGAAATGTCTCCTGCTGCCTGACATGAAGATTTTAGATTTGGCAACCACAGTCCCCTGAGTCAGTAGATGCCTTCAGTTGGCTACCTAATTTGTAGATGTGGAGTTTACCAACCCTTGCTACTATGTGAGTCAGTAGAGAGATCTTTAGCCTGTCACCCGGCTTACCGATTTGGGACTTGCCGTTCCCATAACTGTGTGATCCATTTTTGTGAAATAAATTTCTCTCTCTCACTCTCTGTTTATCTATGCTTCACTGTTTTCACTCCTCTAGAATACCCAGCCTAGGAAAACTAAGCAGTTATATGGATTTTTATTTATTCTTAGTATTTTGTTGTAGTACTTCTGCCATAAACTAGTTACCTGAAGATAAATTAGCACCTTTCTTGAGCCTTAGTTTCTTCATATACAATGAAGGATAGCCAATACGAAAAATACCCTTTCACTCTAACATAAGCTCATTCTAATTTTCTATGTACGTTAAACATTAAAATCAATTCATTATTCCTACCATGAAATTATTAATTTGATCAATGAAAGTATACATTCAAATGAAAAAAAAAGAGAGAAAGAAAGAAAACCATTGCCACTGAGTTGATTCTGACTCACAGTAATCCTGTAGGACAAAGTGGAAGCGCCCCGTAGTGTTTCCCAGGAGCAGCTGATTGATTCAAACTGTCAGCTTTTTAGCTAGCAGATAAATTTTTAACCACTGCACCACCAGGATTCTATACAGTTTATCAATTTTACTTTATCAAGTTATAGAGAAGCATTACTTAATTACATGTACTTTAATTGTTCTGTTTAATCTGTCTTTTTTTGAGTTGTGAAGTACTGCAATAATTCAAACACACCAAATTTGTTAGGACTAACAAAATCAATTGCTGATTTGACTCTTTTGTTGCCCAATGGTACAACTGGTTTATGTTCAATGCTACTAATTCATAATCTATTTACATGTTGACTTATAATATGAACAGCTAATTACCATTCTGTACCCTGACTGTTGAGATGAAAACTTATCTCTAATAATTAAAGTTTTATTGAGGACCATTAAAATCTCATTGATTCTGTCTTAATATCAATGTAGTAAAACAAGTTCACATTTGTATTTGAATAAAAAATCTGGCATGTGGTAAATCAATTGTAGATATCTCAACTGGAATTCAGTTAATGGAACATGCATATACACGCATCAATAAATTCAATACATCTGTTTAATTTGCTGTCTCCTTCCTGTATAAGAAGTTTTTCATCTTCAGCTGTGTACCCAATGTTCTCATTTGGCTGAACTCAAGAAAGAACATTTTGTTTGTCTACTACATTAATTTTTAGGAAAGATTTTTATTTGGAATATTTAAATACTGGTTTTGTAAGTATTCAGTATATGTGGGGGGAAAATGCCATCAGCATTAGCATTCTTTTTTCAGATGAGATACTAAGGTACAGGTTGCACTCTCCAATACAGTAGTCACTAGTCATATGTGCAAACTGAAACTCAAAATATGGCTAGTCCAAATTGAAATTTGCTATAAGACTAAACGCATACTGGCTTTAAAGATATGGTAAGAAAAAAGAATGAAAATTATTTCAGGACCTTTATATTGATCTTATTCTCAAATGATAAAATGTTCAATATATAAGGTTAAATAAAATATAGCAGTAAACTAATTTTTACCAACTTCTTAACTTTTGTCTTCTTTTCATTTAATGTGGTTGCTGGAAAATAAATGTTGTCATGTGGCTCACACTTGTGGCTCATATGATTTTTTTGTTGGAAAATGCTGGTCAATTCTACATAACAATTAAAGCTCTTAGAGGAATATAGAACTGCCTATTAAGAACCAATGTGACAACAATGTGACAGTTTCATTTATTGATTGATTGAGGTTTTTATAAGGAAAGCAAGGTCAGCAGTTTGGATCCACTAGATACTCCTTGGAGACTCTATGGGGTATTCTGACACTGTCCCATGGGGTAGCTATGAGGTGGAAACAACTGGCAAATAATGAGTCTTTTAAAAAAAAATAAATAAATAAGGAAAGAAGTTATAAGAAGATAAGGACATATACTTAACATGTGTTTATAATATTTTATGATGTATCTTTTAATATGATCAATGCTGACAGTAATCTTTTTGAGAATGACTTGATTATTATTCCCATTTTACTGTTAACACTTTTGAAGTTTACAGTATTTAGTTAATCTGCTTGTTACAAGGCTAGATAATTTAACATTGGAAGCCAAAGCATTTATTAACTGCTGCTTGTGAGGCTCTTATATTTAATAAATTTTCTTTCTGATTAAAAAAGGATATTGGAGACTACTGGTTATTTCCAATATACATTTCTCCCCTTTTTAAAAAGCAGTGTTACTGTTGTTGCTAGTTGCTCTTGGCTTAATCCCCATGCATGGCAACCCCATATAAATTTAACTGGCCACTATATTTCCAATCCTTTTAGGAGTTATACATACATGGATGTCTGAGGCTGAGACTTTGGGATGCCAGCACACAGGAATTTGTCTTGAAAGAAAGTTGATATGTGGCGTTTCCACTCTTCTTCATCCTTTTCCTCTCAAATGTGAGTTCAGCAACTGAAGTTGAGCTACCATTTTGGACCGTAAGATGAGTTTAAACCCACCCACTACCATTGAGTTAGGTCTGACTCATAGTGACCCTATAGGTCAGAGTAAAACTGCTCTATAGAGTTTCCAAGGAGTGCCTGGGTGATTTGAACTGCTGGCCTGTTGGTTAGTAGATGTAGCACTTAACCTACTATGCCACCAGGGTTTCCAAGATGACTTTAGGAATATATAATTACTCCTAGGAGAGCAGAGAAGTGGAATAATCTGAGTTCTTAGAGATTTCACAGAGAAGAGTCGGCACTGAAACATTTGTATAGTTTACCTCAAGACTTCTGCAAGTGAGAAAAACATGAAAGTGGATATTATTTAATCCATTAATATGTTTGGTCTCTGATATTCATAGATAAACTAAGTCCTACTTCATGCCTATAAAAACGATGTGGTTTTTAAGAAGAAACAAAAAACGTTTTGAATAGGTTTCAAATTTGGGAATAAACTTGAACTGAAATGCCTCACCCAGTTACCTTCAAATCAGTACCGACTCAAGGTGATTCCATGTGTGTCACTGTAGAACTGTGCTCCACAGGGGTTTCAGTGGCATGTGTTTGGGAAGTAGATTACCTCTGGATGAACTTGTACGACCAGCCTTAGAGTCAGCGGCAGAGCGTGTTAACAGTTGGCACGATGCAGGGGCTCTGAAAAGCCTCGTCTGGCGGCCAGAATGGAAGTATTTCAATCAAGGATTTGCAGGGCTCTCTGGCCATGGTAAGAACCAGAGAGGTAGACAAACGGATTAAAAAATAATTTCAGAAAACGTGAACTGGAAGCAAGAAGACATAACCTGAAACCATTTTTTTTAAATTGTATATAAAATCCCATTTATGTCACCAGAATATCTTTTTGCTCGTTCCTTAACTATTGCCATTTGTTGTTAGACCTGTACCACAGCGCTAATGTGAGATGCGAGGTGGCATGAACAACCGTTTTAAGGACCATAGGCTTTACACTCTTCTGGTAGCTATTTCAGTCTGTTCTTTCTTTCCCATCTTTTTAGTGACTTTTTGCTTTTTCTATATGATGTCCTTGATGTTATCCCACAATTCATCTGGTCTTAGCTCCTTAGGGTTCCATGTGTTAAACCTATTTTTGAGACGGTCTCCAAATTCAGGTGGGATATACTCTAGGTTGTATCTTATCTCTCATGGAGTTGTTTAAATTTCCTTTGGCTTCAACTTGACTTGAAAAATGGATGTCAAAAGGAACTTTGAAATTTACTCTTGAACACAGAGTTCATGGACTGACAAGTTGACAAATTCGTCTTCTAAGTGCTACATACCTCATTGCTGAATGTCCCTGTGGTCACATTTGAAGTACTCTCCTTGGGAAGCTATGCACCTATGCCAGTGCCTAGTCTGCTCTTCAAAGCAATTTTTGAACTCTTTTTCTGGAATGACCATCAGAGCTGTCAATTTATTACCTTTGATGTCCTGAATGTCATCCAAATGCCTTTCTTTCAATATTTTCTTGATCTTCAGGTGAAGAAAAAAGTCTGTGAGGGCTCAGATCAGGTAAGCAGTTATTTGTTTACTGGCTAAAAACTTCCTCACAAACAACTATACAATTAAGTTTGCAAACTGGTCACTGTGCTACCACACATAATGGTCATTCCGGAAAGAGTTCAAAATTGCTTTGAAGCGTGGACTAGGTACTGGTGGCAGTGCATAGCTTCTTAAGGGGAATACTTTAAAGGTGTAGGTAGCACTTAGAAGAACTAAATCCATGAATTTAATTGTCGCACCTCATACCTAAAACTAATGAAAGAAATGAAGTAAAAGAGCTGAACAGAAAGTTTCAAAGGGCAGCTCAAGAAAAAGTATTATAATTAAATGTGCAAAGATGTGAAGTTAGAAAACTAAAAAGGAAGAACACACTAAGCATTTCTCAAGATGAAAGAATTGTAAAAATATTCAAGCCTTGAATTGTAGCACTGAAGGAATCTGTGTGGAAAATATTGAACGTTGCAAGAAGCATTGAAAGAAGATGAAATACACAGTCACTGTACCGAAAGGACTTACCAGCATTCAAGCACTTCAGGAGATAGTGTGTTATCAGGAACTGATGCTAACGAAGAAGTCAGTGCTGCCCTGCTCACACTGGTGAACAACAAGTCTCCAGGAACTGATGACGGGTTAACTGAGATGTTTCAACAAGTGAATGCAGCGTTGGAGGTACTCAGTTGTCTAAGGCAAGAAATTTGGAAGACAGTAACCTGTCCAGCTAAATATAAGAGATCCATATCTGTGCCTATTCCAAAGAAAGGGGATCCAACTGAATGAGAAATTATCAAACAATACTATTAAATCCCATGCAAGTAAATTTTGGCCAAAGATAAATCAAAAAAAAAAAAAAATGTTTGCAGCAATACATTGACAATGAACTGCTGGAAATTCTAGCCGGATTCAGAACAAGACATAGAACCAGGGATATCACGGCTGATGTCAGATGGATCCTGGCTGAATTCACTGAATACCAGAAAGATGTCTACAGGTGTTTTATTACTGTGAAGAGGCTTTAGACTCTGTGGATCACAGCAATTGTGGCTAACATTGAGAAGAAGGGGCATGCCAGAAAACTTAATTGTGCCCATGAACAATCCGTACATAGCCCAAGAGATAATTATTTAAACAGAAAAAGGGGATACCACCCACTGCAGTCAAGTTGGGTTGGACTCATAGCAACCCTACAGGTCAGAGTAGAACTGCCCCATAGCGTTTCCAAGCAGTGCCTGGCAGATTGAACTGCGAGCCTTTTGGTTAGCAGACACAGCGCTTAAACCACTACGAGATCATGGCTTCCTGCATGGTTTAAAATTGGGAAAGTCATGTCAGGGTAATATCCTTTCACCATAATATTCAATCATAATACTAATCTGAGAAGCTGGACTGTGTGAAGAATACAGCATCAGGATGGCAGAAAGACTCATTAACAATATGTGTTATGCAGATGACACAGGCTTCCTTGCAGAAAGGGAAGAGGACTGAGGCAGATCAAAGACTATAGCTTTCAATATAGATTACACCTCAGCATAAAACTAAATTTCTCACGACTGGGCTAATGAGTAACATCACGATAAACAGAAAATGTTGAAGTTGTCAAGGATTTAATTTTACTTGAATCCATAATCAGTCCAAGGAGATTTATAAATCGGCAGTTATAAATCAAATGGCATGTTGTATTGGGTGTATCTGCTGCAAAAGATACTTTTAATGACCTGGAAAGCAAAGATATCACTAGAAGGAATAAGGAACCCCTAACCCAAACCGTGATATTGTCAATTGCCCTATATACATTTGAAAACTGAGCAACGAATAAGGAGGAAAGCAGAACTGATACATTTTAACAATGGTGTTGGCAAAGAATATTGAATATACCGTGGATTGCCAGAAAAACAAACAGATCTTGGAAGAACTGCAGCTAGAGTTCTTCCTGGAACTGAGGATGGTAAGACTGTCTCAAATAATTTGGACTTGTTAGCAGGAGGGATAAGTCCCCGGAGAATGATATTACGCTTGGTAAAGTGAGTTTTAGGGAGAAAGGGGAAGATCCTCCAGAGGATGTATTGACAGTGGCTGCTACAGCCATTAGCACAACCATACAGTGACTGTGAAGATGGTACAGGACCAGGCAGTGTTTTGTTATGTTGTATAGCTGGTTACTATGAGTTGGAAATAACCTGACAGCACCTAACAACAATAGGTTACACACAGGGAAATGATTAGTCCTTGAAACTTTCTTTATAAACCTAAGCGAATCAGAATGAGATAACAGGCAGAGAAAAATGCTCGTATTCCTGATGTATCTCAGACATGAAATCTGGGAAAATTCGCAGGGTGTGTGACAGGGAGGGCTCCTGTTACACCATAGTGTTCCATGCAGATGCAGTGCTGGAAGCCAGTGTGAAAAAGGCCAACAGTGACTGACGCCTCCCAACACAAAGTTGACGGCTACAACCAAATGTGGAAGCTATTTTGTTTTGCTACATTCTCAAGGCTTGATTTTCATTTCTCCCAATTTCAGACTGTCATTTTGCCCATGAAATTTTTCATTAAACTTTCAGCTGACAGGCTAGTGATAGTCTTCAAACCTGGAATTAGTTCAGTAATAGGAATCCTTGCTGGAGGCTCTTTCTGCATTTTCCAGGGTGAGCTGAGTAGACTTCTGCCAGAGGGAGTTGTTAGAAGTAGAAGAAGATTCCAGATCAGGAGGTCTCTCCCGGCACTTTCTCTCACCTGAGCCCTGCCATTCAGTCTCGGTGCAGTGATTTAAACAGTCTTTCACTGTTTAAATTCAGGCCAAGGAAAAAAAACAGAAAAGCACAGAAATGACAACCAGGAACACGACTGCTGAAATACTAATCAGTACTGAGGCCAAATGACCAGATTTGTAGTCAGTTTTCCAAGACTGCTGAGTCAAATTTATAATGTTACTCAGTAATCCCTGGCAGCCTCCTGAAATTGTTTTCCCCATTTAATTTTTTTACTAATTATTCCAATTGCATCATTTTCTGTAATTTGTATCATTATTTAGTGAAATAAACTCATCTTTTAAAAAAGCATTGGAAAACACGTAAAATGAACACTTACTTGGGTTAGTTTTCCATATGATTTAATACACACAGGGCTAACACACCTACCAGTACATCAATAGAGAGCTTCCAGAATTTCAAGTCAGATTCAGAAACAGATGTGGAACTAGGGATATCATTTCTGATATCAGATGGATCCTGACTGAAAGAAGAGAATGTCAGAAAGTTGCTAACCTGTGGTTTATTGGCTATGAAGAGGCATTTGACTGTGTGGATCATAACAAATTATGAATAAGATTGCAAAGAATAGGAATTCTAGAGCACTTAACTGTGCTTACGAGAAACCTGCATATAGTTCAAGAGGCAGTTGTTCAAGCAGAAAAGAGAATACTGAGTGCTTAAAAGATCAGGAAAATCGTGCCTGAGAGTTGTATCTTTTTGTCATATTTTTTCAGTGTGCATGCCAAGCAAAAAAGTTGAGGAGTTGGACTGTATGAAGAAGAAAGAGGTATCAGGATCGGAGGAAGTCTTACTAACAGCCTGCATTATGCAGACAACACACCCTTCCTTGCTGAAAGAGAGGAGGACCTGAAGCCTTTACTGATAAAAGATCAAAGATCATAGCTTTTTCAGTATGGATTACAGCTCAACATAAGAAAACAAAAATTCCAACAACTGGATCAATAGGCAACACCATGATAAATGGAGAAAAGATTGAAATTCTCCAGGAGTTCATTTTGTTTGGGTCCATAATCTACACCTATGGAAGAAGCAGTTAAGAAATTCAAAAACACATTGTATTCAAGGGCAAATCTGCTGCAAAAGACATCTTTAAAGTGTTTAAAAGCAAAGTTGTCATCTTGAAGACTGAGGAGTACTTAACCCAAGCCATGGTATTTTCCATTTCTTACAAGGAAGACAGAAGAACTGCCACCTCTGAATCATGATACTGGTGAAGAATACTGAATACTTCATGGACTGTCAAAAATAATGAACAAATCTGTCTTGGAAAAATGCTCCTAAGACGCAAGGGTGGTGAAACCACATCTCACATACTTTGAACATGTTATCAGGATGGATCAGTCCCTGGAGAAGGACCTCAGACTTGGTAAAGCAGAGGTTCAGAGATAAAGAGGAAGACCCTCAGTGAGACAGACCGACACAGCAGCTGCAACAATAGGCTTAATCAAAATAATGATGGTGAGGATGGTGCAGGACTGGGCAGTGTTTCATTCTGTTATACACGGGATCATTATGAATCAGAACCAACTCAACAAAATCAACGATGATACCACACCCAAGAAACAAGAACTTTGCTATGGAAGAGTAGAATAAGCAAAATCTAACCATGCAAGATGTCACTCTATAACTTTCATAAAACTGAATTAAGACATTAAAATAAAGCGACAAAGAAAAGTAACACAATAATTTAGGAAATGTCCTCTTTTCCTTTCATAATCTCAATTAATTTTTTAAAAGCACTGTGTCTATACATAAGGTGCCACTGAAACAATCTTTTCTGTCCAAGGACTGGAAATAATTGTCAAATTTCAGCATTCCTAGATTGTAGCTGGATTTATTAGGAAACCTACAAATATTTCTTCAACTCCTTTGAATATATAAAGTGACTCCAGGCTAATGAAAATTGAATAGATGCTGGAGTTTTTCCCCAAAGCCTAATGTTTAGAATTTTAATCTAGCATATTCAGTCAGCCCTAATTAGAGGACGTCAGCACATGCAGACATCTATCACCGTGATACGGCTCCGGGGAGGCATGTCTGTGTAATTAATCACCATGAATACCTGCCTTTCTCTCTGCTCCCTTGAGAAGATTAGAAGGGAGAGGGATAAGTAGAGTCACCACATTGTGTAAACAACTCAGCATTATATCAATTAAATTATTTCACTTACTTAGAAGAAGAATCTTGTTTAAAAAATTACCAGTGTCCGTGTTTTCATTCATTATTAATGTATACACGTGAGTATTCTCTTGAAAACACATGGCTGCTTCACTACAGTGAGAGTTTACTCTCTTATGTAAAAAGTGTGCTGTTTTGTCTGAAAGGACAGAGTTTCTCCATGTGAATCCTGGATGCTTATCTAGGAAACATCTGACTTTTCTATGGAGATTTCCATTCAAGTACTGAGTCTGACCTTTCTTAACTCATGAAATAATGACAAGCCTGCCAAACATGCATTGTTTCATAACTGCTTCTACAGATCTGTGCTATGAGCGATCATTAAATATTGGTAGAGGGGTCATTAATAGTAAAAGAAAGAAAATGCCTTATTTATGGAAATTAATAAATTTAAAATTCCATAGTACTCATGTGTAAACTACAAATACTGTGAGATCTTAAGAGCTGATGAGCTTTAATTGTTAAAAAATAGTTTTCTGCTGGGCCATCTACAGAACATATGGGGCACTTTTTGCATATTAAGTGCTGATATTTGCATATTGACAATAACAGGAAGGGAAATTGTCCTTCAATAGGACAGTATTAACATTGCTTTGATAATAATAATAAATGTATTAACCTTTCAATAGTCGAGTCTAATAGAATAAAGGCATCTATTCTGGAACCCCTGGTGGTACAGTGGTTATGTGCTATGTCTGCTAACTTAAAGGTCAGCAGTTCAAGTCTACCAGGCTTTTTGGAGCAGTTCTCTGTCTATAGGGTTGCTATGATTCGGAAGTGACTTGACGGCCATGAGTTTGGATTTTTTTTTTTTTTTTTGGTTATTCTGTATAAGGAACCCTGGTGGTGCAGTGTTTAAGTACACTGGTGGTGCAGTGGTTGAGCACTCAGCAGTTAACCAAAAGTAATTGGAGCCTACCAGTTGTTCTACTAGGTAAAGATGTGGCTGTCTGCTTTTATGAAATTTCATAGCCTTGGAAACCCTATGGGGCATTTCTATTCTGTCCTACACGTTCACTATGAGTCAGAATTGGCCCAACAGCTATTGATTTGGTTTTTGGTTTTTGTTCTGTACAGCCTCTGGTGAGAAGTCAATGCTATGAGTGACTAATTCTAAATGCAAAATATCAAATCCAACAATTTTTCACATCAAGTAAATCAGAGTAGGCAGAAACTATACAGGTAAATGAAACTCCATGCCCTTGCCCATAAATCATAACGAAGGTCCACTCTTCAGATATGAATGGATTGGACTTGGCGATGCAGAGTGACCATATATTGCATGTACTTTATGGTTCTATACATCTATAGGATATCATCCTGCTGACCTCTGGCTGGAGGAAGGAGAGTGGGTGGAGAGGAGGGAAAAGGAGACTATTGGGAGGATGAGACATGTATGGAGCAGAGAGGAAGAGTGTGCAGTCACCAGACAGGGAGAGCAGTGGAAGCTGCATATAGGTGTGCATGTAAATTTATACAGGAATGTACATTTTCACTCAGTCATATTAAATAAAATAAAAAAACAGACAATGAAACTATCAGAATTAATGATAAAAATGATCAGACTGAAGAAACTACTGAACTTGAAGTCAAACTAGCTTTTGGGTTCATTGTTCCTTGTAACAAAAGCAATGTATCTTAAAGACATAATGTTTGTTTTGTGCTTTTCAGTCTACAGACAAGTCAAAAGATTTTTTGAGTACTAAGGAGTAATTGATGAATTAAAATGCATAGATCTGAGAATAGAAACAAGATTTCCACCAAGAAAGAAAAAAAAAGCCTCAGAGCAGAAGAAGTACTAGGTAAGTAAAGCATTGTGGAAGAAGAAGGAAATAGGAAGAGTCTCACTATCTGACTTCAGAGTTTACTATAGAGCTACAATAGTGAAAACAGCCTGGCCCTGGTATAACAACAGATAAACTGGCCAATGGAACAGAATTGAGAGCCCAGATGTAACTCTATCTACCAATTGTCACTTGATTTTAAACAAGGGCCCAAAGTCCATCAGACGTGGAAAAAGCAGTCGGTTTCAACAAATTGTGCTGGCAAAATTAGATACCCATCTGCAAAAGGCTAAGAAAAAAGACCTATATTTTTCATCACACGCCAAAACTAATCCAAAATATTCCAAAGACCTAAATATAAACCCTAAAACTATAAAGATTGTAAAAGAAAAATGTCAACACAGGAAGCCCTAAAACACAATACTATCAGCATAAAAGCCTTAAGTAATAATGCACAGACTCAAGACGATAACCTAAATAACTAGGATCTTCTAAAAATTAAACATGCTCATTAAAAGACTTCACCAGAAAAGTAGAAAGAAAAGCTACACACTAGGAAAAAATTCGGGTTGTGACAAATCTAATAAAGTTTTAATCTCTAAAATCTACAAGAAAACACTTCTACAACAAAACGACAATCCAGTTACAAAATGGGCAAAGGAAATGAACAGACACTTCACCAAAGAAGACATTCAAGTTGTTAATAGACACAGGAGGAAATGCTCATGATCACTAGCTATTCGAGAAAGGCAAATCAAAACCACAATAAGTTCGCCTCTTACTCTTACTTCACTGGTATGGATTGAAACAAAACAGAAAATGAATGTTAGAGAGGCTGTGGGGAGATTAAAACTATGATGTTCTGCTGGTGGAAATACAAAATGGTACCACTATTTTGGAAAACAGTATGGCACTTCTTTAAAACACTGGATATAGAAAAATCATGTAATCCAGCAATCCCACTCTTAAGAATATACCCTAGAGAAACAAGAGCCATCACAGAAATAGATATATGCACTCACATGTTCTCTGTAACATTGTTTACAATAGCAGAAACGTGGAAGTAACCTAGAAGCTCATCAACGGATGAATGGATAAACAAACTGTGGTGCTTACACAGTGGAATGCTGTGTAACTATAAAGAACAATGATGAATCTGCAAAGCATCTCACAATAGGGATGAATCTGGAGGGTATTATTCTGAGTGAAATAAGTTAATTGCCAAAGGGCAAATGTTGTACGAGACCACTTGTGTAAAAACTTGTAAAAAGTTTTTCACATGAAAAGAAACAATCTTTGCTACCAGGGAGAAGGGGGCAGGGATGGAAAAACATTAAATAGACAACAGATAAGCGGTAACTTTGATGAAGGGTCACACAGTAAAGCATGCTGGAGAAGCCAGCACAACTTGTCTGGGGCAAGGTCGTGGAACTTTTATAAAACCAAAAACCAAACTAGTGCTGTCCAGTCAATCCTGACTTATAACAACCCCATAAGGCAGAGTAGAACTGCTCCATAGAGTTTCCAAGGAGTGCCTAGCAGATTTGAACTGCAATCCTTTGGGTTAACAGATGCAGCATTTAGCCACTACACCACCAGGGTTTCCATGGAAACACTATAACACACCCAAACTCTCTGAGAGATAGAATTACTGGGCTGAGAGTGGTGGGAGTCACTGTCTTGGTAAACATCTAGTTCAAATGGTGTAACATAGTTTATAAAGAAAATGTTCTACATCCTACATTCTATTTTGCTGGGTAGCATCTGGGTCCTAAATGCATGTGAACAACCATCTAAGACAGTCACTGGTCCCACCCCATCTGGAACAAGGGAAGAAGAACACCAAAGAAGGAAGGGGAAGATCAGCTCAAGGCCTAGTGAACCCCAAGTACTATAGTCTCCACCACACTGAGTCCATTACAACTAGATGGTGATCGGCTATTATCATTAACTGCTCTGACAGGGTTCACAGACGAGGGTCCAAGACAGAGGAGTACTGCCTCTGGATAGTCTTTTAGCTAAGTAATGAAGTTACCCCTAAGTTTCACCTTTCAGCCTAAAATTAGACGGGTCCATAAAAAGGCGAGACTAAATGGGCACAACAGCTCAGGGGCAAGGACAAGAAGATAGAATGGAATAAAAAAGACACATGCAGACCTGATCACAATCATTAGCTACTAAAGAAATTCAAATAAAAACTACGATGGTACAAGATGGTATCTCACTCCACCAAGGTTGGCCATGATCCAAAAAATGCAAAACAACAAATGCTGGAGAGGCTGTGGAGAAATTGGAACTCTCCTACACCTCTGGTGGGATTGCAAAATGGTACAACCTCTTTGGAAAATAATCTGGTGCTTCCTTAAAAAGCTACAAATAGATATGCCATTTGATCCTGCAACTCTGCTGCTTGGAATTTACCCTTCAGAAACAAAGGTTGTCACACGAACAGACACATGTACATGAATGTTTGTTGCAGCACAGTCCACAATAGCAAAAAGCTGGAATCAACCCTGATGCCCATCAACAGATGAATGGATAAGCAAACTATGGTACATATACTCAATGGAACAGTGTGCTAAGATAAAAAAAACAATGGCAGTTTTAGAAAACATCTTATAATATGGTCTTATTTGGAAGAGATCATGCTGAGTGAAACCAATTAGTGTCAAAAGGACAAATTTTGTATGAGACCCCTGTTATAAGGACTTAACAAGAGAATTATCCACAGAAGAAAATGACTGTGTGGGCTACATGAGTGGGTGGGGAGCTGAGCAGGTTTATCATAGATGAGATAATTGATAGACATTACAAATTTTATTCTTTTACTTTAATAAAAAAATTTAATTAATAATAAAATTAATATAAATAAATAATTTTTTTTTAAAAAGAAAGCTACTAATAGGAAACCTAAGGTCAAGAAGGACAGAGTGTTAGCATCTCTTGAGGTTGGCAACCAATGTCACAAAATAATACAAGTACTAACTGTTTAATGAGAAGCTAGTTTGTTCTGTAAACCTTCATCTAAAAAAAAAGGAACTGGGGGAAAAAAGCCCCAAAGCAGTTGTAGCAAGATAAAATGTAAAATAGGAATTGTTCAAAACAAAAGTGAGGGTAGCAGAAACAGATTACTAGGAACCGGAGATGTGCATTAGAATTTGAACTTAAATAAACAAAAAGAATTGAAAGAGCTTTCCATATACAAAGGAAGGCAAACATGATATTTTACAAGAGGATTTATAAATCATACCACAATCTGAATTTGACATTCTGCTTCTACCTATCCAAGCTAATTCCTGAAACACATAGTAAGAAAGAAGCATAACCATGTTACAGAGACTCTTGACATTATAATTTTAATGATTTAGGATTCAAGGGAAAAGCAGAGAAGAAAGCACTAGCCCAATAGATGAAATTCTAGCAAATAATATTTAATTTATGGTTTCTAGTTTTATAGGCAGATGGTTGACTCAAAAAGAAAAATATTTTGGAAAATAATAGCAATTTTTACAGATGTTAAAAATTTTAATATACCTTCTATTGCTTCCTCTCTCTTTCCAAAGCCATACCAAAGCTATTGCAATCAAATGGATTCTAACTCATAACAGTCACCCTACAGGACAGAAGAGAACTTCTCATAGGGCTTTATATACACCCATAGGGCTTTACATACACACACATGCATATACAATATATATATAATATAACCAGTGACATAAGTTCTCCTTGAAAGCAAGCTCTAACTAGATAAAACCAAAGAAAAACCAAACCCAGTGACTTGAGTGGACTCTGACTCATAGCTACCTTATAGGGTAGAGTAGAGCAGCCTCATAGAATTTCCAAGGAGCACCTGCTGGATTTGAACTGTTGGCCTTTTGGTTGGCAGATGTAGCACTTAACCAAGGCCATCAGGGTTTTATCTAACTAGATGGAGGAGGAAAAACACACCTTGATTCATCAGGCAAAGAATTAAAATAGAACTGCTACGTTAAAGAGAAAAGATGAAGGAAAAGAGAAGCGATAAATAGCAACAAAACCTGAGTGCTAAACTGAGTTAACATGATAAAGTAGTTACCGTGGCTTTGTTTTCAAAGTCCAAAATTAAAGAAAATCACCTTTATGTAGTTAAAACAAACTCAAGTGAAACTATTTATTGTAAACAACAGCAAGATCATTTGTTAATACAATCACTATACACAAATCTAACATGAGGACAATTTTGTCCTTGATTTTGGTACTTTCAAATAACTTCTTATGTAACTAACAAGGTTCCCCCTCCCCCCCATTATCTATCCTGAGTTACAGAACAGCCAAGAAGTAAAATTTTTCTTACATCAGTCCTTTAAAGGAGGTTGCACGCTTAGAGCAGGTCAGTAAGTCACATCAAATCACGAACATCAACAGTCTTAGCATCTTGGTCTTGTGTATTTTTTCATTATAATCTGAATATAAAGCTTTCAGATTAAAGTAGGAAACAGAGACTGCAGAATAGATGAGAAACTTACTTTTTTTAAACGGGATTAATACAAATTCAAGGATATGTCAAATACCTAGCTGAAGGCAATGATCAAATTTGTGCAAGCCGTTCAACAAATATGCTGACATTTTGGCAATCTACTTTTATAGTAACTTCAACTGAATTCCTGGGAAGGCCTCAGAAATAATTTAATCATAAAGAATGTGTGTTTTATGAAAAAAGTAACAAAAATCATAAGAATTGAAGGATTATGAGACATAAAATGTATAGAAACCAGAGAAACAGATGAAAAATCACTTGTAGGGAAATAAATTATAAATATATTATAGGATTATAAATTTTTCCTTTGAAACAAGTATAGGGTAGAATCAACCTGTTCTCTGTAGGAAAACAATCCACCTATAACTTCTGAAAAAAGGCAGCAAAGGAGATACCAGTAGCTCTAAGGTAGCAATTTATACAAAGAGTAGCAAAGCAAAGACAGTGTCTGATTGCCTGCTCCTTACAGACAAAAGCATTGAGAAGGAGAATGAATTACCTTGGCTAAAAGCACTTTTTTTTTTCTTTGTAGAGATCTCATATTTCAGGTCATTCTTTCATCCAGCAGTGCTGATTCATCAATTTAGAAAAATGATTAAGTTCAAGGCCGAGTACACTGTACTACTCTGTGTGGGAGGTCAGTAAACATTAATCAAGGGAGCTGATAAGAATTTACAAAACAGAGAAATAGTGTCTTTCACACATCTATGATATGTGCTAGAAACAACCAAAACTGGAATTTAAAATATGGGCTAAATGTAGTTGCCTTTCTCTGGTCACCCTGTTTGTGGTGTATGTTGACTTTCTTGACTAGAAGATAATTGTCTTTATTTTGAATTTGTAAACATTTTACTGTTGAAGTTTCTTTAGTATCTTTTTTTAATGAAGAATTTAGCATTTGTTTACTCAAATTGTTAAGGAAGTTAACATTTTTATGAGGAACCATAGTAATGATTTTGGTGACTCTCAGGACAAAGGTTACCATTAACATTAGATAAGAAGATTTAACTTGTTCACAAGGAGGGCGTGCAAATTTAAATTGGATTGTACACTTTCACTCAATCACAATTAAAAAAAATTGAAACTTACTCCTGTTAATGATTAAAATTATGATTATTTATTAGCGAGTGACAGAGATTACTAATGTAGTATGGAAGAAGAATCAGGGGAGGCAGAAGTATCATAAGAAGGAATGAAGGAGATAAAAATAGCATTCATACATTCTGCTGGACATTTTCTTCTACATCATTTGGTCTTCAACCCTTGTATCACATCTTCAAAATAGAAGTAATTACTTATTATTCCTCACATTTTGTCTTTCCTTACTTTTTAACAAATTAAGAATTTTAGCTTAAACTTATGTGACACACCTAGCAAATAAGTTGTGGAACTAGGAGAAAAAACAGATCTATTTTATTTCTGATTCCACAGTTTTAACCACATTCCCTCAACATCCAGCAGAGGAGGTGGGACTAAGATGGTGCAGTAGTCATAGGCTTCCTGTGATCCCTCTAACAACAAAGATGCCCCAAACACAAATGAATCAGTTGTATACGACATTCTGAGAACCCTGAAAATTAAATGGAAAGTTGAGAAATTTGAGTCAGTGTCAAAGAAGGGAGAGAAGGTCCAGAAGTACCTAGGACCGATGGAAAATGGCACCCTGCAGGCAGATCTGTAGCAGTGAGTTGGTAAGCCTAGCAGTGATTTTCAGAAACTATCTTCCTCTGCAGGAGATACTGAGCTAGTGGCAGAGAGCCTACGGGAGCTACC
Source organism: Heterohyrax brucei (assembly GCA_028571685.1). Classification (NCBI taxonomy): domain Eukaryota; kingdom Metazoa; phylum Chordata; class Mammalia; order Hyracoidea; family Procaviidae; genus Heterohyrax; species Heterohyrax brucei. The sequence continues at coordinate 68,693,930 of CM053151.1, forward strand.
AGAATCAGTGAAAATGGCATTGCATCACCAAATCCATATAGATTACATCTGATGCACCTTATGAGGTTCTACATCTTTTCTTTGGGATAAACATCTTCCTTTTCCTGGTATGTTCTCCTCCCTTCTCTGCACTGCACCAAGCTCCAGACACTTACGTCATTACCTAGGGTGGAAGTAGGACTCTTTATGTGTGCACTAAGCCATTCTCTTAAACTGGAGGAGGAAACAACTTAACAAAAAATGGGGGAGATAAATAAAACAATGTGCCAGCAATCTTAAGCTAGGAACTCACAGCAGAAACTTTTCCTTTGCCTAGACTAAGGCCTAATGGGACATGCCTTCTCCATAGACACTCATTGATGGCTGTCAGCTCTTGAGCTGTGAGTAGCTAAAGCAAAAGGAAAAATGATGAAATAAAAGAATTGGATAAAAGATTCTGAAGGGCTGCTCAGGAAGACAAAGTAAAGTATTATAATGACATATGCAAAGACCTGGAAATAGAAAATCAAAAGGGAACACCATGTTCTACATTTCTCAAACTCAAGGAACTGAAGAAAAAATTCAAGATTCAAGTTGCAATATTGAAAGATTTGTGGGGAAAATATTAAACAAAGATAGAAGGAATACATGTCACCAAAAGAAGATGGAAAGAATACACAGAGTCAGTACACCAAAGACAACTGATCAATGTTCAGCTATTTCAAGGGCTGCCATATGAGAATGAGCCAATGATATTGAAGAGAGAAGTCCAAACTGCAATGAAAGCATTGACAAAAAAAGCAAGGCTCCAGGAATTGATGGAATACCAATTTAGATATTTCAATATTCAGATACAGCATTGAAAGTACTCATTCATCTATGTCAAGAAAATTAGAAAATGACTACCTAGCCAACTTACTAGAAGAGATCTATACTTATGCCTATTCCCAAGAAAGGTGATCCCAACAAATGCAGAAATTATCTAACAATATCATTAATGTCACACACAAGTAAAATCCTGTAGAACATCATTCAATAGAGACTGAGCAGTATATTGACAGGGAACAGACAGAAATACAAGCTGGTTTCAGAAGAGGATGTGGAGCCGGGGATATCACTGCTTATTAACATCTATCTGATGGTAGATCCTGCCTGAAAGCAGAGAATACCAGCAAGAAGTTTACCTCTGTTTCATTGACTGTGCTAAGGCTTTGACTGTGTAGATTGTAATAAGTTATGGATAACATTGCGAAGAAAATCAATTCTGGAACACTGAATTGTGCTCATAAAGAATCTGACATGGATCAAGAGGCAGTCATTCAAGCAGAACAAGGATAAACTGCATGGTTTAATGGCAGGACAGGTGTGTGTCAGGGTTGTACTCTTTTGCCATAGTTATTCAATCTATATTCTGAACAACAATGTAAGAATTTGGATTATATAAAGAATGGGAAATCAGGATCGGAGGAAGGCTCACCAACAACCTGTGTTATACAGATGACACAGCCTTGCTTGCTGAAAATGAATAGAACTTGAAGCACTTACTGATGAAGATCAAACATCACAGCCTTCAGTATGGATTACACCTCAACATAGAGAAAATAAAAATCCTCACAACTGGACCAATAAGCAACATCATGATAAGTGGAGAAGACTGAGGTTGTCAAGGATTTCCCTTTACTTGGATCCACAACCAACATCCATGGAAGCAGCAATCAAGAAATCAGAAGATGCCTGCCCCTGCATTAAGAATCTCCCAGACCCAAGAAAGATTGATGCCAAGAAACAAAGTAATCTCCAAAGGATGCCAGGCCCACAGATGTTGAAAGGAGGCAAAGACCTTCCTCCAGAGTTGACAGAGAAAGATTTTCTCTAGAGCTGGTATACTGAATTTGGCCTTTTCTAGACTCCTGATATGTGAGAGGAAAAAAAAATCTGTTTGTTAAAGCCATCCACTTGCAGTGTTATAGCAGTACTAGATACTAAGGTACTTAAGAAGTGTATCAGAGAGTGTATGCACTCCTCGTTCAGCATGGCAGCTTGCTTGGTAGTTTTTCAAGGACTGAAATGAAATATGTCCTAACAAGGTTTCTTTAAGACCTTAATAGTCCCCTCCACGTGTCATATCAAACTTAACAGAGTGTACCCACACTAAGTCACATTTTACTTGTAAAAAATTTTTATAAATTTTGTTTTAAAAATATTTACTATACTTACACAATATTTGTTATGATTATTTAGCAATGAGCTCACATGAGAATTCTCATAAAGTGAGCAATTAAACCTACAGATTGTTTGCAAAAGTATTTAAATTTATCAGTACTGTTTAACAATGAATATAGTTCACATAATACTGTATTTTGTAGGATAAAATAAAGAAATCAAAAGACTCAGTGCTTTGGGCAAATCTGACGCAAAAGACCTCTTTAAGTTTTTGAAAAGCAAAGATGCAACCTTGAAGACTAAGACATGCCTAACTCAAATCATGATATTTTCAATCGCCTCCTATACATGTAAAGAAGAATTTATGTTTTTGAGTTATATTTTTGGAGAAGAATATACCAGGGACTGCCAAAGGAATGCACAAATTTGTTTTGGAAGAAATACAACCACAATGATTCTTAGAAACAATGATGATAAAACTATCTTTCACATAGTTTGGATATACTGTTAGAAGGGATGAGTCTCTGGAAAAGGCTATCACACCTGGTAAAGGAGTGGGTCAGCAAAAAAGTTGAAGGCCCTCAAGGAGATGGGCTGACACAGCGGTTGCAACAATGGGCTTAAGCATCACTATGAGGATGATACAGGACAAGGTCGTGTTTCGTTCTGCTGTACATAGGGTTGCTTTGAGTTGCAATTGACTCAACACCACCCAACAACAGCAACTACCACCAGACTCACGCTAGAAGAGAGGTTTTTTGTTTTTGTTTTCCTGTCTACCCCACACTCATGAGTAATTTCATTCAATGCTATGATATTAACTGATAGTTACACTGTAAGGAGTGACAATCCAATTTATAGATTCAGCCCCAAGTTCTTCTACTGCCAGTTTGTTAATCTAATTTTATATTCTACATCTTTTCTATTTGAGTTGACTATTTAATGGGCTCTCAAATTTAGCATATCCAATATATATTGCAACTTGTATCTCTTCCCAGGAGTTCCTGTTTTAACAAAATAGGCTGCCAATGTCATAATTTGAAAATGACTTTCTTTTCTTTTCCCTTCATTCATGTTTCTCTCATCAAACACTTCAACATGTGCTGCTGTCATGATTATTGTAAATATTTATAAATCTACAGACTTTCCTGCCTTCATTTCTGACCTTCTTTAATCAACTTTTCACACAGCAACTAGAATAACAGCATTTTTTTAAAAAATTGAATCCAGTATTGTTTCCTTTTAGTTTTAAAAGTATTCAATGACTTTTCGTTGTGTTTGAAATAAAATCCAAACTTCTTGCTACAACCTGCAGTCCTGCCCAACTGTCCCATCACCCCTGACTCTTATTTCCCTCTCATTCACTGCATTATAACTACACAGGCTTTGCTTTTGTGCCTCTTCGTTTCCTCAAGTGCCTTGCAATAATACTTTCAATTGTCAAAATTTCACTTCATACTGTTGATTCCTTTGTGAGTTTTTGTGAGCTCCTGTCTCATATTTACAGAGAAACTTCATTTTCACATCATATGGGCAGTATCTTCCATTACTACTTCACAGCACTTTATTTCTTTCATTTCACAATTTATCATTGAATTTTTTTTTGTTTTCCACTTAAATGGAATTCAATTAGATGATGATGTTATATATCTTTGTAACCTAGAGCATTTTCTCTAGCACAAAATAAAAAATGAAATAATACAGAGTGACCACATTTTGTGGGCACTTTATGGTTCTAGGCATCTATAGGATGTCGTCCTGTTGACCTCATACTGGAGGAAGGGGAATGGGTGGAGAGGAGAAGATAGGAGACTGTTGGGAGGATAGGACATGTATGGAGCAGGGAGGAAGAGTGAGCTGTCACCATGCAAGAAGAGCAGTGGAAGCTGCACATAGGTGAACATGCAAATTTATATGGGAATTTAGACTTTCATTTAATCATAATTAAAAAATAATAATAATAAAATAAAATAGAACTGCCACATAAAGTTCCCCAGGCTGTAATCTTTATGGGCTCTTTAGCACTAACAATTAAGTTATTGCTATTTTTTAAATTATGGTTAAGTGAAAGTACACACTCCAAATCAATTCCAGAGGTCTGCCTATCTGTGGCTCCATCTGCTCTCTTCACCCTGTGAGAGCACATTCATCCTTTTCTCTCTATACTGCTAGTATCCACTTTACAAGTACCTGTCCCCTCCTCTCCACTCTCATCTCTCCCATCTAGAAAGAAACCAGTAAGACCATCTTCTATAAATACATAAAGCCATAAATTATATATACTGTGTCCCTGTGTCCAGCGCATTCTTGTCTGAAGAGCTGACCTCAGTACTGGTTTCAGTTCAGAGCCAGCGCCAAGTCTAGGGGCCATGCTCCCAAGGAACCCTCCAGGCTGTTGGACCATCAGTTTTGGTCTTTTAGAAGAGTGCTTGAACTGCACACCTCTTTTTCTTGTGTTGTCTAAGGGACTCTATATTGTGTTCCCCATCATGGCTGCCTTTGGTGGTGGCTGGACACCATCTGGTTCTTCTGGTCTCATGTTGATGTAGTATCCCCCTTACATGGGTCCTTATGCCTCCTGGGCTCACTATTCCTCATGTCTTTGATGTTCTCTGTCCTCATCTATTCCACATGGGTTGGGACTACTTGGTGTACCTCAGATGGCAGCTTGCTAGCTTTCACGAAACCAGATGCCACTCACCAATGAGGGGTGCAGAAAACTCTCTTAGCTAAAGACTAGCTATACCAGTTGACCCTGACATCTGCTGAAAACATGGCCCCCAGACTCACATCCCTGCTACTCTATCCTTTGAAATATTGGGTTGAGTTTAGAAAGCCAAGCCAAGAGCCGTCAAATCGGATCCGACTCGTGGCAACCCTAGTGGCCAGAGTAGAACTGTCCTCTAGAGTATTTGAGGAGCACCTGGTGGATTTGAACTGTCGACCTTGTGGTTAGGAGTGAAACCTTTTAGTTTATGGTGTAGTCCAGTCATGCTGATCTGCTCTATATTGTATGCTGTCACTCCCTATACCTAACCAAATTCCTATCAACTATCTGATCTATGAACATCTCTCTCCCTCCCTCCCCACTCTTGTAGCCATCAAAGAGTATTTTCTTTTGTACTTAAGTCCATTTTTAAGTCCTTATAGCACAGGTTTCATACAATACTTGTCCTTTTGCAGCTGACTGATGTCACTCAGTAAAATGTCTTCTGGTTGAAACTAATTTATGAGGTGCTTCCTAAAAATCACGATTGGTCTTTATCATTGCATATTGTTCCATTGTGTATATGTACCATAGTTTGTTTATTCATTCGTCTGTTGATGGGCACACAGGTTGGTTCCATCTTTTTGCTATTGTGGACATTGCTACAATAAACATTTGAGTGCATGTATCCGCTCATGTGACCTCCTTAATTTATGTAGCATATATTCCGAGTGGTGGGGTTGCTGGATCATGTGATATTTGTACTTCTAGGTTTTAAGGATGCTCCCAATTGCTTTCCAAAGAGGTTGTACCATTTACCATTCCCACCAGCAGTGTAGGAGAGTTGCAATGTCTACACAGCCTCTTCAGCATTTGTTGCTTTGTGACTTGGGGATTATTGCCAACTTTGTTGAGCTGATATGGTATTTCACTGTAGTTTTAATTTGAATTTCTCTAATAGCTAATGACCATGAGCATTTCCTCGCATGTCTTTTGGTTGCCTGGATGTCCTCTTTGATTAAGTGTCTGCCCATGTCCTTTTTCCACTGTTTAATCAGGCTTGTTGATACTTTGCAGTACCTCATGAATTATTGAACTCAAATGTCAATCCGTGATGTAGTTGCCAAATATTTTACCCCATTCTGTAGGTAGTGTTTTAACTGTCTTCATAAAATCTTTGGATGAGCATTAAAGAAAAAAAAAAAAAAAACCCATTGATGTAGAGTTTGGTCCAACTCATAGCAAGCCTAGAGGTCAGAATAGAACTGCCCCATACAGTGGGTAAGCATAAGTGTTTAATTTTTAGTAGTTCCCCTTTATCTATTTTCTCTTCTGTTGTTCATACATCGTTGATTTTGTAAGATTTTGTAGTCTGTCTAAACCGTGTGTTAGAACTTGCACTGTTGTCTTTTTTTTTTCTTGCATGATCTATATCATTTTAGGTTTGATATTTAGGTCACTGATCTCTTTTGAGTTAGATTTTGTATAAGGTATGAGCTATGGGTCTTGTTATTGTTTTTTTACAGATGGATATCCAATTTTTCCAGCACCACTTCCTGTTGCCCAGTCTGATCTTATAGCCCTACACTTGATCTTGGGGCTCCCAGGATGACCACCCTATTCCATTCAATTACGTTTCTAGGTGTTAGTTCTCAGAGAGCATCAAGAGGACATATGACTAATCTGCCACTTGGCCCCACCTTCACCATTAAATTATTAATGAAAAAAATGAACTAGTTAATATTCCATGCTCCAAAATAATAAGGTAAATATAAATGCTTAAAAAGAAGCTGTGGATCAAAAGTTTGAAAGCCCAATGCAATTTTTCAAGAATCAATCTAGGTTAAACATTATTATGAATGTGCTGTGATTTCTAAAGAATCAACTGAGATGGTGAGTAGTGAAGAAGGTGGGAAAGATGATTCTCAGAAATTAGACTTTAAATTTCTAAAAGAAAGGTAATTTCTTTAAAATGTGTAGTATTTCTTACCATTTTTATATATGTTTTGGCGGGCTTTGGCTATGTTTCTTAAAATAAAACTAGAGCCATGTCTTAGTTAACTAGTGCTGCTGTAACAAAAATACCAAAAGTGGATGGCTTTAACAAATATAAATTTATTCTTCCATAGTTTATGAGGCCAGAAGTCTAAAATCAGGGTCCAGCTCCAGCAGAATGGCTTCTCTCTCTGTTGCCCGTGGGGGAGGATCATTGTCATCAATCTTCCTCTGGTCTAGGACCTTCTGCTAGTTATTCATTCTTGGTGGCATGAGGTCTTCCTGTATCTCTACTCTCTTATCTCCTTTATATCTCAAAAAAGACTGACTCAGGACACAACCTAATCTTGTAGACCGAGCCCTGTCTTATTAACATAACTATTTTTAATACTGCTTCATTAACAACATAGAGATAGAATTTGTAACACATAGAAAAATCAGATCCGATGAGAAAATGGTGGATAATCACACAGTACTGGGACTCATAGCCTAGCCAATGTGATACATGTATTTTGGGGGGACACAATACTATCTATGACATATACCTAAGACTTTACTTGAATCTAGATGTTGGTGAATACATCGATATAAATACCTTCCTGTAGGGTACAAGAATCAGACCAGATAGCCAGAAGGACTTCAGTTTTCCTGCATTTTCTTCTGTTACATAAGAAATATTTATTCTTCTTCAATTTTGACCTGTAAACAACAAAAAACTATCCACCTGTCCATGCATATTCAAGGTCAGAAGTGAGTGGTAAATTATTAAATACGATTTATACCAGAGAATGTAAGTCCATATTTAATAGCAAATATTACTTGATTTACTCTTTATAGATATATTGTACAGCTAGTTAAGGTATGACAAATTCAAATTAAATACAAATATGAAATAGACTCTATCAAGCTAGTTTCAATGTTTTTAAGTAAAATTATTACACAGAATAATGGGCATACTCAGTGATACAAAAATAAAAACAGAAGATTGTTATTAACAGTACTAAATAAAAAAATTGGAAACTAAAACTCTTTTGACATTTCTTAAATAGATGCAAAAATTAATACAGAGAAAGAAAAAAAAATCTTCTGTAAAATGATCTAGTATCTCTTCCTACTGATGCTAGGGAAGACATTTAGAGTAAACTGTTCTTTAATGCATTAGATTAGTATGAGTTATGGTATATGTTTTTGCACTCCACATAATTTTTACCAGGAAGACTATAGTTTTTATATTATAGGAGTTTTGGCTATATACTGAGATATTCTGTCTTGCGTTATGGATAGAGCTGTACTCTCAAACATGACATGTCTGAATGAAAAAAATTTTTGAAAATGAAAGTCAGCTGAGGCACAAATTGGCCAACAATGAATCTATCACAAATAAACTCTTTAAAACTGCTAAGGACTTTCAGGTCGTAGATGTTGGAGAGTTTTTCTGACAAAATTTAATGTCGCAGTTCATATGCTTCCTTATCAGAATAAATATAATTGAGTGTGTTATTCATTGGGATACAAATCATATTTACTTAGAATTAATGCTAATTCTCCTTATAACTGGTCAGGATTACAAGTTATGAAATATTTTTGGTCACAATATGCAAACATATCTTTAATATTACAAAAACTTTTTAAATGCTACATGACATTATAAATACATAAAAATTGAAATATTGCTTAATACAATGTTCAGTGTAAGTTTCCTTTGTAGACATTGGAAAGGTACATACAGAAACACATCCAGCAGGGAATATCTGAGATTTAATATAAATTCCTACCAACTGTATAAAGAATAATTCCCTTTAAATGTTCACACTTAATAAAGAAGATTGAGATTTCCAAAACTGACACTTCTGCTCATTAAGAGACTTCACCAAAAAGCTAAAAGGGGATTTACAGACTGGGGGAAAAAGAATGATTTTGACAAATCTGACAAAGGATTAATCTCTAAAATCTGTATGAAGAGCCCAAACTTCTACAACAAAAGGACAATCAAATTAAAAAAAAAAAATGGACAAAGAATATAAACAGACACTTCACCAAAGAAAACATTCAAGGGGCTAATAGACATATGAGGAAAAGCTCCCAATCACTAGCCCTTAGATAACATAAATCAAGGCAATGAGATACCATCGTATCCCAGCATTACTGGCACTAAATCAAAAAAACAGAAAATAATAAATTTTAGAGAATACTTATGGACTCCTGGTGGGAATGTAAAATGGTAAATGTAAAACTCTATTGAAAATGATATGGCACCACCTCCAAAAGCTAGAAATAGAAACACCATATAATCATCAATCTGATTCCTAGGACTATATTCTAGGAGAAATAAGAGTCATAACATATATAGAAAAATGCACATCCATGTTCACTGCAACATTTTCTACATTAGTTAAAAGATGAAACCTAGCAACAGATAGAATGGATTAATAAATGATGGCACATACACACAATGTACTACTAAGTGAAAATGAAGAGCAATGGTGAATTTGTTAAACATCTCACAATGTGGATGAATCTGAAGGGCATTATGCTCACTGGAAAAGGTCAATCTCAATAAGATAAACATTGTATGAGACCACTGTTATAAAAACAAAAGAAATAGTTCACATACAGAGGAAAAAAAAATTATGAGTAAAAGGTGAACAGAAGAAGGGAAATTGGTAACTAGATAGTAGACAGCTGGTAACTTTGGTGAAAGGAAAGAACACACTACAGGGGAAGTTGGCACAATTTGACATGGGAGAAGTCACAGAAACTTCCTAGACACATCCAAACAACTTGAGGAACCGAGTTACTGGGGCTGAGGGATGGTGACATAGTCTCAGGGGACATTTAACATAGTTCATAAAGGAAATGTTCCACATTCTACTTTGATGAGTAGTGTCTGGGGTCTCAAAAACTTGTGAGCAGCCATCTAAGGTAAATTTGTTGGTCCTGTCTTATTTAAAGTAGAATGAAGAAAACCAAAGACACAAGGAAAATACTGGAACTAAAGGGCCACATGAACCAGAGACTCCATCAGCCCGAGTCCAGAAAAACTAGATTGTACTCAGCTACCACCATTGACCACTGTGAAAGAGATCAAAATAGAGGGTCCTGAACAAAGTGGGAGAAAAATTAAAACAAAATTAAAATTCGTAAAAAAATATATGAAAGACCAGGAAGTGGAGTCAAGATAACAGACTAAAGACGCATCTCCTTAAATCCTTCTGGAAACCAAGACCTGAACTGATATTAAATGGAGCCTTCTGGACACCTAGTGAGCCCTAGGACAGGGCATAGGGCTGTTAATTTGGACTTCATACCACTGAACGGAAAATCCCTTTTCTTTTGCCATCCCCCGCTCTTGGTGAGTGCTGGCTTTCACGGACAAAAGGTAACTCGTCATTTTAAATTTTTTTCTCTGTTTTAGCTGGCGGGTAGAGCTGGGACTTGACTAGCAACTAATCTCAGACACACAACTGGCAGAATCAGTGGGTGACATTGCTACATTTTGAGAGTCCAGCTTTGGAATCTGTGGATCTTGGCACCTTTAGCCTCTCTTTCTGTTTCCACCATTGAGTTGCCTGTATAAAGCAGGCTGGGAGCTTGTGAGGGATGACTTCTTGTGGAATACACATACAGAGGCCTCAGCTGGACATAATTCCTAGGCTAGGAGGCAGCACTTACCTGGAGAAGAGCACTTTTCTGGCAGAAAAGCAATACTTTACACAATGTCACCTACGGCTGAGGCCCAGTAGCAGAGGCCAGCAGGGCAGTAGCCTTTCTGTATTTTGAACTAGTTTATAACATCTGGGGTTAGATGTAGAAGTTCTTACTTTGCCAGCCAGCAAGAGGGACCTGTACACTTGAAAACCTCACTGACTGTGGAAGTTGTCACATACCTTTTACCTTTCATTTTAAGACAGCCTAGAGAAGCAACTGTAGTTCATCCTCACAGAGTCTCTTCCAGCCTTTATTGAATCACATGATACCGCAAAAGAAACAATCTCTGGAGAAAACTGTAATGAAGAAATAACCAATGGCTTCAGAAAGCCCCCAAAAGAAACAATCAAAGAACTTCCCAGACAAAGAAACCTTTCTGAAACTACTGAAAGGTGAATACAAAAGGATTACATAGAGAACCCTCGTAGAGAGCCTTATACAAAATGCAGCAGACCAAACTGAAAAAATTAAGCAAGCTGTTTGATCTGATGGAACATTAGTACTTGGAAATCCTACCAATCAAGAACAAAATCAAAGACATAGAAACTTCAATTCAAAGCCAAGATAACAGAATACAATAAATGGAAAACAGACTCTCTGATTTCGAAGATACAGGTACTGACTCCAGCATCTATGAGGAGAAATCAGAAAAAACAAACAGGAAGAATGGAGAACAATTAAGAAACACGTGGGACTCTATTAAGAGGAACAATCTATGATGAATTGTAGTTCCCGAACAGGGCAAGACACCTGAGAAAACAGAGTATTGTTGCCAAGCTGCTGACAGAAAACTTCCCAGAAATTATGAAAGAAGAGAATATAGATATCCAAGATGCATATCAAATGCCACTCAATATAGATCTCAAAAGAAAGATTCCAAAACATATTATAATCAAGCTTAAAAAAATGAAACACAAACAGAAACTCTTAAAGGCAGCAAGACTCAAAGCAAAGCTAACATTCAGAGGGAAACCCTGAAGGCTTTTGTCAGATTTCTCAGCTAAAACAATCCTGGCACTGAGACAGTGTCATGACATATTCAAAGCCTTGAAGGAGAAGAACTTCCAACCAAGAATTATATATCCTGAAAAACTATCTTTCAAATATGAAATGGAAATTAAGTCATTCACAGATAAACAGGAACTCAGAGACTTTGTGAAAACTGAACCAAAGCTACAAGAAATACTGAAAGAATCTCTTGGCTTAGTAGAACAAAACCACTAACGTTATATTTTAGAAGCAAATGCAGGACACATCACCCAGAAACTTACTCAATTAGGGAAGGCTCCAAATTCAATCAAAGCTATAAAGGTGAAAGAAATGATCCAGTGATCATATCATGAAGACTATGATGTCATCATATTAAGAAGAGGGACATACTACAGTTGTTATAGTCCTTTCAGTTGGAGAGGAAGTTAGTAAGATTGGGAGTAATTAAAATTGGGTTTATACATAGTTTATTAAGGGGGATCATAGGGACAGCCATGTAGCACAGTAAAGATGCAACACATGAAATCAAGAAATGTAATACAGAAGCCTTAACAACCACAAAGCCAACCCTGAAAAAAGTGAAAAATCAACTCACAAAGAAGAAAGTCCCAGAACAGATAATAAGAACAGAGGAAACATCAGCACAAAAATAAACATATCACAATGACAACACTGAACACACACCTATCAATAATTACATTGAATGTGAATGGAATGAATGCTCCAGTGAACAGACACTGAGTGTCATCTTGGGTCAAAAGATATGACCCATCCTTATGTTGCCTACAAGAAACTCACCTTAGACTTAAAGATTGGAACAAATTGAAAACTAAAGGATGGAAGAATATATGTCAAGCTAACAATGAACAAAGAAGAGCAGGTGTGGCAATTCTTATCTCAGATAAAATCTATTTTAATGTAAAATCCACCATCATGGACAAGGATGTACACTATTGTTGAAAGTTTCAATACACAAGCAGGACTTAACATATTAAATATTTCTGCACCTAATATTGCCAAGCCAAGTGCCGTCGAGTCGGATCCACCTAATATTAGAGCACCTAAATACATAGAAGAAACACTGACTACACTCAAAAAAGGAGATAGATCACTCCACAGTTTTAGTGGGAGACTTCAACACTCCACTGTCAATATTGGACAGACTGTCTAGAAAAAAGCTCACTAAGGATACAGAAGACCTTATTGTCACAATTAACCAACTAGACCTCATCGATATATACAGAAATTTCTATCCATCAATGGACAACTACACCTTCTTCTCTAGTGCGTATGAAACATTCTCCAGAACAGATCATGTGTTAGGAGATAAAGCACTTTTAAATTTCCGTGTCTTTCTTCTTACCTCTTAACCTCTCTTATAACCTCATCAAGGACTTTTTCAGCACCAGTCTTCTTGACTTGTCTACTCAAATTTATTTTCTTTATAATCCCCTCTTTCCACATGCACACTTTACAATTACTTTCATAAAGGCTATTTTTTTGTGATAAAATTTTTTTCCATTCTCATCTTATTTGACCTGTCAGCAGCATTTATGTTGACTAGTCATTGCTTCTTTTTTATAATTTATTTTATGTGTTGTTGTTGATAATATGCACAGAAAAAATATACACTGATTCAAGTTTCGACAAGTATGGTTCAGTGGTATTGATTATAGTCTTCGAGTTATGCAATATTGTCACCTTCCTTTTGAGCTCTTCCTACCCACGTAAACTCACTGCCTCTTAAGGTTTCTCTCTGTTCTTTGAAGTTCTTATTGTCACTTTGAGACTCATTGTTCTTGAAGTCCTCTTCCATAGGCTTCTGTGATGCTCCTTTTCCTGTTGTTTCATCTACATCTCTTGTTCTTTCTTAGTTTACATTTTCTTCTTCTGTCATTTTAATTTTAGTTTTACGCTGAGTTTTGTTCTTAGCCATATCTTCTGCTTACTACATACAATCACTCTGGATTGTCTCAAAACACTCCAGCAGTTCAGTGAAACCAGAAGATCTGAATTCTGCCCAGCTACCAACATTTTGATCAAAGACTCTGTTGAAGAATCCTGATCAAAATGGAAAAGATGCAAAACAGAATTTCAAATTGGCACAGAATCTGGACTTTCTAGAGCCATTGAGGGTGAATGATACCCTGAAACTATTGCCCTGAGACAATCTTGAGACCTTATCCCCCTTGAAGTCTTCTTAAAACTGAACAGAATTCTACTTTTGACATTGTGCTCCTTTAAGAACAATCTATATGGAATCAAAGTGACAAAAGCAACTTGAAAGACTACACAGAAACCTAAAGAGATAGTGAGATGATGTTGAGAGAGAAACAAATCAGGAAAAGAGAGTGAGAATGGATGTACAACTGGAAGAATGTAGTCAAGGTCACTGAAATTACTTGAAGAAACTGTTGAATTGGTGTGTGTTTTGTGTATGTTTTCAACAACAACAAAACATTTTTAAAAATCTACCAATTCAAATTCCGTAAGGAATATCAATCTTTCCGATTTCTATTTTAGTATGGATCTCATTTCCGACTTCAAAGCATGTACATATTTGATTACTGTAAATGTCAATTGGATGTAGACATCATTTTATGCCCTAATCTTGTTTCATTGTCTGTATTTCTTTTGCTCACACATAAGTCTTGTAATGCATTCTTGAAATTACCTATCTCTGTCAACCAATGTGTCATTAATTCATCTGTGTTCTCTTTCCTAAACACATGCTGAAACTTTATGTCTCCCTTCAATTTGATACCCAACCATATGTCATGTCAACATGATTATCTAAACTATTTCTAGAGCTTCTGGAAATATCTTCATTTTTCAAATATGGCTTCCTTTCTAAACAATTCTCTATGACTGAATCAGAGAGATCTTCCTGAAAGGTGAACAACATTTCATGTTCACATGTTTAAACCGTTTCGTGTTTTATGGTTGCTCTCAGATGTGACGAGCTTCACGGGTGTAGGCTGCGTGCCTTTGCACAGAGTACCCCTGCTGTTAGAAGGACTCTGCACTTGGTTTAGTGCTCTGCTGCAGTGTCTTAGAATTCTCGGTGATTTTCAACAGATATCCATTTTTTCATTTTGCTCTGGTTCTTACAAATTATGCCACTGGTCTTGCCTTAGAGACAATGTTTGTATCATAGCACAGCTCCTAAGATTTTTAGACCTGAGAGCTTTTCCTCTGCCACTTCAGGAATCATGTTGTACCTTCTGCTTGAAAATACGCGTGCCTGCACACGCATGGGAGTGAGCACACACACACACAACTCACACATTTGTGCTTTGTCCCCAACTCTTCATTTAACTGCTATCTAACTTTTTAATCTTTATTTCAACATAAATTTCTTTGGGAAGTTCTATCACAGATTGTTGCCTAGCTGGTCCCAACCACAGGGAATTCCTGCTGCTGTCATACAACGATTATTTGACTATTTTAATTGGCTATATACTTTTCTGCATGTTTTAGTGGATGTTCAGGGCCGTGTCTCTGTTTACCATTTTAGCTACAGGGCTTTATATAGTTCTTTTCACATTACGGGTGTTTGTTAGTACTCAATACATCATTGCTGAATAATTAATGAGCAATCATTTCCATTTTCTTTTTTTTTTACATTTGCAACAGAAGTAAACAAATAAGTGATAAAATGGTCTATTTAGGATAGTCCTGTGCAATCTGAAATGCTGTATTTATTAAATGTCTATCAATAGAGTCACACATCTAACAAGATTCACACATCTTTTCAAAAAAGAGAACAACTCTTTCAAATTATAGGATTCATCATTAACTACTCTCTTTGTTGACTTTTGTAAGGATGGCTTTTTATAGTTGTAAAAATACTATTATTCTGTAAATGCACACACAATGGTGGCTAAACCCTATGTTGAAGATCAGAAAAACGTGAAAAATTGAAGGTCATTTTTTTCTGTCTTACTATTATTACCAAAACAATACTTATTTGATCCATGTGAATAAAAGACAGAGGAGAAAATGATATTCACATAAAACCAAATAAGAGAAAGGCCTATACTAACCCATTTTTTATAAATGAAATAACAGCATGATGTGCAGTACTAGAAAAGCCCTGAAAACAGAAATTTTTCAAACTACCAAAAGTGGATCAAGATGAGAAATATTTTCCTAAAATGAAATTTTGTTCTAATGTGTCCTCTCATCAATTTCTCCAGATGTTCACTGGACTGAAGGATGGGTTAGAGCACTACTAACATATGTAGACTTTGTCATTATTATTTAATGAGTGATAGCTCCATCATCATCATCATTCATACCAAGCAGTACTTGTTAAGAATCCACTATGCTTAAAGTCCTGAAGGAATCGCAGTAAGTCAATGTAGTATTTTTACTTGACTAATTTATAGCCTTTCTTATCTTATTCTGAACTGTGTTAAAGAAAAGCTCAAGACTCCTTTCCTCCTATGGTGCTCAAGGGACCATGGCTGATTGTCACAGCTCACGATTAAAACCTGCATTAGGAAATGGTTAGTCAAAGTGACGTATGAAGAAGAAGCAAAACAACAAGGAGTAAAAATTGAGACAATGACAGCTGAAGATGCTGAATATTTTGCCATTAAAAAGCAGGCAGAAACCTTGCAAGCGTCCTGGATGATGAAGCCAGATTGCGAGCACAGGTTGGAAAGCCCATGCGCTGATCTTCTGCAGGTACTAGAAAGTGAAAAAAGAGTGGGAGGAAGCTAAAGAATGCAAAGAAGCTCTTTCAGTACTGGTTTCAGTGAAGGTAGAAGCCTTACATTTTTCTGTAGGGTGAGTTTTTTTGCATTAAATCCTAGGATCTATTCCACAGTTCATTATTTTTGACCACTGCTACATGTTAAAGTAGAATGAAAATGTGATTCTTTTTATGCAGCTGCATATATTTTCTTTGCCTAATTTAAGATGTCAAATAAATGAGTTCATCTAACTAAAAAAGACACCCTCTTCCTTGTTCACAGCAGCAATTCTGTCTTTTCTTTCTGAGGACACATTTATTTTCTTGCAGGATGAGATTGTCATATGTTCGTCTATCTCTATTAACTTAGGAGTATTTGTTTTATATCTAAAGAAGTGGGTGGTAAGATTCAGTCCGATAAAAATTTATAGACACTACAGGCTTTAGTGAAGCTAATGCAAAATAATAAAAATAAAACCAATTGCAAAATAATGCCATTGAAAGTCTAAGCAAATCATCACATGATTAGCACTCAGGAAGAAAAACTTTGTATGTGGGGCAGACATATCACTGGCGTCTGAGACAGATGCCATACATAACACTATTATATAACCTTATTTGGGTTCAGCTAGGAGGACTATTGCCAGTCAGAAGCAGACAGTACTCATTAGAGAAGCTGTGACAAGTGATAACAGAAACTCGTTTTTCCCTTCCAAGAACTGTCTGCTAGAGCAGAGTTGTCAGTCAGCCTTTGGGAATCTTTGCCTATGTACAGATGTTACTCTCTCTCAGTGCATAATCAGATTTGTCATTGACCCTCCACAGTCTTCTGTACTTGGGCAGACAACAGAGTACTTCCCACTCACAGAGGAATCTAGATGTTTAACTCTACCATAGTCAAAAATAAAATGAAAATTATTTCTGGGGACTCATTTACAGTGATCTGGTCTGAAAACATAAGTTCCTACTCAGTATTATGACAAGTTTTTCAATGGTCTGACTATATCCCTGACTTAAAAAATAGAAGTCATAGATACACAGTTCCCTCAACTTGTGCTCAGTTTTCCTAGGTGTTGTCAATGCTATTTTACCCTCTGACTGTAAAAGCTTACCTTTCCTGAATATTTTGGCTTATAAAACAAAAGCAAAAGTCATCTCAAAGACCTTTGATTCTTCAAGCATGTCTGTTCTTGCAAATCATCAATTAAGTGGCTAATTACCTAATGGTTGGAGATTTGATTTCCTGTCCTCAAGAACAGAAATAATGTACTATACTTATTGGTAATGAATAACACAGAAAATATTTATATATAGGGTAGGCATGCAGGATATACAGAATTGGAAATCTATATAACTAGAGCACTGCATGACAATGCATTATCCTCTTGATGACCATAGGGAGTGTTCATAGATATCCTGTCTTTTCTCGCGTTGAGCACACTGTAGGATTTCACTTCTGATTTAAGTATGACTGATGACTTGCTTTGGTCTGTGAAAAGGAGGTAGAGGTGATGGGCCATCTTTCAGGTGGAAGTCTGAATAGGCTGTACATAATTGGTCACCTTTCCACTCCCGTTAACTGCCATGATAATTCTCAACAAAATAAGATGGGGCTTCTGTCAACCCTGAGTAACTACAATCATCCAAACTTTCTCTAGCCACACTGAACATTTGGCATGAATAAAGAATAAAAAATATGGCTTTTTTTTTTTTTTTTAGAAAACAAGAAATAGAAATACCATATGATTCAGCAATCCCACTCCTTGGAATATGGCCCACAGAAATAATGGCCACCACTCAAACAGATACATACATGCCAGTGTTTATTGCAGCTCTCTCCACAGCAGTAAAAAGAGGGAGGCAACCTAGATACCCCTCAACAGGGAAATGGTTAAACAAACTATGGTATATTCACACAGTGGAATACTACACAAAAAGAAATAGTGATGACTTAGAGAAATACCTGTCAACAAGGAACCATCTAGAGGATGTTACACTGAGTGAAATTAGCCAGATGCAAAAGGATAACTTTTGTATGAGACCATTATTATAAGGAAGCAACCAAACACTTAAACACAAACAATCTTTGATGTTACAAGGGTGAGGAGGGAGGGAGAGGATTTTTACAAGTCAGATCATGCTTAGGATTAGAGTTGAGTGTAAGTTGTGACAGCATGTACTAGAAAAGAGATACCCACAAGTACTCAGTTTTGAAGCCAAAATTCCCTAAATGTGGCCCACCTCTTTGGAAGGGCAGAAGAACAGAGTCTGGAATGAGGGGCCCATTCTCCTAGGGGTCATCCAGACTAGTTGGCATACCCAAGCTTTTTTTCTCTCTTTCTCTTAAGAAAATGCTCTTCATACCACCTGTGTGACTGGCATCTGGAGTCTAAAAAGTTAGCGAGCTGCCATCTAGATAGTATCAAACGGTCCCAATCCACCTTGATCAGAGGTAAGTGGTGGACATCGAGGACAAAAAGAAAACACGAGCCTACCAGATGGAAGGGGCCATAGGAACCAGAGTTCATTTCAGCATGGGACCAAAACTAGATGGTGACCCATCACCACGAATAACTGCCTGAACGGGGTACATGGGACAGAGCTCTGGACACTGTGGGAGAAGGAACAGAGGGCAGAGCTAGAACTCTACCAAAAGGTCACACTTGATAATCCTTCTGACTGCAGGGTCTCCTGCAAGCATTGCCCCTGGACTCGCTAACCCCAAATGGCATCCAGCCCCCGGGGCCAGCTCCCCAAAGACTGAACTAGACTGCACAAAACACAGAGTGAAACTGGAGATGGACAACTCTTTGGACTTAAAGAGTTGGGGCTGTCTGAGAGGCTCGTGGTTGGAGCCAAGGTGACTGAGTGACGGGGCCAGATCTCAGTCAAAAGGTCACAGAAAGCTCCAGACAAAAGGGGAAGCATGCTGTCACATGGGGGTAGGGGGCGGCTATAACAGAATAATGGTAAAAGTTCCAGGTGTTATATGGCAAAATAATACAGATTTTAAGACTGTTCTTGAATCACGATAAAATCTATTCTAAAAAAGCCAAGCCAGTCAAGTGCCTATTTTAAAAAAGGAAGAAAAAATCTGATGACTTATGACACTGAAATTTGGCGGCTGTCTGTCAGCATAACATAGCTGGCCTGACACCTGTTAAGTAATAACAAATTGAGTCTAAGATAGTAAATAGGAGTTAATAAGATGACTAGAAGGAGAATAGTGGTCTAAGCAAATACGGGCATTATGAGCAAAGGTACAAAAAGGTTTCAAATCCATCAAGGCATTAGCTGAGTAAAATCAGCAGACAATTCTGCTTGAAGAGAATGCTTTTAGCGACACACTGAAGACAAAGGACAGAATTGGTTGAGTTGTTGAAGGAGTATTGGATAGGCGCAACTTGAAACACGCATTTGGAAAGCATGACATTTCCTTTTCCTACATGGTTCCTGGAAGTCTTCTCTGTGATACCCTCTTCCTATTCCTTTCCCAAACTGCAGCAATTACGTCCTGTGAGAATGCCTCGAACCCAGATTTTATGTGTTAGAAAATCTGTAGGTACCCCTGCTCCCCCGCCTTTGTGTGTTTTATAGCCTGTGAGTATTCAAGTAAGTGGTCAGAGGATTAAGTCAGGCAAAACAGCTACTAAGAGCTTTTGTCAAAATAATGCTGCCATCCCAGTTGCAAAATAATGCAAAGAAAGTTAAACCATAATGGAATAAAATTTATATTTACTGAATATTAATTATAGAGCCCTGGTGGTACAGTGGTTAAAAACTAGGGCTGCTAACCAAAAAGTCCACAGTTCAAATCCACCAGCGGGTTCTTGGAAACCTTAGGGAGCAATCCTACTCTGTCCTGTAAGGCTGGTAAGAGTTGGAATAAACTCAATAGCACTGATTTTTTGTTGTTTATATATATATATATATACATATATATATGTAAGGAGTTCTTGTGGGGTGACTACTAACTGAAAGGTCAGCGGTATGAATTCAGCAGATGACCTCTTGGGAAAAGTCCACTTCTATAAGGATAACAGCCCAGAAAACCCTATAGGGCAGCTCTACTCTGTCTTATAGGCTGCTAGGAGTCAGATTTGACTAGATGGCAACATGTTTATACATCATACATAAATGATTTTGAAATATTACATTTGAATAGTAAATATTACATAGGAAAGTTATTACAGCTTTGCATATATACCAGCAATTTATCTAATGAAACATTAAAGTTGCTATGAGTCAGTCTCATATAGGATCTTTGTGTTTATATTTTTTCCTAATATTCCTATATTATAAAATTAATTATTCATTTGTGACTTTCATAGCTGAATATTGCTCTTCAAAACAGTGCCACCTACTTTAAAACTCATAGTTATTTGAAATTATTATTTTCCCTAACAAATATTACTTATTTCTTAGTACCATCCATGTTTAATTATTTCCTGTTGATTTTGAAAAAAACAGTACAGTAATTGGAAAAAAAACTGAATTCAAACAAAATCTGCAAATTAATTTGATTATGAACCTTCAGATTAACAAATGTAATTGGCTATTTAGTTGTTCTACAGTTGGTATGAAAATACCCACCCCAAACCCACTACCACGGAGTCAATTGCAACTCATAGCAACTGTATAGGACAGAGTAGAACTGCTGCACAGCATTTTCAAGGCTGGAAATACTTATGGAAGCAGTCTGCAACATCTTTCTCCCACAGCCTGGCTACTGGTTCAAACTGCTGACGTTTCAGTTGGCAGCAGAGTGTTTTAATCACTGTGCCACTGGACACCTGTATAGAAATAAATGGACTACAAATAATCAGCCTTACTGAGTATAAATCTCAACTTGTAAGGTTTAGCTAGTTAGAAGTTTTTCTTTATGTTTTTATTGGTCAAGAACAATACACAGAATTGCTTCCATGTCACTTCTAAGTATCTGAACATTTCTAAATGTGCATACTCCCTGAGGATACTGGAAATAGAACATTCAAAAAAATTTTAAGTACCAGATTGTTGAGAAGCCAAAACACAAGGAACACAATTTTACCTTTAGCTATGCTGATGCAAATCTGGTCATAGCCACGAATATATTATTTTTATTTTTCTGAATCTGAGATTGTCTATATCAGAAAAGAAATTTTAGTTTGATGATCCCGTGGACACAACACATTACATGTGTATCACAGAACTCTTCTCTTTTTGTCCCATTTCTTTCTGGTGTTATTAAAATGGTATTTGCACTTTACACTCCTAGAGAATTTTGACACTGTATCCAATTCTGCCCAATGGCACTTGGCTTGGCATCCAATTCTGACATGGTTATACCATCAGAAGACTATCATTCCATGGTAAACCAGAGCAGTGCTTGAGGTTACTGACCCTGGCAGTCTCTCTGCCCAGGATAATCACATCACACAAGTTGACTGCATTGATTGCAGGCTCTGTGAACAACGGGCCAATCCCTTGAAACAACCTTAGCCATGAAATTGATTGATTGTCTTTAGTTTTGGTTAATTTGAACAGTCATATTAACACTGTATGAACAAAGTACAAGTTTTCCAGAGCTTATCAAGGACCCTTTGAGATGACCATATTTCCTATAAATATGTTCACGTTTACGTGCTTCATTAAGTGTGTGTGTGTGTGCATGCATATTTGTGTGTGCGTGTGCATGAAAAGTGAAAGTTTGTAATCATTAATACCATGTGTTACCTTGAATTATTTTGTCTACTTATTTTTCTTTGAGCAGAGGCCATTAACAACAAGTAAACCTCTCAGGCAAGAAAATGTAAAGAATGTACATCAACAGAATTTAAAACATATTCACTAATGCTTTAGCTCATATTCATACTGTTTATCTGCATTAAAAAAGTATTATTTTCCCTCTGTCTTGTTTAACTTGTTTTTGTGGACTCTACAGTGCAACTGAAAACTGGGTCTACCGTGATGGTGAGATGTTCTGTATACGCATTTAAAAAAACAAACCAAACCAAACCTATTGTCATCAAGTTGATTCTGACTAATAACTCTACAGGTCAGAGTAGAATTGCCCTAAACATAGTGCTTAACTACTACACCACCAGGGTGTTCGTGTAATACATGGTGAACAATAAATCCATAAATGATAGTGGTATTTAACTTGTCTAAGAGTTGATATTCATGATGAGAGATTATGAACCATAATGATCAATGTGCCAGAGTCCCAATGACTAAAAACAGGAAATATTGATTAGGACATGGACCAACCACAATCTAAGGATACTGTGTAGATTATCTCATTTAATCTTTCCAATAGCCCTGTGAGGTGTGAGCTATTAATATCTGTGCTTTGTACATGAAGAAAGTAGATCTTGGAGAGATTAAGTAATTACTCCTAACTCCAGAACTTGTGATTTTAAACAACATGCTGTAACAAAGTGAGAAATTTCTCAGTGTGAAAGTTTCTAGATTGCAAGAGTAGATTTATGTGCTTGTCAATGTAAAATGCGCCCTGGTGGCTCAGTGGTTGAAGGTCTTAGGTGTTAATCAAAACGTTGGCCATTTGAATCCACTAGCTGCTCCATTGCTTGGTAGAATGGAGGGTCAGTGACAACGATGAAGAACCTCGACAAGATGCAGTGACACAGTAGCTGCAGCGATGTGCTTATGCATAAAAAAGAAGGCGAAGCACAGGACCAGACAGTGTTTCATTCTGTTGTGCGTAGGGTTGCTACGAGTCAGAACTGACTCGACGACACCTAACAACAACAGTTGCTCCATGGGAGTCTGCTTGTGTAAGTATTTGCAGATTTGGGAACCCTGTGGGGCAAGTCTACAATGCCTATTGGGTTGCTATGAGTTGGAACTGGCTCAATAGCAATGGGATCGGGTCAGTGTAAAATATGAAGTGAGATTATGTGCTCTCCTTAACATTAATACTACATAAAAATCAACACAGGTCATCTCAGTGCTGTTATCTGGATATCTCCCATTGCAATACTCGTAAGGTGAGTAGAGTAGACAAAAGGTAAAAGTGGGATGCCACAGAGAAATATTGAAAGAGGGCTTTACAACATCTCTTCATTCATCTAGTGGCTGCACTTGAGACAACACATAATAGAATGTTTGAAGAATCAAAGCCAATAGGTCACTCCATTTCTTTACATAAGGTATTCTTATTCCTTTCAGATATAAATTAGCCTCATCATATTAAACACCATGCACTGTATGTAGAGCTGGGTAATGATCTCCATCAAATAATGTGTGCAGAGGGTACACTTCGCTCCAAGTGCCTTCTGTTCCAGCTGCTTCTACTTATCTTAATTTTCCTAATTGGGTTACAATTAGACTGTGAATGAGAAGTTAACATGGGAATTGGAGCTTTTCAATAATAAGGTTTACTTCCTTTATTGTTTTGCGGTTCTTGACTTTCAGAGGCCTATTTACTGCTACATGTTAATTAAAAAATATTAAAAGTGCTTAGGACAAGTTTATGACACACAGAAGATGGCTTAGTTACATCTCCACAAATCTAACCATTTAGCTGCGAGAACAACCTAGTACGAGACAAATTTTGATGGGGGGGCATGATATAATGTTTATTTAAAAGCCATTATAATGCTACCTATTCATTTCTGGTCTTGTCTTCAGTTCTGATTTCACTTCCATTTTCTGGCCAAGATTTTAGGTGGAAGGATAAAAGTGTTATCATTGTGATTTTTGCAGGTGGCCTTTGAAAAGCAAAATGCATTGTGAAATTTATTATTCTATCAGTGGTCACTGTGTGATTTTTCTTCACCAGTGTCTTTGCTTTATTAATGTTATCTATTAGTTTGATCTGTGCTTTAATTATTGTACTACCCAATTTCGAGGTAGGTTTGTACGTAACTTCTGTAACTAGTTAGATGGTAATGCGTGGTTGCTTTTGGAACAGATAATTTGAGGGACAACTCACCCAGACATAACAATCACCTCTGCTGCAATTTACCAAGCACTCGTCTACCTATATACCAGCTACCTATATGATGAGGCATCAGGATTGAAGGAAGACTCATTAACAACCTGTGTTACACAGATAACATCACCCTTCTTGCTGAAAGTGGATAGGATTTGAAACACTTACTGATGAAGATCAGAGACTACAGCCTTCAGTCAGGATCATGCCTCAACATTAAGCAAACAAAATTTCTCACAAGTAGACCAGTGAGCAACATCACGATAAATGGGACAAGATTGAGGATGTCAAGGGTTTCATTTCACTTGACTCCATAATCAATGCCTGTGGAAGCAGCAGTCAAGAAATGAAAAGTTACACTGCATTGGGAAAATCTACTGCAAAGGACCTCTTTAAAGTGTTCAAAAACAAAGATGTCACCTTGAAGACTAAGGTGCACTTGGCCCAAGTTATTTGAACTCAAAAGCTGGACAATGAATAAGGAAGGCAGAAGAAGAATTGATGCCTTTGAACTGTGGTGTTGGAGGATAGTGAATGTACCATGGACTCCCAAAAGAACAAACAGATCTGTTCTGGAAGAAATACAACCAGAGTGCTCCCTGAAAGCAAAAGGACTGAGACTGAATCTTACACACTTGGGACATGTTGTCAGGGAGTTCAGTCCCTGGAGAAGGACATCATGCTTGGTAGAGTGGAGGGTCAGAGAAAAGGAAGAGGACCCTCAACAACATGGACTGACTCAGTGGCTGCAACAATGGGCTTAAAAAAAAAAAAAAAAATTATGGGCGTGGTGCAAGACTGGGCGATGTCTCGTTCTGTTGTGCACGGGGTAGCTATGAGTCAGAACTGACTCGCCAGCACCTAACAACAGTAGCAGCAACAACAACCATGTACTCATTTTACCCACACCATCACGCACTTTGGGAATATCAGCATAATTCTGGCCTCCCTTTTCTCCTTTTTCACTGTCATCATCACATGTCACCTCCCCGAAAGCTCAGAAGTTCAAGGCTGATAGTTACCTCCTGGTGCTGTAACAAAAGTAGCACAGGCGAGTGGTTTTAAAGAAAGTACATTCATTTCTTGTAGTTTTGGAGATTATAAAACTCTAAATCAGGGTCTTACTCACATGAACTTTTATCCTATCAGTAACCCCAACCATTCCTTGGTTCTTGAAGATTCTCACATGGCATCTGTCTTCCCCTGTATGGGCTTGCTTTTACATCTGATCTGCTCTTTTTACAACTAAGGAGTGACTACATAATAGGCCACAGCCTACCCTGATGTGCCCTCATTAACATCAAAGACAAACCCTCATTCTCAGGTGGAATTATTTCCACAGGTAAGGGTATAATTTAGAACTCTAACATATATTTTGGGAGTAGCACAATTGAATCTATAACATCTGGGTTCCTTGCTGCTCCCATAATTGCTTTGAAAACAACAAAAACAAAAATAAACAAGCAAACACCATCAGTAGGGTGACCAACTATGCCTTCCTTATCACTATTAGAGTTTTTTCAGTGGGAGTTTGTGTGTTCTTGATTAACTCAGCCTATTTCTGTGTTGTCTGATTCATCTAGTGCTACTATAGTAGAGGAAACCATGGTGGTATAGTGGTGAAGTGCTATGGCTGTGAACCAAGAGGTCAGCAGTTCAAATCCACCAGGCGCTCCTTGGAAACTCTCTGGGGCAGTTCTACCCTGTTCTATAGGTTACTGTGAGTCAGAACTGACTTGACAGCACCTGACAACAACAACAAGTGGTTGGCTTTAAAAAGAGCAATTTTATTTTGTCACAAGGCAGTACGCTAAAAGTCCAAATTCTAGGTGTCCATTCCAGCAGAAGTCTTTCTCTCCTGGATCTTGAGGAAGGTCCTTGTTGTCAATTTCCTTGAACTGGAAGCTTCTGAGACACAGAGGCTCTGGTCCTTTCCAAAGGACACACTCAGCTCCAGGCACTGCTTCTTGGTGACATGAGGTCCCTGAATCTCCAGTTGCTTCTCTTTCCTTGATTTCTCATGAGGCTGCCTCATGGCATGACACAATTTCACATATTGAGTTCTCCTCCACCAACACAACTGCCTCCCATCCTCCCTCATGAATATTGTAGAGGCATAGTTTATGACACAAAGGAACATCACACAATACTGGGAGTCATGGCGAAAACAAACTGCCACACACATAAATGGGGAGCACAACTGAATCCATGAAACATACAGACACAGATTCTCACAGGACGTTTCTCATGCTGGACCTTTATGACTGCTGTACTGCTTATATCGTGGGATCTATCCTTTTGATGATCTTCTTTGTCGTTTTCCAGCCTAGCCTATGATCAGGAAACATGGCAATCTTTGTGGTCTTTGGATTGTCCTGGATTCTTGCCTTTGGGACCCAGCAAGGATAGAACAATTGCTTCTAGCGGTCAATAGCAGTTGTTTGTTCGTTAGTGTCTAAGGCAAGTAGAGAAAACGTCTCCCTAGATCCTGTCCCTGGCCTCTCACATGACTTTTCATTGCCTTATTCCAAATAATACCGTGTGCTTCCAACATAAAGCCATCTATTCTTTGACTTTGAAAACTGCAGAACTTATTTATTCTTGATCTCTAGAGAAAAGGAAATGCACTTACCATGGTAGGTTTTATAGGTCGTTAGCAATCCATAGTGTTCCTTTAGAACTCAGCAGCATTAGTCCAATTCTGTGAAATGAGTTTGGCCATTTTTCTTGGAATCTATTATTTAAACTGGTTCTCTTTCAATTCTAAAAAATCTCCAGGCTTGCCTTCTGAAGCATTTCTGGGTGGGTTGGAACTGTCAAGTTTTGAGCTACTAGGGAAGTGGTGAACTGGTTTTGCTTCCCTGGAACCCAAATTGATGGTAAGAGTATTTTAATTGAGACAGAAACAAAAAGTTGGGATGTGAAATATAGCTTTTTGTTTTACCAGATACATTTTTTCCCAATCTTTGAGTAAAAATACATTTTTCTTTTTGGTTTCTGCTCAAGGAACACTATGGCTTCCTAATGACCTATAAAACCTACCACAGTAAGTGAATTTCTTTTTCTCTAAAGTAAGGATCAAGAATAAATAAATTCTCCAGTTTTTAAAGTCTAGGAATAGACAACCTTGTGTTTGAAGTACATGGTGTTATTTGGAACAAGGCAATAAAAAATGATGTGAAAGGCCATGGACAGGATCTAGAGAAACATTTTCTCTACTTGGCTTAAATGCTTGCTACAGAGGTTATTTGTTTACTGTTAACAAACACATTGTTTCCTTCACACCATACTTATTTTTCTTAAATTTGTTTTGTCTGAAAGAAGTAATAATTCCATTAGATCAATGACTTCTAGTATGTGTAGAATCCCTTTACCCAAGAACTGTCTATTTATAAAGTACCTACATACACATTACACACTCCTAGACTATAAGTTCTACACTGACAAAGTTTGATGCTATTGTAAACTAAGATTCTCACTATTGTTTTAGACCAAATGAAAACCATCTTTCTGTCTTTATGGTGATGTAATGTTCTACCATAAAATAAAAGTCATTTCTGGAGTTTAGGAGATTGTTTCTCATTTTAACGTGAACACGTTTGGGGAAATGCCAAAAGACAAAAGTTCTTATTGTATATTTATGGCTTTGCATAAATTGTATGATGGTGGTGATGATGCCTTATCAGAGATTAGTGTGTAACATCAGCTTTTCAGAAAGAATGGATAAAGCACAATGCCCTCACTGTCTTTGTAAATATTTATCACACTGGCCAAAGAACCCTGAATGTGTAGATTGTCTAATTCACACCAAACGTAAAACATCAGAGATTTTTGTTTCTCTAAGAGGTTGTGTGTTTCAATCAGTGATTCAAGGCTATGTCAGTAGGTGATTCCAAGACCGGTTCTCTCAACAACAAGCTTGAGAGAACCAGTTATTTGTTCTGTCCCTGTGTTTCCTTTTCAGCAAAACAAAGATTACTAGTTGTCTGTAAGTTAGGGTTATCTTAAGCACTGCACTGGGTCAACTCTGTGCTTATCTTCAGGGCTGTATGGTTATCTGGTAATAACCTTTGGCCAAGACAAGTAAGAGACGTGTGCATTATTTACACAGTGCAACTGATGGTTTGAAACTCCCTTAAGTGTCCAGTGCCAGACTGCCTACATTCTTTAGGAATGCATTCATGGTTTATATATGGTTCACTCCATGACACAGCCTGGCTTATTAACATGACCAGTAATTAAAGATTTGTCTAAGCAACCTTGAAAACAAAATACCTTACACATGTCTTGGTGGTTTATAATCTGAAGACAAAGGATATCTTGTGCAATTAAGAAATGTCCTTTGGGGCTAAACTTGGAAAAGTGTTTCACCCTCTGTGATGGTGTGTATTTCCTTTCTCCTTCTGTAATTTGATCTTTCCTCTTATTAAGGCTTTATGGCAATACACCCTGTGGATACCTGTGAGTCCTTTGAATTATGTGATCCTTCTCAATCCATGCAATTGTCCTATGTCAGAATACAGACAGGAATAACTTTGATGTTTCTGGGTGGTGCAAGCACGTAAGCAGTTGGATACTAACTAGAAGTTTAGAGGTTCAAGCTCAGAACACCTCAGAAGAAAGGCCTACTGATTTCCTGAAAAATTACCCACTGAAAACTCTACAGAGAACAATTAGACTGTGATGCACACACGGTTACTGTGAGTCAGAATCCATTTGGTGATGACTGGTTTGGTTTAATTTGGGTATATTAGTATTTTGTCTCACACTGACTCTGACTAAACATGATCACAAGATGGAAAACAAGAAATAGTAATAAAGGATTTGTTCCTATCTTCAGAGTCATTCATCATGTGAACAATTTTATAGAAATGACAGAATGTGAGGATATGTTATTTGCAAGGAATTGAGGAAAAAAACAACTGGAAAGCGGTGTCTGATCCTCCCTGATTTACCATAACAGATCGAGTATACACTGAGGCTTAGCATCATATTACTGTTTTTCCCAATAAACCTGAAAATAAGACGCTAATGAATTAGCCAACAGTTCTTTCCCAAATCACAGATAGTAACTGAAGTTTATATTTGGCAAATAGTGATTTTAAGGGTCTGCAAGTACATTTTTTGCATTGTTCCGCTAACACAGGAGCAATAAAACTAAAGGAAAAAAAAGAAAAGAAAGAAAGAAGAGTACCTGTTACTTAAAAATAGACGAATAATGATGATCCAGCAGTTTTGGGGTTCCCCTGAGAGAATGCACCCCGGCCCTGATGCTGCCCTTACCCATAAATTATAACAAAGGTCCACTCTTTGAACAGGAATGGATTGGACTTGGCGATGCAGAGTGACCATATATTGGATGCACTTTATGGTTCTATACATCTATAGGATATCATCCTGCTGACCTCTGGCTGGAGGAAGGAGAGTAGGTGGCGAGGAGTGGAAAGGAGGCTGTTGGGAGGATGACACACGTATGGAGCAGAGAGGAATAGTATGCTGTCACCGGACAGGGAGAACAGTGGAAGCTACATATAGCTGGGCATGTAAATTTATACGGGAATGTACATTTTCACTCAGTCATGTTAAATAAAAAATAAAAAAATAGACAAATAACCTATAGTTGTTTTATGATCTTTACTATTAAAATATTTTAAACTAATGTTTTTATTATTTTGTTTATTCCCACAGAGTCCAAAACAGTTATTGTAAGCTAATGCTACCAGCCTCTAGAAAAGACATAAGTACTCCTCAAGAATTGATATTAGCATCTGAAAGCCTCAATAACATCCACAAAACAAATATTAGAAGGTAGTGTATTTAGGATCAATTATCATGAATAAAAGAGAATGTTATTTTTTTATGCCAACTGTCAGACTTTAATAAAAGGTATATATGCATATGCACAATACATACTTTGTGGTATATACTCACATTCATGCATTATATTTTAATACCTTCTTATCAAACAGGACAAAAGGAGAGAACCCAATAAAGAATAACTGATTTTATTATCTTCTATATTTTTAAGAATTATAGTCATTAATCTTTTCCATAAAGTCTATATTCATTTACATCCATATTAAAAAAGAATAAAACATAATTTTATTTTGTACACAGACATCTCTAGTCCTCCAGGTTGCAGGACACAGAAGGTCTTAATGCATTTTTTCCAGTTTCCACTAACCTCCACTTTTTGTTTCTTTACTAAGACAACATGAAAAGAAATACAGGTGTTTTTATTGTTGAATGAGCATTGTTATATACTATTTTCTGAGACAATACTGCAACAGTTTTGATGTCACACCTAGGATATCTTGGTGTCTCCTTGATCTTTCCATCTAAACCATGTTTAAGAAAGAACAAACCTTTTATTTGTTTTAAAAAATTTACCAAAGAAAACCAGGCAAAGGAAAATTGCACTATAACAACTTGATGCCTGATAATGAAGAGGCTTTCTATATCATTAGATCCTAATTTTTAATAGACTTGGCTGCTGAATACCACTTCATGAGGACAAGAGTTATTTAAACTATTCACTTTGAGTGGAGATGTCTAATGAGTGGACAAGTAGGTGTTTTGTCTTTAAAAGTAAGTTAAGAAAATTTCATTGTAGTCGATATAATCTTTTTACACCCTGGGTAAGCTTGCAGATGGTAGAAAAAGTAATTTAAGGAACAAAATATAAGAGAATCCTTCTTACCCATTCAGGAAAAACAGAAATGTGGGGACTGCCAGTACTTAGCAAAGCTATAGGTTTGCTGTAGTGTACTGTACCCCAAGAACCTTCCAGCACATTAAATTCTCTTGTTAAAAACAAAGCAAAACAATCTAGCATTTTTGAATTTGAACAATAGACAAACTAAAAAGGTTTATGTTATACTTAAATACATGAAATCTTTAATACCCAATGAATGAAAGATGCTATAAATGTTAATGCATTAGTCATTACATTATTGAATTTTAGCTAAGTCTGAATTTGAAGACTTTCAAAATCCCTTCAAGCTCCACAAGACACTGAGTCTATGAATGTATCACCCATCACTGTTTGATGTAGTTATAACTGCAAAACATCCTTCTATCATGTACAATATGAATAGACTTCAAAAAACTAGTTGAAGCTAGGACTGTTTTATGTAGTTCCATTTACAGAAGTAGAAGAAGAAAAATACTAGGATACAGCTGTCTTTGGGTTTCCAATTGTTTCTTTTTCTTCTGTATAAAAGTAATTTGATTTTAGAAATAAAAGCTGTCATTAGATAACTTTGATATTTCAGTGGTTCTGTATACCTTTGAGCAATATATAATATGTCCTCCTTTCCTTGGAGTTTGTCTGATACAAGCGAATTTGTGGCTATGTAAGTATATTAAAATAAGTGAATGTCTCACTGTTTAAAAATCACTAACCTCAACATTTCCCTATTAATGAGAGGAGAGGATAAATAAGAGAGAAAAAATATTATTACTTTACGTTCAAATGTTCCACACTTGTCACATAGATACACACAGAAGTAAGTGGTCTTATTGTCAAAATAGACTGAGTTATCAAAAAATATAACACAAATATAACAGATAATGCTTGATAATCTAGTGCCTAGCATATAACATACATATGCAGTCATGCACAGCTTAACTCCCACAATATATTTTACAAAATACAATGTTCTGTGATTTGGACATTGGGTGAACACTACATATATATATTTGTTTGTTTGTGTGTGTGTGTGTGTGTACACGTGTGTGTACACGTGTGTGTATGTATACGTAGTCACCAGATTACGAAGTCACCTTACATAAAACCCATAATTACAAATCAACTCCCATAAAGCCTATTATATTGAAAATTTGAGGCACATATATTGGTTTGTAAAAGAAATGGGTGAGTGGGACTAAGACAGCAGCACAGCCACACATCATTGCTGATACCTGTAATAATGAAGAACTTGAAAACCAATAAAACCAATCAATAAAACCACCTCAAGAGGCTTGAACAGTAGGCTGAAAACTGTGTGAATGTACTGGTAGAATGGAAGCCCATAGCAGCCCTGGGCCACACTGGCTAAAAAACATGACACCAGGTAGAGAGATTCTATGTGCTGAAGGTGAGCTGGACAGAGAATAAAAATGTCTGACAAATAAAAATCATGGTGTGGGGCCCAAAGATACCACAAGGGCTGGTGCAACATTAGAACTGCTAAAGAGACCAGCCCCAGCCTCAGATTCACAGCCCAGGGCTGAAAGCCTCCACACAGGTCAGAGGGGGCTGGAACCAGGCTGGCTAGTAATCAATGGGCCTTAGGACCCAGCAGCCTAGCAGGCCTAACAGCTGTGCATTTCAAAGAGGCCTAGGTCCAGGCCAGATGACGATCAGTGGGCCTTGGCACCCAGAAGCTCAACAGGACATAGAGCTGTGCAAGCAGAATAGATCTAGGTCTAGTGACCTGAGAAGGTGGTGAATGCGTGGACATGGCCTGGGAAGATTACCCAGACACTTGAAAAGTCTGGGAAGGTGGTGTGGGTGCTTTCAAGGTCTAGGGAGGTGATGCAGATGCGTGCATTGTTTAGGGTGGCAATACAATTGTGTGTGCCTTCTGTGGCAGTGAGTCAGGGGAGCACAAATCAGAATAGAGCAGGGTCAGGTGAGTGAACACGTTGAAGGTCATATTAAGGAGACCTTGGATGGCCAGTCAATCACAACACAGGGCAGGAAGGTCACAGAGCAGAATGTCACCAGACGGTACAAAGAAACATCAGCCCAGTCCCAAAAGAAAGAAGCTGGACAGATCAAATTATCAAGTCTCCAAGAAGCAAACCAACTCAAAAGCCTTGAATATCTGTAAATAAGACTTAAACAACAATAACCAAACAAAAAATTGTAACAACTTTCTGATGGTTTGGAGACAACAATTTCTAAACACCTCAAGAAGCAGACTATCATGGCTTCCAAACACTCCCAAAATAAATAATCAATGGATTTCACAGATGAAGAAGTCTTCCTAAAATTATCAGAGGTAGAATACAAAAGATTGGTGTACAAAACAGTGCCAGATATCAGGAAAGATATTAGACGAATTGCAGCAGAGCACAGTGAAAAAATTAAACAAGCTGCTAGAAATTCTTGAGTGGCAGTGATCTGAAATTTGACAGATTAACAATAATATTACCAAGCTTGACAACTCAATAAAAAGTCAAAGGAGCAGGATCAAATACCTGGAATGCAAAATAAGAGATACTGAAGAAAAAATAAATGACATCAACATACACACACACAGAAAAAATCATATAAAAGATTCAAGAAAAATGAAGAATCAGTAAGAGTTACATGAGATTCTATCAAAGCAAAAACATGTGAATGAGTAGAGTACCAGAACAAGGGGATATAACTGAAAACACAGAAAGAATTGCTGAATTCCCACTGACAAAAAAGTTCCCCATATCGGGATGAAAGATGAGAAGATATCCCTTCAGGATGCTCATCAAACCCAACTCTAGACAGATCCCAAAAGAAATACACCAAGGCATAATATAATCAAACTCACTAAAGCTAACAAAATGGGATATTATTAAAGCCAGCTAAGCTTAACACACACACAGCTAGTCTTAAACAAGAAATAGCCTACAAAGGGAAATCATTAAGACTAAGTTCAATTTACTCATCTGAAAGCATGCTGGCAAGAAAACAATGGGATGACATATTCAAAACCCCAAAGGGGGAAAAAAAAACCTGCCAGCCGAGAATTACATTCTCTACCAAACCATCTCTCAAATATGAAGAGGAAATTAGGACTTTCACAGATGAACAGAAGTTTAGAGAATTTGCAAAATCCAAACCAAAGTTACAAGAAACATTGAAAGAAATTATTTAATTAGAAACTCAACTACGATAAGATCTGAAAAACAGACTTGTGTATAGAAGAAAAGACTCTTTGACAGCTGCGAGGGAGGGGAGGGAGGGAGGGTGAGGGGGGAGGGTCTAGTTTAGATAGTTACTAGAAATCTAGTTGGGAGAAAGTGGTGATAGCACACATTAGAAACAAGAACAACATTAAGTGGACTTCAGCATAACTTGAGTACTCCTTCCATCTTAACTCAATACTGCAAGGATAGAGTGCTGGGGCAGGGGATGGGGGACCATGCTCTTAGGCGAATTCCAGGCCAACTGGCTCAACTAGCGTTTTGCTAAGAGAGCTCTCTGCACCCCACATTGGTGAGTGGCGTCTGGGATCTTAAAAGCTGCCAAGCTGCCATCCGAGGACACAGCAAATGGGCCAACTCAGCAGGAATGGATGCTCACCGAGGACTAAAATGGCATGTGGTAAAGACAACCTAGAAGACAGAGAGACCCACAAGAGTGGGGCCTACATCGACTTGGGACCAGAAGAACCGGATGGTACCCGGCCACCACCCGAGATAGCCACGATGGAGCTCACAGAGAGGAGTCTCACTGGCAACACAAGAATAAAAAGGGGTGCATCCTGAGATCTCCCCTAAAAGACCTCAATTGATGGTCCAGTGGTTTTGGGGTTCCTGTGAGAGCATGGCCTCCGGCCCTGATGCTGCCCTTTCCCATAAATTATAACAAAGGTCCACTCTTTGGACAGGAATGGATTGGACTTGGCAATGCAGAGTGACCATATATTAGAAGCACTTTATGGTTCTATATGTCTACAGGATATCATCTTGCTGACCTCTGGCTGGAGGAAGGGGAGTGGATGGAGAGGAGGGGAAAGGAGGCTTTTGGGAGGATGAGATATGTATGGAGCAGGGAGGAATAGTGTGCAGTCACCGGACAGGGAGAGCAGTGGAAGCTTCATATAGGTGGGCATGTAAATTTATACGGGAATGTACATTTTCACTCAGTCATGTTAAATAAAAATTAAAAAAAAAAAAAGAAACTCAAAAACATTTGACTTAACACTCAAAGATTCGGTGCTCACCAGAGCATCCAGACCGCTGGAACAGGAAATCCACAAAAGATACACAAAGCCAAGTCACAAAAAAATAGAAATTCAGAGATCTCAGCATTTAATTTACAACAATATCATATGAAAAAGAGAGACCATTTAATACACCCACGTACCTTTCAGATGGGAAGGAAGCCTAGGAGATACAAAGACATTATAGATTGGGTTACTTTTAGATTAATAAAGGGGACTATGCGAGTAACTGCAACAGAAACCTACAATTCTACATGTCAAAACATCAAACAAAATCTAAAAAAAAGCAAAACATGAAGTCTCAGCAGTTACCATAAAGAAAACCCAAAACACTGAAAGACATGAAAACACAAAGAAAAAAGACAGCACTGACAATCGAATGCAAAAGAGGAATTGTGTATAACACACACAAAAAGACATCAAAATGACAATGCTAAGCTCACACCTAACAATAATCACACTGACTGTAAGTGGTCTAAATGCACCAATAATTAAGAGACAAAGAATAGCAGGCTGGATTGATAAAAAACACATGACCTATCTATATGCTGCTTAGAGGAGACACACATTAGACTCAAAGACCCAAACAAACTATAACTCAAAGGATGTCAAAAATATATCAAGCTAATAAGATTCAAAAAGAGCACGAGTGGCAATACTAACCTCTGAAAAATAAGCTTTAAAGTTAAATCTTTAATACTGGATAAAGAGGAACACTGTATAATGGTTAAAGGCTCAATATAACAAGAGGAATAAATGTATTAAATATCCACACACCCAATGACAAGTCTCCAAAACACATAAAACAGT
Source organism: Heterohyrax brucei (assembly GCA_028571685.1). Lineage (NCBI taxonomy): Eukaryota > Metazoa > Chordata > Mammalia > Hyracoidea > Procaviidae > Heterohyrax > Heterohyrax brucei. The sequence continues at coordinate 68,729,851 of CM053151.1, forward strand.
ATCCACACTAAGAACAGAAATAAACAGCTCCGCAATAATAGTAGAAGACTTCAACATACTACTCTCAGTAAAGGACAGAACATTTCAAAAAAAGCTCAGTAAAAACACAAGAACCCTGATGGTGTAATGGGTTACATTTTGGTTTAAAGATGTGGAAGAACTAAATGCCACAATCAAGCAACTTGACCTCATAGACATATTCAGAACACTCCATCCAACAGCAGCCAAGAATATTTTCTTTTCCAACACACATGGAAAGTTTTTCAGAATTGACCACACATTTGGCTACAGAGCAATCTTTAACAAAATATTAAAATAATGCAAACTTCCTTTCAAACCATAAATCCATAAAACTAGGAATCAATAACAGAAAAAAGAAGGAAATAAGATAAAAAACATAAGAACTGAACAACATTTTGCTTAAGAACTACTGGGTGATAGAAGAAATCAAAGAAGAAATAAAGAAATTCATAAAGTCAAAAGAGAATGAAAACACACCTTACTAAAATCTATAGGACACAGCAAAAGTAGTGCTCAGGGTCATTTCATCTCAATAGATGCACACATACAAAAAGAAGAAAAGGCACAAATCAAAGAACTAATTCTTCCACTTGAACCCAGCAAAATATCCATCAGGCTCCAGAAAAAAGGAAATTATAAAAATTGGAGCAGAAATAAATGAAATAGAAAATAGAAAAGCGATTGACAGAGTCAACAAGACCAAAAGATGTTTTTTAAAAAGATCAACAAAACTGATAAGCCACTGACCAAACTAACAAAAGAAAAACAGGAGAGGAAACAAATAACCCAAATAAGAAGTGAGATGGCTGATATCATGGGAGACCCAACCAAAATAAAGAGTCATAACAGAATAATGTGAAAACCTGTACTCTAACAAATTCAAAACCTTAGAAGAAATGGACAATTTTCTAGAAAAACATCATCTCTTAAAATTAACACAAACAGACATAGAACAACTAAATAAACCTATCACAAGAAGAGATATTGAAAAGATAATTAAAACACACCCAACTAAAAAAAATCCCTGGCCTGGATGGCTTCACTGGAGAACTCTACCAAACGTTCAGAGAAAAGTTAACACCACTATTACTAAATGCATTCCGGAGCATAGAAAAGGATGGAATTCTCCCAGACTCATTGTATGAGGCTAGTATAACCCTGATACCAAAACCAGGTTAAGGCAGCACGAAAAAGGAAAATTATAGACCAATATCTCAAATCTAGATGCAAAAATTCTCAAGAAAATTGTAGCTAATAGAATTCAACAACATATCAAAAAAAATAATAATAATAATCCACCATGACCAAGTAGGATTCATACCAGGGACACAGGGATGGTTTGACATTAGCAAAATAGTTAACATACTCAACCACATAAACAAACAAACAAACAAAAAGACAAGAACCACTTAATTCAATCAAACAATGTAGAAAATTCATTTGATACAGTCTGATAACAATTAATGTTAAAAACTCTCAGCAAAATAGGAACACAAGGGAAATTCCTTACAATACACCGTAATAAGGGGTATCTACACAAAACCAACAGCCAATACCATACCAAATGGAAAGAAGCTGAAAACATTCTCCTTAAGAATAGGTAACAACAAGGATTCCTATTGTCACCACTTCTATTCAACACTGTTCTGGAGGTTCTAGCCAGAGCAATCAGACATGATAAAGAAATAATGGGCAACCAGATTGGTAAAGAAGAAGTCAAAGTATTGCTGTCGGTGGATGACATGATCCTATACACAGAACACCCAAAGAATTCACCAAAAAACTATGGACCTATTTGAAGACTTCAGCAAAGCATCAGGAGACAAGATACACATACATAAATCAGTTGGGTTCCTTCACTCCAACAAAAAGACAATCAAAGATTAAATCTCAAAATCCTTACCATTTACTATAGCCCCCATGATGATAAAATACTTAGGAATGACTCTAACCAGAGATGTAAAAGACCTGTACAAACAAAACTATAAGACTCTACTGCAAGAAACCAAAAGTGACTTATATAAATGGAGAAACCCACCTTGCCCTTAGACAGGAAGACTTAACACTGTGAAAATGTCTATACTGCTCCAAGCAATCTATACATAAATTTCAATCCCAACACAAATACAAATAACAGTTTTTAATGAGATGGAGTAATGAGTCATTAACTTCATATAGAAAAAGAGGAAACCATGAAATAGTAAAACATTAATAAAGAAGATGATCAAAGTGGAGGGCCTCAGTCTACTTGTCCTTAAAACCTATTACACAGCTGTAGTAGTCAAAACAACTTGGTACTGACACAAAAATAGACCAATGGCACAGATTTCATAAACCGAATACAACATCATCCACCTATGAGCAGCTGACATTTGATAAAGAACCAAAGGCTGTGAACTCGGGAAAAGACAGTCTTTTCAGTAAATGGTGTTGGCAGAACTGAATATCCATCTGCAAAAAAAAAAAAAAAGACCCTTATCTCGCACCATGCACAAAAACTAACTCAAAATGTATCAAAGACTTAAATATAAAAGCTAAAACAATAAAGATCCTGGAAGAAAAAATTGGGACGACAATGGAATCCCTAATCCATAGTACTAACAATCTATAAAAGAATCACCAATAACCGTCAAACACCAGAAATGAAAACAGACAATCGGGAGCTCCTAAACATCAAACATTTATGCTCATCCAAAGTCTTCATCAAAAGAGTAAAAGGACTACCTATAGAATGGGAAGGAATTTGGGACTACCACATTTCCAGTCTACACCTAATCTTTTTAACCTACAAGATACTGCAAAACCTCAACAAGAAAAAGACAAACAACCCAATTAAAAACTGGGCAAGGGATATGAAGAGGCACACCACCAAAGAAGATATACTGGATGCCAGCAGATACATGAGGAGATGCTTACAATCAGAAATCCAAAACAAAATTACAATGAGATACTATCTCACCCCAACAAAGTTCATGATAATCTAAAAAACATAAAATAATAAATGCTAAGGAGGGTGTGAGATTGGAAATCTTCTACACCATTGATGGGAGTGTAAAGTGGTACAACTACTATGGAAATCAGTTTGGCATGTTCTTAAAAACTAGAAATAGAAATACCATGCAATCCAGCAGCCCCACTCTCTGGAATACTTTCCGGAGAAATAAGGGCTACCACACAAATAGATACATGTACACCACTGTTTATGGGAGCTCTTTGCACAAGCAAAAAGATGGAAGCAACCTAGATGCCCATCAACAGAAGAATGGTTGAACAAACTATGGTTTATTCATACAATGTAATAGTAAGCAATGATAAGGGAAAATGATGATTTAGGGAAATATCTGATAATGTAGGGCCATATGGAGGAAATTACACGGAGTGAAATTAGCCAGATGCAAAAGGGCAAATATTGTATGAGACCATTATTATATGGCCACAACAAAACATTTAAGCATAGAAGAAATCAGTCTTTGATGGTAACAAGGGTGGGGTTGGAGGGAGAGGGATTTCTACAAATTAGACAGTGGTTAGGATTCAATTTGGATGTAGGCTATGACAGTACATGCTAGAAAAGAGGTACCTACAACTGAACTACTCAAAACTAAATTGTTCCCTAAATGTGGCCCAGCTCTTTGGAAGGGCAGAGTAACAGGGTTAGGGGTTTGGGGACAACATTTCAGAGGACGTCCAGACTAATTGGCATACCAAAGCTTTTTCTTTTTGTTTCTCTCTCTGGCTAAAGAAAGCTTCTGTATACCATTTCAGTGAGTGGCATTTGGGGTCTTAAAAGCTAGCAAGCTGCCATCTAGGTAGCATCAATTGGTCCCAGTCTACCTGGACCAGAGGTAAATGGAGGACATCAAGGACAAGAGGAAAATGTGAGTCCACCAGTTGGCAGGGGCCATATGGCCAGAGTCTGCTTCAGCACGGGACCAGAAGAACTAGATGGTGCCTGGCTACCAATGACTGTCTGGATGGGGTGCACAGTATGGAGCTGCTGATGTAAGGGCAGAAGGATTAGAGAGCAGATGTAGAACTCTACCAAATGACCACTCCTGATGGTCCTTTAGTCTGCAGGGTTCCCTGGGAACGGGGCCCCCTTGGACTGTCTAACCACAAACCACATCTAGCACTGAAGTCAGTTCTCCAGACAAAGATTGAACTGGGCTATACAAAACACGGAGTAAGAGTGGTGCAGAACTAACCTTTGGACTCAAATTTGTATATGAGGGTGTCCAAGAAGCTCATCGCTGAAGGCAAGATGATAGGGTGAGGGGGGACAGATGTTGATCAAATGAACATGTGACATTCTGGGTGAAAGGGGGAAATATGTTGTCATAGGAGGGTTGGAGGGGAGAGCAGTTAGAATACAAATGTGGTGATAGTTCTGGGTGTTATATGGCAAATTGATACAGATGGTAAACTTGTACTTAAACCACAATAAAGTTTATTAAAAACAAACACAAATGGGCATTATCTTATGATACACATCAAAACATCATTATTATTAATAATAAATTGTCATGTTCAAGATGTTTTATTGTAACTGATTTTTTTTTTAATATGTGGAACGGTTCACTATATACTATATAGTAAGACAAATATTGTGCTCACTCACGTTAAATACAAACTGCACCTGAATGTTTCAGTTGCTATACAGATTTGACTTAAAGACACATTTGGGAACGAAACTTGTTTGTAGTCTGGGGACTGCCTGGACTTAGGAAAGCTGTATGGGACACTGTAGTGTAGTGTACCCATATATGTGCCTGCCAACCCGATTACTTTGTATATAAGAGGCATGAGACACACGTGCTGAGTTGTGGTGTTCGTTACATCCACTTATGTCTGTTACATCTCCTTCTCAATTGTTTTAACTTTATGAGATCACAGACACATATGCAGTAGGATGTTGCCTAAATGGATATCATGCAGTGCACGACTGTATATACAGCTATACAAATGTATCACATATTTGAAGAAAATAATAATATCCTCCCAACAGATGGGCTAATTCACCTTGATGAATGTCCAGAAACCATGGTTTAAATGGTTTAAAAATTTCTTGTATTTATTTGATGTACAAAATTGTTATTGAAGATGCTAATGTCAGCAAATGGGACTGTGTAGATGGTGAGCCACAAAAGAAGAATGTCTTGGGTAGTTTATGCATAATAATAAATTTGCTACAAAATATGCCTTAAAAATATCCCTCTATTAATCCATAAAAATAAATCAAGAGCTAAAATCACTTTACTCCATTTATTTGAGTTATAACATCAAAATTATACGAGCTATACTACATCTCTATCATATAGCAGAGAAACTAAGGCAGAGGCTATGATCTTTCAGAATAACAGTGCAAATTGCAAATAAAAAAATAATAAAAGTAATAAGCTAGCTCTACATAGGCCATGAGTCGGATCTGACTCCACGGCACTTGGCTGGCTACACAGGACTAAGAGGCACTATCCATTATTCTATATACCCGTCTATCTACTCATTTAGTCTAATCTTGGAGGCTCACCAATAAGAACGCACATACTTAGTACCTATCATTAGACTATTCAAGTGCGAGAGAATGAAGTCATATTTCTAGTGTCATCCACCTAGAATGTGATGGAGCCAGGATTTAAATCAAAGCTGGCTACTTTTTAAAGGGAAAATGATAATTTCTGGTAGATTTACATTTAACTTGGTCTTAGTGATACATTTCAAATCCTTGGCTGTTTCAACTCTTTGTATTAGTTTCCATTGCTGTTACGGGGAATTACCACGAATTTAGTGGCTTAAGACAATGAAAACGATTTGTAGCTGGAGATCTGAAGTCTGAAATGGACCTCAGTAGACTCAAGTAAAAGGGCTGGAAGGTCCACAACCCTCTATGCAGGCTTTGGAGAGTAAATTGTCTTGCCTGTTATCCTCTGGAGGCTGCCTGCATTCCTCAGCTCCTGGCTTCCTTCTACCTTTGCATTTCGCGTTGTCACCTAAATCTTTCTCATGATATCTAATCTGTGGTTCTGCTTCTCTTGCCTTCCTCTTTTCCAATTAAGGATCCTTGCGATTAAACTAGGACCACTGGAATAACCTGGGAAAATCTTCCAATTTTAAGGTCAGTTTACTAGAAATGTTACTTTCATCTTCAATCTTTACTGCCCCTTTGCCATATAAAATAACATATTGACAGGTTTCAGGGATGACGAAGTATACGTCTATGCAGAACTCATTAAAAAAACAAATTCTTTGACATCAAGTCAATTTCAACTCATAGCGACCCTACAGGATAGAGTAGAACTGACACTTGGGTTCTGCAAGGAGTAGCTGGTGGATTTAAGCTTCTGATCCTTTGGTTGGCAACTGTAGATTGTGACCACTGCTTCTTTTGTCTACCACACTCATAATATGTTCATGTATTTTGTATCTAAAAATGTATATGAATCTATGTATAATTTCATTATCATCACAAGGTGATGGAAAATTAAATTGATTATCCACTTACATGGCAAAGAATATGAAATACATCGTTGTCTGAGGAAAGAATGAATAAATCAGTCTTAGAAGACATACAACCAGAAGCAAGGATGATGAAACTTCTACTCACTTACTTTGGATAAGTTATCAGGAAAGACCAATTACTAGAAATGACATCATGATCAGTAAACTTGAGGGCCAGTGAAAAAGAGAGAACCTCTTAATGAGATAGGCTGACTCAATAGCCGCAACGATGGACTCAAACATACAATGGTCATCTCAAACATACAGTGAACAAAGATTAGGCCAGTAATTCATTCTGGTAGATACAAGGTTGCTGTGAGTTGAAACTGACTCAAGGGTGACTAACAATAGCATTCTCTTTCTTGGCAGCATCCTGTTATGTTCATTAGACTAAGATTTTTAAAAATGTGATCTGTATTAGTCAAATAATTATTTTGGCTTCTCATAGTCAGTAAATAGGGACAAAATCATGGAAAAGAAATAACTTTCTTTACTATAACACATAGACTAGAATACAACACATAGACTAGAATATAACTCAAAATACCTGTTTTCTAAAAGGTCTCTAGATAAACTGCTACGAGGTTACCAAAAACTTGTTGATTACTTGTCAATGGATATTGATTATCAAAGTAAAATTCTAAAGAAATTTTCTCAACACTGAATTATGGTGATCTTTATTTACACTGATCTAGTTAACTTTGATTGGAATAGATTACTTATAAGTCAATTTAAATGCAGTCTGCTTATGTCTGCTTGACTCAGATAGATTGAGCTCAAAAGATTTTACCAAGTTATTTTTTGTTTGTTTTTCGTTGTAGCATTAAATATCCATGTGGTTTTGGTCATAGGTTACAGATTTAATAGTATGCCCCCAAAGACAAGTTGAAATTCTAACTCTTGTACCTACGACATGACCCTCTTGGGCAAGACTACTTTTCTTTCACTCTGTTAATGAGGAAATACTAGAGTGAATCCCAGATCTAATCACTTATTTGTGGTCTCTTACAGAAGGGAGAACAGACAGGAAGACAGATCTCATGTGATGATGGAGCCCAGGATTGCCAAGGATTGTAGACGGCTACTAGAAACTGAGACAAATTGAAAGGACATTTCTCAGGAGATCACATCCTGAATTAGGACTTCTAGACTCATGATACCCAAGAAAATAAATTTCTGTTCTTTAAAGTCACCAGCTTGTGGTATATATATGTTTTATATATATAGAAAGCCTGGTGGTTAAGTCCTTCATCTGCTAACCAAAAGGTCAGTGGTTCAAATCCTCCAGGCACTCCTTGGAAACTCTACAGGGCAGTTTTACTCTATTCTGTAGGGTCATCATAAGTCAGAATCACCTTGACAGCACTGGGTTGGTTTATCATACATATAATTATTTGACTGTATATATATATATATATATATATATTGACAATGTATACTTTGCTCTGGCTGCACTACCAAACTAAGACCATATGTAAACCTAGTCATTAACTCTTATTGATTGCCACGCTGGTGGCATAGTGGAGAAGAGCTACAGCTGCTAACCAAAAGATTGGCAATACAAATTTACCAGGTGCTCCTTGGAAACTCGATGGAGCAGTTCCCCTCTGGCATATAGGGTCACTGTGAGTCAGAATTGACTCAAGGACAGTGGGTTTACTTTTTGATTGATAGTGTAAATTACTAGATTACTGACCCAAATCTAGCTATTTCTTTGTGAGTGCTATGTAAAGATGGGTTACTATATTGCTCTTTCTACCATTTACTTCTGACACGAGTGTGCAATTATTAGCATAAAATATACACAACATGGTCATCTATTATGATGTCATCTTTAGATATCTCTCCTTGCCCTTTCCATACAGTGACGTTCTTAATGTTATTAGTATTATTTGCTTATACCTTTTTAATGGCTAACTGGACATAACACATCATTCTAGATATATATGGAAACCTGATGGTGTAGTGGTTAAGTGCTGCAGCTGCAAACCGTTACAGTGAACTTTACTAGTGACATAGAACAAAAGAAGTACACGTGCATGGTACAAAGGATCACTTTTTTATGTCCCTAGTCTTGGCCCACTAAGAGAATTACCAGTTTTGTCATCCCACTGGGCTTGATAAGAGCCACCCCAGAGACAGGAAGGAAAGCATCACATCAAAGGAGGACAGGCAGGAGTGAACTGTGTGTCCTTGGAACCCAGGATCCCTGCACTGAGGAGTCCCTGGAACCAGGAGACAGAGAGAAGCAGGGAGAGCTTTTGTAAAGTGGTGGCATAGAAATGATGGCAGGAGGCAGCAAGGTGGGCTTCCTGGCCTGAGGAGTGAGAAAACTGAGTGCCTTTGGGTGGAGCATTGTTGGCAGAGTGGGATGCCTCTGGGCACTCACTGGTAGAGCTAAAAAACTTGATGATACTCGCCCGGGCAGGGCAGAGGCTGAGGGCCGGAGAGCTGCGGCTGTGAGCACAGCTGAGCAGAAGCTGTCCCAGTGGAAGAACGACATACTAAACACTCCTGGAACTTCACGAAAACTTGTTACTTCTGTAATAAACTCTGTAATTGTGGATAAATGAGTCCTGTGTGGCCCTTGCCAGGAATTATGAAACCTAGCAAAGCAGTAGAGAGTGCTGTGGGTGGGATGGTTAGTGTCAGAAAAGGTGAACAGACAGAGAGAGGAGACATGGCTGACCTCCACCTCATAGGACTCAACCTTGGGCTGTTGATCTTGCTTCTCCTTTCTCCTTGTGAAGTCAGAGGAGGTCAGCCATGTACCCTCTCCCTGCCGTCTTCACCAGTTTTACAGTATGATTCCTTGGTTACTTAGTCTGAGAAGGAAGATCAATTCCTTCATTAAAAATGTGACGGAGTAGTAAAATGAAGTCCAACAAGCTTTTTTCTTAATTATGGAAATATTTTAGTAAAGTTATTTGTGTGTGTATATACATACCTGTACTAAAGAAAGTAATAAGTGTTACTTTACACTTTTACAAGGGCACTCTAAAATGGAACCAAGTACGTATTTTGTTTAATATCCCCAGACAGCAAGGAACTGGATCTTCTAGGAAACTGGCAACACGTCAGTAAATTGTTTCAAAGCAATGTGTGTGTGCACTCAGGGCTCTCCACAAAGTTAGGGAAGTGGTGGTTCCCTCGGACATCTACCTAAAACCTGTAGATTTTCTGGGCTTAGCAGCCAGTAGAAGTATGTCTGCTCTACTCCAGGCTCTTCAGAACCACATTTATAATAACCTTATAATTTGAATATTTAGCTTGATTTTTTGGTTTAAAGCAAAAAATCTTGAAGAGCAGAATCTTTGTAAAAACTATTACATTCAATGATGGATCTGTTATTGTTCTGTTACTTGATATGTTTACTTGTTTGTTTATTTTTTATAATTGGAGCATGAACAATATAAGGGAAATGTTTAAATCTTTTCCACTTGCCATAGGCTAAAGGATTCATTAACAACCTGTGTTACACGGATGGCACAACCTTGCTTGCTGAAAGTGAACAGGACTCGAAACACTTAGTGATGAAGTTCAAACCCCACAGATTTTCATGTGGATTACACCTGGGCATCAAGAAAACAAAAATCCTCACAACTGGACCAATAAACAGTATCACGATAAACAGAGAAAAGATTGAGGTTGTCAAGTATTTCAGTTTACTTGAATCTACCATCAACACCAATGGAAGCAGCAGTCAAGACATCAAAAAAAAAAAAGGCACATTGCATTGGGAACATCTGCTGCAAAAGACCTCATTAAAGTGCTGAAAAACAAAGAAGTCACCTTGAAGATGGAGGCACACCTGACTCAAGCCAAGATGTTTTTAATAACATCACATGCATGCCAAAGCTATACAATGGATTAGGAAGACTGAAGAAGATTCCATGCCTTTGAATTGTGGAGCTGAATAAGAAAACCAGGGACTGCCAAAAGAATGAACAGATCTGTCTTGGAAGACTTACAACCAGAGTGCTCTTTAGAAGCAAGAATGGTGATATTGCACCTTACCGACTTTGGGCATGTTGTCAGGACAGATCAAGTCCTGGAGAAGGACTTTGCGCTTGGTAGACAGTCAGTGAAAAACAGGAAGGCCATCAACAAGGTGGGCTGGCACAATGGCTGCAACAATGGGCTCAAGCGTAACGACAATCGTGGGCACGCTGCAGGACCAGGCAACGGGCGGTTCTGTTGTACACAGGGTTGTGTGACTTGGAACCAACAGAACAATGCCTAACAAAAACAAAATTATTGAAATAAACTCATATGTTTATTTTGTATCCATATTGCTTGACTCAAGCATATTAGGAAAGAAAACTCACTGTCTTGGTGTAATTTGTACCTAATGTTTAAAAGTGGAAGAAAGTATTCCTCAGTATTTACTTAGGTACTGACTCAAATCTGCTCTATTTTTCCTCTGGTTTTAAATCATGTCTTTTAATTCAGGAGCAATGTAATCTAATAATTCTTCCCAGCCTAAAGAAGAAAAACTATTTTCATATTAGAAAAATTTCTCTATACTGTATAAACTTATTCCTAAGAGCTGTTTCTTTAAGGGTCCAGTCATTCTCTGGAAATAATGGCCTAGAATAATGGGCCAGAATCCTATAAGACCTGAAAGACAGACCAATATCCATGTACAAACAAGTCCTAGACTGTAAGTGATCACTCTGAATCTTTATACACATATGGCTCACTTAATGATTACAAGGCATCATTGGGAAAAAAAGGATTTAAAAGGATTGTGAAATGATTTAGCAGGAATCTGTAGAGCTTGGTACATAAACACACAGACCAGTGCTTCTGAAACTTTAACTTTCTTTTGTTTACTCTCACCACCAAGGAATGTTTCTGGACACACATTTCCTGATATCTTCCTCTCCTCCATGGATTTGTAACATCACGGACTTACTGTGTATCAGTTTATATGCAGTGGCCCTTTGGAGGCGTACCAGCCATTGCAACATCCAAGATGCCATACCTCAATAAGAGCAATTTTTACATCTTTGGACATGACAGTGCTGCCATCGAGAATACACAGCATACAGTGACAATGACAGAAGAGGCTCAGCAAGCTGTTATTCAAAACCCTTTATTTCACTGACAAATAACCTGAGATACAGATAAGGAAATTGATTTGTCTATAAGGGTACATATTTAACAGAGCATATGAAGACAACAAAAGAAATAGAAGACATAGAAGTTGGTCAACTTGCTTTTACACACAAATAATATTGATCAAAACACAAAGCAGCTTGGAAAGGAAATAAAATAAAATAAAACTGTAACATCCGCTTGATGACTAAGTGCATGATGTGTAACACACCCGAAACCTTATAACTTAGTCTGATATTTTGACAGAGACAAACCATAACATTAATTGATCATTCAAATGCTAAGTATTACATTTATGATAATTCATGGTAGAAAAAATATCTTTAAAGAAGAGCTTAGGCACAGAGACTTAAAAATTCCAGTAGAAGGCGAGGCTTGTTTAAAGGTCAATCATTCGTATGCTCTTGGTATTTTTCCAGAGTTAGAGCTTGTTCAACAAAGTAAGAAGTTCACAACTGTCAGATGCTGGCATTTTAAAGGGTAAAAGACATCTTTATAAAATACTAAGAACAAAAACCTTTCATGTACAAAACATATTAAATATCATCAAGAAGAATATTATGTTTTTATCTTTCAATCTATTTATGAAAAAACTATTTCCTACCTTACTAGACAGTAAAATGAATAAAAGCAAGTCATAATCAGAAATTAAAGCGACATTTGAAATAGATGTCTTCACATTTCTCGATCTCGGTGACTACAAAAAATGTTCAGCCAAAAGAGATTATCATTAACATCAATTCCTTAAACTATGTGATATTGTTATATGTCTGGTTATAAAGAGAGAAAAAATAAACTATGTCCCTTAGTCATAGGGAGAAACTGTTTGTATGTATCCCTAGTTGGGAACACTATACCATTAATTAAAACCAGCCAGATTCACTTCATCCAGTGAAATATTCTATATCACATCACAATTTATATTTTATTTTTAATATATTCCTAAACATGTTAGGAATATCAAACCAAAATCCGACCCCACTGAGTTAATTCAGTCTTGTAGTGTTTGTATAGTCATCCTAATAACGTGTATCTCATCAGGAAAACATAACAGTTATAATGTTGTTAGGTGCCATCAAGTCAGTTCTGACTCATAACGACCCTATGTAAAACAAAAAGAAATGTGTCAGGTCTAATGCCACCCTCACAATTGTTGCTGTGCTTGAGCCCACAGTTGTAGACACTGTGTCAATCCATCTTTCTGAGGGTCTTCCTCTTTTTCCTGACTCTTTACCAAGCATGACGTTCTTCTCCAGGGACTGATCACTGCTGATAACATGTCCAAAATAAGTGAGACATACTCTCATCGGCCTTGCATTCTGGTCATATGTCTTTAAAGACTGACTTGTTTGCTCTCTTGTCAGTCCACAGACTGTTCAATCTTCTTACCCAACACCAGAATTCAAAGGCATCAATTCTTCAGTCTTCCTTATGCATCATCCAGCTTTCATAAGCATATGACGTGACTGAAAAAACGCTGTGGCTTGAATCAGACACACCTTAGCTTTCTTCAGCGACTTCTTTGCTTTTCAATGTTTTAAAGAGGTCTTTTGCAGCAGATTTTCCCAATGTAATGCTGCTACCATGGGTACTGATTGTGGATCCAAGTATAATTAAATCTTTGACAACTTGAATGTTTTCTCTGTTTATCTCAACACAGCTTATTTGTTCAGTTGTAAGGATTTTTGTTTCTTTATGTTGAGGTATAATCCATACTAAAGTCTATAGTCTTTGATCTTCATCCATAAGTGCTTCAATTCCTCTTCATTTTCAGCAAAGAAGATTCTGCTATCTGCACAGTGCAGGTTGTTAACAAGTCTTTCTCCAGTCCTGATTCTATGTTCTTCTTCATGTAGGCCAGCAGTTTGTATTATTTGCCCAGCATACAGACTGAATAGTAGAGTGAAAGAACACAAGCTGGACACAAACCTTTTCTGACTTTTAACTGTTGTTCTGACAGAAGGACTGATTGTTGATCTATGTAAGAGGTCTGGCTATTAACATCTGCAAACTTAATAGTTCTTAAGCGTTTTGTACCTCATTGCTGAATATCACTGTGGTCGCCTTTGAAGTACTTCTCTTGGAAAGCATGCACCAGGGCCACTGCCTAATCTATTCTTCCAACCAGTTTTGGAACTCTGTCTGGAATGGCCACTGTGCACAGTGCCACAGTGACAAGTGCGTGAACTTAAATTGCATAGTTGTCTATAAGCGAGTTTTTAGCCAGTAAACAAGTAACTGTGCTGGAATACCCTCCCTGCTCACCTGATCTGGCCCCCAGTGACTTTTATCTTTACCCAACAATAAAGGAAGTATTTGAAAGGAAGACATTTTGCTGACACTCAGCACTCAGGACATCCGGGGTAATGTGATGACAACTTGATGGCCATTGCAGTAAAAGCATTCCCAAACCGCTTTGAAGGGTGAACTAGGCACTGGTGTAGGTGCATGACTTCCCAAGAGAAGTGCTTTGAAGATGACTGTAGTGCCGTTCGGCAATGACGAATATAGCACTTTTTCTAGGAAGAGTTTGTGAACTGAGTTGGTAGTCTTTCACGTTCCTTACAAGTGCGACTAAGTGTTCTAGAATTTCTGTTTTTCACAGTGGATATAATTTTCAATGGCACTTGGATGGCTAGCGTAATTTATTATGATCCACATAGTCAAATGTCTTTGTATAATTAAAATATTAAATAAAAAACAGGGAAACTTTTTTTTTTTTGGATTCTCTGTTTTTTACTAGGCTCCATTTGACTTCAGAAATGCTATCACTCATTTCACATCCTCTTATGAACCAGGACTGAACTTCTGGCAATTCCCTGTTGATGCACTGCTGCAAGCCTTTTGAATGATCCTCAGTAAAATTTCACTTGAGTGTGATATTAATGAAATCGTCTTTGGAACAGGCAAAAATATGGATTTCTTCTAGTTAGTTGGCCAGTTAGCTGTTTTCCAAATGTCTTGGCGTAGATGAATGAGCATTTCCAGACCAGCATCCATTAGTTGAAACATCTCCATTGATACTCCATCCATTCCTGACGTCTTGTTTTTCACCAGTGCCTTTAGTGCAGCTTAAACTTCTTCTTTCAGTACTAGAAAGAAGGACCCCGTGGTCTACTTCTGAAAGAATTAGACACTAAAAGTAGTGGTGGTAGAGAATTATAATAGGGAGTCCCCAGACGGTGCAAATGGTTCACACACTAGGCTGCTAACTGATACATTAGACATTTGAGTTCAGCCAGAGGCACTTAGGAAGAAAGGCCTGAAGATCTTCTTCTGAAACATTACGAGTTAAAACCCTGTGGTTCACAGAGCTACTTTGACACACACGAGGTGTCTATGTCAACGTTTTGTAAATTTACCACTTGGTACATAGTTCGTTTACAACATATTGGAATTTGCAAATAACATTGTAGGGTAGTAGACAATGAATATAGGAAGAACTCCAGAATAACCATTTTCAGACAATAATGCAGTTCAGTGGAACTTACTTCAGGAGGTTGAAAATTTGTATTAATATTTGAAAATTTTCATATTCCTTCTAAACTGGGGTACCTTTTCTTGGAATAAGTAAATATTAATATTTAATTAAAAGTCAGCATTTTCCTTACTTTTGAGGAATCACTGACTTGAAACAGAAAGACACTGAGTACACGAACTTCACTTTCTATTTAGAGCAATAACCAAATTGAGCAGATTGTGACATAGCTCTTTATCAGCCAATGATTAGCAAGCACTGGTGGAAGCATTTTAACACAGAAAAAAACAAACTAAATTGTTACATGTACTGAATCAAGAAAGTAAATCAAAGCAAAAAAGAAGGTATCAAAAGCTAACACTGGTATGACAACCGATTAACAAATCTTTTGATTCTTACTATGTTTTTAACACTTGTATAAATGGGTATATTGGGGCCATACATTTTTGCTACATATTGCTAAAGAAATAAGTCCCTTACTCATTCTACATCATAAGGAACCATTAGTCCATTTAATACAGTTTTTCTCCTACTGCCTTCTGCATATCACACATTTTAACATGAAGTGATGAATTTTACCCCAATGACAAGGATTCTTTTCTCAGTATTCTAAATTCATGGTGGAATGTCTGCTAATGGATGAATATTGAAGCCTAATAAAACAGGAAAGTTTGGAGGAGGAGTCAGAAATTCTAAAATCTTTTTGAATACACATAACCCAAGATGCATTATACGCTTCTTAGCAATGAGAACTTACCTAACATTTAATATCTCCCATTACATTTTTATACCAAGGAGTTACAAACTGGGCCATTAGCAGTCATATCTCTTAACACATCCAAGTACACGTCACCTTTGCCCTGCAAGTGTTGGAGATTCTTCTCAAGTTTTCCTTCTACGTGACTTGTGTCTAAGGAATGGTTCCCTATCCCTGTCTGCAAACGGCCAACAGTGCACAAAGGTATTTTCTGTAAGGCATCTCAAAGCAGACAGGGCAAGTCATGCTGTTCTTTAAACAGCTTCTACTCACATTCTATTTCACTAAGCTTTCTCTTTCCTGAAATGATTAACAAATCCTGATAGCATGTTTACTTATAAACAGCAAACATTTTACTATTCACTTAAACAGAAATGGAAATGGACATGGATGAAAAAATAAGGGCAATTTCTCTGCCACTGATTTTTTTCCTGAGGACCTCGAGTTCATTAAAAACAAATGAAAGTCACCATCTCAATAAATATTTGATCATGTTACTAAGCCTGTCACTTCCAATCTTTTGTTTGCTCCACTGAAGTAGTTTTAAGAATACTTAGAGAAGCCATGAAAAGATTATAACTATTTAATTCATTATTATTATGATGATGATAAAGATATTATTTCTGTAGTGCTTTAAAATTTGCATAACATTTTCTCTCACCCACCAAATACCTAAGAAAGTGTATCTCTGAGCCTAGAAATACATCAGCAAACAAAACAAACAAAAACCCCTCCACTCCTAAATGTTATATTACACAAGGGGAATGTAGTCTGTGAGCCAGACAATGTAGATAAAGAATACACAAGTCACATTACATGACAAAAAGGTGATGGATGTCATGAAAGAGAAGGAGGAGTGGAGAGAGGTTTTATATTTTTGTATTTCACTAGTTTTTTCCTCAGGCTAAACTGTGTCTTTAAGGTGTTGTTGAGTTGGGCTCCATCCCTGGATCCCTCCTGACAATGTGTCCAGAATATGTGAGACAAAGTCTCACTACCTTTGCTTCCAAGAAGCATTCTGGTTGTACTTCTTCCAGAACAGATCTCTTTTTTTTTTTTTTTTTTTTTTGGCTATCCGTGGCACGTTCAGTATTCTTCTCCAACAGCACAATTACAAAGATGTCAATTCTTCTTCTGTCTTCCTTATTCGTTGTCCAGCTTTCATGTGCGTGTTATGTGATTGAAAACATCATGGCTTGGATCAGGCCCACCTTAGTCTTCAAGGTAGCATCTTTACTTTTCAGTACTTTCAGAGGTCTTTTGCAGCAGATTTTCTCAATGCAATGCATCTTTCGATTTTTTGACTCCTGCTTCCATGGGTGTTGATGGTAGAACTAAGTAAAATGAAATCCTCGACAACCTCAATCCTTTATCCATTTATCACGACACTGCTTACTGGTCCAGTTGTGAGGATTTTTGTTTTCTTGTTGTTGAGGTGCAATCCATACTGCAAGCTATGATCTTTGATCCTCATCACTAAGTGTTTCAAATCCACTTAACTTCCAGCAAGGGGACACTGCATAGATTAAAGTCAGGTCAGCTGTGCATCAGAGTTGTATCCTTTCACCATAACTTTTCAATCTATATGCTGACCAAATAATCTGCTAAACTGGACTACATGAAGAAGAACAAGGTATCAGGATTGGGGGAAGGGTCATTAGCAACCTGCATTAAGCAGATGACATAATCCTGCTGGCTAGTAGTGAAGAGGATTTGAAATATGCTAACTCAGTGGGCAAGAATTCCAAAAACACAAGAAAAATCACTTGTCACAAGGTAGTATTAGCATGATTATCTGGAAACAGCTTGATGTACAAGTCACTTTTGTTTCACTGGGTTTCCATTACCTTGATGAGTAGACAAAGGTTATAAATCTGGCCTGGAGTCTTGGGGGCTCAAAAAATATGAGTATCAGAAAACTGAATGCAAAATAAATTCATTGTTGTTGTTGAGTGCTATTGAGTGACCCCATGTAACAGAGCAGAATTGCCCCCATGGAATTTTCTTGGCTGTAGGAACACTAGTGGCTTAGTGGTTAAGTGCTTTGTTTGCTGACCAGAAGATTTGCAGTTCGAATCCACCAGGTGCTCCCTGGAGACCCTATGGATCAGTTCTACTCTGTCCTATGTAGTCAATATGTCAGAATCAGCTTGATGGCACTGGGTTTGGTTGTTTTGTGTTTTTCAGGAAACCCTGGTGGTGGCAAAGTGGTTAAGCGCTACAGCTGCTAACTAAAAGGTTGGAGGTTCAAATTCACCAGGTGAGTCTTGGAAAATGTAGAGGCAGTTCTTCTCTGTCCTACAGTATTGCTATGATTTGGAATCAACAGCAGTAGGTTTCAGGGTTTGATAAGCTTTATAGAAGCAGATTTCAAGGTGTTTCTCCTAAGGAGCTGCTGGACAGGTTCCAACCACAACCCTTTTGGTTAGCAGCCAAGTTCTTTCACCAGTTTAACACAAATAATATCAATTTTTGAAATTTCTTATTATAAATTGATACAAAATACCAATGTACCAACCTAGAATAAGAAATTAGATTTTCACACGAAATATATATGCACAACATTCAAGCATAACAGATAATCAAGGTGATATATATAAAGTATATCTGAAGTGGCATTATCAAACTCAAACCCACTGCTTTGAGTTGATTCTAGCTCATAGTGACCTTATAGTACTTGGTAGAACCACCCTATAGGGTTTCCAAGAAGTGCATGGTGGATTCAAACTGCCGACCTTTTGATTAGCAGCCATTGCATTTAGGACTATAGCACCAGGGTTTCCAAAATTTCATTGGATGGAAAAAATTACGGGTTTTTCCCAACTTGTGACAGGGTTCCATTTCAATGATAACTGCATTGTAAGTTGATACTGATTTAAGTCTTTTTTTTTTTTTTTTTTTAGTTTTCATTATTATTGCCTTTTGTGATTCACATTTTTATAAATTCAATCTTTCATTTGTATGGTGGTTTGAAAACATTATATCTGACAATGAAAACATCAGAAAATTACTCACTGCAACATTGCATTAGTACATATTACTAAAGCTAAAAAGACGAAAACTGAAACAAAACCTTGCCATTGAGTGGATTCAGACTCATAATGACCCTAAAGGACAGATTAGAACTGCCCCACAGAATTTCCAAAGAACACCTGGTGGATTTAAGCAGCCACAGCATTTAACCACTATGCCACCAGGGTTTCTAACTATTGATAAGGCATATCAAAAAAAAAGTTCTAAGCACAGTTCACTGTAACTTGAATATGCCATAAGTCAGGGGTTACTTGCACTAATTTCTACACCAATAAATTACTTCTATTGTTTGGAACTTTATACAGATGGAATTATGTATTTTTTACTCTTTTGGTTCTGCCTTTGGTCAATTTTTTTTCATGAGGTTTAATTATATATCAGTATGTAGCAGTAGTTTGTTCAGGTTAATGCTGTACTCATTGCATGGCCAAGCCAAGTGCCGTCGAGTCATACCAAAATTTATCTTGTTTCACTGTAGAAAGATACATGGATTATTTTCACTTGTTGGCTATTACTGATAGTTCTCCTATAAGCCCTATAATTTTTGGACATTCTACATATACATATTTCTTATATATATGTTCCCAAATTGGAGTTTCTAGTTATAAGGCAAATGTATTTTAGCTCTAACATACATCCTCAAGTTCTAATACTTAAGATATAAATTAATGCTATCACCAACACTATATGACAGATAGCTCCAGTTACTTCAATACTTTCTATTGTTAGTTTTTCTTTTTTCAATTTAGTCAGTCTAGTGGATGAGTAGGGATAATTCTTCGTTGTTTAATTTGCATTTATCTAACTATAATATGAATTTTTTGTGCGTTTATAGGAAAATTCAGTATTCTCTTATGTGAATAGTTAAAACATTTTTCTAATTTTCTATTGGTTGTTTGTCTTTGGCTTATATATTTTTAGGAAAATTTAGTGAATGAAAGATACATATAATTTACCTTAAAGCAAAGATGAGAAAGTGAGGGGGATTTAAACAAGGAAACTAAATTAATGGAAATGGAACAACCAGCACAGACATAATGAGACTGTTGGTGCCTTGTGAAAAATGTAAGCGGCGTCACTGAATAAGACAATGAAAAATTGTTAAACAGAAAAAATTTGCCCTGTAAACTTTCACCAAAACAAAATGTTACAATCAAATGTATATATATAAAAGAAGGTGTCCTTCACTCCCAGTTTGCTATTTAAAGAAACATTTTTATTGACCTCTAGGTGAAAGTTTACAACTCAAGTTAGTTTGTCATACGAAAGTTGAGACACGCGTTGTTATGTGACTTAGATTGCTAATCCTATAATATGACAGCTCCTTTATCCTAACCCTGAATTTCCTGCGTCCATTCAACTCGCTGCTATTCCTTTCTGCCTTCTCATCTTGCCTCTGGACAGAAGCTGTCTTGCATATACTTGAACTAAGGTCACAAGTATCATTTTGTGTCTTACAGTCCAGTCTAGGTCTGAAGAGTTGCCTTTGGGGATGGGTTTATTTCTGGGTTAAGAAAGAGCCCAGGGGCTATGTATTCTGCTGGTCCTTCAGTCTCAGAACTTTAAGTCTGGTCATTGGAATTTGAGTCCTGCGCCCTACTTTTCTCCTGCTTTGTCAGAGACTTTGTCGTAACGTGAGTACTCAAGGCCAGAAATACTGATCCATGATTTGGGCAGACTCAGCAATGGAAGCACAGTAGGCACAGTCATACTAGCTTTATTCGTGCAATGATGGCAGGCAGGCACAGCATTTGGCAGTTCCAACTGCCTTGTAGCCCAGTGGCCTTATTTACAGGCTTAAACAAAGGTGGCTGGTAGCCAGATACATGAGTATCAAGGTTATAAACAAGTTATGTAAATATTGCTGAATGGCAGTGGGAAGGCTTTCTCCCAACCAAAAGGCCTTGGCTGTTGAATCACTCTCAGCTGGAAGGCCTAGGCAAAACAACCTTCCATAACCCCACAGACTCTCTGTTGGGGTGCTGTCATTGGTGGTAGCCAGACACCAGCTAGTTCTTCTGGTTTCAGGCTTATGGAGGCTCTGGTTTATGTGACCCCCTTTTTCTGTTGGGCTAATATTTTACTTATATCTATGGTATTCTTTTTTCTTCTTTGTGTCAGGTGTGTTGGGACCAACTAATGTATGTTAGATAGTCATGTGTTTTCTGTCTCTTAAGCATGAAAGGAAATTTTAAAATTTTCTATTGTTGCATTTATCAATATTTTTCCTTATGACTAATTCCTTTTATGTCCATCCCTATTCTAGAATCAGCTACTTAGTTTTTACCAAACAACGTTACATGAATCTGATTTGAAGAGCACTGAGAATCCAATCCCTCCAAATTTCTCACTTTATTAAATCTTCCAGCCCATCAACATGATATATCCATTTGTTCACACTTTTCTGTAGTTCTTCTCAAAAGTAGTTTGCACCATTCTATGTGTTATTTTGTGCCATTAAGTTGATTTTGATTCATAACAACTCCATGTGACAGAGTACAACTGCCCCATAGGATTTTATGATTATAATCTTTATGGAACCAGACTGCCAGGTCTTACTACTCCAGAGCCACTGGCTGGATTTCAGTTGCCAACCCTTTGGTTAGCAGTCCAGAACTTAACAATTTGTGTTACAGGGCTCTTGTGTACAGGTACTTTAAATCATTGGTAGATTTATATACCAGTATTATTATTAATTTTATTTATTTATTTGCTGCAAACTACATCAATTTCATACCCCCTTCATTAGATTTTTTTTTGATAGGATATTAAACTATAGTTGATTTTGTATCCAGTATATGAACAAATTGTCTTATAAATTTGGTAGTAATCAGCTGAATCTTTAGTTCTGATTAGCTAAGGGTTGTTTTGTTGTTAATTGTCTTTTTATCATGAATGTCTTATTTGAAAAAAAATTACCTTTATTTGTCTATCACTGTTGTTAGGTGCCTGTCATAGTCTATTCTGACTTCACGTCAATCTGTTAATGTGATCATTTGTGTAGATTAATATGAAAAAGTAACACCAATCCTGGATACATGTAGTAAATCTGACCAAGATTGGATTTACATAGTAAATCTGACTTGGTCATGCAGTATTGTTTTACTTACAGGCTGTGATTAATAATTGTGTTATAAACATTTTGTAAGCATTCTTTTATGTTTTCATTGTTCATATATGTTATTGTATTTTATTTACTAATACCAATGTACTTTATAACGTGTAGTATCTGCCCAACATGCTACAAAAGAGATTGTCCTGTAATGTTCTTTCCTTGAGAATCTGTATAAGATTTTTATAACAAGAGCACATCTCCTTCTCATTTGTCAATGTGGTTAGTGTCCAAAGGCTAAATCATTATGTGGAAATCAGCTTTATGCAACAATGGAGGATTTTTTATTTTGTTTTCAGACCATTTATCTGTCTAAGCTGTTTTGTACTTAGAAAACGTAATCACAGAAATAATAACAACTAAGATTTACTGATGTGCTCATCACTACAATGAGATCTGAGTTAATTCCAACTCATAGGGACAATGTAGGACAGAATAGAACTGCCCCGTAGGGTTTTTAAGGAGTAGCTGGTAGAGTCAAACTGTGGACCATATAGTTAGTAGCCAAGCTCTTAATCACTGTGGGCCCAGGTGTGGCTTATTCCTCTGCTGAGAAGGAGGTTTGGAGGAGACAAAAGCTAGATAATGCCAGGCTGTGCTCTGTGAGTAGATAGCCAATGGCTTTACCACTTTAATACTTTCACTTGTCTCTTGTGCTGGGTCAGAGCTTCTGTCTAGAAGCTGCCTCCAGGGCTTCACTCCCACTCTGCATACCCTGTGTTCATGATATGGGAGCTTGCTTTGCCCTCAGGATCAAGGCTCTGAATCTCCTTCCAGAGTTCAGGGAACCTGGCCTGGCCCTTGGCTCTACCAAGGCCAAGGCTTCAGGCCTGGTTTAGCTCACTTTGTGATGTGATTTGAACTCACAGGCATTTCTTCAAAATGCCTTCTCTGATGTCTTTTTCTTTCCTCCCTTCCTACCCCTTAGCAATTTTTAGTTGCAAGACCCTATGCCACTCAAGAGGCAGGAACCCAGAACACAAGCCTGCTGGCTCTTTGCTGTCTGTGTATCTACCTAAGGCCATAGCCACAGTGTAGGCCAACTCCGCAGGGCCACCGGATGTCATACCTGGTTAGCAAGAGACAGCAGAGGGCACTGGACAGCATGCCCCAAATTCCTGGAGGCGACACGGAGACTTTCTGCAAAGGAAGAGATGCTCTGCAGCCCTTGCCACCATGTCCATCATGTCACCTCGTTTATATGCAAAATAGTTGACAGTAGATTTTTTACTATAGTTGCAAATACAAAATGCCTGACAATGAGATAGTTGATAATGAGGTGTGGATATATGTGGATTTCATAAGACAAAGCAAGACTTTTTTTTTCTTTTTTCTATTCTGTGGCAGAACTTTTCTATGATTTATTTAACTTAAAGATCGGTGAACTACTCAAATCTTGATTTTTGTTTATGAAAAGATGTTACTTTACAGATTCATGTTGCCTAATATGCACATCACAATGAATTATTCGTATTTTCTTCAGTCTGACTTAGTAAACTGTGTTATTCTAGATTTTTTCTGTTTTTTCTAAAATTTAATATTCACTAACATAAAATGGATTGTATGTCATCCTTTTATATTTTACGACTTTACTATTTGTTCTTTTTCCTGATTATCTTCTGGAAAATCTTGCCAAGACTTTACTGAAACTGAATCTGTTCAAAGAACAAGTTTTTGTCTTTTTTAATTGTCTCTAAAGTTTCTTTTGCATTTCATTATTCTTTCCAATTTTTATTATTTCTTTAATGGGCTTAATTTGATTTTTTCTAGCTTATTGACTTAGCCATATTAATTTTAAGTCTTTCTTCTCTGCTAATACATGCAATTAATACTATATGCTATTTCTTTTTCATGTTTTAAAATGTTATACTTTCATTCTAATTATATTTAACTTATTTTTCCAATTTCCATGTTTTTGCCTCTAGATTATAAAGAGTGTGCTTCCATTTTGTTCAAAATTAGGGATATTTGCTATCATTTATAACTTAGGAATTTCTGCCTTACTAGGTACCTGATTTCAATTCTTTAAAATTTGTTAATGCTCGATATTTGCTCTAGATTATTTATTTTCTTAAATACTTCATGAGTGCATGAAAATTATACATACCCTAGTGTTATTCAGTACAATGATCTATATATTACTAATAAGGTCATTTTATTTGTTTATTTATTTATGCAAATCTTTCTCTTCCATTTTGAACTTTTCTTTGTTCCTTCAATTACTGAGAGGAGTTACAGTCTTCCACTGTGAAGTACATTTTGTTTGCCTATTAGACCTGTGAATTTTTGCTTCATATGTACTTGTAGCTGTAATTTTAGTTACAAATCAACTTAGAAACATTACACACTCCTGATAAACTATTCTATTCTTTTTAAAAGCCCCTTTGTATCTTCAAGGCTCTGAATGTGTCATGCCACTGTCTCCATGCCAGCATTGTTTCTGCTGAGAACTCTGAAAAAATCCTACAAGGTTTCCCTCTGAATGCTAGCTTTGCTTTGAGTCTTGCTGCCTTTAAGAGTTTCTGCTTATGTGCCATTTTGTTAAGCTTGATTATAATATGTCTTAGAGTCTTTATTTTGAGATCTATATTGAGTGATGTTCCTTATGCATCTTGCATATCTATATTCATTTCCTTTATAATTTCTGGGAAGCTTTTTCTCAGCAGCTCAGCAACAATTCTCTTCATGTTCTCAGGTTTCTTGCCCTGTTCAGGAAGTCCTATTAATCCTAGATTGTTCCTCTTAATAGAGTCCCACGTGTTTCTTAATGCTTCTTCATTTTTCTTTTTTCTGATTTCTCCTCACAGATGTTGGAGGCATTAGCTCTGTCTTCCAAGTCAGAAAGTCTGTTTACCATTTGTTCCATTCTGCTTTCTTGGCTTTGAATGAAAGTTCCTAGGTCTTTGATTTTGTTCTTGATCTGTTGGATTTCAGAGTACTGGTGTTCCATCAGATCGAACAGCTTGCTTAATTTTTCATTTTGCTCTGCTGCATTTTGTATAGTGTCTAGGAGTGCTCTGTATATAATCCTTTTGTTTTCATCTTCTGATAGTTTCAGAAAGGTTTCTTCATCTGGGATGTTCTTTGGTGCTTTTTTTGGGGGGGGAGCCCTTCTGAAGCCATGGATGATTTCTTAGTTATACTTTTCTCCAGAGTTTGTTGCCTTTTGGCCATCATGTGAGTCAATAAAAGCTGAAAGACTTGCTGTGAGGATATACTGCAGTTTTGTCTCCAGGCCACCTTAAAATGAAAGGTAAAAAGTATCTGATGACTCCCAAAGTCAGTCAAGTTTTCAGGTTTACAGGTCTCTCTTCCCAGCTGGCAAAGTAAGCACCTCTATATCAAACTCCAGATATTATAAGCTAGTTCAAAATACAGAAAGGCTACAACCCTGCTGGCCTCTACTGCTGGGCCCCAGCTGTAGGTGACACTGTGTAGAATACTGTTTTTCTGCAATTCAGGCTGGCTGGGACCAAAAGAGAGGCCAAAGTACCTAGATGCACAGAGTTGACAGCCTCTGTTGCTGGGCCCCAGCCGTAGGCAACTCTGTGTAAAATATGGCTTTACTGCTGGAAAAGTGCTCTCCCCTGTCCAGGTACTGCCTCCCAGCCTAGGAACTAAGGCCAGCTTGGGCCTCCATATGGGTGTACACTTCCCAATGGAACAAGATGGCATCCTGCCCAAGCTTGCAACCGCCTCAGTACTGGCTACCATATGGCAGAGACGGAAAGAGATGCCAAAGATGCCGAGATGCAGAGTCCCAATCTGGGCTCTCAAAATACGACAGTTTTGCTTGCTGATCCCACCAGCAGCGTGTCTGAGATTAGCGGCTAGTCAAGTCCCAACTCTGCCTGCCAGCTAAGAAAGAGAAAAAAAATTTTAAATGGTGAGTTACCTTTGGTCCATGAAAGCCCACACTCGCCAAGAGTAGGGTCAGCAAAAGAGAGGAGGTTGTGCATCAGTGTATGAAGTCCTAATTAACAGCCCTATGCCACGTCCTAGGGCTCACTAGGTGTCCAGTTCAGGTCTTGGTTTCCAGAGGGACTTAGGGAGATGTGTTTTGTCTGCCATCTTGACCCTACCTTCTGATTCTAAAATGCTTGAACAAAATTTTATTTGCAGTCCAACCTACTAAGAAAGGTTTGATTTGGCTAATAGTCTAAAGTAGTTCAAATGGTTAAGTGCTCAATTACTAGCTGAAAGGTGGCTGTTTAAACTTACTCAGAGGAGCCTCAGAAGACAGTCCTTGCAGTCTGTTTTGACAGGTCACAGCCTGAAAAACTCTAGGATACAGTTTTAGTCTGCTCATATCTGGGTGTTGTAAGTCAGAATTGATCGATCCAACAACAATGAATAACAACCACGATGTTCTGAAAGTCAAATATAGGGACAAAATCTTTCATCCCCCCCCAAATCAAGTAGCTCTTAACTTTTGTTACTATTGGCATAAATAGTTTGCTAGCCACTTTTTATGCCTCTAGATCTCATTGGCAAGGTATTATTCTGATTCTAAGGCATTTAGTGTCAAGTTGAGTCCCTTTTGAAATGTGTGAAGATCAGCAGAGCAGAATTAGAGTCTCATTGTTGTGTAGGTTGAGCATTCTATTAGGTGATACTTCCTGGATGTCATAGTTTTGTAATGTGTGTCATATATGTATATGAATTTCTGTGTGATAAGGCTGATAAGCATAATTACAGCTTTCCTGTGTGATAGTTAGAGGATCCTGAATGGTTTGTTTTGTAAGGGATCCTGCAATAAGTTATATCTCTAGTTTTCATTGGCACACTGTCATGCCACAGGTTAGTAGTGCCACTGTGCCATTAGTCCCATTGGTAGATTGTATTGCCAGAACATATTTCCCAAATTCCATGCTACCAACCAAAAATTTAAATACACTCAACTAGTAAGCATGCATTCCAGTGCTGAAAACATATGCCATCAAAAATGTTTCTTTTTTAAATGAATATTTGGTAATGAAAGGATAATTTTCACAGTACCAATGACAATCTAGATTTTCTGATTCCAGGCTTTATCAGTCAGGATTCTTCAGAGAAACAGAATTGATAGGAGATGCAAATACACCTATACACATTTATGTAAAGAGATTTAAGGATTGGCTTTGTGATTACGGGGACTAACCCAACCAAACAAACAAAAACGTAGTATCATGGAGTCCATTCCAACTCAGACTTAAAACCGCAACAAGCCCACTTCAGAGGAAGGCCAGCTGGCTGGGAACACAGGTAGGATGTCCATATTATATTTTTGAAGCAGAATTAATTCTTTTTATGGAAACCTCAGCTTTTGATTGGAAAGGTTTTAAACCGAGATGAGGGCCATTCACATTATTGAAGATAATCTCCTTTACTTAATATCAACTAATTATAAATGTTAATTACATCTACAAAAATATCTCCCCTGAAAAGAAGTATTTGTCTGAGATCTATTATTTGATCAAAAACTAAATGTAGTTCAAGCCAAAATGACACATAGAATTAACCATCATACAGACTTTCAACTGGTTTGATAAGTTTCATTACACAATACCAAATTTATAAAATATTTTCCCTAGATTTCATGACTAATTGTGGCTTTTTTTTTTTTTTTTTTTTTTATTCCAGATTATGGCAGTATTTGAAACCCCTGGTGATGTAGTGGTCATGAGTTCAGCTACCAACTGAAAATGTCAGCAGTTTTAATTCATTAGCTGTTCCTTGGAAACTGTATGGGACAGCTCTACTCTGTCCTATAGGGTCTCTATAAGTCAGAATCAACTCCATGGCAACACATACAGCAATATTTGCTCGATAATATTATGGAAGGTAATAATTCAAATAAACACTCTATTATACTGTCATATACATGGATGTGAAAATTTAACAGTTCTGGCTGACTTTACTGAAAAGTAACTGAAGAAACTGGTAAAGTCCTTTTTCAATAATAATCACATTGTCTTACTTTTAACAGAATGTTTTCTTGACTGAAAACAAGCTGCTTTTGTTCTGTGATTAATCAGTTCAACTTCCCATATTCATGTATGAAAACTTATAGAATCAATTTATAACTGAATATCATTCTCCCTAGACAGACACAAGCACAACAAAACACATCCTATAAACCCATTCCCACCAAGTTGATTTCAACTCATAGCAACTCTACAGGGCAGAGTAAAGCTTCCCCAGAGAGTTTCCAGAGAACACCTAGTGGATTCAAACTACCAACCTCTTGGTTAGTAGCTATAATACTTAGCCACTACACCACCCAGGTTTCCAACACATCCTAGCAAGCTTTAAAGCCTGTACCTGAGTCCCCTTCAGTCTCACTGCCCTCCACTTGCCACTTGAGAAAGTATAACTCACTTGAGGTGAGTTATAGCATGGACCCAGAACACAGAATTCATACATAACAATAATTTTACTCTGTCATTATTATGTTCCAGAATTCATTACCAGTTAGACTTAGATCTCAAAATCCAAATAAATTATGACTGAATATGAAAAGTGATATACTATGTGGGAATAATCTACTCTAATCAAAGCTTCCACAGAAAATTATGCCTTTTGTATAAAAGGGATAAAAATCTCTCTTATGTGTAAAAGACACTGAAAATTAAAGCATGAGAAAAAGGTAAAAATGATTATGTCACATGTCTTATTTTTGTGTTTCACTGAACGCTTTAAAAACTTCTTATTAAGGGAATATTAAGTGTATATTGCCTTATACTGAAACCAAATCTATTGCCTTTGAGTCGATTTCAATTCATAGTGACCCCGCAGGATAGAGCAGAACTGCCTAACAGGGTTTCTGAGGACAGAATCATGAATTTAAACGACTGGAATCTTGGTTAACAGCAGAACTCTTAATCACTACACTGATAGAGATGTCTCTTTCTCTTTTTCTTAAATTCAAAGACAACCAAATTTCTTCCAACAGTCTCCAAAGATATTCTGAAAGACAATAACAGAATTGTAAATTTGATCTGATGGCATGATATAGTCATTGCATATGAATAACTAAAGAACAGCACATTCAAAAAATGATAAAACTTTCTTTGACAGCAAAGCTGTTTTTCCCTGAACTATTTGTACATTGTGTGCCTGTTCATTTGATAAAGATTTTAATCTCTTGCATATTTACTGAGAATCAATTCTTTTAATTAACGCTTGTTATCTAGAAGCATCTTCTGTCAACTACATTTCCTGTGAGAAAAAAAAAAAAAAGGTAGACTATGTTGAGGAATATGGTAACTAAAAACTTTAAAAAGGATGACCCTAAAAAATTGTAATTGAGAAGCTAAATTTATTTTAATAGAAATGCAGGAAATAATGCCACTATAGAAATCTTTAAACACAATAATATTATGTTTTAATAAATATTAAAGTGAAATCAATAAGCAATATTATTCATCCAAGTAATAATTAGGTGGAAATGCTGTGTGCACAGATGGCATCTTTGTGATTTATATTTATTTCTGATTCTTTTCCATGAATGTTTATTATACTAACTGTAATGTTACTCACCTTCACCTGTAATATTTTATATGTATATATATATATATAGAAGGTTACACACACATATACGCTTCTTAAGTATTTTCTTTCTGAAAGCTATTACCATTTTAATTATATATAATTATTTATTCTCTAAACAAGTTACAACCTCCCCTGTGCTATCACAGACACACAATGAAGCCCATTCTCTTTTCTTTTTTGTTGTGTCTTTATACTTCTTTTAGGAGATGTATCTGTGTATATTTTGATCACTATATACAATCTGCACCATGTTTTACATTATTAATGAAGCAGTTTAATACTAACTTAGATCTGGATGATACAGCAGAAAAAAAGAACCTTATTTAAAATACCTGAAAATGCAAGTTAATCAGTTCTCATTGAAGTTATTAATTTTTACAGCACTATTAAAGCACTTATTAAACTATTTTGATTACATTTTATATACTTGCTTATTTAAATGATTTCTAATTACAAAATGACATGGGGAAATTATTCCAGGCACTTTTTTTTTCCTTTCAAGTGCTTTACTTGATTAAATTTCCTCATTACCTAAGAGCTATCATTCATATTAACATTATTAATTTTAAAAGATATTTGGTCATCTTATTGCCTTATTTTCATGGTGTAGATTAATTAATGGATAGATATAGATATAGATATATATAATTTCTTTCATTAAAATTTTGCAATTAATAAAAACATAAATGTGTTTGTGATTTAACTTTTCATTCACTTGAAAAGCTATATAAAGCTATAGCTATTAAAAATACTTTTTAAAACTTAAATAGAACAGAAAATTATACACATTTAGACTAAAGTGTTTCCTACTGAGAGGATATGATGTGGAAGACAATGTAAAAGGTGGCTAGCTCTCTAAACAAAAACTTTGCTGTTGTTAGTTGCCATCAACTCAATTCTGAGTCATGGCTAGTGAGGTAAATTTTCATTTTGCAGAGAATCAAAGGAGAGAGTAAAAGGTAGCGTTGTCAAAGGAGTCTATAAGCCATCTGGTGTGATGGGCTAAATAGATGGTAGGTTCCATATGCAGGTCTCAATTTTAGCCCAAATGCAAGAGCAGTAGATAGAGTACTTTATGTACTTAAACACCTGTCGAGATTCTCATTCAGCTAAAGCAAAGTTACCTTGAAAATATCTGATTAATCTTTCAGAAACAAAAAGAAGTTATGGGGTATTTTCAATGCAAACTCCAAACATATTTGTAAAGTTGAAAAGTGAAAAGGATCAAAATTATGAAGGACCCTGGATTAGATGTATTTAGACTCACTTATCTTTTTTTTGCTGTTATCCCATTAATGACCATAGCTGACTAATACAGAGAAGAAACCTAAGTAACAATATTCCATCATGTAAGAGCCCCGACAGATTTCCCTCTTTCATGATTTGGCCATTAAATATGTTGAGTATGCGCTCACTGAAAACTGCCGCCTCCATTCCAGGATCATAAAACAGATGTCTGTCATGCGAGCTTCCTCAGCACCTGTAGCTTCTCCAGCTCTACGCTCACTTCAATTCCCTGCAATTGCTTCTGTATTTATTTTAGTGCTGAGGGAAGAACATTTGTGAATTCGCTGTTTCCACTTCTTAGAAGTAAATCTCATGATAAGTTCTTGCTTCAGGAAAAAAAAAGTTTCTGTATAAATAAATGGGCCTTTTAGTTTTTAGTTTTTGTTTTCTTGCAAAGCCTACTTTTATCTTAACCGTTTTAAGGCATTTTAAAATTTCAGAATAGTTTCAAACCCTATTTAAATTTAATTAAATTTGGCATTCAGTGCTCTTACCTAGTGTTCAATAGAAAAACACAACTGCTTGGTGGAAACTAGCTTCAAGTTTAATTGAAGGACAAACTTCCTCCAGAATGCTAAAGAAATGTCTGAGATTTTTTCATCTTATTCTTTTTAGTCTCCTTGGGATCCAAAAGTAAGAGATAAGATAAAGAAATTGTAATGATAACTGCAGAAATGTTCTTATTGCTGTTTTGTCAAGAGAACCTAATGCTTGAGGCAGATGTGTACTTAACTGGCTCGTATCAGCTCCTCAATGTCAAGTTTTGCATCTCTCCATGTTCACTGACACCACAGTGGTTTCTTGAAACTGGCCACACTGGAAGTATTCACATCACAAAAGTCAGCAAATGCTACAACTCATTTCTCTTTATTCTTTCTTATCTTATTTCTTTTGTTGAGAGAGCTGAGTTACCAGAACATCATTGATTAACATAATGTATCAAACTTGTGTCTATAGGAAATATTTTCTCCCAAATAAAAGTTAACTAAGCAAAAATATTCTCCCCAAGAAAGAGAAGAGGAAACATTTGATACTAAGTTTCTCCTGAAAAATACCATTTCTCATCTTCATTCTACCCTCTTGATTTTGCAGGACCATAATCAGTAGATAGTTTCTGAAGATTTTTAATTACAAGGTTAAAGTAACAGAAACCCATTAAAAAAATGTCTATATTATAGACAGTATAGACTAAGGATTAGCAAGAACCCAGATGGGATTAATTAGAACAACAGAAAGAAGTGCTATACAGTCTATAAGCAGGCGCCTCAGGTACTCAAACTATTCTTGCTTAAAGCAACTGCCAAAACCTAGTTTTGAAAGATGATGTAGGAGAATACTAAAGTGTGTGTGTGTGTGTGTGTGTGTGTGTGTGTGTGTGTGTGTGTTGATTGAATACTATGCAATGATAAAGAATAAGGACAATCCTGGGAAACATACACAGAGTCATTGGGAAGACATTAGGCTGAATGAAAGAAATCAGACAGTCATAAAAGGACAAATACTGCATGAGACCGTTATTACGAGGCTTCAAGAAATGGACTAAGCACAGAAGAAAATAATCTCCATTGGTTACCAGGGGGGAGAGGGAGGGGGACAGGCATCCATAGATTAGGTATTAGATAGGAAGTAAGTTAAATAAAGGAAGTGACAGCACACAGCTGAAGGGAGATGAACACTGCTGGACTATTCTAAGAGCTATGATGTTTCCTAATACAACCCAATATTTTGAAGGTCAAAGTAAAAGGAGCAGGGGTCTGGAGACCATGCTTTTGTGGGACATCTAGGTCAACTGGTGTAAGTGGGTTTTTTTTTTTTTTTTTTTTTTTTTAATAAAATGTTCTGCATCCCAATTTGGTGAGTGGTGTCTGGGGTCTTAAAAGCTAGCAAGCTGTCATCTAAGGAGCATGCTCTGGTCCCAATCCAAGGGGAACAAAGGACATCAAAGACAGGAGGAAAATGGGAGCCCAGGACATAGCAGGAGTCACATGATACAAAGATTACACCAAAATGAAACCAGAATAACTAGATGGTGCCCAGCCACCACCAGTACCTGCCTTGACAGGCAATACAAAGTAGACTCCCTGACATAGCAGGAGAAAAATGGGGTTCAGATCTACGATTATGTTAAAGAACCAGACTTGACAGTCCAGAATCCTGGAGGGTCAGCTGAGAACATTGCCTGTGGACTACAGGCCTAGCCCAGAGCTGAAACCAATACCTAAGACAACTCTTCAAACAAGAAGTGGACTGGATTGTAATATATGAGGCTGTCAGAGTAGCCTCCCTACAGAAATGATTTGAGAGGGTAAAAAGGAGGTGACAGGAGTCAGCTGAATGAATATGGGAAGTACGGGATGGAAAGGAGGAGCATGCTGTTACAGGGTTGGGAAAACAGCTAGAGGTGCACAGAGGTGTGTGTATGGGGTTTTATATGGCAAATTGACTTGAATCGTAAACTTTCAGTTAATCACAACATTCTTTAAAAGTGTGTGTGTGTGTGTGTTTCTTGCAAGTCTAGTTCACTCCATGGTCTTTTATATTAAGCCTTTAAAAACTAAGAAACCCATCTCTGTTCAGTTGATTCCAGCTCATTATGACTCTATTAGGAAAGATTAGAACCACCTCACAGAGTTTCCAAGGAGCAGCTGGTGGATTTGAACTTCTAACCTTTTGGTTCTCAGTCAGGTTCTTAACCAAGGCTTCATATATAACTTTAAGACATGTTCAAAGACACCATAGCACCGTGGTTTTGGAGTGTTAAGTAGACAGAAGAAGGAACACGATGGTAAATAGGAAGAAATACACAGTGAGTGTAAAAATAACAGCCTATTTGCATTTTTAAATATCAAAAGTGCTTAATACAATTATTTAAAACCAATAAACATTTGTGCCAGTTATTTCATAGGTATTAGACATTCAAAAGCATTTCCTGGCAAATGAACTCAAAAGTGTTGAGAGTTTTTAGATGACGCAGTATAATACCAGAAAGATTACAAAGTCCTCTGGGAACAACAATATCTGAGAAAGTCTGGACAGGCGGCATATTGACAGCGAACTTTGAACTGTGGTTTAGAGGATGAAGAGGAATTTGACTGCTAGAAAATAAAAAGGCTTTTCTAAGTGGAGCAAACATGTGTATTGAAAGACAAATCCATGCAGCCACAGGTCAAAAAGTACTAGGAGCAGGTGGTGCCAGAGTACACTGGGGTCTTTTGCAGATAATTGAGGCATTATTAAATAAAAAATAATACTATATCATCCCTCACAGAGTATTAGAGTTAGGAAAAAAAACCACAGTTGTGTGTGTAGCCATATCTCAGCGTGGATTTGTTTTGCAATTACCTGTTAGCGATGATGTTAAATTAGTTGTTTCTAGTTCCTTTCAACATTTATTTTCTAAAATTTAAAGATTTTTGTCGATATTTTTACTTGGAATTTTTTTTTGTTGTTTAATTGACTTGTTGGACATTTCTACACATTTTGAATAAAAATCCTCTTATTTTAAGCTATGAATTACAGATCTGACTCGACGGCACTTGGCTGGCTTGGCTCTCCCAGTCTACAGCTTGTTTTTTGTTTTTTTTTTTCTATTTTATCAGTGATGTTATTTGTTGAACTGAAGTTCCAATTTATAACACTGTTTTGTCAATGTTAATGTTTTACTGTGTTCTGAACAATAATTTTGTTGCTGATCTGAAGAACATGACATGTTAGCCTACGTTTATATTCTACTGCTTTAACTTTATGGTGTTTATGGTTTATCTGCAATTAATTTTTCACATACTGTGACATAGGGTACATTTAAAATTTCGAAAGCCATAATTAAGGTACTGTGTCTAGTTGACTGGGCCATGATTCTCAGTGGTTTGACAATTATGGTGTGACTTGGCAGTTGTATGTGGACACCATCACTTGCATGATGAGATCTGATATTATGTGATGACCTCCGTGATGGCACTTGGCTTTGGCTCTGTGATAGGATCTGCTGTGAGTAGGATCTGCTGTGAGTAGCCAGTATGTTGAAAAAGAGATTCCTTGGGCCTGTGGCCTTTGACTGCAAGTGGATATTCTAGCAAGGTTCATGGGCTGTTTCTTACTTCGGATCCAGCAGTTGGCTCCTGTTATTCTGACCTCCAGTTCTTGAGACATGTGCTGCAGCTTACTCGTAGTCTTCCCCCCAGTCTTGGGATCTTCACAACCTGTGTGCAAGAGACTTGCTTTCAAACCTTCCAGTCTTGGTTTCATGGTTCTCTGTAGCTGTGCGAATCAGGGAGGCCTGTATCCTGACTCCCAGACTTAGGACATTTCAGTATCTATAACTGTGTGATCCACTTCCTTAGTGTATATATATATATATCTATAGATACATTTATATGCTCTACTTGTTTTGTTTTTCTAGAGAATCCAGCCTAAGACATCTCACATGTAAGTAATGGTGTTTTAAAAGAAGATATAAAAAAAATCACTAAATACAAAAATAAAGGAGAAAATACAGACAATATAATGTTGAATTAAAAAAATATTTAGGTAGATGTACAACCCTAAGTTTCGATAGATTTGGTTAAACATTTTACAACGGTAATTTTATTTTCCACAGCGAACTTCTGAATAGCAAAAAATGAAGCCAGACAAAAATGGGTTAACATGATCAAAATTCCATACTGAAGAATTCTGAATCAAATGAAGCTGTTCTTCAGGACTGAGGATTAAAGATATCTGAAGACATTTCAAGACTGCAAGTTTAGCACTCAAAATGTTACTGGAAAATATATTGAAGGATGAATTTCTGGAACACAAAAAGTGAATATAGAAAAGACCGCAGTGAGCAAAGAACCAAAAATATATTTTGGCAAAGTAAGTTTTTTTGTTCCCCACAGGGATTCATTTCACTCAGCACATTCCTTCACTCCAGTAGCCTGCAGTAGGACATTTCTGATAAACATGTATCTGTGGGTCTGTTCTGAAGTCTATATTCTGTCCCATTGTTCTAATTGTCTATCCTTGTTTCATTATAATTTCTGTATTTTGTTATAATATTAATGACTCATAGTTTAGGTCTCCAAAATTTTGTAAATGATTTTCAAACTGTCCTGCCAGTTTGTCTTACCCCTTTTGTCTTATAATGGGCATGTTAACATCAGTTTGTCAATTTCTACAAAATATCCTCATTTTTTTTTTGTTTGCATCTAGGAATATACAGATCGGTGGTGGGGATAAAATATATATTTTTAACATTAATTCTTCTAATATAAAAACATGTTATCTCCATACCTAACTTAGGAATTATTTAACTTCTGTCAACAAAGTTTTATGGATTATTACAGAGAAGACTTAAATGTCTACACTATTTCTTAGAAATTTCTGATTTTTTATGTTCTTGTAAGTGGTCTTAAAATCACTCATTAGTTTTATTATTTTGCATATTTTACATACATCAGATAAAAATAATAGCATTTTTATGTCTAATTCTATAGTTTATTTTAATTTGCTATTTAGCTAAGTTTTCTAGGACAATGCTGAATAGAAGTGGTGAAGTGGTCATTTTTATGCTCCTGATAAAGGAAGAATGTTTTCAGTATTTTATCACTAAGTTGTAAATTGGCAGAGATTTTTTTCACCCAATTAACTCTACCCATTCTTAGACGCTTCCAATCTATCAATAGTTTGTTGAATTATTAACATGAATGCTTTTTCTATACCTACTGGGATGATAACGTTTTTCCTCTTTCTGTTAATAAAGTGAATTTTATTGATTGACTTTGAATTTCAACATGTTTCATCCCTGAGACGAACTCAAATTGATTATGCATATTAGTCTAATAATACACTGCTAGATACACTGTACTTATAATTTATACAGGCCGTTTACATCTATGTTTCTGAGAGAAATTGTGTTGCATTTTTTCTTGATGTTTATGTAGTCATTTTACATATTGTATACACAATATATAATACACATTATATACATAATATGTAAAATTGTACATAATATGCATTATATACATACTATGACTGTCATGGATTGGATTGTGTCCCCCAAAAATATGTGTAGCCATGTGGCTGGGCCAGGATTCCCGGTATCTTGTGACTGTCCTCCATTGTGTGGTTTTCCTATACTGTATGTTAAAGGATTAGGGTGGGACTGTAAATCCCTTTATAAGATCACCTCCCTGCTCCACTGGAAAAGGAGTTTCCTTGGAGTATGGCTTGCTCCACCCTTGATCCTTTCAGCCTGCAAGAGATAAAAGGAAAGGGATACAGGCTGAGAATTGGGAACCTCGCACCATCAAGAAAGCTGCTATGGGAGAAGAACGTGTCCTTCAGACCTGAGGTTCCTGCACCAAGACGCTCCCTGGACAAAGACTGATGCAATACTGGACTTTTCTCCTGAGCCCACAAGGGGGAAAGCCTTCCCCTGGAGTGGACACCCTGAATGTGGACTCGTAGCCTACTGGACTGTGTAAGAATAAACCTTTCTTTGTTAAAGTCATCCACTCTGTGGTATTTTTGTTAGAGCAGCCCTAGCTGACTAAAACAATGACTTTATAAAATGATCTTGGAATTGTTTTTTCTTCCTGTATTTTCCAAACAATTCTGTATTGTCTGAATTTCTATCTGTGTTTTCCTAAGGAGTACATGTAAAATTGTTTTTATTTTTTTTCTTAAATTTTTGGAGGAAACAAATATTAAAGCTGTCTGGGAATGATGGAAAATTTAAGTTCAGTAACAATGAAGAAATAGTTTATACCCATCAGCTTAAAAATATTCAAAGAATGATTCCAGTAAGTGGTACCAATGGGGTCTGAGCTGGGACATCTAATGGCCTGTTACTGGTGAGTGTGTAATAAACTTACATGAACTTCCTGTATTAATAATGAATCTGGCTTATTGGAAAATACTATTGAAATAGTTATTAAAATTTCACACCATATCACTCTAAAATCTACTTCTTAGAATCTATTTCATTTGATAAAATTTTCCAAATATAAAGATACTCATCAAGACATTGTTTACAGAGATAAAAAGGAATAGAACAAGTGTCATCAATAAGCAGATAGTTGAATAATCCATAATACACCAGTATCCATGCTATGGAACACCAAAGTGACATTAAAAACTGTTAGTGTCCAAAAAGGGATCTGGGAGATTTTCATGACATCAAACTGATGAAAGCAAGAGTCAGAGACATGTATATAACATGTATCCATTTTTATAAAACAGAAAAAAGGCAAGCATGGGGTATAAATGAATTCACGTATGTATGTGTTCACGTGTATGTGTTCGTATATAGTCAGAGAATGACCATGGAATGAAATACACAAAAGTAAACAGAGAGTTAATGTTTGTTACCTGTGGGAGATGGGCCATAGGCACAAACTAGTGACAGAGAAGACCGTATAGGACATAAAACTACTTAACATATTTTGATAAATGATTAAGGTTTAAAAAAAAAAATCTTCTATAAAGACTCCAAAATTAGGAGACAACCAAGACATTTCTACAAATTACAAGGAAAAAATACTGTGCAAAAGTTTCAGAGCTATCCTCAAACTGAATATCTTAACACTAACTGCTACCTTTATTCACACTGATCATTAACAGGTTTAATCACACAAATTAAGTCCTGTAGGAATTAACATTTTCAAATTAATACCAGAAGACACTTTATATTACCCAAACCCAGAGCCACCAAGTCAATTCTGACTCATAACAACCCCGTAGTTTATATCAGTGCAGTAAATTACATGGAGTTTTCACTTAGAACAGTGATATTAAAGCTCCAGTGTAGCTTATTTTTCTCATGTACTCAGAAATGTATACCTTTTAATAAGAATGACTTTAGAAGTGGTGAAAGGAAAATGCAGCAAAACAAACCAAAATTCTTTCACGAAAGCATTTTGTTACATTTCTTCTCCACAAATTCCAAACTTTCAAACTTTCCAGATTTATACCCAGTTTAAATTTTTCACATTGTTTTGATGTTTGTATGGATATGACAATTCAACTTATGGATAAAACTGTATGGAGAAATCCATGTGGTGAAACGTGACTCTATATCAAAGCTAGTTACTGGACTAAATGTTTCAGTGAGTTGGGATTCCCGTTAGTTCCTATCTGGTAGAATTATGACATCTGAAGTGAGTTTCCTACCAAAACACAATGACCTGAGACAGAATGACATCCAAGTTAGACGTCTCTTTGCAGATTTAAAAAAAAAAAAATTATCTGGTTGCTCAAAATAAAGATTCTTTATCTTAATATCATTAAATAAAAGGAATCAACATAACTAGAAAAGAAAATCAAAAGACTTCCATGATTCTTTTTTGCCCTTAAATATGAATAAATCTAGTTTGGAGATCAGTGAAAGCGTTTATTCAGTGTGGTGGTGTTGTAACTCTAAACAAAACTTACACTACATTCAAAGTGCAAACAAAGAGATGTATTTGGGGAACAGAGACAGTCCCACTGGTGAAACACAATGCAATATGAGACTTCAGAGAGGAAGGGTGTACATGACTACAATCTTGGGAGTTTGGAATAACACATAGCAAGAAGTCAACAAGTTAAAATTTTGTAAAGTTAGCTAACACAAATTTTCAGGAGTCAATCTAGCAAGTGATTGTCTACATATTTAACCATACATTTTTCCTCGAATTGGCTGCACAAATATTATTCAGAAATCATCTTGACAATGATTTACTGACAAATGTTTCTTTATAAACCACATTTATGCCTTCCATTACTTGCTGAATGAAGGTGTTAAGTTTTCAGAAGAAGTTACCTGTCATAGTTCCTGTTTTTGCAAAGGCAGAAAGGAGAACTTAGAGCAGACTACAGTTTAAGTAAATAACAGAGCTTCAATTCAGGGTTAGGCCAGTCATTCTTAATAATGTCATGTATCTCAGTTTTAGACTGCTTCACACTGTATCAACTATGAGCAAAAAAAAAAAAAACCTACCAGGATATAAGGAAATATCTTAAATTCTGTATTAAATCCTGTATTAAATATCTTAAATATTAAATATCTTAAATCCTATATTAAAATGAAAATTTTTCTATTTGGGGTTATGTTCTTGCTGCTGTATGTCAGCAAGCAGGTTACAGTTCATAATGACTCTATAGGGCACAGTAGAACTGTCCTATAGGGTTTCCAATGCTGTAATCTTTATGCAAGCTGGCTGTCACATTTTTTATTCCATGGAGCTGCTGGTGGCTTCAAACTACTAACTTTCTAATTAGCAGCCAAGTGCTTAACCACTGTGGCACCAAGGATCCTTCATGAGTTGGAAAAAAGTGTGCAAACATTAAATTTTTGTTTACTTTGTCTTGGACATGTAAAGAAAGGTTTAGTGCTGTGGCTGCTAACCTACAGGTCAGCAGTGCAAATCGTCCAGGGCTCCTTGGAAACTCTGTGGAACAGTTCTACTCTATCCCATAGGGCTCTTATGAGATGGAATCTACTAGACGGCAGTGGATTTGTTTGTTTGGTTGATTTTTTTTTTTTAAATGAATGGGATACGGGATGCTTTGAAACATTTTCTCAGTAGAAGATATTGGTGATGATGAGTATATAGTATGAAGATATATATATATATGTACACATATATATACTATTAGAGTCAATGAGCAGTGTTTGGCAAATACAAACACAGGTTGTGCTTTTAAAATTTTACAGTCTGCATCACAAGTTAAACTCAGTAAATACAGACTTGAAAGCATTACTTGAAAATGAGTGTGGAAAATTCTAGCTGAAGTTCTGTGCACCTTCTTAGACTTTTCAACTCATTACTACAATGAGAAGTGTTTGGAAAGCAACACATCAAACAAACAAAAGCCTACTCCTCTTGACCTTCCTATTAGATTTCTCCTCTAGGAAGAAGACTGATCTTGTTGATTAGACAGGACATTCTCACTAATCTGGAACTGGTAGTGAAAACATTACATACCTAGAACTAGTCTAATTTATATGGTGAGTTGAGAATCTCATGAACAGAACAGTGTTAGATTGGAGAACATTGATTGAAATCGTCATAGTCATAAGGAAGACACAATAACTAGAGTGACCATACCCCAGGAGACAAGACGACATCAGGTTAACTGGGTAAACAGGAAAGTGATGTGAGGAAAAAGAAGAAAGACTGTTGCCCATGAACTTCTTCCCTGTAGGTGAGTCATTAAATGGACATTATTCTTGAAAAGTAAGTACAATGAATTTCATTAAAACATTCCCTTCCTTAATCTCAATCAAGTATCCAATAATTATTCTGAAGAGTTAGGGGAAAAAAATGTGAAATGTAAGTTCGTGTTAAGACTGATGAATCAGTTATCTTTGTTTTATACACAAAAGGTAAAATACCAGGGGAGCAAATCATGTAAATGTGGAGAGTAAACAATGTTTTTTGATATTTTAATTATAAATGAGATTTCAAATTCTATTTATTCATGAAATATATGTTTTCAGAATATCTACTGTGTGAACTACATCTGGCTAGTACTGTGCAGCACCGGTTACATGGCAGTCATACTAAATGATTTCTAAACAGCAAAAATGCATATTAACCCCCAATATCACAATGCCTTGCCACTGATACATCAATAGTTTTTCTCTTGTTAATGTGAGAATTTCATACTGGAAGTAAATAATGTCAATAGAGTATAGAGAACCTCGACATCAATATTTTCCTGCATTACTACAGCTGGAGAAAATTTTTCTATAGGCATAGACAAAAATTTATACAAGTAATTAAATCAAAGTCAATTTTTTAAATTTCATTTTGGAGGCAAAAATATAAAATTTTAAGTGTTTCAAGCAATAAAAATTGTGTTTTCCACAGATTTCTACCCTAAATTAATGTTTCTCTTCATTAGAATTAATAACATCAAAGGATAAACAGTTCATAAAACTATGATTAGCATAGTTTATATCACCACATTCTTTAAAAAAAAAATAAGATTGGCTTTATAAGAACACGACAATGGATACAAAGCTCATATACCAAAAACCAAATCCATTGTCATCAAGTTGATTCCTGCTCATAGTCATCCTAGAGCAGAGTGGAACTGTCCTGCAGAGCTTCCAAGGAACATCTGGTAGATTTGGACTGCTGAGATTTCACACTCAGCTATTCTACCACCAGGGCTTCCTCAGTGGCAGGCAAAAGATGGTAAGATATCATGGAATAATTAAATTGGACAGAGTCATGTTTCATGGCAGAGAGTAGCATCTATATCTTAAAAAATTTGAGCTAGAAAAACAGAAAACTTGCACATGACAAAGCTGTTTAAATGAAAAAACTTCAAGAGAAAGTTTTTATACATTGGTATTTCCAAAATGAAAACAAAGTACAAGCCATAAAACAAAATGAGAAAACAACACTGAATAACTTAACAAGTTTAGATTACACTGCTTTCAAGATTTGGTATATAGTGTATAGAATAATTTTATTTGCAAATTCAATTCATTGTGAAATTAAAGCTATACAATCAACTCCTGAAAAACAGGCCTCCTCCTAGGGACTCAGCAGTGAACAGGTCAGGCTAGGTGTATGTAACACAAGAGAACGAGGACTGTAACTGTTTCATAGCTACTGGCACATACAGGAATGCTCACTTCTATAAGTCCCTTTGAAAGCAAATGAGTCAAATGCAGAAATCCAGATACAGGAGCCGTACTTAAACTTAATCGCTTCATTGCTGCCCAACCACTTGAAGATTCCTGTTAGACCAATACATCAATGCAAACCTAATATATTTGCAGCACACATAAGGAAGGGTAGCAGCAACTGACTAGAGAGGATATGCCCAGCTAAGCTTTTTTATATCTATGAAGATAACAACAAATTCCAAAAGTTAAAAATAAATTACCATAATTTCAATTTTTACAGTGTCCTCTTACCAATGTTTGGAAAAAAAGTTAGAATAACCTTGTAAATTGAGTTGGGTAACTTACCCTACATTCTCTGAAATAACTTAAATATGAGGGTAATAAACTCATTCGAAAGTTAGGTTAATTTTATAAAGTTTCATCAGTCTTTTGCCATTTTTGTACAACATTTTGAAACCTAATTCACTCTACTTACTTCATTTTTACTGAGATGTTTTCTTGAATAAGTTTCACAAGTTTATTTTTTTCTAGGATATTCTGTTTCAAAAGATTTGTTACATGATGTCTTCTGGTATCTCATTTTGATTTATTCCATACTCTATTGCATGTGCAGACTTATTCCTGTAAAAAATATTAACAGTCTATTTGCATCTTTTTTTTTCTTTTTCCTTGGTGAATCTTGCATGGGATTTATCTATTGCGTTAACTGTTTCAGGAAGTGCTGTTCTGTTTCTAATTCTTCAATGGGAATGATTTTGAACTAACCAAGGAAGTCTATATTATACTCATCAACTCCAAACTCTTGGTAGGTGTACAAAAATGGTCATTTTGGATTTCTGCTGTGTATTCAGCTGGGAAAACTTGATCCACATGCAAAAGAATAAAGTTAGGCTGTCGCCACACCACAGAAACAAAAATTATCTTAAAATGAATAAAAGATTTACAGTGAAAAGGTAAAACTATAAAAAGCTTAGAAAAAGAAATAGAGAAAAATATTATCTCTGGTTTGCAATGGCTTTTAAAATATGATACCCTAAGCACAGACAACAAAGGGGGGTGGGGAGACAAATTGGACTTAATCAGTTAAGAAAACTGTGTGCATCCAAGAACATTACTAACAGAGCAAAAAGACAGCCTGCAGAGTAGGAGAAAATAGTTGTAAACCTTATATTTGATGTTCGGTATAAAGAACTTTTATAAGACAAACAGTCCCACTTAAAAATGGACAAAGTACCTGAACAGACATTTTTCCAAATAATATTTGCAAATTGCCCATAAGCACATGAAAAGATACTCAACACAAGTAGTTGTTAGAAAAACACAAATCAAAGCCATAACAAGATATTACTTCATACCCAACACAATGGCTATAACAAAAAAAGCAAAAGAATTGGTAGAAGAGTGTGAAAAAATTGAAATCTTCATCCACTGATGGAAATATAAAATGCCATAACAGCTGTGAGAAACAGTTTGCAAGTTTTCAAAATATTGTATGTATATTTACCACACAACCCAGGTAGTTATATTCTTGGACTTGTTGCCTGATTAGGGTCCACGCCCTGGAGTAATCGAGCAAATGAAAGGTTCTCCAAGTCAGAAAGAATGAGAAAGTTTATTAGGAGGTGACACTGGCAGAGAATCCAGAAGCAGCATAGGCTGCCTCTAGGGAATCCTCAAAAGGTAATTTTTACAGTAGAGCTAATATATGATTTTTACAAAAGTTGGAAGTGTCATTGTAGACCACAGATGACATGGTTGGAGGAATAATTTATTACAAGACAAAGACGAGAGATTCTTTATCAAACTAAAAAAAATGCATGCTAGTAAAGTCCTTATCAGGCTAAAGATATACATATCATGCATTTGGGCACTAGTTTTCTTATAAAGGCATCATAAATCACAGGTGGTCA
Organism: Heterohyrax brucei; assembly: GCA_028571685.1. Taxonomy (NCBI): domain Eukaryota; kingdom Metazoa; phylum Chordata; class Mammalia; order Hyracoidea; family Procaviidae; genus Heterohyrax; species Heterohyrax brucei. The sequence goes on from CM053151.1 coordinate 68,774,203, forward strand.
GACAGAACTAAACAAAGTCCTTAACATCAGATGAAAACAAAGAACAATGTTATTTGCATCAGATCAGGATGAAGTCCTTAACACAGGTGAGAAAAGTAGAAGGCAAGAAGAGGAAAGAAAAAACTGAGAGGTTCATCAAGCGGGGCATGAGTTATGTCAAGCTCTTAGTTACCCATTTTGTAAAGGAGAAAACATGCTGGTGTGTATTACGGGCATGGGTTCACACTCCCCAAATTTGAAAATAGAGACTTAGACAGTTATTTTTACTGCTGGAAAGAACACAGGGAGACTAAATCTCTCATTTATTGCTGGTGGTGAAGGAGTCCTGGTGGTGCAATGGTTACAGTGACTGGTTGCTAACCAAAAAAGTCAGCAGTTTGAGTCCACGAGTCACTCCTCAAAAGACAGACCTCATGATCTGCACCTGTAAAGTTCACAGCCTAGAAAACTGTATGGGGCAATCTTACCCCGTAGGGTCTCTATGACTCAGAATTCACTCAATGTTATATCACAACAGTTCGGTGGCTTCTTAAAACACTGAACATGCACTTACAACATGAGCCAACAATCGCACACTTGGGCAGTTACACTAAAAAAATAAATACATATGTCTACACAAAAACTTGTACATAAATTTTCATAGTAACTTCAACTGCAATCACCAACAAACTGCAACACATGAACGGTTAAGCAAGATGTGCCTACATGCATACCACTCAGTGATAAAAAGGGACAAAGCGTTGATATTCACAGTGATTTGAATGAATCTCAAGGGCATCACATTAAGTTGAAAAGTGAGTCTCAAAAGACTACACACTATAATGATTTCATTTATATAATATTCTCAAACTGAAAAATGTATAGAGGTTGAAAACTAGAAGAGTAGTTGCCAGAGGTCAGGAATAGTGAGGGGAGTGGAGGGGGTGTGACTACAAAGGGGTAGCATGAGATCTTCCTGATGATGGGATAGTTCTGTATCTCGATTGCAATGGGGGGTTACCTGAATATTCATATGAAATAAAATGCCATCGAGTCAATTCTAACTCAAAGCAACTCCATGGGACAGAATAGAATTGCCCCACATGGTTCCCAAAGAGCAGCTGGTGGATTCAAACTGTCAACCTTTTTGTTAGCAGCCGAGCTGTTAAACACTGCACTACCAGACCCCCATAAAATGCCATAGAACTATTTAAAAAAATTATTAAAATTGAGGGGCGGAGTCAAGATGGCGGACTAAGCCCACGTCTCCTTATATTCCTCTGGAAACCAAGACCTGAAGTGATAATCGAACGGAGCCTTCTGGTCACCTAATCAGCCTCAGGACACGGCACAGGGCTGTTAATTGGGACTTCATACCACTGAGCAAAAAACCTCCTCTCTTTCACTGACTCCTGCTCCTGGCTAGCCCCGGCTCTCACGGACGGAAGGTAAATGAACCAGTTTGACTTTTTTTTCCTCTGTCTCGGCTGGCGGGCGGAGCTGGGTCTTGACTGGTGGCTGGACTTAGATGCGCTGCTAGGGGGACAGGCAGGCGAAATTCCCGTATTCTGAGAGCCAGGCTCAGGACTCTGTTAATCTAGCTACTTTGAGCCTTTCGTTTTATATCTGCGTCAGTGGGGTTTGAATGCAATTCCGCAGTCAGTGTACGGGACGCCATGTTGGTACCGAGATTTTAGCGGGACCTAATTCTTAGCCTGGGAGCCAGCGCCTGCAAACAGGACAGTGCTTCTCTGACAGAAAAGCAGTAATTTTCCCAGTGCCACCTACATTGCAGGCCCTGTAACAAGTAGAGGAATCACTACCTCTCAGCACCTTTAGCCCCTCTGTCTGCTGCCTGTGTGGAGGACGCCATCTTGGATACGGTGGCCGCAGCTGGACCTAATTCTTAGCTTGGGAGCCAAAGCCTGCCCACAGGAGAGCACTTTTCTATCACAAAACCAGTACTCGACACAGTGTTGGCTAAGGCTAGGCCCTGTCAGCAGAGGCCAACAGGGCAGTAGCATTGCTGTATTCTGTTATCATCTGGGGTTGGATATAGTGGCGCTTACTTTGTCAGTTGAGAAGAGGGACCTCTACACTTGAAAACCTAACTGACTTGTGAAGTGGTCAGATACCTTTTGCTTTACATTTTAAAGAGAAACATCTGCAATCCATCCTCACAGTACCTCTTTCAGCCTCTATATACTTACATGGGACCCAAAAAGCAACAGACAGTTGTGGCATACAAGCAATCACTCATGGCTTGGAAGACAGAGCTACTGAGGCAAGTATCTATGAGCAGAAATCAGAAAAAAGAAACAAGAAAAATGAAGAAACATTAAGAAGCATGTGGGACTCTATTAAAAGGAACAATCTTTGATTAATTGGAGTCCCTGAACAGGGTGAGACATCTGAGAACAGAGAGAGTATTGTTGCTGAGCTACTGAAAGAAAACTTCCCAGAAATCATGAAGGAAGAGATTATAGACATCTCAGATGCATATCATACACCACCCAATATAGATCTCAAAAGAAAGACTCCAACACATATTATAATCAAGCTTAACAAAATGAAACATAAGCAGCAACTCTTAAAGGCAGCAAGACTCAAGGCAAAGCTAACATTCAGAGCGAAACCCTGTAGGCTCTCGTCAGATTTCTCAGCAGAAACCATGCTGGCACAGAGACAGTGGCATGACACATTCAAAGCCTTGAAGGAGAAGAACTTCCAACCAAGAATTATATATCCTGCAAAACTATCTTTCAAATATGAAAATGAAATTAAGACATTCCCAGATAAACAGAAACTCAGACACTTTGTAAAGAACCAAACCCAAACTACACGAAATACTGAAAGAAGTTCTTGGCTCTGGCTTAGAAGAACGAAACCACTAACTTTATATTTTAGAACAACACATTACTCAATACTCTACTCTTTTAGGGAAGGCTCCAAAGTCAATCACAGCTTTGATATGGAAAGAAGCAATCCAGTGATCATCATGAAAACTATGGTGTCATCATAATAAAAAGAGGGATGTACTACAGTTGTTACAGTCCTTCCATATGGAGAGGAAGATGACAAGATTGGTAGTAATTAAAATTGGGTTTATATATAGTTTACTAAGGGGGATTATAGGGGCAGCTGTAAAGCACAGCAAAGATGTATCATACCATTTCAAGAAATCTAACACATGAGTCTCAGCAACGACAAAACCAGCTCTGAAAAAGGTAAAAAATCAACTCACAAAAAAGAATGTCCCAGAACAGACTAATAAGAACAACAGAGAAAACATTAACATAAAAATAAACATATCACAATGGCAGCAGTGAACACATACCTATCAATAATTACATTGAATGTGAATGGACTGAATGCTCCAGTAAAGAGACACCGAGTGTCATCTTGGATCAAAAGACACAGCCCATCCATATATTGTCTACAAGAAACTCACTTGAGACCTAAAGATAGGAACAAACTGAAAATTAAAGGATGGAAGAATATATATCAAGCTAACAATGAACAAAGAAGAGCAGAGGTGGCAAACCTAATCTCAGACAAAATCAATTTTAATGTCAAATCCACCATCATGGACAAAGATGGACACTATTTATTGCTGAAAGGTTCAGTACACAAGCAAGACTTAACTATATTAAATATTTATGCACCTAATATCAGAGCACCTAAATACGTCGAAGAAACACTGACTACACTCAAAAGAGACTTAGATGACTCCACAATAATAGTGGGAGACTTTAACACTCCACTGTCATTATTAGACAGATCATCTAGAAAAAAACTCAGTAAAGATACAGAAGACCTCATTGCCACAATTAACCAACTAAACCTCATTGATATATACAGAACTTTCCATCCATGAGCAGACAACTACACCTTCTTCTCCAGTTCACATGGAGCATTCTCCAGAATTGACCATGTGATAGGCCATAATGCAATGCTCAACAAAATCCATACCACTGAATTACTGCAAAGCATCTTCTCAGATCATAAAGCCATCAAAGTTGAAATCAATAGCAGAAAAAACATAGATAGAAAGTGGAACTCTTAGAAACTGAACAACATCAAATCTGTCAAAGAAACCAAAATCAACAGAAGAGAAAATAGATAAATGGGAACTATTAAAAATCAAACACTGTTGCTCATCCAAAGACTTTATTAATAGAGTTAAACAAACACCGACAGAAAGGGAAAAAATATTTGGCAACTCTATGTCCAACTGACGCCTGATCTCCATAATCTATAAGATACTGCAAAATATCAATAAGAAGAAGATAAACCATCCAATTAAGCGATGGGCAAAGGAGATGGACAGACATTTCACTAAAGAGGAGATCCAGGCAGCCAAAAAACACATGCGGACATGTTCACGATCTTTAATTTTTAAAGAAATTCAAATCAAGACGACGATGAGATACCATCCCATCCCAACAAGATTGGCCATGACCCAGAAAACACAAAACAACAAATGCTGGAGAGGCTGTGGGGAAAGTGGAACCCTCCTACACTGTTAGTGGGGTTGCAAAATGGTCCAGCCTCTTTAGTTAGCAATCTGGTGCTTCCTTAAAAAAACGGATATCAATATACCATTTGACCCAGTAATTCCACTACTTGGAATATATCCTACAGAATCAAGGCCTTTCACACCAACAAACACATGCACCAGAATGTTTATCGCAGCACAGTCCACAATAGCAAAAAAGATGGAATCAACCCAGATGCCCAACAACAGAAGAATAGATAGGTAAACTATGGTACATATACTCAATGGAGCACTATGCAATGACAAAGAATAATGATGATTCCAGGAAACATCTGCTAACCTGGTTTCAGCTGGAAGATGTGTTGAGTGAAAGTAGTCATCGACAAAGGGACAAATATTGTATGAGACCTCTACGATAAGATCTCAAAAATAGACTTGTGTATAGAAGAAAAGACCCTTTGACAGCTGCAAGGGAGGGGAGGGAGGAAAGGCATGGGGGGTAGGGTTTAGTTTAGATAGTTACTAGAAATCTGGTTGGGAGAAAGCAGTGATAGCATACATTAGAAACAAGAATAACATTAAGTGGACTTCAGCATAACTTGAATACTCCTTCCATCTTAACCCAATATTGCAGGGGTAGAGTAACTGGGGCATGGGGCAGGGGACCATGCTCATGCTCTTAGGTGAAATCAAGGCCAATTGGCACAACTAGTGTTTTGCTAAGAGAGCTCTCTGTACCCCTCATTGGTGAGTGTCGTCCGGGGTCTTAAAAGCTGCCAAGCTGCCATCCGAGGACACCGCAAATGGTCCCAACTCAGCAGGAACAGATGCTCACCGAGGACCAAAATGACATGCGGTAAAGACAACCTACAAGACAGAGAGACCTGCAAGAGTGGGTGCCTTCATCGACTTGGGACCGGAAGAACCGGATGGTGCTCGGCCACCACCAGTGATAGCCACGATGGAGCTCACTAGGTTGAGTCTCACTGGCAACACAAGAATAAAAAGGGGTGCATCCTGAGATCTCCACTAAAAGACCTCAATTGATGCTCCAGCAGTTTTGGGGTTCCCCTGAGAGCATGGACCCAGCCCTGATGCTACCCTTACCCATAAATTATAACAAAGGTCCACTCTTTGGACAGGAATGGATTGGACTTGGCAATGCAGAGTGACCATATATTGGTTTCACTTTATGGTTCTATACATCTATAGTCGGCACTTGGCTTGGCACATCTATAGGATATCATCCTGCTGACCTCTGGCTGGAGGAAGGAGAGTGAGTGGAGAGGAGTGGAAAGGAGACTGTTGGGAGGATGAGACATGTATGGAGCAGAGAGGAATAGTGTGCTGTCACCGGACAGGGAGAGCAGTGGAAGCTGCATATAGGTGGGCATGTAAATTTATACGGGAATGTACATTTTCACTCAGTCATGTTAAATAAAAAAGAAAAATAAAAAATAAACCAACCAGAAAAGAAAAACTCATTAAAATTGAATAGTTTAAGTACATCCAGTTCTATCCATTTTTGCTTTATATTTTAATGCCATATTAATAAAAACTCATAGATTAATAATTGCTACAGCTTTCTAGTAAAATTTTTATTTTAGCATTAAATAACTGCTGGGAAAATGGTCTGCCTTTATGATACCCATCCAGGCTGCCTACGCTGCAGCCCTGGGCTCACAGCTTTCTCTGATAGTGGTCTTTCTCCTGTCCTCTCTGACTGTCATAGAAAGCTTCCTCCTTGTTCTGAATCCACAGAACTGTCTCTGCCTCTGTTAACTACTCATGACTATTTAATTGTACTAACATAAATATCTTAATTATCTAGTGCTGCTATAACAGAAATACAAAAAGTAGCTGGCTTTAACAAACAGAGATTTATTTTCTCATAGTCTGTTGTTCTTAAGAGCTGTTGAGTCAGTTCCAACTCACAGCGACCCTATGAACAACAGAATGAAACACTGCCTGGTCTTGCGCCATGTCCACAGTCGCTTTATGCTTAAGCCCATTGTTGCAGCCACTGTGTCAATCCATCTCTTTGAGGGTCTTTCTCTTTTTCACTGACCCTCCACTCCACCAAGCATGATTTCTTTCTCTATCTTTCCTAACAACATGTCCAAAGTATGTAAGATGCAGTCTTGCCATTTTGCTTCCAAGGAGCACTCTGGTTGTGCTTCTTCCAGAACAGACCTGTTTGTTCTTTTGGCAGTCCGTGGTGCCTTCAACATTCTTCTCCAACACCACAGTTCAAAGGCATCAATTCTTCTGTCTTCTTTGTTCACGGTCTAGCTTTCATATGCATACAATGCAATTGCAAATACCGTGGTTTGGGTCAGGTGCGTTTTAGTCTTCAACCTGACATCCTTACTTTCAAATACTCTGAAGTGGTCCTTTGCAGCAGATTTTCCCAGTGCAATGTGTCTTTTGATTTCTTGACTGCTGCTTCCAATGGTGTTGATTGCAGACCCAAGTAAAATGAAACCCTTGACAACCTCAGTCCTGTCTCCATTTTCACAGACTAGGAGACTAGAAGTCCTAATTCAGGATACTGGATAAAGGGGAAAGTTTTCTCTCTGTTAGCTCTGGAGGAAAGTTCTTAGCTCTTCTGAATTCTGCTATTGGTCTATCTTCCCTCATCTCCATTTTCTAGTTTGTGTTTCATCATTTTTATATCTCAGAAGAGACGGACTCAAAATACTCCCTACACTAATCTTACCTCATTAACATAACAAAGACAACCCATTCCCAAATGGGATTACAACCACAGACATAGAGGTTAGGATTTATAACCCACATTTGGGGAGATGCAGCTGAATCCATAGCAGTAATAAATATAGTAGGTTGAGGAGGGGAAGAAATGTTCTCTCTGGTCATGCACTCTTGATTACAGGACTGATCAGCTGCTTGAATTTAAACAAAGCTTGGCCAGGCCAGGTCAAGCTGAACAAATGTTCCTTCCTCTTATCCCTTTCCCTGTGCACTCTGAAGTATCAAACCCCTCAATTCTTCTTACCTCAGGGCTTTTCACCTGCACTGTGAGCTTGGAGCCTTGTGTACATCACAGAGATTTCCTGTGTTCGTTCAAGCTGGGATGGCAATCTGACGGAGTCATACCCTTCAGTAAAACTTCTCCTGCTTATCTGAGTTCTGACTGTTATGTACGTAAATAAAAGCCTGTAAAACATCACTGGATGAGGTCAATTGATTGCTGAGAGCTACAGTCCTCTCTACAAGCCCTTTTTTTTTTTATCACAGTTCATCTCAGTAACAAATGCTAAGGTCAATTTTGGCTTAAAATATACTTTTCTGGTGTTAATATTGCTGTGCTGTATTTTATTTCACAGTCATTTTCTTGCCTTGTCATTTTCTAGCTCCTTTAACTTTCCATTTTATTAAATAAAATAATTTGAGCTATACTGATGGAAAAAATTCTAGAAAAAGATAAATTAGTTGAATGTGTATCTTTTTAAACTAGCATATTGCTTTTTTAAAACCCAATTTAAGATTATGGTATATTTTTCTTCATCTAAAATTATTTTTCTGTTTAGTGATTTTTCTTTCTTTGATTTTATATGTTTATTTCTTTGGGAGTTGTAGATCCTATTTGCATTATTTTTGAAATCACAGATATATACCTGTCTTAACTATGTCCAAAGCAAGTATATACGGATTTCTAAGAACCGAAAATTTGTTAAATATCTTACTTTCATCATGTTCTGAAAGCTCTCTATTAAGCAATTCTTTTATTTACCAAAATGTTTACAGAATTTTTTTGATAATTCTGCTTGCTGCTTTTATCTTACTCTTCTCTGTTGCTGTCAAGTCAATCATAACTCAAAAAGACCTTACAGGACAGAGGAACGCCCCATAGGGCTTCCGAGGTTGCAATCTTTCTGCAGGCAGACTACCACCTTTTTCTCTCCTTACTGGACACACTTTTTTCTTTGGTTGTTCTTTCAGTGAATGTCCTTGGGTGGCACTAACAGTGAAGTGTGTAACTAGTAGCCAAAAGGTACGTGGTTTGAATCCACCCAGAGGCTCCTTGGAAGACAGGCATGGTGACGTGCTTCAGAAAGATCACCTCCTCGAAAATCCTATGAAGCGGTTCTTCTCTGCACACATAGGGTCTCTAGGAGTCCTAACTGACAGAACAACTCACAACAACACTTCTTTCAGTGAGGGTATGTGGGTATTAGCTGTGTCCGGTTTGGTTTTTGTTTCTTTTGTTGTGCTTTATTTCTTGTTTATATTTGGTTATAAATTTTGACTGATAGTTTAGTGGAGCACTGAGTTTTTCTTGTGTAAACAGACACATCCCTCCGTATGTTAGCCAAGTGCTGTTGAGTCAGATACAACTCATGGCCACCCTAGGGGCCAGGGTAGAACTGACCCTCAGAGTATTCAAGGATCAGTGCATTGGAGACACTAATTATTGTTTGTGAACATCCATTGTTGTTTATGACTTGTTTTCAGACTTATTTTTCAATATTTTATTCTATGTTTTCTATGGGAAGCTCTTAAAATTTTTCTGTGCATTATATGATCTGTAGTTTTCATGTGGTATATCTGGGGCTAGCTTTCTTTTGATTTGTCTTTTTCCAGAATACTTTCTGCTTCAGAGGATTTTAGTTCCCCCTCCCCCAGTTCTGAAAAATATTCAACAAACAATTTTTCAAATGTAACTGCTGTATTTTCTCCATTCTGTAGTGCTAAAACTGCAATTAGAGCTCCCATCCTTCTTACAGAAGCTCTACAGAACAGTTCTACTCTGACTTACATGGCCTCTGTGGGTTGGAATTGACTAGATGGCAACAGGAATCCTTCTCCTATCATCCCTGATGTTACTTAACGACTGTTTAGAATTTCACATTTTGTTCTTTCTCCTGAATTCTTGATTATTTGCTCAGATTTATTGAATGTGTTGCCAGCTGTCCTTTCAGCTATGTCTAATATTTGTATTTAAATTGTTTTTCAGCTTTTTAATTTTAATGATTATGCTTCTATAATTATTATTCATTTAATATACTTGTTTATTTATCTGTCTTTTATGTAGTTTTTATTAACTTTCACGAATTTTTCAGCTGATTTCTCAGAGTAAAGGGTTGAGTGTTTTGAGTGTTTCAGTGGTAAGACAATCCATTCATAGTACTCCTTTTTTTGTAGAGGGGCTTCATTTTACCTTTGGCATGGACGCTAAATTTCAGCCACCAACCTCTCTAGTCTGACTTCCCAAGGGACACCACTAAGGTTTCAAATTCCTCTTACCCTTTTCGGACCTTAGTTATCTTTATCTTCTACCTGTGGCTTGCTTTCTTCTTCTTTTTCTTTGAATCACAGTTGTTCTTATTAATTCCTATTATTTTGAAGTTCTTATTTGGTGGGAGAAACATTTGCTCACAACATCCACATAAACTCACCTTATTTAAAGTTGAAGGATCCCTGATGGCACAGTGGTAAAAATCTTGAAAAAGTCAAGAGATGGAACCCATCAGCTGTCCCATGGGAGAAACATCCTGTAATCTACTTCCACAAAAACTGCAGCCTTGGAAACTCAATGGGGTACTTCTGCTCTGTCCTGGGAGGTCACTGTGAGTCAGATCTACTCAGCAGCAACAAGTTTTTTATTTGAAGTTGGCCATATATGAACAAAACACACATTTTTATCGTTTTCAAATAATCTGTCTCTTCTAGAGTCCCTGTATTTTACAACATATCACTTTAATCCTTTATACATAAGTCAGAATCAATTCTATGGCAGCAGGTCTGTTTTGAGGGGCTTACACACGTAAAATAAGGTGTACAACTGAAGACATAAGTCACTGTTCAAAAAAAGACATTTTTACATTGAAGAAATAAGTGTATCCAATTTCAATATAAACCCTTCCTTTTAATAATATGTATATTGCTATAAGCATGTTTTTTCTCTTTTACAACTATAAACTCTTAATAACACTGGGAATGCTTAATTTTTAGAGACCAGAACTCTATGGATGGTTGCCAGAATTTTGTGACTTATTCTTTGGTAACTGAAGAAAAATGAGCCATGTTTTCTGACCAGAATCACTAGTCAATGATCAAACTCTTTCCCACTTATTCTGAAAGTAGCCTTAGATTGTTTTTCAATACAGTACCCCTGAAAGCCACAACCAGTCATCCAATGTTAGCATATGCATTGAAATACATTAGTCAGCCCTGATCTAATATATCAACTCTAAATAGGTAATAATTTTAGTTAAATGATATCAGGTCTGAACTCAGGCCATCAACCTCAGTGCAAAATTGAAGTTAGCAATCCTAGACAAGGGAATTACATTTTGCAAGACTCCTGCTATGCACTATGCTCTTTGCAGTCTTCTCACTTGGCCCTCACAATAAACCTGTGAAATTAAAATCATACTCACTTGTAGCAAAATGATATAATTTCCTCCAAGCCACAGAACAATTATTTAGTGTTTCTAGAATTTGAACCCAAATTTTGATCTCCAAGTTTCATGCTCCTGGGGTACATTGATTTATAAAGTCCATGCCATAACCAGGATAAATTGATGATGATCTATGATCACATACCATTATCTATTAGAGAGTGACTTTGCCCTTGAATTATTTTGAAAATTTCTGTTATTTTAAACAATTTTCAACTTGATGCATGTGTGCTTGTAAATCCCAAATTACGTGTGGAAAAAAGAAATGGGTGTGGAAAACTACTTCCACTGTTTGACAGTTTTAATCATCTAACTTTTCTTTCATTTGATATATTAGTTTTAGGACTGAATTATTTGAAGTTACGTTATAAACATATGTAGTTTTTAAGATTTATATATAATTTTGTTAATATTACACATTCCAGTTCTCTTTTAAATGATCTAAAATAGAATAAAAATATAATATTTAATTGGATAATAAAACGTCTAACCAAAATGTTATCATACATTACAGTAAATCTACACCATGTCTTCATCCTAAGTGTCTTCGGAAATGGCATAATATCAAAATGAATGTTAGATTTACCCATTCAGCCAAGATGAAATTATAAAAAGCAGATACACGCTCCTTCCCGAAATTCCTAAGTACCACAGAAAATAAACAAGCAAACAAATGAACCACAGTCTTTGCACTTTCGGCTTTGAATTAGAGAACTCTTTCAACCCTTAGCCAAGCCATTTACAGTTCTTCACCTCTTACTTTCATTTGTGAATAGAGATCAGACAGAGGGGGAAGCTCAGGAACTTCTCAGGTATTTTCTAATTCTGTATCCTTCTCTGGACATAGACATGTCTTTCTAAATTCTACAGTATATGTTGGTACTTTTGAATGCTTTAATTTCTGAAAGAAAATAATTCCAACAAAGCATAGAAGATGAAAAGCTTATTAGTCCTTAAAAAAGGTTAACATCCCACCCCCTTTTTTTCTTAAGTGGTTATTAAAAGCTCAATAAACCCATTACCATCGAGTTGATTCCAACTCGTAGTGACCTTATAGGACAGAGTAGAACTGCCCCGTAGAATTTCCAAGGAGCACCTGGAAGATTCAAACAGTTGACCTTTTGGTTAGCAGATGTAGCACTTAAAACACTACACCACCAAGGTTTCCAAAAACAACAAAAGAGACAAACCAATCAAAATATACAAAGCATTTGAATAGATATTTCTCCAAAGGAGAAATACAAATAGCCAGTAGGCACCTGAAAAGATGCTCAAAATTATTACCCAGTAACCCCCCAAACCAAAACTAACTGGCGTCAAGTGGTCTCTGACTCATAGTGACCTTATAGGACAGAGTAGAACTGTTCCATGGAGTTTCCAAGGAGTGCATGGTGGACTCAAACTGCTGACTGCTTAGGCACAATAGCACTTAACTACTGTGCCATCAGGGTTTAGGCAGATACAAATCAAAATCATAATGAGATTCCACTTTACCTCTACTAAAATGGCTAACATTACAAATCTGCTTCAGAATGTGAAGAAATTAGAAACCCTGATGTCATAGTCGTTAAGTGTAACAGTTGCTAACCAAAAGGTTGGTGGTTCAAATCCATCAGGTCCTCCTTGGAAATTCTATGGGGCAGTTCTATTCCATCCTATAGGATTGCCATGAGTTGTAAATGGCTCAACTACGATTGGCCTGGTCTCATATGGTAGAGAAATTGGAACGCTGCCCGTTGCATAACAGTGATCTGAAAATATTTAGATTCCATTGAAAAAGACTTTTAATACAATGGAATACAAAATGTACAACTACTATGTAAAGTAGTTTGACAGTTGCTCAGAAAGTTACACATAGAACTACCTAATGATCCAGCAATTCCACTCCTAGGTATATACTCAAGGAATTTGAAAGCAGTGACATAAACAGGCACATGCTCACCATTACCGAAAAGTAGAGGCAACTTAAATATTCATTAACAGATGAAAGGATAAACAAAATGTGATATCTAAAACCAATATAATAATGAAAACTCATAATGAAAAATGATAACTTTATACATGTTACAACATAGACGAACCTGGAAAATATTATGCTGAGTTAATTTATTTACAAAGAGATTTATATTGTGTGGTCTCATTCATATGAAAAATATAGAATAGACAGATGTCTAGAGACCAAAGTTTATTAGTGATTATAAAAGGTAAGAAGAAGGGAAAAGGGGGCAGACATCATTTAGGAAGCACTGAGTTTCCATAATAGGAGAAAATTTGGCAATGAATATTGGTTATGGTTGCACAACATTAATGTAACTGATGTTACTAAGTTTTACACGTGAGAAACAGTAAACTGGCAATGTGATGCATATATTTTTACAATAACTACAAATAACTAGAAATAACCAATGAAAACAGACAGTTAAGAAATGTGTAATCTAATTCTATTTTCTAAGACATAAAGCTCTGCTTCACAGGAAAATAAAGGAATATACCAGAGGAAAATGTTCCCCTTTGTTTCCATATGTTTTAAGATGTAGTTTAAAGATACTAAAGTTAGTCTTTCTTTTTTTTCTTTTCAAATACGAAATCTTTTTCAATATAAAGTCTTTTTCAATAGAATCTAAATATTCTCAGATCACCATTATGCAAAAAAAGTACTGAGCTGATAGATTCTAAGGATTATAGAAATCAAGAACATTTTAATCTTCTCAGAAACTAAGTAGAAGTTATCATGATACCAGTGCTTAGCACTTTCAGTATAAATTAATTTCATGACATTTTTTCTGTATCTCAAATTATCCATCTGTGATATTACTAATGGTTTCTTTTTAATGGTTTGATTCTTACACAATTCATCACCTTTCTAAAAAATCTGTGTCAGAAGAAGAATAGCCAGAATGCTCCTTAGAAGGGAGGATAATGAGACTTTTGTCTCACGTACTTTGGACATTTTCAAAGGAGATATCAATTCCTGGGGAAGAACATCATGCTTGATAGAGTAGAGAGTTGACTAAAAAGAGGAAGACCCTCAATGGTACAGATAGTTGGGGGTGCACTAATGGGCTCAAAAACAGCAACAGTTCTGAGGGTGGTACAGGATGGATCAGTACTTCATTCTACTGTATGTAGGGTAGCTATGAGTCAAAACCAGTTTAACAGTGCCTAACATCAACACCTTTCTGACAGTGTTACATTAATGTCTAAGAAGGTATAAACAACGGCTTTTAACTAAAATCACTTTTCAAGCATGTTCTGACTTCTTCTAAACTACATTTTGATTATTAAAAGTCCCCATATACAAAAGGATGTAAAAATGATACAGCAAAGCACCTGAGAATTCTTATCATTCATTAATGCTTTCATACATAAAATATTTTTGAGACTCTAATATTTAATAGGTGATGCTGTAAACATTGACTATACACAATGAACAAAGCTGACCCAAACTCCTCCATACTCATGAATTTATAGGCTATTAGGTGATATAGGTAAAACCCAAAATATGTAAGAAAAGTATGCACTATTTCAATTATTGAGAATTGCTAAGTAGAGAGGTAAAGTAGGAAAATAGAGTGAGACTGGTTTTTGAGAAATTTTGCCACATTAGAGATGGAAAGTCTCCTTCTAAAGTTGACATCTGGGAAGAAACTTGCAGTGCTGGTGGGACAGGCAGCTGAAATTGCCTTATTTTGAGAGCCAGGCTTAGGACTCTGTACACTTAGCCAATTTGGGCCTCTTTTTTTATCTCTGCCACAGCGTGGTTTATATGGAACCGCAGGGCTTATGTGCAGGATGCCATGTTGGATACGGAGATTTTAGTGGGTCCTAATTCTTAGCCTGGGAGCCAGCACCTGCAAACAGGACAGTGCTTCTCCAACAGAAAAGCAGTAGTTTACACAGTGTCACCTATGGTGGCAGCCCAGAAACAGAGGCAGAGGACTCACTACCTCTCAACACCTTTAGTTCCTCTATCTGATGACCGTGTAGAGAGTGCCATCTTAGATAAGGTAGCCACCAGCCAAGCCAAGTGCTGTCAAGTCAGATCCAGCTGGACTTAATTCTTAGCTTAGCAGCCAAAGCTTGTCTACAGGAGAGCGCTTTTCTAACAGAAAAGCAGTAGTTTATATAGTGTCTCCTAAGACTGTGCCCCATCAGCAGAGGCCAACAGGGCAGTAGCATTGCTATATTTTGAACTAGTTCGTATCAACTGGGGTTGGATATAGAGGTGTTTGCCTTGCCAGTTGGGAAGAGGGACCTTTACACCTGAAAACCTGACTGATTTGGGAAGTGGTCATATACCTTTTGTTTTACATTTTAAGACAGCCTAGAGAAATATCTGCGGTCCATCCTCACAGTATTTCTACCAGCTTCTACTTACTCACATGGGACCCCAAAAGCAACAGACACTATGGCAAACAAGAAATCACCCATAGCTACAGAAGGCTCGCAAACAAAACAACCAAGGATTTTTCCAGATGAAGAAACTTTTCTGAAATCATCAGAAGATGAATACAAAAGGATTATATACAGAACCCTTCTAGACCTTATACAAAATGCAGCACAACAAAATGAAAAATTAAGCAAGCTGTTTGATCTGATGGAACACCAGTACTCTGAAACCCAACATATCAAGAACAAAATCAAAGACACAGAAACTTCCATTCAAAGCCAAGAAAACAGAATGCAAGAAATGGAGAAAAGAATTTCTGACTTGGAAGACAGGGCTACTGATGCCAGTGTCTATGAGCAGAAATCAGAAAAAAGAAATAAGAAAAATGAAGAAGCATTAAGAAGAATGCGGGGCTCTATTAAGAGGAACAACCTTCAATTAATTGGAGTCCCTGAACAGGCTGAAACACTTGAGAACACAGAGAGTATCGTTGCTGAGCTGCTGAAAGAAAACTTCCCAGAAGTCATGAAGGAAGAGAATATAGATATCCCAGATGCATATTGTATGTCACCCAATATAGATCTCAAAATAAAGACTCTAAGACATATTATAATCAAGCTCAACAAAATGAAACATGAGCAGCAACTCTTAGAGGCAACAAGACTCAAAGCAAAGCTAACATTCAGAGGGAAAACCTGTAGGTTTTCATCAGATTTCTAAACAGACACCATGCTGGCACGAAGACAATGGCATGACACATTCAAAGTCTTGAAGGAGAAGAACATCCATATATCCTGCAAAACTATCTTTCAAATATGAAAATAAAATCAAGACATTCCCAGATAAACAGAAACTCAGAGACTTTGAAAAACCAAACCAAAACTACAAGGAATACTGAAAGAAGTTCTTGGCTTTGGCTTAGAAGAATAAAAACACTAACTTTATATTTTAGAACAACACATCATCCAGAATTCTACTTAGTTAGGGAAGACTCCAAACTCAATCACAGCTTTAATACTGAAAGAAACAATCCAGTGATTATCATGAAAACTATGGTGCCATCTGTCATGGGTTGAATTGTGTCCCCCCAAAACTATGTGTAGCATGTGGCTGGGATGTGATTCCCAGTATCTTGAGACTGTCCTCCATTTTGTGGTTTTGCTAAACTGTGTGTTGAAGGATTAGGGTTGGGCTGTAAATTCCTGCATACAATTACTTCCCTGCTCTGCTGTAGGGGGAGTTTCCCTGGAGTATGGCTTGCCACACCCTTATTCCTTTGAGCCTGCAAGAGATAAAAGGAAAGAGAAATAAGGAGAATTGGGAAGCTCACACCATCAAGAAATCTGCACCGGGAGAAGAGCGCGTCCTTCAGATCTGAGGTTCCTGTAGCAAGACACTCCCTGGACAAAGACTGATGCAATACCAGACTTTCCTCCAGAGCTGACAAGGGGAAAGCCATTCCCTGGAGCGGACACCCTGAATATGGACTTGCAACCTACCAGACTGTGTGAGAATAAACCTTCCTTTGTTAAAGCCATCCACTCTGTGGTATTTCTGTTAGAGCGGCACTAGCTGACTAAAACACCATCATATTAAAAAGAGGGATGTACTACAGTCGTTATAGTCCTTTCAGATGGAGAGGAAGTTGACAAGACCAGTAGTAATTAAAAGTACGTTTATATATAGTTTATTAAGGGGGATCTTAGGGGTAGCAGTAAAGCATGGCAAAGATGTAACATACCATATCAAGAAATGGAACACAGGAGTCTCAACAACTACAAAACCAGCTCTGAAAAAGGTGAAAAATCAACTCACAAAAAAGAATGTCCTGGAACAGACAAATAAGAACAACAGAGAAAACATCAACACAAAAATAAACGTATCACAATGGCAGCATTGAACACATACCTACCAATAATTACACTGAATGTGAATGGACTGAATGCTCCAGTAAAGAGACATTGAGTGACATCTTGGGTCAAAAGACATGACCCTTCCATATGTTTTCTATAAGAAACACACTTGAGACTTAAAGATAGGAACAAACTGAAAATTAAAGAATGGAAGAATATACATCAAGCTAGCAATGAACAAAAAAGCGCAAGTGTGGCAATTCTAACCTCAGACAAATCAATTTTAATGTAAAATCCACCACTATGGACAAAGATGGACACTATTTATTGCTGAAAGGTTCAGTACACAAAGAAGACCTAACTATATTAAATGTTTATGCACGTAATATCAGAACACCTAAATATGTCAAAGAAACACTGGCTACACTTAAAAAAGAGTTAGATCACTCCACAATAATAGTGGGAGACTTCAACACTCCACTGTCAATACTGGACAGATCAACTAGAAAAAAGCTCAATAAAGATACAGAAGACCTCATTGCCACAATTAACCAACTAACCTCATTGATATATACAGAGCTTTCTACCCATCAGCCAACAACTACATCTTCTTCCCTGGAGCACATGGAACATTCTCCAGAATAGACTATGTGTTAGGACATAATGCAATTCTCAACAAAATCCATACCATTGAATTAATGCAAAGTATCTTCTCAAATCATAAAGCCATAAAAGTCAAAATCAATAGCAGACAAAACATAGATAGAAAGTAGAACTCTTGGAAACTGAACAACATCTTGCTCAAAAAACCATGGGTTATAGATAGAAATCAAGGATGATATAAAGAAATGTGTGGATTCCAATGAAAATGAAAACACTTCCTACCAGAACCTATGGGATATAGCTAAAGCAGTGCTCAGAGGTCTGTTTATCTCCATAAATGCACACATCTGGAAGAAAGAAAGAAACCAAATCAAGGAACTAACCCTACAGCTTGAACAAGTAGAGAGAGAACAACAGAGGAACTCCTCAGGCAAAAGAAGAAAACAGATCATAAAGATTAGAGCAGAGCTAAATGAATTAGAGAACAGAAAAACAGTGGAAAAAATTGAGAAGACCAAAAGATGGTTTTTTGAAAAGATCAACAAAATTGACAAACCACTGGCTAAACTTACTAAAGAAAAACAGGAAAGGAAACTAATAACCCAAATTATGAAATGAGAGGGGAGTGCTCACAACAGAACCAACCAAAATTAAAAATATCATAACAGAATACTATGAAATACTGTACTCTAACAAATTTGAAAACCTAGAAGAAATGGACAAATTCCTTGATTTGTATCACCTACCCAAATTATCACAACGTGAAGCAGAACAACTTAATGAACCCATCACAAGAGATTGAATAAGTCATCAAAAAACTGACAACCAAAAAAAGCCCGGGCCGAGACAACTTCACTGCAGAATTCTACCAACCTTTTAGATAAGAGTTATTTCCAATACTACTGAGACTACTTCACATGATATAAAGGGATGGAGTACTCCTAAACTTGTTCTATGAAGCCAGCATAACCCTGGTACCAAAGCCAGGGAAAGACTCAACAAAAAAAGGAGAACTACAGACCGATGTCTCTCACGATTCTAGACACAAAAATCTTCAACAAAATTCTTGCCAACAGAATACAACAACATATCAAGAAAATAATCCATCATGACCAAGTGGGATTCATACCAGGGATGCAAAGCTGGTTCAACATCAGAAAAACAATTAATGTGATTAACCACATAAATATCACAAAAGACAAGAATCACCTGATTTTGTCCATTGATGCAGAAAAGGCATTTAATAAAGTCCAACACCCACTCACGCTAAAAACTCTTAGCAAAATACACACAAACAGAAAATTCCACAATGCAATAAGGACCACTTATAGAAAACCAACTGCCTACGTCATCCTGAATGGAGAGAGACTGAAGGAGTTTCCCTTGAGAACAGGAACTAGACCAGGATACCCACTCTCACCTCTCCTATTCAACATAGTATTAGAAGTTCTAGCCAGAGCAATTAGACAAGACCAAGAAATAAAGGGCATCTGCATACACAAAGAAGTCAAAATCTCTCTGTTTGCTGATGATATGATTGTATATGCAGAGAATCCCAAAGAATCTATAAGTAAACTACTCAAACGGATAGAAGAGTTCAGCAAAGTCTCAGGATACAAGATAAGCATAAGTAAATCAGTAGGAGACTGTTAATGAAGAAATCATCAAATCAATACCATTTACTACAGCCCCCAAGAAGATAAAGTTCCTAGGAATTAATCTAACCAGAGAAATAACAAACCTTTACAAAGAGAACTACAAGCCCTTACTACAGGAAACTAAGAGAGACTTACATAAATGGAGAAACCTGCCCTGCTCATGGCTAGGAAGACTTAACATTGTGAAAATGTCTATTTTCCCCAAAGCAATCTGCTTATATAATGTAATACCAATACAAGTTCCAGCGTCATTTTTTAATGAGATGGAGACAGATAAGTAAAATACTATTAAAGAAAAAGAACACACTGGGAGGCCTCTCATTACCTGACTTCAGAACCTATTACACTGCCAGAGTAGTCAAAACAGTCTGGTACTGGTACAAGAACAGACAGATCAACCAATGGTACAGAATCGAGACCCCAGAGATGACACCATCCGCCTATGAACAGTTGATGTTTGACGAAGGCCCTAAGACATTAAACTGGGATAAAAACAGTCTCTTCAACAAATGGTGCTGGCAAAATTGGATCTCTATCTGCAATAAATTGAAACCAGATCAATATCTTACACCTTACACAAAAAAAACTCAAATTGCATAAAAGACCTAAATATCAAAACTAAAATGATAAAGCTCATCGAAGAAAAAGTAGGAACAACAATGGAAGTTTTAATACACAACGCAGACTTCAAAATCTGTCAAACAAACCACAGTCAACAGAAGAGAAAGTAGATAAATGGTAACTATTAAGAATTACACACTTTTGCTCATCCAAAGACTTTATTAATAGAATTAAAAGGACACCTACAGAATGGGAAAAAAATATTTGACAACTACATGTCAGACTGATGCCTGATCTCCATAATCTATAAAGTACTACAAAATATCAAAAAGAAGATAAATCATCCAATTGATTGATGAGCAAAGAGATGGACAGACATTTCTCTAAAGAGGAGATCCAGGCAGCCAAAAAACACATGAAGACATGTTCATGATCTTTAGTTAAAGAATTCAAATCAAGACGACAATGAGACACCATCTCACTCCAACACGGTTGGTCATGACCCCCCCAAAACAAAACAACAAATGCTGGACAGACTGTGGAGAAAATGGAGCTCTCCTACACTGTTGATGGAGTTGCAAAATGGTCCAGCCTCTTTGGAAAGCAATCTGGCACTTCCTTAAAAAAATGGATATAGGTATACCATCTGACCAAGTAATTCCACTACTTGGAATATATCCTAGAGAATCAAGGCCATTCACACCAACGGATACTGGCACAGAACTGTTTATCGCAGCACAGTCCACGATAGCAAAAAGATGGAATCAACCCAAATGCCCAACAACAGAAGAATGGATAGGTAAACTATGGTATATATATTCAGTGGAGCACTATGCAATGATAAAGAACAATGATGATTCCAGGAAATATCTCATAACCTGGTTTCAACTGGAAGACATTATGTTTAGTGAAAGTAGTGAGTGACAAAAGGACAAATGTTGTATGAGACCCCTACGATAAGAATTCAAAAACAGACTTACGCATAGAAGAAAAGACTCTTTGATGGCTGCAAGGGAACGGGGGAGGGTTTAGATTAGACAGTTGGTAGAAATTTGGCTGGGTGAAATCTGTGACAGCACACATTAGAAACAAGAATGATATTAAGTGGATTTCAACGTAACTTGAGTACTTCTCCCATCTTAATCCAATAATGCAAGGACAGAGTAGCTGGGGTGGGGAGTAGGGAACCATGCTTTTAGATGAAATCAACGCCAATTGGCAAAACTAGCATTTTGCTATGAGGGTTCTCTGCACCCCACATTGGTGAGTGGCATCTGGAATCTTAAAAGCTGCCAAGCTGCCATCTGAGGGCACAGCAAATGGTCCCAACTCAGCAGGAGTGGAGGCTCACCAAGGACCAAAATGACAACCCAGAAGACAGAGAGACCCAGAAGAGTGGGTGCCTACACTGACTTGGGACCAGAAGAACTGGATGGTGCCCGGCCATCCTCAGTGACAGGTGTGATGGAGCTCACAAAGTTGAATCTCACTGGCAACACAAGAATAAAAAGGGGTGCACCCTGAGATCTCCACTAAAAGAATGCAACTGATGGTCCAGCGGTTTGGGGGTTTCTCTGGGAGCATGGCCCCTAGCACTGATGCTGCCTTTGCCCACGGATCATAATGAAGGTCCACTCTTCAGACAGCAAGCGATTGGATTTGGTGACCCAGAGTGACCATGCATGGTTCTATGCATCTATAGGATATCATCCTGCTGACCTCTGACTGGAGGAAGCGGAGTAGGTGGAGAGGAGGGGAAAGGAGACTGTTGGGAGGATGAGACATGTATGGAGCAGAGAAGAATAGTGTGTTGTCACCGGGCAGGGAGAGCAGTGGAAGCTGCATATAGGTGGTCATGCAAATTTATATGTTAGCCAAGCCAAGTGCTGTCGAGTCAGATCTGACTTTACATGGGAATGTATGTTTTCACTCAGTCATAATGAAAAAAAAAGAGAATAAAAAAATAAAAAATTGCTGTGACGTATCTAACAATGGTCTAATGTCAAAAATCTACAAGACACTGCAATGCCTCAACAAAAAAGACACGCTTCAATCAAAAATTGGCAGAGTGTGAACAGACACTTGAAATATTGTAGATACTATGGGAAGATTGGAAATGTTATGTATTGCTGGTGGGAATGTAACACGGCTGAACTACTGTGGAAATCAACTTAGTGCTTCCTTAAAAAGTTACAAATAGAAGTGTCATATATGGTCTGACAATTACAATTGCAAACTTGCCATTGTGTGCTTACACTGGCAACACTGTACAAACAACTCAATATGGTTTCATAACCTTGGTATGTCAGTGTCTCATAGTTGTGTTTATGTCAACACATGACAGTGTCTTCCTGAGTGGTGTTCATTATCGTTGCACGTTTTTGTGTGTCATTGCAAGGATGCCAAAGCTTGAATTAGAGCAATGAGCAAACATTAAGTTTTTTGTGCAACTTGGCAAGAGTAAAAGTGAAATCAGGGACATGTTAGTCCAAACTTACGGGGATAATGTCATGAAGAAAATGGAAGGGTACGAATGGATTAAACATTTTTCTGAGGAGATAGCAAGTGTCACTGATGAAGAGAACTCAGGGCGGCCAGTAATGAGTAAAACTGATGAAAATATTGCCAAAATTCATTGAGTTGTGTGCCAAAATCATCAGCTGACTGTGAGAAACACAGCAGACCAAATAAACATCAATAGAGAGACATGAAAATCTTATCTGAAAATCTTGGCATGAGAAAGGTAAGTGCTAAAATGGTCCTGAAGGAGTTCATCAATGAACAAAAGGAAAGGAGAGTTGAAGTTTGAAAAGATCTTTTGGACAGACAAGATGATGTTTTGAGCTGTGCTATCACTGGTAATAAAACATGAGTGTACCAACACAACCCTGAAACAAAGTGTCAACATTCACAGTGGAAGTCACCCAAGTTTCCATGACCAGCAAAGTTCTGTCAGATGAAATCAAGAGTCAAAATGATGTTGCTAACCTTTTTTTGATATCATAGTTGTTCATTATGAATCTGCACCAACTGGATAAATAGCTGACCAAGTTTACTATTTGGAAGTGCTAAAAAGGCTGCATGATAAAGTTAGATGAAAGTGACCTAAACTTTTCTCCAGCAACTCATGGATCTTGCATCACGACAATGTACCAGCTTACACAGCACTATCTGTGAGGATGTTTTTAGCCTGTAAGCAAATAAGTGTATTGGAACACCCTCTCCACTAACCTGATCTGGCCCCCAATGACTCTTTTCATTACCCAAAGATAAAAGAAATATTAAAAGAAACACATTTTGATGATGTTGAGCACATCAAGGGTAATACAATGACAGCTGTGATGGCCATTCCAGAAAAACAGTCCCAAAATTACTCTGAAGCGTGGACTAGGTGCTAGTGTTGGTGTGTTGCTTCCCAATGAGAGTACTCCCAGGATGACTGTGGTAATATTCTAGGATCAATCTGAGAACTTAATTGTCAGCCTCTTATGATCCAATCATCCCACTCCTTGAAATGTATTATAGAGAAATGAGTCATCATATGAAAAGATATATCCACACCCATGTTCACTGCAGCACATATTGTAATATCAAAAAAAAAAAAAAAGGAAACAACCTAGGTGCCCATAAACACACAAAAACAAATTATGGTACATATACACAATGGAATACTGCACAACAGTAAAGAACCGTGACGAATTTGTGAAGTATATCATGAATCTGGAGGACACTATGCTGAGTGAAATTAGTCACAAAAGGACAAATATCGTATGGGACTTAAACACAGAAGGAAATATTCTTTGATGGTTCAGAGGGTGGAGAGGCAGCAAGAGGGGATTTTACTAAACAGACAACAGGTAAGAATTGTCTCTGGTGAAGGGAAAGGCAACAACAGAATAGGAGAAATCAACACAACTGGTCTAAACCAAAGGCGATAAAATTTCCTGAACACAGCCAAAACATTTGAGGGACAGAGTAACCGGGGCTTAAGTTTAGGGATCAGGTTTGGGTAGGCATCAAGGTCAACTGGTATAACCATGTTTATTAAGAGAATGTTCTTCATCTCACTTTGGTGAATGGGTCTTAAAAGCTGTGAGTGATCATTTAAGATGCACTAATTGATCCCAACTCAGTTGGACCAAAGGAAAATGAAGAACAACAAAGATGCAAGGAAAACATTATCCCAAAGGACAACGGGTCACACAGACCACAGACTCTGTCAGCCCCAAACCAGAAGAACTAGATGGTGCCTGACCACCATCAACGACTGCCTGGACAGGGGACATAACAGGAAATCCTTGATGGAGTAGGAAAAAAATGTTGAGCAAAACTCAAAATCATGTAAAAAGACCAGACTTGAAGGTCTGAGACTGTAGGAATCCCTGAAGCCATGTCAAATGGAGCTTCTGTCAATCAGAAGCCCACTCTTCAGATAAATATTAAACTGGATTATAAACCATAAAATAATACTCATGAAGAGTGTACCAAATGGGCTGCTCCTGTTCAGGCAGGGTGAGAAGGTTGAGCTGGTTGAATGGAGGGGTTGAAAAGGGGAGTCTGCTGTAACACTACAGGGATTGTAACTAGTGTAAAATAATCTATGTTTTTGTATAAAACATTAACTTGAATTGTAAACTTTCACCTACAGCACAATTAAAAAAGAAAAAAGAGGAGGGTTGAGTCAAGACAGTGGACTAAGCACACGTCTCCCTAAGTCCCTCTAGAATCCAAGATCTGAATTGATAATAAAATGGAGCCTTCTGGACACTTAGTGAGCCCTAGGACACAGAATAGGGCTGTCATTATGGACTTCATACTAATGAATGGAAGATTTCCTCTCTTTCACCAACCCCCCACTTCCGCTCTGGTTGGGTGCTGGCTTTCACAGACTGAAGGCAACTCACCACTTTAACTTTTTTTTTTCTCTGTCTTAGCTGGTGGGAGGAGCTGGGACTTGACTAGCAGCTAATCTCAGATATACCACTGGTGGGATCAGCAGGTGAAATTGCCACATTTTGAGAGCCTGCCTTTGGAATCTGTGCATCTTGGCACCTTTGGCTTCTCTTTCTGCCTCCACCATTGATTAGCCTGTACAGAGGCAGACAGGTAGCTTGTGTGGGATGCCATCTTGTTCCATTGGGAGGCGAATACACCTATATGGAGTCCCCAGTTGGACCTAGTACCTAGGCTGGGAGGCAGCACTCACCCAGAGGAGAGTACTTTTTCAGCAGAAAAGCAGTATTTTACACAATGTTGCCTACAGCTGGGGCCCAGCAAAAGAGGCTGTCAACTCTGTGCATCTCAGCATCTTTGGCCTCTCTTTCTGCCTCTGCCATTGAGTAGCCTGTACCAAGGCAGGCAGGCAGCTTGTGTGGGATGCAATCTTGGTCCACTGGGAGGCAAAGATACCCATACAGAGGCCTCACTGTACCTAATTCCTAGGCTATGAGGCAGCTCTTGTCCGGAGGAGAGAGCTTTTCCAGCAGAAAAGTGAGATTTTACACAGTGTCACCTATGGCTAGGGACCAGCAACAGAAGCCAACAAGGCAGTAGCCTTTCTGTATTTTGAACTAGATTATAACATCTGGGGTTGGATATAGAGGTCTTACTTTACCAGCTTGGAAGAGGGACATATACAACTGAAAACCTGACTGACTGTGGAAGTGGTCAGATATCTTTTACCTTTCTTTTTAAGATGGCCTAGAGAAACAACTGCAATACATCCTCACAGCATCTCTCCCAGCCTCTATTGACTTATATGATGCCTAAAAAGTAACAAACTCTGGAGAAAACCATAATGAAGAAATCACCCATGGCTTCAGAAGGCCCCCAAAAGAAACAAAGAACTTCCCAGATGAAGAAATCTTTCTGAAACCATCAGAAGGTGAATACAAAAGGATTATATATAGAGCCCTCCTAGACTTTATACAAAATGCAACGGAGCAAAATAAAAAATTAAGCAAGCTATTCAACCTGATGGAACACCAGTACCCTGAAATCCAACAGATCAAGAACAAAATCAAAGATATAGAAACTTCCATTCAAAGCCAAGACAACAGAATGGAACAAATGGAAAAGAGAATTTCTGACTTGGAAGATGGAGCTACTCACTCCAGCATCTACGAGGAGAAATCAGAAAAGAGAAACAAGAAAAATGAAGGAGCATTAAGAAGCATGTGGGACTCTATTAAGAAGAACTACCTATGATTAATTGGAGTTCCTGAACAGGGCAAGACAGCTGAGAACACAGAGAGTATTGTTGCTGAGCTGCTGACACAAAACTTCATAGAAATTATGAAAGAAGAAAATATAGATATCCAAGATGCATATAGAACACCGCTCAATATAGATCTCAATAGAAAGACCCAAAGACATATTATAATCAAGCTTAACAAAATGAAACATAAGCAGAAACTCTTAAAGGCAGAAAGACTCAAGGCAAAGCTAACACTCAGAGGGAAAACCTGTAGCATTTCTTTGGATTTCTCAGCAGAAACAATGATGGCACGGAGACATTGTCATGGCACATTCAAAGCTTTGAAGGAGAAGAACTTCCAACCAAGAATTATGTATTCTGCAAAACTATCTTTCAAATATGAAAATGAAATTAAGACATCCCAGATAAACAGAAACTCAGAGATTTTGTAAAAACCAAACCAAAACTACAAGAAATACAGAAAGAATCTCATGGCTTAGAAGAACAAAACCACTAATGTTGTATTTTAGACACAAATATAGGACACATCATCCAGAAACCTACCCATTTAGGGAAGGGTCCAAATGCTATCAAAGCTATAATAGTAAAAGAAATGACTCAGTGATCATATCATGAAAACTACGATGTCATCATATTAAAAAGAAGGGTGTACTACAGTTGTTATAGTCCTTCCAGATGGAGAGGAAGTTAATAAGACTGGTACTAATGAAAATTGGGTTTATACATAGTTTCTTAAGGGGGATCATAGCCGAGCCAAGCCCTAAAGCACAATAAAGATGCAACATATCAAATCAAGAAATCTAATACAGGAGTCTCAACAATTACAAAATCAACCCTGAAAAAGGTGAAAAATCAACTCACAAAGAACAAATTAATAAGAACAGAGAAAACATCAACACAAAAATAAACATATCACAATGACAGCACTAAACACATACCTATCAACAAATTACACTGAACACGAATGGACTAAATGCTCCAGTAAAGAGACACTGAGAGACATCTTGGATCAAAAGACACGACCCATCCACATGTTGCCGACAAGAAATTCATATTAGACTTAAAGATATGAGCAAACTGAAAATTAAAGGACGGAAGAACATACATCAAGTTAACAATGAACAAACAAGAGCAGATGTGGCAATTCTAATCTCAGATAAAATCGATTTTAATGTAAAATCCACCATCATGGACAAGGGTAGACACTATTGTTGAAAGATTCAATACACAAGCAAGACTTAAGAATATTAAATATCATGCACCTAACATTAGAGAGCACCTAAATACATGAAAGAAAAACTGACTACACTCAAAAAGGAGATAGATCACTCCACAATAATAGTGAGACACTTCAACACTACACTCTCAATATTGGGCAGATCATCTAGAAAAATGCTCAGTAAAGACACAGAAGACCTTATTGCCACAGTGAACCAACTAGGCCTCATCGACATACACAGAACTTTCTGACCTTCGTCTCCAGGGCACATGGAACATTCTCCAGAATAGACCATGTATTAGGACATAAAACAATTCTCAAGAAGCTCCATACCATTGAATTAATGCAAAGCATATTGTCAGATCATAAAGCCATAAAAGTCAAAACTGATAGCAGATAAAACATAGATAGAAAGTGGAAATCATGGAAACTGAGCAACATCTTGCTCAAAAAAACCATGGGTTATAAAAAAAATCAAGGATGAAATAAAGAAATATGCGGATTCCGATGAGAATGAAAACACTTCCTACCAGAAGCTATGGGATACAGCCAAAGCAGTGCTCAGAGATCAGTTTAGCTCCATACATGCACATATCTGGAAGGAAGAAAGAAACCAAGCCAAAGAACTAACCCTACAGCATGAACAAGTAGAGAGAACAACAGAGGAATCCCTTCAGGTGACAGAAGGAAACAGATCATAAAGATTAGAGCAGAAGTAAATGAATTACAGAACAGAAGAATAATTGAAAAAATTGAAAAGAACAAAAGCTGGTTTTGTGAAAAGATCAACAAAATTGACAAACCACTGGCTAAACTTACTAAAGAAAAACAGGAAAGGAAACAAATAACCCAAATGAAGAAATGAGAGAGGAGTTGTCACAACAGATCCAACCGAAATTAAAAATATTGTAACAGAATACTATGAAAGACTATACTCTAACAAATCTGAAAACCTAGAGGAAATGGACAAATTCATCGATTCATAACACCCACCAAAATTATCACAAGGTGAAGCAGAACAACCTAATGAACCCATCACAAAGGAAAAGATTGAAAAAGTCATTAAAAAACTGCCAACCAAAAAAGCCTGGGCCCAGATAACTTCACTGCAGAATTCTACCAAGTTTTTACAGAACAGTTATCTCCAATACTACTGAGACTATTTCACAGCATAGAAAGGAATGGAATACTTCCAAATTCATTCTATGAAGTCAGCATAACCCTGGTACTAAAGCCAGGGAAAGACTCAACAAAAAAGGAGAACTACAGACCGATATCACTCAGGATTCTAGACACAAAAAACATTCAACAAAATTCCTGCCAAAAGAATACAACAATGTATCAAAAAATAATCCATCATGACCAAGTGAGATTCACACCAGGGATGCAAGGCTGGTTCAACAGCAGGAAAACGTTTAATGTGACCAGCCACATAAATAACACAGAAGACAAGAATCACCTGATTTTTGTCTATTCATGCAGACAAGGCATTTGATAAAGTCCAACGCCCATTCACACTAAAAACTCTCAGCAAAATAGGAATAGACAGCAATAACGGCCATTTCTACAAAGCCAACTGCCCACGTTATCCTGAAAGGAGAGACTGAAACAGTTTCCCTTGAGAATGAGAACTAGACAAGAATGCCCACTCTCACCTCTCAACATTGTACTAGAAGTTCTAGCCAGAGCAATTAGACAAGACCAAGAAATAAAGGGCATCTGCACTGGCCAAGAGGAAGTCAAAATCTCCCTACCTTCAGAAGATATGATTGTATACGAAGAGAATCCTAAAGAATCTATAAATAAACTACTAAAACTGATAGAAGAGTTCAGCAAAGCATCAGGATACAAGATAAGTGAAAGTAACTCAGTGGGATTCTTTTATAACAACAATGATATTATTAATGAAGAAATCACCAAATCAATATCATTTACCATAGCCCCTAAGATAAAAAGTACCTAGGAATAAATCTAACCAGAGAAATAACAGACCTTTGCAAAGAGAACTACAAGACCTTACTACAAGAAACTAAGAGGGACTTACACAAATGGAGAAACCTGCCCTGCTCATGGATAGGAAGACTTAACATTGTGAAAATGTCTATTTTCCCCAAAGCAATCTACTTGTATAATGCAATCCCAGTAAAAAATTCCAGTGACATTTGTTAATGAGATGGAGAAACAAATCACCAACTTCTTTTGGAAAGGCCCAGATAAATAAAGCACTAATGAAGAAGAACATAGTGGGACGCCTCTCACTACCCAGTTTTAGAAACTGTTACGCTGCCACAGTAGTCAAAACAGCCTGGTGCTGGTACAAAAAGAAACAGATAGATCAATGGGACAGAATTGAGACCTCTGAGATAACACCATCTTCCCATGAACAGCTGATATTTGACAAAGGCCCTAAGACATTAAACTGAGGTGAAAACAATCTCTTCAACAAATGGTGCTGGCAAAATTGGATAACCATCTCCAAAAAATTGAAACAAGGCCCATATCTTACATCTTATACAATAACCAACTCAAACTGGGTAAAAGACCTAAATATCAAATCTAAAACGATAAAGCTCATCCAAGAAAAAGTAGGAACAACAATGGAAATTTTAATACACAACGTAGACAGACTTCAAAGGCCACCTACAGAATGGGAAAATATACTTGACAACTACATGTGAGACTGACATCTGATATCCATAATCTATAAGGTACTACAAAATATCAGTAAGAAAAAGATAAATCATCCAGTTAAGTGATGGACAAAGGAGACGGACAGACAGTTCTGTAAACAAAAGATCCAGGTAGTTAAAAAACATAGTTGGACATGCTCACAATCAAAACTATGATGAGATATCATCTCACTCCAACAAGACTGGCCGTGAACCAAAAACCACAGAGCAACAAATGCTGGACAGGCTGTGGAGAAAATGGAACTCTCCTACACTCTTGGTGGCACTGCAAAGTGGTGCAACCTCTTGGGAAAGCAATCTGGCACTTCCTTAAAAAGCTGGATGTAGATATACCATTTGACCCAGTAATCCCATTGCTTGGAATATATCCTACAGAATCAAGGCCATTCACACCAATGGATACATGCACGTGAATGTTCATTGCAGCCCAGTCCACAATAACAGAAAGATGGAATCAACCCTGATGCCCAACAACAGAGGAGTAGATAGGTAAACTATGGTAATATATACTCAGTGGAACATCATGCGATGTTAAAGAATAACGATGATTTTAGGAAACATCTCATAACTTGGTTTCAATTGGAGGACATTATGCTGAGTGAGAGCAGTCAGAGACAAAAGCACAAATATTGTATGAGACTCCTATGATAAGAACTTAAAAATAGACTCATGCATAGAAGAAAAGACTCTTTGACAGCTGCAAGGGTAGGGAGGCAAAGAGGGCAAGGCGAGGAGGGTTTAGATTAGATAGTTGATAGACATTTGGTTGGGTAAAATCTGTGACAGCACACATTAGAAAGAAGATTAATATTAACTGGACTTCAACATAACATGATTACCCCTCGCATCTTAACCCAATATCACAAAGACAGAGTAACTGGGGCGAGGGGCCAGGGGCCATGCTGTCAGGGAAAATTGAGGCCGATTGGCAACTAGCGTTTTGCTAAGAGAGCCTTCTTCACCCTAAATCGGTAAGTGGCATCTGGGGTATTAAAAGCTGCCAAACTGCCATCTGAGGGTACAGCAAATGGTCCCAACCCAGCAGGAACAGATGATCACCAAGGACCAAAATGACATGGGGGAATGAGAACTCAGAAGACAGAGACATCCACATGAGTGAGTGACTACATGGACTTGTGACTGGACGAATCAGATGGTGCTCGGCCACCACCAGTGATAGCCGTGATGGAGCTCACAGAGTTGAGTCTCACTGACAACACAAGAATAAAAAGGGGTGCACCCTGAGATCTCCACTAAAAGACCTCAAATGATGGTCCAGGGAGCTCAGGGTTCCCCTGGGAGCATGGCCCCAGCCCTGATGATGCCCCTGTCCATAAATCATAATGGAGGTCAACTCTTCAGACAGGAATGGATTGAACTTGGTGATGCAAAGTGACCATATCTTGTATGCACTTTATTGTCCTGTGCATCTAGAGGATGTTGTCCTGCTAACCTCTTACTGGAAGCAGGGGAGTGGGTGGAGAGGAGGGGATAGGAGATTATCAGGAGGATACAACATGTATGGAGTGGAGAGGAAGACTGTGGAGTCATGGGCAAGGAGAGCAGTGGGAGCTGCATATAGGTGGGCATGCAAATTTATATGACAATGTACATTTTCACTCAATCATAATAAAAAAAAAGTAAAAAGAAAATCTAAGTTGAACCATCAACAGAATGGATAAAGAAAATATGATATATCCATACTGTTAACAACAAGTTTCACAATATTAAAAAAATGATTGTGCTTTCATTTTTGAAAATGGTTTTGTGAGTGTATTTTCCATTGTAAAATTATTGTGAACTTTACATTTAATAAAGCTGAAAAAATGTTTAGAATGAACCATCAGCACTCTCTCCTGAGTGCAACTTCTAGAAAACCAGGTTAAAAGTTGTTGTTAGGTGCCATCTGGTCAATTCTGACTCATAGCAACCCTATGAGCAACAGAATGAAACACTGCCCAGTCCTGAGCCATGTCTACAATTCTTTTTATGCTTAAGCCCATTGTTGAGGCCACTGTGTCAATCCATCTCAAAGAGGGTCTTCCTCTTTTTTGCTGACCTTCTGCTCTACCAAGCATGATGTCCTTCTCCAAGGACTGACCTTTCCTGACAACACTTCCAAAGTATGTTAAGACGCAGTCTTGCCGTCTTTGCTTCCACGGAGCACTCTGGGTGTACTTCTTCCAGAACAGATCTGTTGGTTCTTTTGGTGGTCCATCGTACATTCAACATTCATCTCCAACACCACAATTCAAAGGCATCAATTCTTCTGTCTTCTTTGTTCATGGTCTAGCTTTCACATGCATATGATGCGATCGAAAATGCCATGAGGTTAAAGTTCCTTTTAGTAAAAGTATGCAGTGTAAGAAGCAGACTGGTTTATCCAGAGACCAAAACTATGGTTGTGACTTCTCGGATACCCTAGATCCTTGGGCCAAATATCTGTAATGTAACAAGCATATAGCTTGCTTAAGTGGGAGCTGAGAGAACCTCAGCCTACAAGCCTTGCCCATTAAAGCATGTGGATTAGTGCAGAAACTGGTGACACCTGATGCTAGCAGACACCTTTGTAATTTTCAAGGTACACAATAAATAAACTCTAGACATCTGAAATATCAATTAAGATAACATATCTGTTAACTGCTGACTTAGATATGTTTAGTTTTTACTTAAAAAAGAAGAATAAGTACCCACCGTCTTGAATGATCATCTGTGAGTTCATCATTACGACTTATTGTTTCCATGACTGAATATACATTTGGTAGGGCTTATCCAGGCCTCAGTCCATAAATCATGCCATAAAATAGCCCTACATGGGAGCCGTCTCAGTCTCCTCTGTTTTTCATTTTTCTATCATGCTCAACTATTTCTAGCCTGAAGTGGCTTCCTTGTCAAGAAATTCAAGATGGTGTTTTATTAGTCTGTTCTGCTGCCGACAAGCCTTATTTTATCTTTTATGTTCTGCACATTTCCTTTAGAATGTATGATGCAATTTGGTAGAGGAAATACTAGAATATAACTTATTTGTAAACTACTTTTGAAGGGTGGGTGAAATAAATATGAATCTTCCCCTTTTTCTAGATCATTATTATACCCTCTGGACACCAGAAAAGACAGTAGACATAGTAGAATATTTTTATAGTTCTTGTCACTGTAACACAGTTTTGCTTAGAGAGTATGTTTGAGAGCATGGCCTTGCCTGTATGTCTCAGAATTTGACCTGGAGCAGCTGCTTAAACCTCTGGTTCCACAACTCCTGGTGGTGAACTTGTAGCCATTCTAGGATGCTCAGGGACACCCAGAAAAGGCTGGTTTGTTCCCCAAACCTCCAGCTCTAGTTTTTATGCTTTGTACAATAGTTCATAACCCTGAATCTGTCCTTCTGGATCCTAGTACTTCCGTCATTCATAGAGAAAAGACATTTCTAATCTATACTGTCACTAACTTAAGAAATTCCCTTTTCTGTTAGATGCCCCTGACATCAAGCATATAAGGCTGTGTTTTCTCAGAACAAATTTAAGTATCTGTTATAATATATGGCTAATAAATCAGATAAAATCAATTGTATGTTAAATACGTAGAGTTACATGCTAAGTATTACTTTAATGAACATGCACACATACTTCCATATATTCTGTTGTTTTTGTTAGTTGCTATCAAGTTGACTTCAACTCATGGTGACCTTACTAAAACAGCATGAAATGTTGCCCCAGCCTCCATCCTCCCCACACCTGCGAGCACGTTCATGTCCACTGCTGAGGATATCTTGCCTATCCATCTCATCAGAGGTCTCCCACACCTTTGGCGGCTCTCTGCTTCACCAAACATAGTATCTTCTAGATATTGCTCTCTCCTGACGGTGTGTCCAAAACAAGAGACTTACACAGGGATCGACTGTAATCCCTAAGGTTTTCCTTGACTAAGTTTTAGAAGCAAATCACCAGGCCTTTTTTCCTAGTCTGTCTCAGTCTAAATACTCCACTGAAACGTGTCCACCATGGATGTTGCTGCTGGCGTTGGAAATACTGCTGCTGTGGTTTCCAGTGCCACAGCAACACGCAAGTCAGCACAGCAGGACAAACCGACGATAGGTCTACGAGCTAGGGCGCGCTTTCTCCATTAACTACTAAAAGTACACAGTTTTATATAACATTTCTTGGTGATTCACTCTGTACTCCAAGAAATATCTGAAATACATTTTACTACAAAGTTACAGTTAGTAACTATAATGCTACATTAATGAAGACTGCATAAAAAATTCTGTAAGAACCCTACAGCCCCCTCAGTCTTTGCATATTCGTTCACTTCACACACTTCAAAAACCTGGAGCTGTGACTGATTCAGAACTCAAAGTTCTCCATTATCCCAGGCCTCTGAATGCTCAGACTTTAGCCATCTCGATACAAACTGGAGACCCTTTATCCATCTTAATACAAACTGTAGATTCCTCACCTCTTGCCCTGACATAATGTGCACTGCCTCTTGGAGTACCTCTTGATTCAAAGGTCTCCCTCCAGCCCTGAAAGGAAAGTTTCCCAGCTGTGTATGTCAACGTTACTTTCTCCATAAACAACTGACCATGTAGTCGCTGAAGGGGGTGTCTATTCCACTATCCATGTCTCAACCACAAAACCGTGCAGAGTTTCGGAAAATTTCCTTTTTTAATTCTAAAAGTCAGAATATAAGCTGCAATAGCCTTTGAAGTCTTACATCAGTTAAGACAGCATGGTTTGCCAATTTAGTCTTCCAGTTTTACCAGTCTCTGAATAGACTTGACATTCTTTCCTCCAAATAGCAATTCATGTTATAGGACTTAGTGAGAATCTGGACACTGTCTAACAAAAAACAGGAAACTTAGACTCACAATCAATATGACTTTCTGGAAGCAATATGGATCCCATAGTGTGGAGCCACAACTAGAATTTACACTTTCTGACTCCTAGTCCAAGAGTTTTTCTAATGCATTTCTTTTATTCTCTTAATGCAAGTGGTCTGCGTCCCTCCTTGGCCGCCTCTAAGTTATTAATAATGAAATAATATGACAAAGCGTTATAATCAAGTGTGGGATATAGAATACTGTTCCCCTTCCAAAGATGTCGATGTGTGTAATTCCCAGAACCTGTGAATATCTTACATGGCAAGGAAGAATTTAGAATGCAAACTGAAGTAAGGTGGCTAATCAGCTAACCAGGAACCCTGGTGGTTCAGCGGGTAACTGTTAGGCTGCTAACCAAAAGTCACCCAGCTGGATTCCACCAAACACTCTGAGGAGGAAAGACACGACAGTCTGTTTCTGTAAAGATCTGCAACCTTGGAAATTCTGTGGGACTGATCTTTTGTCCTGTAGGATTGCTATGAAGTGGAATCAGCTGGACAGCAACAGAGTTTCTTCTTCCTGTTGTTCATTCGTTTGTTCTTTTAAATCAGCTAACCTTAAAATAAAGGGATTATCCAGGTTGTGCCCCTGTAATCACTAGGGTTCTCTAAATGTGGAAGAGGGAAACGAAAAGTCAGAGGCAGAGCGAGACGTGAAGATACTATGCTGGCAATTTTGAGAATGAAGAAGGGTCCATGAGCCAAGAAATCCCAGCTGCCTGTAGACCTTGAAAGAGAGGAAAACAAATTACTATAAGGTATGCTAGTCTGTCAACACCTTGATTTTTAGCCCACTAAGACCTATTTTAGGAAACCCCGGTGGTATGATGGTTAAGTGCTATAGCTGCTAACCAGAAGGCTGGCAGTTCAAATCTGACAGGTGCTCCTTGGAAATCCTATGAGGCAGTTCTATGCTGTCTGTAGAGTCACTAAGAGTTGAAAATGACTCAAGAGCAATGGGTTTAGTTTGTTAAAACCCTTTTTTGGATTTCTGATCTAAAGAACAATGAGCTAATAAATTTGTGTTATTTTAAGCCATTAAGTTTGTGGTAATTTACGACAGCAGCACAGGGGATATCCTTCACATGCAGGGGGAAACAAAACATTTCATTTCCGGAGTCTCCGAGGTTACAAAGCCAAGCTATTCCAGAGAGCTGTTGCAGTCTCATCCTCCTCTAGGTGTTACAGAATCCAGAAAGGTGAGTCTTTGGTGCACCCAGTCTTGCCAGTTACCTGGACACTGGTCCTTGAGCAATAGACGATAATTGTAATGCAAAGAATAGGATATCAGGAGCCTCAGATCCAAATCCTTTAGCTGTGGGGAAATAGGGTTTATATGTGATTTGGGTGGGCAGCAAGATGGCAGCTACACAGACACACTAGGGAGGGAAAATTCTAGAAGGAAGCCAAGAAACAGGAGGTGGCATGGTTCTTGTTGGACCTCTCACTACAGAATAGGGTTAGGTGATGATTTTCTTTCTGTTGCTGTGTCTTCTGCTGAGGTCAATTAGTGGTCATAGTTGGCCCTTCTGTGCCTGCAGGGTGGGCCAAATCTGCCTTTAGTTGATTTAAGGACTAACGGAAATTGACTAGTCTTCATAGGGTCAAGTTGCATAGGTATAATAAGACTAGCAGTGGTTTCTGTAAGTAAGGTAACACATTTGCCAGGTATGGCCTTTTCATCCTGGGTCAGAATGGCATCAAGGGCTTGACAAGGACAAAAGTCTATATATACCTAGCTAAATCTTTGCTATTCCTGAAAGGAGTGAAGTACTTATCACATATACACACACATGTATATGTAACTTAACATTCTGAACATGAATTAGATTCAGAAAAAACTTACTACAATCTAAAAGGATGAAAATTAAAAACTTGGACAGGTAATAAAATGTGAAAATGTCTTTTTCAGAGTAGTGTCTTCTTGGAAATGCCTTGTAAGTTTCTTTGTACTTGAAAATTAATTTTAAAATTAACAATGTGTATATTTAAAACTAAGTTCTACAAGCTATATAGAATATAAACATTTTCTACGATAAGTGAAAAATTTTGTCCAGCATAAAACTACATAAAAACCTAACGTTTTACTCTTATTATGGCTTTCTTATATGAATTTATTATAACTAAAATATTAAATTGTTTTTATTAGCTCAAGGATGGATTTAAACAGCAACAGAAGTGAAATGAAAATAAACCAGTCCAATGCTATGACTAATCTTATGCTAGCTTGGAAAACAATCTTCAACTATCACACATTATTTTAGGAAAATCTATGGTACTCTAAATAATGATTTTATCAACAACATATTTGATTTATCAAGTATTCTTACCGTAAACACATTGTTTATTTACATGCATTTACATCTTTCATAAAGAGCAGATTAACTGATCATTTTACTACATTATTGTAGCCACATTTAGTTATTTTAAACTGACTTATAAGTCAAAGTTTACAATACTGTTTTCCAATTTTACTTATAAATATATATTTTATCCACCTTTCTTTTAGAGAACTAGATTATTATTCAGAAGATTTCTGTCCTTATAAAATACCTGTTCATATCTGCAGTGCAATGACTTGCTTTTATGTAGGTTTTCTTGCCATGGCCTTGTAACTCCCACCAAATGACTGGGTGAGGATTTGCAAATAAGGTGCTTCTGTCCTACCAAAGGGACTGAACATCTTGCTGCTAATACAAATAAGAAGCAGGGAATTCTTGCAAATAAGGTAGAACCATTCAAATAAGATGTACGGAATCCTAACAAGAGGATTGGCCAGTTATACCAACTCTTTAGGCTTAAAGAGAGACAGAGAAAAAGATAGGAGATGTAACATGAGAGAAGATGAGAACAGCACAGCTATAGCAAGAGGGATGTGGCACAACAGGAACCAGGACACCAATTTGAGGTTACAGTGAGACTTGCTGACACACAGCATGAGAGAATGCTGAATGTCTGGGCAGAAAACTTGCTGGCAGAG
Source organism: Heterohyrax brucei (assembly GCA_028571685.1). Classification (NCBI taxonomy): domain Eukaryota; kingdom Metazoa; phylum Chordata; class Mammalia; order Hyracoidea; family Procaviidae; genus Heterohyrax; species Heterohyrax brucei. The sequence goes on from CM053151.1 coordinate 68,812,151, forward strand.
GAGGGTAGTTCCGGTCAGTTTGTAAAGCCAGGCTTTCTGACCCACAAAGTAAGGCAGCTGAGCACCTTCCGGAAGAGGTTTAGTGGTGGAGTCGGTTATCTCAAGATACTTAGTGGCAGAACTGAAGACCTTTATAATACTTGCCTGTGTGCTGAACCACCTGCAGGCAAGGCTGAGAAAAAGCTATCTTGATCTAAGAACTGTATCCTGAGTTGTTTCTGATCCTGAATTCTAATCTGTTACTTTTCTAATAAACTCCGTATCTATAATTACAGTCTATGAGTTTCACACTGCAACAAATTATTGAACCTAACAGAAAAGTAGAAAGCACCATAGGAGGAATGACTGATGTCAAAACTGATGAAAAGCCTGGAAAGAGGAGACAAGTCTGACCTCCACTCCACAGGAATCAGCCCTTGGGCATTGACAGTAATGCTGAAGAACCTGAAAGAGGTCAGATGCCCCTGCCATACCATTTTAACAATATCAGATTACAAAATGTATATTTGTAAATGACATTTGAGTTAAAAACGCCATCTGTAGTCTCAGACTGAATGGATTTCCAAAATTGACCTGGTCTCATAAGACAGAAAAGGAGTCTCAGTGGTACAACACTCAGGCAATTGACTTCTAACCAAAACGTTGGTGATTTGAACCCATCCAATTGCTCTGTGGAAGAAAGTTCCAGAGACCTGCTTGTGTAAAGACTGCAGTCAAGAAAACCCTATAGGACAGTTCTCCTCTGTCACATGGGATCATTCTGAGTCTAATAGACTCCACAACACCAACACCAGCAACATATATGAGGATATAAACTCGTAAAAAAAAAATAAAGAGTGACTTATTTGATAGTAGCAAAGTTGATACTGGAAGACACCAACTATACTTAAATGCTGTTTGCAATAAATGTTAGCATCTGCCTTAATTAAACAAGTGATTCCTTGTAATAGCAAAAATTTGGATGTCAGTTTTGCCATAAACTCTGTAAATTTCCAGCAAGTCATTAAAATTATCTGAACTTAATTTTACACCCTGATAAAATGCTAACACGGGACTCAGAGAGATATATTTGTGATCAATAATTCTATAAAAATATTCTGAGTGGCTGAATTAAAAATTACATATAATGAGATATAAGAGCAATTGAAATAAAATAGATAAATATCCACAGAGGAGCCTTTAAAAATATTTTAGTGTCAACTTTAACAAATTTTAGCAGGCCTAGACTGTGACTTGTGTGAGCTAAAAAAACATCAAGAGCAGATACTATCTACACTTTACAGACTGTTCAAATATTGAAAGTAGTGAATAAATGCCTAATTATAGGGTAACTACAATACCAAAACAAGGAAAATATTAAGTGAAATGTAAAAAATAAACACTAAACCCACTGCCGTTGAGTCAGGTCTGACTCACAGCTACCCTATAGGTCAGAGTAGAACTGCCCTGTAGAGTTTCCAAGAAGCACCTGGTGGATTTGAACTGCTAACCTTTATGGTTAGCAGACACAGCACTTAACCCTCTATATCACCAGGGTTTCCAAATGAAATATAATCAGAGACAAACTCTATTTATAAATACATAGGTATTGGGGATTTTTAAATAAATATATAAATGTGTGTGCATTCCAAACTAGAGGTTGTCCTAGATATGCAAGTCTGTCTCAACATTAGGAAAAAAAAATTTGATTTAATGCAACACATTAACAGATCAAAGACATCAAACAAAAATGATAGTCTTACTTTAAAGCACCTGATAAAATTTCACTCCCAAAATTGATAAAAGGTCTTAGCAAAGCTGGAAACAGAAGGACATTTTAAGTATATATAAAATACATTTCCTGGAAAAAGAGAACACTGATCTTTATCAATGGAATACTAGAAACACTACCAGTTAAGACAGCAATAACTTGCCTGCAACCAGATAATACTGAATGTAGTACTGGCAGTTGTATCCAATGCAATGAGATTAAAAAAACAAAAAACCACAAATGTCAATATGTGTGTCAATATATTATATCTATAACATGTAACAGATTATTTAGTAAGTCAGAAGAATAAGTTTACAAATTACTGGAACTGAGAGAAGATAATAGATATACACCTTCAAAGTTTTTAATAATCATTTATTTTCTTAATAATCATTTATAAACAATTCAAACAATAATGGGAAAGTAACACCATTTACAAAGGCATAAGAACAAATTTATGTTTATTAAGATTTCAATTTGAATGTTTTAAAACACAAATTCTGACAACAGTGGATTGCATAAATAATTTACAATGTACCATATTATTGAGTGCTAATAAAAATTTGAAAATTAAGTTAAATTTTATTTACTCACATAAATTTATAAAACATATTCTTAAGTGAAAAAAAAACTTCATACCAACACAAGTGGAATGATGTGTTAATTCCTAAGGGCTCCAACTGGAAACCCTGGCCTTCCTCCCCCTCCCCTTTCGGTCTTCTATCAAATGTTGGTAATTAGTTTATACATTTAGTCCCAGAAAATTTTCTACCAAATAAATATAGAATAACCATAACAATAAATGTTTTCATAATAAACAAAATAATTCATGATTTGCTTTTTTGAACATTTTATTATCAAATCCGTCAACATTTGATTTTAACTATCAGAATAGCCCCTAAGTTGAGTTGTGGTTAAGTATGGATAAGAAATATTGGGCCATCAGGATGCTGACCAAAAACAGTCAGCTACATAACTTGGAGTCATGTTGGGTTTGTTAATTTTACCCAACCTGATTCTGAAAAAATTTACTTATTTGTTTGTTTAATATTACTATTGTACTCCAAATACCAATGCGTTAGTAAATTCAGTCATCTAAAAGGACCTTTTTTATAAGTATTTTTTCACAGAAGCAGTGATAGATTTTAGGCTATAATATTAATGTAGTATTGAGTATAGTAATAGTGACTTACACTGTATTTCATGTTTATGGTTTATTAGACAGTATCAATTAACAAATCTCAAAGATTTTAAATGGCCCCAAACCAACTTCCTAGTGTGTCACCTTATTAACTTTTCTATTGATTCTTAAACTAGACTGAAGTGATGGTATAGTTAGTATTTCTTGTGTCTGATTAAAGTGACAACGGACAAGCCTTATATTTTCAAGTCGTGTGCAAGTGGATAGGTTCATTGGTTAAAATTATGCATTCATACTAACAAAAAGAAATGTGATAGTATAAATTATATGCATCCAGATATTTCCTTCTACTATATATACCACGGAAACCCTGGTGGTGTAGTGGTAAAGTGCTGTGGCTTCAAACCAAGAGGTCAGCCATTCATATCTACCAGGTGCTCCTTGGAAACTCTCTGGGGCATTTCTACTGTGACCTATAAGGTCACTGTGAGTTGAAAGTGGCTCAGCGGCTCTTAACAACAACAACATGTATACTACTAAATATATATAAATGCACAGTGATGTTTAAATTATATTTGTCTCCCGGGGGAGAAAGCTAAAAATTCAGTCTTAAAAACTCTATTACTGTTCTAGTATTTTAAAAAATAAATGTTACAATAAAGTTAGAAGGACTTAGTTCATAAGCGTAGTTTCTATTGAGGCTAGCAGAGACAACATACTAAAGTATTTTAAAATTATTGTTTTTAAATTTGTGTTCCTGTACAACGTGAGGACTAGACAGGATCTAATTAAATTTGTTCAATAATAACAATATGATAAACATTAAAAGAAAAATAAAAAAACCTCACCTAGCAACTGAAATTAAGGGATGCTGAATATTCAACAGAAAGACAATTTAATCTAAAATGGGTATGTGAAATTTTCCAGAGGAAGGTTTCTGACTGGAAATTTAAACAGAATAATAATTATGTGCAATGGATAACAATGTTTTACCAGAGAGGAATTAATATCTGCAGCCTCAATCTTGTTAAAGCATGTGAACATGTTCAAACCTTAAGAAAATGTTTATCAAATCTGAGTCAATATGTACTCTGTTTTGTCCCTTTTACGCACAAAGTAATGTGCAAACACCTTTTATAAAATCATTGCAAAATACTATTTCTCAGCAATATTCAACAAATTGTAACCATGTAACAATTACAATTTGTGACATCCAGTAATTGCTGCATTGTTGGGAGTTTAACCAAAGTAACCTCTGAGGTCAGAGAATTCCCCCTATTGCAGCAAGCTCCCTTCTTTTATTTCGGATTGAAGCTTTCCACATTACTGTGGGTCCCTTCCTCTTATTGCCATAATTCTTTGGAATAAAGTTTGTCTTTACCCAAGTTCAAATTTGTCTGAATTTAACAATAGTACTCACTATTTTTCCCAAAAATATATGTTTGACAGGATCTATATCCAAACTAAGCAACATTTTTATGACTTCATTACTTTAGAAGTATCTTCAAAACCAAAACCAAACTCAGTGCTATTGAGTCGACTTCAACTCATAGTATTCCTATAGAACAAAATAGAACTGCTTTATAGGGTTTCCAAGGAGTGCCTAGCAGATTCAAACTGTAGACCTTTTGGTTAGCAGCCGTAGCATTTAACCCTTCTGCCACCAGGGCTTTAGGAAACTAAAACAAACAAAACAAAATAACAGTCATCCAGATGGTCAATCCATGGTCTAAATTTCTTTCTGTCTATTTTTTTCTTTTTTTTTAATTTAATATGACTGAGAGAAAGTGTACATTCCCGTGTAAATTTACATGCCCACCTATATGCAGCTTCCACTGCTCTCCCTGTCCAGTGACAGCACACTATTCCTCTCTGCTCCATACATGTCTCATCTTCCCAACAGTCTCCTCTCCTCTCCTCTCCACCCACTCTCCTGCCTCCAATATGGAGATTTAAAGTCAAATAAGCTGAGTTACAGAATTATCTGGGAATTGCCACTGGAAAACTATAAAATCAAAATAAAACTTACGGCACAAAATTTCCAAGAAAGTTAGAGTTTAACATACATTAACAACATATTCATTTCCCTAATGTATTAAATTTATTAGGATTTGATATTGTGAAAATTACATGACATGCTAAAATACTAAGGAACTCAGGTTCATTTTCTCTGACTTTATTTTCAGATGGATAATTGAGGCAAGGTGCAATCATGTATGCTGCGTTGAAATGCAAGTTCCTGCTAAAGCTAGTGATAACAGCTTGGTTCTCCAACCAGAGAAGAAAACATAGTCAGTTGGACTTGTTAATACACAGATTGCTGGTCTCCATATGCAAAGTTCCTGATTGAAATAAGCATGGGATAGGACTTGAGTATCTGCATTTATAACAAGTTCACAGGTGATGCTGATGTCCCACATCCAGGAACAGCACTTTGAAAACCAATGCCCTAGGACAAGGACTCTGGAGTGTCAGGCAGATTGTAAAGGTCAAGAGGATATTTATTTAGGCATTTTCATAACTACTGTTGTTAAAATACAATGGAACAAAATGCCAGACAAAATACAGCAAATATCAAACAGATACTAACCTAGTTAGTTAGCCATTAAACTTACATTTAAACTGTCTTCCAAAAGCAAGGAACACAGCTAGGGGCCTATCAAAAGTGGAAATTAAAAAACTAAGACATCTGTGGACAGACAGCTGAACATTCAGTGAAAAAATGAATTAGAAAATATTTAACTGCACGTCATGGATTGAAATTGTGTTCCCCCAGAAATATGCATTGAAGCAATCTTTTGGTATGTAAAAAGAAAGCAAGAAGACAGTTAGGGACCTCAAACCAACAAGAAAGCAGTGTCAGGAGCAAAGTGCATCTTTTGGTAAAGACCTGCGGTCCCAGCACCTCAGAATTTCTCATTCCGGAAAACACTGAATACAAGAGCCTTCCTCCAGACACAACAGAGAAAGCCTTCCCTTGGAGCTGATACCTTGAATTTAGACTCATAGCCTATTGAACTGTGACAGAATAAAATTTATCTTTTAAAGCCTTCCACTTATGGTACTTCTGTTACAGCATTACCAGATGACTATGACACTTCATCTGCCAAAGAAAATCAAGAGGAGATGTATCCATTAGCCATATTCTTGGTAGTACAAAATTAAAAAGTAAATCCCCTGAAAAATGGTCAAAAAATTCCTTCCCTCTCTTAGCTTTGAGGTTTGAATACACTCATGAGACCAGGTACTCATGAGTCAACATAAAAATTAAAATGGTCAAGCAACATAGAGAAAATTTTAAGAAGTAAAGGCTTAAACTATTTATGCATATGTATGTGTAGAAATACTTGAACATAACAGTCAAAGAATACACATTTTCTTAAGCACACATGTAAACTATGTGAAAGACCACAGACAAAGGCGTAAGGCAAGTCATAACTGATTTCAAATACTAGTATTAGATTAAAAAATATTTTACATCTAAAATACATAAAAGTCAGAATTTGATTTGAAAACCATATTTAAAAACCTTATTTGAAATCATACATCTAAATAATTCAGACAGAAGAAATATAATTAAAATTAGAAAATATTACAGCCTATTCCATAATAAAAGTTGTTATTTCAGAAAAAAAAAGACATTAGAAGGAATGGTATATAGCTCTAAATATTCAAATTTTGAATAAAAAAGAAGTAAAATTAGTAAGAAAAACTTAAAATGTTAAGTGTAAGAAATAACATTCAAGAATATTTCAAAAGTCATTCTGAGTTGTGCTAATATCAATTTTCATTAATTATCCATGTTTCCACAATTTTCCATTAGTTTCCAATGAGTATGCATATTTCTATGATTATAAAGGCAAATATAATGAATTTTATTTTTTAAAAAATACAATGTTCTTTTTCTTTAATAAAGCATATTGTTGAAATTAACCATTACCATCTAGTCCATTCCAGCTCATGGAGACCCATATGTCAGAGTAGAGCTATGCTCCATAGGATTTTCAAAGGCTGATTTTTCAGAAGTAGAACACCAGACTTTTCTTTCATGGTGCCTGTGGGTAGACTTAAAGCACCACCCTTTTAGTTAGCAGCCAGCTATGTAAATATCCAGAGATTCTTTGTTAAAATTGGAATTAATGTTTGTCTTGTTTTATAATGTTCTACTAACTACAATTATTTTCATTTACTTCGAATTCATTCATGTGTCCCCTAATTATTCTTGCTAAAAATCTGGAAACCTATTGACTTGAAGCTGAAAAATCATGATTTTATGTTACTTGCTTGGGTCATTTGTTGTTTTTATTCAGAATCCATTGGTGGTAAACATTGTTTCCTTTGGGAAATTATATGTTCTAAGATGTTGTAGATTGAGTAAGACTGGCACCATCCAACTTTCCATAGGATGGACTGATGAATGGTTTTCACTAGTCTATTTCCTTATCCATAAAGAGTGGCCAGAAGAACAAACAAATCTGTCTTGAAAGACATGCAGCCAGAATGCTCTTAGAAGCCAGGATGGTGAAATTTCTTCTCACATACTTTGGACATGTTATCAGGAGTTACAGAAATAAAAGGCATCCACATAAGTAAAGAAGAAGTGAAAGTACCCCATTTCCAGATGAAATGATTGTATACACAGAAAATTCTAAAGAATCATAACTACCGAAACTAATCGAAAAGTTCAGCAAAGTATCAAGATACAAGATAAACATAAATAAATCAGTAGGATTTCTTTACACCAACAAAGAGATCATCAAAGAGGAAATCACCAAATCATTACCATTTACAACAGCCCCCAAGAAGATAAAATACCTAGGTATAAATCTAACCAGAGAAGAAAGAGACCACTACAGAGAAAACTACAAGACCCTGCTGTGAGAAACCAAAAGAGACTTACAAAAGTGGAGAAACCTACCTTGCTTACAGGTAGGAAGACATAACATTGTGAAAATGTCTGTTCTACCCCAAATGATTTACATACATGTAATTTTTAATGAGCTGGAGAAACAAATCACCAACTTTGTTTGGAAAGGGAAGAAACCTGGGATAAGTAATATACTACTGAAGATGAGTAACACAGTAGGAGACAGGAGATGTCATAACAGACCTGACTGGTGCAAAAACAGATACATAGACCAATTGAACAGAATAGAAACCCCAGAAACGTCACCACCCTCCTATGAACAGTTGATATTTGACAAAAGCCCAAGGGTTGTAAACTGGGGTGGAAACAGGCTCTTTAACAAATAGTATTGGCAAAATTGGATATCCATCTGCCAAAAACTGAAACAAGACCCATATCTCATACCTTACACAAAAACTAAATCAAAATGGATCAAAGGCCTAAATATCAAACCTAAAATGGTAACAATTATGGATGAAAAAATAGGAATAATGATGGAAGTTCTAACACAGCTTAGACAGACTACGAAATTTGACCAACAATGTGCAAACAACAGAAGAGAAAACAGATACATAGGAACTACTAAAAATCAGACATTTATGCTTATCCAAAGACTTTATTAAGAGAACTAAAAGACCTTCTACACAAAGGGAAAAAATATTTGGCAACTATGTATTAGATTGATGCTAGTTTTCATAATCTACAAGGTCCTGCAAAATATCAACACACAAAATAGACAAGTAACCCAATTAAACAATGGGCATAGGACATAGAAGTTTCACCAAAAAAGACATTCAGGTAGTTAAAAGACTTGAGGAAATGTTCATAATCATTAGCTATTAGAGAAATCCAATTCAAAACTACAATGAGATACCATCGATGAAATTGACAGTAATCTCAAAAACATAAAATGACAAATGCTGGAGAGGCTGTGGAGAGACTGGAACTCTCCTGCACTGCTGGCAGGAATGCAAGATGGTTGTCTCTTTGAAAAGCAATTTAGCACTTCCACAAAAAGCTAGAAACAGAAATAACATAGGACTTACCAATCTCACTGCTTGGAATATATCCTACAGCACTAAGGGCTGTCACAGGAATAGATACATGGACACAATTGTTTATTGCATCACCCACAAGAGCGAAAAGATGGAATCAACCGAGGGGTCCATCAACAGATGAATGGAAAAACAAATTTTGGTATATATACACAATGGAACACTATGCAATGATAAAGAACCATGATGATTTTAGAAAGCATCTCAAAACCTGGTATCAACTAGAAGACACTATGCTGAGTGAAATCGGTCAGCTGCAAAAGGACCAGTATTGTATGAGACCACTATTATAAGGACTTCAAAAAAATCTAATGCACAGAAGAAAAGACTCTTTGACGACTACAAGGGTAGGGAAAGAGGGAGAAGACTTTTTGTAGATTACATAGTCAATAGGAATACAGTTGGGTGAAGGGTGAGGCAGCACTTGGTAGAAGGCAAGTCCTCATAACTGGACCACATCATAAACTAAAAGCTTTTCTAAATTCAACCCAACATTTCAAAGGACAAGCAGCAAGGAAAAAGGTCTGGAGACTGTGTTTTCAGGGAACATCAAGGTCAATTGGCATAACTAGTTTTTTGCTAAGAGAGTCTTCTGAACCCCATATTGGTGAGTTGTATTTGCTGTCTTAAAAGCTAGTAAGCTGCCACTTGAAGAACATCAATTGGTCCCAATCTACCTGAAACAGATGATGACTAAGAACATCAAAGATACGAGGAAAAATGAACTCAAGGGACAGAACAACACGTGTGATGAGGAAGCTACGTCAGCATGTGACCAGAAAAAAACACATGGTGCCCAGTCACTACCAAAGACAGCCTTCATAGGGGCCCAATGTAGAGTCCCTGACATAACACTCACACAAAAAGGAGGTGTGCAGATCAAGAACTCTACTAAAAGACCAGAACTGACGGTCTGACCACCTGGAGGGAACCCTAGGAGCACAGACCCTAGACTTGCTCCCACTTCAGACCTGGAACTAGTATTGAAGTCAACGCTTCAGACTAAGAATGCACTGGACTCAGGGACACAGAGTGAGTGTGTGGTATGTGTACTTTATGGTTTTATACATTTATAGAAGACTTTCCCACTGGTTTCTTTCTAGAGGGGAGAGGAGAGTATGGAGAGGAGAGAGGAGAGTGTGGAGAGGAGAGGACAGGTGTTCACTGGGAAGATACTAGCAGTAAAGAGTGAAAAGGAGAAGTATGTTGTCGCAGGGTGGGGAGACCAGATACAGTTGCAGAGACATCGATATGCAAAATTTATTTGGATCATATACTTTCACTGAATCATAATAAAAAATTTCAAAAAACTAAAAAAATATCAAGACACTGAAATGGAAGATTTTTAATGGTTTCCAGATAAGTGTGAAATAATTTTAATGTGACACTTTACAAGAAAAAAAAAATGAAGATTCTGTTCTGAAAATATAATCCAGAAATACTTAAACCCAAACTGAAATTGTTGAAGGACAGAGCAGAAAAAAATTAAATATAGTAAATAATTTGACTTAAAATCAAAACCAAACCTACTGGCATCAAGTCAATTCAGACACGTAGCAATCCTACTTTGACTTAGAATCACGATATTAGAAAGTGAGGCTAAGATGTTGGAGTAGTTCACTTCCTGTGATCCTTCTCAAAACAAAGACCTCCCAAGACAAATGAAATGATTATGTATGACACTCTAGAAGTCCCAAACATTAAAAAGAAAGTTCAGAAGTTGCACTGAGAGGGAAGGGAGATTATGTCCAGAAGTACCTAGTGCTAGCCAGACATGACTTGACAGTAATCAGCACCTTGCAAGAAGAGTGACAGCAGCCACAGCAGTGGACGAAGAAGTGCCATTTGCACACTGGGAGTGGCCACATGGCAGAGAACCTATTCTCATCTCCAGAATCAGTAAAAAATGGCATTTAATTATTAAAAGCTAAGTATGCTGTGTCTAAATATTTCCTAAAGAATAAACATCTGTCCCTTTTTTCAGTGCCCCTCCTCCCTTCTCTGTACTGCACCCAACTCCAGAGCATGACACCACTACCAGAGTCAGAAGTAGGATTCCTTACATGCACTCTAAGCTGTTCTCTTAGAATCAGATTGGGAAGATTTTAGCAAACAAGAGAGAAAAAATAAATATATAAAATTATCCACCAGCTAAACTGGAAACTCAGGGTAGAAACAATTCCTTTGCCTAGATTTAGCCATAAGGGGACATGCCTTCCTCACAGACACTCAGTCATGATTGTCAGCCACCTGTCTTTCTCAGTATGTGCAGTCATATACCTGTGCCTACACCAATCAGTCTGGCCTATCTAGGACTGTAGGGGACAGCCTGCACCACACACTTCATAATCAAATATCTGGGCACCTGAAATGAGTATCAGAAACACAAGAAAAGTAACTGGACACTTGGATTCACCCACCTAGTAACAGCTCTAAGCATTTAGTGGCAGGACATTAGAGCATCAAAGGCTCCAATAATCAAACTAACTCCCACAACTAGCCTACTTTGGCATTTAAAAAAGAAAAAGAAAAACAGGAACAGAAGCTAGAACACAGTAAGTAAGCAAACATAAAATCAATAAATACAACTTACTTGATAACCTTACTTGATGACTAGGTCATTATCAAATCACTTCAAGAGGCAGAACACTATGGCTTCAGAAAGCTAACAAAACAAAAAAATCAAGAAATTTTCCAGATGAAAAGAACTTGCTGGAATTACTGAAGGTAGAATATATGAGATTAACATTTACAACTCTTGGCAAGATCAAGAAGGAAATCAGGAAGAACATGCCAGAGTATAATGACAAATTTAACAGGGCACAAGAAAACATAGAGAGAAAATGTGGAAAAATTTAGAGGATTAATATTAAAATTACAGAACTAGACAATTTTATAGAAAGCCAAAGAAGCAAAATTGAGGCAGTGGAAGACAGAATTACTGGAACTGAAGATCAAACAGTTGAAGGAAAAATCAGATAAACAAATTAAAAAAAAGAAAAAAACAAAACAAAACCCTAAGACTTACATGTGACTCTTTCAAGAGAAATAACCTACCAGCGACTGGAGTACCAGAAGAGGGAGGATAACAGAAAATACAGAGAGAACTGTCAAAGATTTGTTGATAGAAAATTTTTCTGATATCATGAAAGATAAGAAGATATTTATTCAGGATTCTCCCCACAGGTGTGGGTGCCTACATCAACTTGGGACTGGGAGAACTGGATGGTGCCTGGCCACAACCTGCGATGCTAGCGATGGAGCTCACTAAGTTGAGTCTCACTGGCAACACAAGAATAAAAAGGGGTGCACCTGAGATCTCCACTAAAAGACTGCATCTGATGGTCCAGTGGCTTCAGGGTTCCCGTGGGAGTATGGCCCCTGGCCTTGATGCTGCCCTTGCCCATAAATCATTATGAAGGTCCACTCTTCGAACATGAATTGATTGGACTTGGTGATGCAGAGAGACCACATATTGGATGCACTTTATGGTTCTATGCATCTATAGGATATCATCCTGTGGACCTCTGGCTGGAGTAAAGGGTGTGGGTGGAGGGGAGGGGAAAGGAAACTGTTGGGAAGAGGAGACATATATGGAACAGAGAGGAATAGTGTGCTGTCACTGGGCAGGGAGAGCAGTGGGAGCGGCATATGGATGGGCATGTAAATTCATATGGGAATGTACATTTTTCACTCAATCATAATTAAAAAATAATGATAATAATAATATAGAACAATCTTCTTGTCTCTGTAAAAGTAACACTTTAGACCCCAAGCACTAGGAGACTGGTAGTTTTCTTTGTGTGGGGTTCACAGTTAAAGGTGAACATATTCCAATATTGGTCATCACCAATTTTAGTAGACTATGCTACATGAATGCCTTTGTGATTAAATTTGTTTGTTACCCAACAGATGCAGTTTATATTGGAAATCTTAACACATTAAAGTTATCCTGGCTTAGCCTTCCAAAATAAAATACTTCCCTTAGTTATATATTTCCTTTGGAAAAAAAAAAAAAAGATTCTCAATGAAATCCACAAGACAGACCCCAAAAGAAAGACACCAATATATATTAAAACCAAACTTATTAAAGCTAGAGAAAAGGAGAGGATTTAAAACTGGCTAGGGATAAAAAATAATCTGCAAGGGAGAGTCAATAACACTAATCTGAGACTATTCAGCAGAAACCAAGCAAGCAAAAAGGCAATGGGATGACATATACAAAGCCTTGAAGGAAAAAAAGAAAAAAAAAATGCCAGCTAAGAATTCTGTGTTGAGCAAAACTCTCTCTTAAATATGATGGCAAAATTAGGACACTTCCAGATAGACAGAAGTTTAGAGAATTTGCAAAAATCAAACCAAAATTACAAGAAACACTAACAGAATTTCTCAGTTAGAAAATAAATAACATCAGCCAAGAACCCAAGGCAATCTAAAAACAAACAGGGAGGGCAAGTTTTGGCAAAAGAAGTTTATGGTACATAGTTGTTGTTGACACTGTCGTTCAAAATTATTGTTCCCTTCCTGCCCATATTACCCTCCCCTGCAGGAGAAATGTATTTTCTGTTGACCAGGCATGTGTGTCACATGACCAAGCAGATATTCTTTTCATCTGCTTACATGGTTTGATTCTGTCTTTTTATTGTTATTCTCTACCACGTGAAAAGCATGTACCTGATGGTGATCATTGCTTTATCCTGGCTTCCATACTGAAATGAGATGCACCCGACTAAATTCAATAGAACCCAGACAATTCAGTACAGCCACAGTCAAGCAGCAGCCCTCATATAATGTGAGAAAGAAATAAATGTTGATAAGAAATTAGAAATGTTTACTTTTGGAGCAAAGACTGAATAACAAAATAACAGTTAAAACATGAAGTAAAGCTGAATATGTGTTGTTCAAACACAAAGCACATAAATACTACTAATGTAAACAAATATATGTATACTTACACTTTGATTGTGTAAACCATAATGAGGTTTAAAATTCTCATGTATTAGCAAAGCAAAGAAGCAAGTTGATAATGGACAAAAGTATGTTAATTGCTTAGTTTGACCTAAAGTGGAGTGCAAAGATAAATCATTTCTTTCAAAAAATTTTTAAATATTGAATGTGTTTAAGATAAGAAATAGTAGAAAAGAAAAATAAAGTCTAAAATACTCAAAGATGTAAAAACAGAGTATAGGTAATATGATAATAAGAAATAAGAATAATATAAGAAAATCAAAGAAAAAGAGTGAATAGTGTGTTAATAATAGTTATTAAAACATATTCAATTTCTACCTCTATTGAGTATCAGTATTGCCTAAGTCCTTAGTTAAGAATTTAATATCTATCAACATTCTTAATTCTTCCAAGCTATTAAATAGGTACTATTATTAAGTCAGGAAACCCTGGTTGCATAGTGGTTAAGTGCTACATTTACTAACCAGGAGGCAGGCAGTTCAAATCTGCCAGGAGGTCCTTGGAAACTCTATGGAGCAGTTCTACTCTGTCCAGCAGTGTCAGTATGAGTCAGAACTGATCTGATGGTACTGGGTTATTATTAAGTCTAAGAGCCCCAGTAGTGAAAAAGTTGAAGTGCTCTGTTGTTAGTTGGAAGCTAAGCTGTTTGAACCCACCAGGGGCTCTTTGTGAAAAAGACTTGGAAGTCTGCTTCTGTAAAGATTACAGTCTTGGAAACTCTAGGGGACAATTCCACTCTGTCCCACGGGGTCACTGTGAATCAATGAATTATTATTAAGTCACTTCACAATTGAGATTTACACAAATATAAAACAAAAGGATTAAGATTCTATACACAAGGGAACAAAAAAGCAATTATCGTAAAAAATTAGAAACAGCAAGAATAACTGCACACTTATATCCAAAAACTATAAAACCAAGAAAAGACTAACATTTAATATTAGCAAACTATGTTGCATAGTGAATATTATTAATTATGAATATTAATCTGCTAGTAATTTAATGCTAAACATATAAAGTTAAAATATAAGGTGAAAATTACAAAGTCAGTATTGATGGAAAACTATAAAATGGTTTTAATCTGTGACAGAAATATAAATGTATACCCATATACTTTATATGTTTATGTTATATTTCTAATAAATACACACACATATGTCATAATTTAAAACTTACAGAGCATAGATTCATTTTCAAGAGTCCTGGAGAAGCTCAAGATTTGAGGAAAAAATAGATTAAAAGCAAACTCTGAAATATAACAGTTACACAGATCACATTCTCTTGCCATGATCTTATGAAATACAAATTAATAACCATTGTCAATATTTAAATCTTAAACCTTCAGATCCGACTCGACGGCACTTTGCTTGGCTTGGCAAACCTTCAGCATCTGTAGAAAATTTTTAAGAGTTGAAGAAGCAAAACAGTCTAAAAAAGACAATTTTATAAATAATAATATACAAAATGTGACATATATGCTTATTTGGATACATAACATGAATGTTTTAAAATGCTTTAAACAAGGCATGCATCAGATAATAGCATCAAATAACACCACTCTTTACTGCTGTACATGGACCATTCACCAGAAGATCAGCATTGCCTTAGCAAGATTGATTCTCCTGACTTAAATTACAGATTTCCCCCAAGTGTACTATAAGACAGAAAAATGCACAGAAAGCTGTTTGCAAGGAATCATTTGTTGGTTTAACAAGTTGGTACCAATCAAACTCTTTTCGTGGTTGTGTATTAAAAATGTGTCTTTTCTATTTCATCAAGTCAACATGCCAGCAGTTACAGGTAGCCTGACAGATATAAAATTATTAAGAGAAATACTTGCACATAAACAGAACTTCAGCTGTAGGCTGTATGAGGACTGTAGTTACTGTAGTTTGTACCATTTTGAGGACCATTGTGAATAACCACTTAAGTTTAGAAACTACAACTGATGTCTCCCTCAGTTATGTCAAGGTGAGTTCTATTTTTGTGTGTTTAGCTACCTCACTGAAGTTATTCAGATTTTTCAATGTAAAGTTGCTAGATAAGTAAGTTTTATTGTGAAATAAGTCACACTACACATAATATACTTGAAGATAACTAACTAGGTGTAATTACATTTTAATGTATGTTGTACACAAGATTTAAGATAATTTTGATTACTCCATTCATCTTACACGGTTTCGTCTGCATTGCAAACTTATAAATTGAATAGCATTCTATTATAAAGAGTTGAATGCGATAGTATGCTAACTCTCAGGAAGTGTAAAATATGAAAACAATATTATTAAAAAAATAAAAGAATGCTTAAAATGCAAAAGAAACCAAACTCTCAATGTATCCCATGTAGATATATATAGTCTAAGTATGAGGTCTCTATACATCTATATATCTATATATAATATAGATGTATGTGTGTGTGTGGGTGTATGCCAGGTGATTAAGAAATGGACAAAACAAAATATGATCTTTAATGAAACCTCAGTAGTGACAGTTTTGCCCAGAAAAGCTCCAATTCCACTCTGAAATAGCAAAGGATGAATTTTAATAAGTTTGAAATTAGTATTTATAACAAAATCTTAAACTAATATGTATTTCTAGAAGTCTTCACATTACTGTGGCTGGAACGTTACAATGAAGCCATTATGATTCTCCACCCTTACAATTTTTCTAATAAGTTATTGTATCTAAAAAAATGCTGACAGGATATTTTCTATGACTTTTTTAATATGTACCCTTGGGAACTATAAAAGTATTTACTGGGTGACCTCAGTAGAATGAAAATATTTAGTTGAAGGTTTTACCAGAAACTCTAGTGGTGCAGTGATGAATAGCTGCTAACCAAAAGATCATTAGTTTGAATCTAGCAAGCATTCTTTGGAAACCTTATGGGGCAGTTCTACTCTGTCCTATAGGGTAGCTATGAGCTGGACTCAATGACAATGGATTTGGTTTTGAGTTTTTTGTCTGTTGGCATTTATCCTATAGCTATCAAGTAGGAAGGTATAGTTAATAGTCAGTAGTGTTGTTTGAACATTCTTGAAGATATAATGTAAGTTAAAACCATAACATCAACATTTTCTAGAAGAAAGAGAAAAAAAAGCAAAGTCTAGAATTTGTAGGTTTCACTGGAGTTGAGTATTTGTGGTTTCAGTCTGCAAAAATTTCAGCTTGGTTATGAAATAGGAGGCAACACAAAGAGAGGAATGTATATATCTCATCAGTGATATCAAATTATCTTTGGTACGATCAAATTTTGGCATATTAATAAGTATTAAAGGTACACTTTAGCTGAATCTTACACTAAAACAATAAAAGATAATAAACAATATTTTGATGCATTCTGTGAATTGCCAGTTAATCAAACTTTTGAAAAGGACATTATTAATAACAAGACTCAAATTTCCTCAACCATTAAAATGTTTATTAAATATTGATGATGGAAGATTATAGTGACTGGATTTTAAACCATTCCTTGTCATCCCCTAAATAGAAATCAGTATTTCTCACTTTAGCTATATTTTGTTTACAAATAAAGCATATTATTTGGGGAAGTTTTCTCAAGATTAAAATAAAAATATGAAATATTAATTTCTATCAAATAAAAATTAAATGATACATTAAAAATATACTCATGCTATGAAATCTAAGTTATAAATCTTTATTTCTCACTATTATATTTCCAAGATTTGGAACATTTTCTGATGTGTTGTAGGTGACCTTAAAATACTTCCTGAATACATCAATAAATAAAAAGCCAATCAAATATTACTCATTTTCCTTATCTATCTAAATATAACCTAAATTTGGAAGCATTTGCAACAAATGTGATTTACAAAACATTTTCATTCAGTAACCCTTTTTCTTTTATGTATTATGCTTTTCATTACCCATAACACTACAATAAAGCAGAAATACAAAGACTGTCTTACAAATTATATGAACTATAAAAGAGAGCAAACCCTGGTGGCATAGTAAAGTATTTCAGAAGCATTCACATGTAGACCCTTAATTCATTAGCATTATGCATTGCAGTATTTATCCATTGTCTCTATTATAGGTTCTCTCACATTTCTTCTTCTTATATGAAAAGAATAAAAGTTATTAAATGTTTTGTTAAAAATCAGCTGCACCTTGTCTAAGATCCCTGGGTGGCACAAAAAGATCACTGAAAACTGACTGAAAGGTCTAACCTACCCAACTGTAACTAAATGGGAAAAGGAAAGACATCAATACCTGTTTCTAATACTATTTTGAAGTGTCTGAAAACTAATTCAAACCTAGAACAAATTTTCCAATTACAAAACACATTTCTAAATTCTCAGAGGCCAAAAGTAGAGGACATAGGAAAAGGAAATGCTAAGTAGGTATTGAAATGCTACTTTCCTCACATTGTTTGTCAGCTTTAAGGATCTAAATCTTAGCTTTTAAGGGATACTCAAGGAAAATGAGTCAGGTAGGCCGTTGAAATTCAGACAACTATTTAAAACAAAGACACTGGAAATAACTATGTATTCAGCAAATATACTTACATGAACTTTTGCCTCCTGGCAAAAAGGATTTAGAAAATTCTGAAAGTTAATCAAAGTATCAGGATACGAGATAAACATAAGTAAATCAGTAGGATTCCTTTATACCAACAGTGATATTATTAAAGAAAAAATCACCAAACTAGTTCCATTTACTCTAGCCCCTAAGAAGATAAAATACCTAAGAATAAATCTAACTAGAGAAATAAGAGATCTTTACAAAGAGAACTGCAAGACCTTACTACAAGAAACTAAGAAAGACTTACCCTGCTCATGTATAGGAAGACTCAACATTGTGAAAATGTCTATTTTGCCCAAAGCAATCTACTTATATAATACAATCCTAATACAAATTCCAGTGACATTTTTTAACGAGGTGGACAAACAAATCACCATCTTTGTTTGGAAAGGGAAAAAAAACCTCGAATAAGTAAGGCACTACTGAAGAAGACTGCACTGGGAGGCTTCTCACTACCTGACTTTAGAATCTATTACACTGCCACAGTTGTCAAAACAGCCTGGTACTGGTACAAAGAGAGACATATAGACCAATGGAACAGAGTAGAGACCCCAGAGATGCCACCATCCTCCTATTAATAGTTGATATTTGACAAAGGTCTCAAGATTTTAAACTGGGGTAAGAATAGTCTCTTTAAGAAATGGTGCTGGCAAAACTGGATATACATCTGCAAAAAACTGAAACAAGACTCATATCTCACACCTTATAGAAAAACCAACTCAAACTGGATAAAAGAGTTAAACATAAAATCTAAAATGATAAAGCTCATCCAAGATACAATAGGATCAACAACAGAAGTTTTTATACGCAATTTAGACAGACTTCAAAATCTGACAGACAAAGCACATTCAACAGAAGAGAAAATAGACAAATGGGAGTTACTAAGAATCAAACACTTCTGCTCATCCAAAGACTTCATCAAAAGAATTAAAAGACCACCTACAGAATGGGAAAAAATATTTGGCAACTCTATGTCAGACTGACATCTGAACTTCATAATCTATAACGTATCACAAAATATCAACAAGAATAAATAATCCAGTTAAGCAATGGGTGAAGGAGATGGACAGACATTTCTCTAAAGAGGATACTCAGGCAGCCAAACAACACACGTAGAACTGCTCACAATCATTAGCTATTAAAGAAATTCAAATCAAAGCTACAATGAGATATCATCTCACCTCAACAAGGTTGGCCATGATCCAAAAAACACAAAACAACAAATGCTGGAGAGGCTGTGGAGAAACTGGAACTCTCCTACACTGCTGGTGGGAGTGCAAAATGGTACAACCTCTTTGGAAAGCAGTCTGGCACTTCATCAAAAAGCTGGAGGTAGATATACCATTTGATCCTGTAATTCCACTGCTTGGAATTTATCCTTTGGAAACAAGGGTTGTCACACGAACAGGCACATGTACACAAATGTTTGTTGCAGCACAG
Organism: Heterohyrax brucei; assembly: GCA_028571685.1. NCBI lineage: Eukaryota > Metazoa > Chordata > Mammalia > Hyracoidea > Procaviidae > Heterohyrax > Heterohyrax brucei. The sequence goes on from CM053151.1 coordinate 68,831,956, forward strand.
TCCACAATAGCAAAAAGTTGGAATCAACCCTGATGCCCATCAACAGATGAATGGATAAGCAAACTATGGTACGTGTACTCAGTGAAACACTATGTTATGATAAAAAGACAATGAAAATTTTAGAAAACATCTTACAACATGGTCTCATTGGAAAGAGATCATGCGGAGTGAAATGAATCAGTGTCAAAAGGACAAATTTTGTATGAGACCCCAGTTATAAGGACTTAACAAGAGAATTATCAGTAGAAGAAAATGACTGTGTTGGCTACATGGGTGGTGGGGGCTGAGGGTTTATCATACATGAGATAATTGATAGATGTTAGAAAATATATTCTTTTATTGTAATTAATAAAAATAAAAAAGCTATTAAAAAATTCTGGGAAGCTGGGTAGAAAAAATACAACAACTTCTTTAATAAAAAGATGGCTCTGTTGTCGGTATTACATTTGAATACACATTGAGTTCATTCTCCAGGACATTCCAAATTAGGAAAATGACAGATTTCCTAGATTGGTAGGACTCAAGAACAGCTATCAAGATAAAATAAAACAAAACACAAAGTAATTGCTCTAAAGGAGAAAACATAAAAAGCTTTTGTCACTCACCCATCTATTGGTAGTTGAAACCTGTCAGTTGCATAGAAAGTCTGGTTGCATTCTGACATTTGATTGATGATAGCTTTTAAGCCTCACCCTCTCTCTTCCCTTTCTGTCCCACATCTGGCTAAACTGGTAAGAAAACCTGGGTGCTCCTCTCTTTGGCACTGGTAAGATGTCCACACACTGAGCAGGAACCCTCTACCTGACCCCAGGCACCAGCCACCGAAAAGGCCCTAAGCACATCTCCTTTCTCGCTCTCAAGTCATTTTCAGATATTTTCACACTGCTCTTCCCAGAAAACTTCCCTGTGTAAGTAACAAACCTTTTCCTCACCTTTTGGTATGTGTATGGTAACACCCAATGTCTAAACCAAATTTTGCATGGAGGTCCATCCTACAGTTGTAAGAAGTGTTAAAGAGAATGAACTACATATAGAATTCTTTTTTTTTTTTTGATCAATCAGCATTGTAGGTTGAATTGTATATAAAAGATACATAAAAGTCCTAATCCCCAGAACTAACTGCCCTTTCTAAAAAGAACACATTGCCATAGAGTCAATTTCAACTCACAGCGACAGTGTAGGACAGCTTAGAACAGCCCCATAGTATTTCCAAGACTGTGATCTTTTGGGAAGCTAACTGCCACATCTTACTCCCCTAGTGGTGGGTTGAACCACCAAAATTTACTTTATCAGTCCAGCACCTTAATCACTGTACCATAAAGGCTCCTCCTTGTTATTAAATCAATAATGAAATCTACTGCCATGCAGTCAATTCAGACTCATAGTGACCTTATAGAACAGTAGAATTGCCCCTTAGGGTTTCCAAGGAGCGGCTGGTGGATTCCAAGTTTTGATTAGCAGCCATAACTCTTAACTAGTCACCCCCAGGGCTTCCTCAATACTAACCCCAAACCAAACCCTTACCCCTTGAGTACATTCCAACTCATAAAGATGCCAATACAAACCCAAACCCAAACCAAACCCAACCCATAGCCATCAAGTTGTTTCTGACTCATAGCAACTCTAGAGGTCAGAGAAGAACACAGAGTTTTTAAGGAGGATCTGGTGGATTTGAACTGCTGACTTTTTGGTTAGCAGATGTAACACTTAGTCCACTACACCACCAGGGTATCTGCTACAACTAAAGGTAGTGTTAATTCCCAGCTTCAGACTTTAGGGTGGAGACAGCACAGCTATATGGAATTAAGACAGGCTAAGTTTGAAAATAAGACATAATGTTCTTGTTACTTATGAGGGTGTCACATCTCATTTTGTTATTTAATTTCTGCAAGCAGGAATAATTAAGGCAGCATAATTTTCTCCTATTGGCCATAACCCTGAAACCTTAAATTCCAGCTGTATGCTTCTTATACAGGCAAAACAGTGTTTTCACTAGTATTCAAATATCTCCAGGAGTCCATAAACCATTTTGCAATTCCATGAACTAGCACAGTGTTTCAATTAGTCGGAATTGACTTGACAACACCAGGTTTAGCAATGGCTTCAGCGTTACTAGTTAAAATGCTAAAATATAGTGAATAAAGATAGTTTTGCAAATGATTTGGCTTTGGTTTTAATTGAAAGTGTATGTAATTATGCAGAATATAGACAAGGAGAAATACTTTAGACCAAAGCATCTCTGAACTACAGTCAACCTAATTAATTATTGTAAGCACATTGTGCTTTTTATGGTTTCTACAAACCCCATTAATTTTTTTCTTCTTATCAATGGACTTTTCCATATTTCCTGATTATTAAAGTTCTTGCAGAAGGAGATAAGTTGCAAGCGAGTGCTTCCAACTCACAGTGACCCTATAAAATCAATACACCCAACCTGCTGCAATTGAATCAATTCTGACTCATAGTGACCCTATAGGAAAGAGCAGAACTGCCCTGGTAGCATTTCCAAGGACAAATTTGTGTGACTTTTCAGTTAGCAGCTAAACATCATCGCAGCAACTCTAAAAAGAAAAAAAACACTGCCATCAAGTCGGGTCCAACTCATAGCGACCCTAGAGGTCAGAGTAGAACTGCCCTATAGAGTCTTCAAGGAGTCCCTGGTGCATCTGCACTGCCTGCCTTTTGGTTAGCAGACATAGCACTTCACCCACTAAGTCACCAGGGTTTTCCCCCATCAACTCTAGGGTAGGAAAAAGAAAGAAAACTGAACGCAAATGTGTTTATTTGTGAAGACCTGTCTTGTTTAGGTAAAAAATGTTTGGTAAGACAAAAGGGTAAACTTATTTGGTAAAATTAAATCAAGAGAGTATATGTGGATTTAAACTGTGTATTTTCCTAATTATTCTTGGAAAGTATTATAAAAGATATCTGGCTGTCTGCCAAATTCCTTTTGCTTTTTAAAAGTCTTTTCATAATATCTTCTCCAAATATACTCCTAAGACAAGCTTGATAAACAAAGTAGATGTAATTACAAATGGTCCGGTTGAAGCAGGAGCTGGAGATCCTGACACTATACCCATTAGAAATACCTCAGCATACACATAGAAATACACAGACATACAGTCACACCAACACACTACACATGTGCATAAACCTGCATATATGTATACACACATAAAATCATGTGTACACATCCATATATAGACATACGTGCACACACACACCAGCCTCCAAAAACTTGCTTGAAACACATCTGTGAACTAGAACCGGTTGCAGTTTGAAAGTTAATGCTATAAATCATCAAAGATTATGTCACGCACCACAATGTTTTTAAGCAGTGGAACAAATTACAGAGAAGAAACACGCACAAAGAGGATGAGCATCAAAACCAACTGAGCTAGTCTGTTATGTTTGTGTAACTGCTCACTTATAATTGATACACAAAGTGACAGAAAAGAAAAGCATTGTTTACTGAAATAACTAATATTAGTTATTTGTCTTACTTCTATGCCTTTATGGTGGCTGGTGCCCAGGCTCAGGTAGAGGGTTCCTGCTCAGTGTGTGGACGTCTTACTGATGCCAAAGGGAGGAGCATCCAGGCTTTCTGACCAGTTTTTCCAGATGTGGGACAAACTGGTAAGACGTATTAGTTACTGCCTTCTGGTAAAAAAGGCTTTAAAAGCTTTTGGGCAGCTGGGTGGAAAAAATAAACTTCTTTAATAAGAAGATGGCCCTGTTGCGGGTATTAGATTTGAATACACATTGAGTTCATTCTCCAGGATACTCCAAATTAGGAAAATAACAGATTATTTTTATATAACTTGATTGCACATGCAATTGACTAAAGCAGACAAGTTCTACTTCTTTTTTGAAGAACCTGAGTCAATAACACATCCACACTGAGACCTTTTACTTTCTCAGATGCATGTACATCTGTGGGGCACACAGGCATGCTGGAAAGCTCTGGAATCTTGTTCTTAAGGGTTAACAAACCACTTTAGTGGAAGAGCTATTTGGCTGAAACTAAGTCATGAGGCCTTCACCAAATATCTCATTTCCTTTGCACAGAAACAAATTACTTTATTAAACTATACTTAAAGACTTTTTTAAAGCAGTAACGCCAGCTAGATTTTGATCGTGAAGATGGCAGAGGGCTGGACAATGTTTCATTCTGTTGTCTATCCAGGCACCATGAGTCAGAGCTGGCCCAGGGGCAACAACCGAAACAATAACAATTGGTATGCAATTTGCTGGTAAGCATTCTGTATCAGTGAGGATGTTTGGGCTGCTATGAAGAAGATGCCCTGATGAAAACAGTTTTAGAAAAATAAGAATATAATAAGAAATCCAGAGCATGAAGGTTTGATCATTTAGTACAAAGGTAAGTGTGAAAACCCACACCTGCAATTTATTTTTCTCTTCAGCTCAGCTTGTTATAAATTCAAAACTACATGTCTGTACATCTTCAGAAATAATCCATCATTGTGAAGGAAGGGGTATATGCGCTTAAACTTCAAGCATTCAAATTCTTCTCCTCTTGCCCTCTGCATCCTCTCTTCAGAAGTGGGCATTAGAGTCTTTTTAGGTGTAGACATCCAGAATTCGCCTAAGTTTCGCTGTCCCTTCCAATTCCAATTCTAGTACATTATTGTACTGTGTCATCTCTTCTACTCACTGTTTTCTTGCTCGTCTAAATGTTCTATTTATTTTTTTATTGGCATTTTAGTGGACTCTTGAAAGAAAGGAGGAAAGTGCATAGTTTCAATATATCGAGATTACCTGTAGGTCCCCAAACTATTTTATATTATATAAAAGCTTTGTAAGCATAATGCTTATAACATTAGAAAAAAAAAACGACTAAATGTTAAAAATTCTTCTAATATGCTTAGAATGTGCCATTTAGACTACAACGCTATCAACTTAGACTACACAGCTACTGACATTTAGTGAGAATAAGCAGTGATTTATGCTAGGGTACTGAGGTAAAATAAGTTATTGTTCATTAACTGGCAAAACTATAGGATAAGACAGGCTGAAAAAACAATTTTTGTGCTGATAAATGGTTGTGTGCTTATTTGCAAGGCTGGCATAAATAATCTTGTTTCCTCAAGGTGCAAACACTAGATAACAGAAGACTGTTAGATGTCATGTCAGCAAAGGACCAACAGCAATTCAGAATCCTCTGTGCTTTCTGCATAAGTGTCATTCACTTTTGTTTTATTCGATGGGCTCTTTCCAAGTAAGTCTGCAGTCCAATATTGATCATTATCAATGTGAAAACAGTTATTGTTGAAGGAAAAATTCCAGTTGTCTTTGTGCTGTTATTTAGATAAAGAACCCACAGTTTTCATTAAATTAATGTGCTTTCCTCTGAATTCTAACATGAAGCAAGAGTGGTGATGATTTTGAGAAAGCACTTTTTTCAGTCATCACTATCTTTCATTGGTCCACACTAACTCTAAAATAGATTTTTTTAATACAAAATTAATAATAATTTCAAGTTCAATTTTTTTAAAGTTGTACAAGTAAGCATCTGTTTCTGTCATAGTCAGAAAAGAGAGATAGTATGGAGTATTAACATTAAAATGTTTGAAATGTAAGAATATAATTACAGTTCAATACACTAAGTTAAATGATAAGAATTAAAGTAATTCCCCAGATATTAGCATGCTATCCATGACAGTGTAATGTGAGTCGGAACTTTATTATTAATTAGAAATGAATATAGGATGTACTGCAGATGAGATCGAAGGGAAATTTATTCAAATTCAAATATAAATTTAGTGCAATTTCATCCATTTAAAGCATTTAAAGCATGACATTGTTTCTATTTGAACAATTACCAAAATTATGTAAAAATGTTTTAGATAAAAGAACACATTTCCTTTTATTTTCCCCTCAATCCCTTGATGCAAAAAAGATGCAACATCTGGGAGGATGTAGAATACAGATCAGTGGATGTTACATCAACTGAGTTTCATATTGAGATTTATGGGCTGTCTTGATTCTGTTAGAAGACTGAACTCTATTCCAGTATTCTATTCTATGATTAATTCTTCATATGTGCATTATAACTGATTTTTTTCCCAACAACTCCAGACTTTCTTCAAAAGCCCATTTAGTCCCATAGGCTAGTCTTTGTTCTTTTAATAGCTGGTGTCTACTTCTGTTACAAACACAGTAAGTTCAACACTCTTTTCAAAATACCACCAACAATATGTCACAAAATAATGACTGAACATTTCCAACAGTGAAAACCTCCTTTAGAAATTACTTTTCATATAACGTCAACTTTTTCATAAGGTGATATTAATGTTTTGATTCATAATCCCTACAGTAGAGTGACACAAAGGAAGACAATACAAGCTATTGCATAGTTTATACAATTTTGACAAACTAGAAATACTTGTCTGTTTCTGGCTCTATCACTACAAGTCCATTTTGTGATCCTAGAAAGTTATTTCATGAATCTATGTCCTCAAACACCCCCTCTGTTAAATCAAAGACCATAATAAAGAAATAAATCTTTACAGGTTTTCCCTAATAAAGTCGCATAGAAAAAAAAAATGGGTTGAGATTCTACCAAATTTATCAGGTATCTAATAAGGCATTTTTACTTCTCCGGTTCTAGGCATACTCAATGTTATTTTGAATTCAGTAAAACACAGAGTTTTTGAAAACTCTGATTTGCTGCATAATTTAAAAAAAAAAAAAAAGCCATCTTAAGCTCTGATTATTCTAGCTCACATGTTTCTTCTTCTAAAACGTATTCCTTGACCCTCTTGGTCTTGATATTTCAAAGGCTTGGATTTGGTTTATTAATTTAACAATTAAGTGTTGACCTCTCATTATATGCAAAGCATTGGGATTGCCCAAGCACTGGACGTCATGAAAGCACAAAACTGAATACAGAGGATCCTTACCATTGTTTCTCTATTTTCAGATAGTGGAAGAAGTGAGGTCTTATAGTTTATGATTTTATTAAATTCAGTATAAAAAACAATTACAAATGTTCATGTTCGTTCATAAAACATCCCTTTCATACTAAAAATTAATCGAGCACTTATGAATTCATACATATGAGGTCTGACAAGTCTGCAAACTTAATTGTTCTAAGTGCTACCTACCTCATTGCTATCACTACAGTCACCTTCCAAGTCCTCCCCTGAGGAAGATTACGCACCAATGCCAGCACCTAGTCCACACTTCAGGGCACTGCTGGAACTCTGGAACGGCCATTGCTCACTATGGCACTATGGCAAGTTCTTGAACTTAAATGTATAGTTGTCTGTGAGGGAGTTTTTAGCCAGTGAACAAATAACTGTATTGGAGCACTCACCCTACTGGCCTGATCTGGCCCCAGTGACATTTTTCTTTACCGGAAGAGAAAGGGAAGTACTGGAAGGAAGACATTTTGATGACGTTCAGACACCTAGGCTAATATGATGACCCCTCTGAAAAAGGGTTACAAAATTGCTTTGAAGGGTGGACAAGACACTGCCATCTTTGCATAGCTTCCCAAGAGGATTACTTTGAAGGTGACTGTAGTGATTTTCAGCAGTGAGGCATGTACCACTTTTTCTAGGATGAGCTCACGAACTTAATTGGCAGTCCTCCTACTCCGTATGCCATTTCTGGAAAAACATACTCCAAATTTTTTACAGTTGTGGCATCTAAGATGGGTAAAGATCTATTTTTTTAAGTTGCATTTTATTCCATTTGAACATCCTGGTACTAGTACAACCACAGATCCCTGACTGATGTGTCAGAGTTGAGAAATCAAATGTAAATCCATCCATTTACAGTCACTGGATCTTCGACAAAGGCCTAAAGTCTGTGAAATGGGGAAAAGATGACCTTTTAAACATATGGTACTGGCAAAACTGGTATTCATTGGCAAAAAAAAAAATTATACAGGACCTGTACCTTACACCATGTATAAAACTCATTCAAAATGGATCAAAGACCGAAACATAAAGCCCAAACTATAAAGGTTTATATCCAGACATTAACAGGATATAAACCATAACTAATAACATACCAACTGTAGATGATAAACTAGTAATTGATATCTTCCAAAAATTAAACACTTATTGGCTTGGCATGCTCAGCAAAAGATTTCAACAAAATAAAGACTTGACTATGGCATACCTGACAAAAATCTAGTTTCAAACAATCTACAGGAAAATCCAACACCTGTATAACAAAAAGACAAACAATCCAATTAAAAAATGGACAAAGGACAACAGATGGATGGATAAGCAAAGTACGGTACATTTACTCAATGGAACACTATGCAATGATAAAGAACAATAATGATTGCAAGAAGCATCTCACAACCTGGTTTCAACTGGAAGACATTATGTTAAGTGAAATCAGTCAGCAATGTCAGCAACACAAGGACAAATACTGTATGAGACCTTACTAGAAGGACTTAAAAACAGACTCATGTACAAAAGAAAAGACTGTTTGATGGCTACAAGGGAGGGGAGAGAGGGAGGGAGAAGAATGCATCTAGATTAGATAGCTGATAGAAATTTGGTTATGTAAAAGCACATCAGAAAGAAGGTCATCTTAACTGGACTTCAACATAAACTGAAAACTCTCCTATTCCTAGCCCAATATCACAAGCATACAGCAGCAAGGGTCCAGTGACCATACTCTCAGGGGACATCAAGGCCAATTGGCATAACTAGCCTATCGCTAAGAGAGTCCTCTCCACTGCGTATTGCTGTGTGGCATCTGGTGTCTTAAAAGCCAGCAAGCTGCAATCTAAGGTACACCAAATAATCCCATCTCAGCTGAATCAGATGATTACCAAGAACAACAAAGACATAAGAGAAAAAGAGCATAGAAGGACCCGCATGTATGGATGACTGTATCAATATGTGATCAGAAGGATCAGATGGTGCCCGGCCACCATCAATGACAGCTGTGATGGGACACACTAAGTCAGGTCCCAGTGGCAACACACACAGAAAAGAGGGGTGCACCTCAAGAATTCCACTAAAAGGCCGCAACCGATGGTCCGATGGCCTGGGACTTGTATGGGAGCATGGCCCCTAGACCTGCTGCTGCCCCTAATCATTGTTCATTACTGAGGTCAACTCTTCAGACAGGAATGGACTGGACTTCAGGGCATAAAGTGACTATACGGTGTGTCCACTTTATGGTTCTGTGTGTCTACAGGATGCCATCCTACTGGCCTCTGACCAGAAGGCAGAGAAAGTGGAAAGGAGGGGATGAGAGATTATTAGCAGGATATAACATGTATAGAATGGAAAGGAAGAGTGTGCTGTCACCAGGCAAGGACACCAGGGGGAACTGCAAATAGGTGGGCACACAGATTTAACTTAGATTTCATACTACTTTCACCCAATCACAATAAAAAAAAATGGTCAAAGGAAATGAACAGATGCCTCTCCAGAGAAGACATTGAAGGAGTTATCAGATACATGAAGAAATACCCTCAATCGTTAGTCATTAACCCCAAACCAAACCCACGGCTGTTGAGTGGATCCCAACTCACAGCAACCCTATAGACAAAGTAAAACTGATATGTTTTTCAGACATTTAAAAAAAGAAATGAAGTACTGATATATATGACAAAATTATATTAAGTGAAATAAACCAGTCACAAAAGATCATGTACTGTATAATTTCATTTATATAAAATGTCCAGAATAAACAATTCTATAGTGACACAGGAAACCCTAGTGGCATGGTGGTTAAGTGCTACATCTGCTAACCAAGAGGTCAGCAGTTTGAAACCGCCAGCTGCTCCTTGGAAACTCTGTGGAGAAATTCTACCCTGTCCTATAGAGTCCCTCTGAGTTGGAATCAACTCAGTGGCATTGGGTTTGGTTTTGGTTTGATATTGGTTTGGTATAGAGACAAGTTACAACAGGGCCTGCATAGGAAATAGCTGTTGATACATGCACAATTTCTGTCAGGTATCTGAAAGTGTTATAGACTTTGATTGTAGTGTTGGCTGCAAATTCTGTGACTACATTAAACTCATTAAACTGTATATTTTAAAAGGGTAAACTTCATGGTAAATTAAAAGCAGGAGGGGTCCATACCCTACAGCACTGAAGTAGATTAGAGAGGAACTTGAACCAAAGAATAAAAGATTGAGTCAGGCCATACTAGACCATGAGTTCCCCGAGGGTACATATTGGATGTTGTACATTATTATAAGTAATAGTTGATAAAAAAATATTAGTTAATTCTTGAATAACCTTCTGACAGAATGAATGATTAGAAGGACACACAGAAGCAGAAATAGTGTGCTTCAAAGAATGCGTTACAGTGGAGTCATAGCCTGCATCAACACAACAAACACCGCAAACACCCAGCCCATCCTCATCTAGTCCATTACAAGTGAGTACTTTAAACCTCAGCTAAACGAGCCTCAACATAAAATAGGAAGCATGCACAATTAACATGCATAAAAATAGCACTTGCAGTAATGAACATAAAAACAGTGACAGTTTTCATTTATGAAATATATCTATTATGCTGTGATAAGCTTTTAAGGACAGATAATCTTTAAGACTTCTAGCTAGTTCATTCCATTATGGCATTTTTTTAAATTTAAAATTTGGGATTAATTCCTCCAAGTAATGTAACAATTTTCAAGCATCACATAAACTAGGTCAAAATAAGTAAAATTACATCAAACAGAACTAGAATAAAATGTAAATGCATTAAATGTGACTTACTCTTTGAAGTGTTATGTCTGCATGCTTTCCTGTGAGGGGAAAAAAGATTGAACTTGATTGTTGAAAGTATATCAAGGTAGCTTCCTGATGGGCAGAGGCTTTATTTGTTCCTTTAACTCGACCTCTTTGAATAGTGCCTGTCATGTAGCAGGCATTATATGTATTTTTTCCATTTCTTCAAATCGCTTTGTTATCATCTCTTGATGCCCTCCAATTAATTTTTTCTTACTCAATTTCCTTTTTTTTTCCTTTACCAACTACCCTTTTGTGGTGTGTGTGTGTGTGTGTGTGTGTGTGTGTGTGTGTGTGTGTGTGTGTGTGTGTGTGTGTGTGAGTGCACGCGTGTGCTCTTACACGTGCACATGCACCATTGTTATGTTCATTTTTGTCCTTTTCTGGTTTGGACCAGGTTGACAGACCACGGCCTTGCTAAACGTCCATCTGCTCAGCATAGTCACTGACTGACACTGCTCTGAGTTTTAATCTATGTGCTATACTTCTTGCAGACAACAAGCTCCATTTGACTTAGCATTGTTTTCTACAGTACCTACTTACAGCTGTTACACATTGTAAAGAATGCAAAAACATTTTAAGACAAAGCTTACTTAAGCTTTAATTAACTGACAATCCAGTTGAGAAGATAAAATTACAGAACAAGAAATACAAAATACTGGTTTTAAATGGTTCTATTGCTATATTCAGGAAAGGTTGAGAGTTGGAGGTTCTGTGTGAACAGACTTAATTCTCTCTACTTTTACCGTGGAGGAGTTCCTGGGTAGTACAAACGGTTAAGCCCTTAGCTACTAACTGTAAGTTTAGCTGGTCAAATCCACTGCAGGTGCCTCAGAAGAAGAGCCTCGGGATCCACTGTCGTAAGGCCGCAGCCATTGAAAACCATATGGAGCACAGTTCTACTCAGAAATACAGGAATCTGTCATGAATTGGAAATGATTCCATGGTAACTATTTTCATTTTATTATTATTGTTATTATTATTATCAGCTTCATCATATTGAAGCACATGCTTGTCCAGCTTTCTCAGTCACGCCTCAAAGAATTGTGTTTAACATTTTTATTACGGAGAAGTAAATCATATAAAAAGAAGAATACTGTAGTGAAACCAATGGACCCATCACCCAGCTTCAATGATTATCATCCACATGCCAATTTTGTTTTAATTATGCCTGCAGCCAATCCCTCCACTGTCTTACTGGATCATTGTGAATCAATGTTAGATATTGTATTATTTCATCTGTGACTCTGTCAGATAAATTGCTAAAAGAAATGGTCCATTTTTTACAACATATTGACAATGCCATTATCATGATTGTACAAAGTCATATTTTTAAAATCATCAAAAACCACTTAGTGTGTAAATTATTCACTTGTCCTATTTGTGACAGATTTTTTTATTTGAATTGGAACCCAGATAAGTTTCATATATACAAAACTGACTGATACTCTAAGCAATTTTTATTGATACCAATTGAATTTCTAAAGCTGAAAGCTTATTTCTTTTAATTATGAAACAGCTTTCCTCCAAGCCTATGCTTGAGAACCTAACTGACAGTGGCTATAGAGCTAGGAAGAATCCCTGGTGCCACAGTGGTTGAACACTCAGCTGCTAATGTCAAGGTTGGTAGTTCGAACCCACCAACTGCTCCCTGGGAAAAAAAAATGTATCATTCTGCTTCTGTAAAGATTTACAGCCTTGGAAACCGTATGGGGGCATTTCTACTCTGTCCTATAGGGTTGTTAGATGAATTCAGCTCCACAGCAATTGGTATAGATTTTGTCTGGGTTACAACACTTTGAAGAGGATTAAAATATCAGAGTGTGATTTCTGCAAAGAATCGTTTCTGCTTCAATAGTTTGTAGATGACAGTTTGGACTAAGTGGACTAGAATTGCTCGCTAATCAATCACTCTCTTATACATGGTAGCTGTCATTCTGTTTGTGTTCCGTCAAGCAGAGCAAGGCCCACTACCTAAAGGAAAGGCATTAGTGCAATAGGTGTTCTCGGGCTATATTTTAACCAGTGCAAGTCATTATTCCACAGGAGTTATTCTGTTTAAATGATGACATCTTTTCAACTCTGCTGCCACAGTCTTGTGTGACTTCTTTTTTCAAAAAAATAAATAAACGTAGCATAATCCAGGAGCAATAATTGGAAAAAAACTTCTTGAAATGTCAAGGACTTTTTTCTTTAAACTGTAATTGGTAGATCAAATGCCAACAAGTACAATAAATAACCCTGATATTTTAGATTTGGGTCATAGCCAACATCATCAGTAAAAGTAGTCACTTAAGGATCCCATAGCACTCTGATCTGTAATTGAAATGTTATCTATTTCTGTGTATTTTAATTATTCAACACTAACCTGCCTAATATGAATTATGCATCTTTAGTATTGAAAAGTTACAGTATACATAAACTAAAAAAAATAAAAAACAAAAAAACAGCTTATCACCATCCAATCGAATCCAAATCACAGAGACCGTGTAGAACAGAGTAGAGCTGTCAGGAGTGAAACAGGAAAACATCTGAAAGCAAGTTATATGTCATTTTAGACTTTCCCCTTAGAAACATTTCTTAAGTGATTTTATTATGCCAGCATTAAAATGTAAGTTTTATTGAATTTTAGTTGAATTCACCATTAGCATTTTAAGAAATACAAACATTAAAATAACTATACCACTGTTTCATTCAGTAATATTTATTAACATTCATTATAAGCCATGCACTACTGTAAGGAGCAGCTATAAAGAGAATAAAAAAAGGAACTCTGTCTGAATGGAAACTTCTTTGAGTAAATCTTCTGTCCTACATCCAAAAAAAAAAAGAAAGAAAATAGGAGAATTCTTATTAATATTTCTGGGAAAAAAAAATGTGTGTTTATTAAGCCTCTGTGATGTTCCAGTCACTGCGCTAAACAGTGAGGACAAGGTGAGTTGGAAACATTCCTTTCCTCCCGAATATTATGGGATGCTAAGAGAACATACTCATAATTACCAAAACAGAACAAAGTAAAGAGTCAATAGCAGAGACATCAGATGAAAAGTGGCAATATTGGTGGGTGGGACTTTTTAGCAGAAGATAATAAAAAAGAAGGAAATAGAACACGGAAGGATGCAGACAGAGCTTTGCTACCTTATTTTGATGGTAAACTCTTGGACAAATGGATCAGGTTAAAATTGACTTAGCTTTTAGTGTACTATAGATTGAACTATCTAGACAGCTATTAACAGCAACAACTTCAGACGGCTACGTGTAGGAGTTAAATCCATTTTAACAGCTAGAAGAGTCAAAGCAACAAGGTCGGTTGAAATTAAAGGATAAAAGAAGTTTACTAAATCAAGCTGATATGCTATTTGAACAAAATCAAAATCTGCAAGGCATGTGCGAACGTTTGTGGAAATCAACAAACGTCTTTTCCTGTTTTTTTTTTTTTCACACAACTTGGTATTAGAATTAGGTGGAAAAAAGTTCTTTTTTTTTTTTTAATTTAATATGACTGAGTGAAAGTGTACATTCACGTACAAATTTACATGCCCACCTACATGCAGCTTCCACTGCTCTCCCTGCCTGGTGACAGCACACACTTCCTCTCTGCTCCATACATGTCTCATCCTCCCAATAGTCTCCTTTTCCCTCCTCTCCACTCACTCTCCTTCTTCCAGCCAGAGGTCAGCAGCATGATATCCTATAGATGTATAGAACCATGAAAGTGTCAGACCTTGCTAATTTTGTCTCTTTTTCCCCCCTTATTAATGTGGTTGACGTTAGTTGCTATCAGGTAGACTCTGACTCAGGGCAACCTGTGCACGACGGAACAAAGCGCTGCCTGGCCTGCATCAGCCTCACAACTGTCTGCATATTCAAGTCTGTACTTGAGCCTATAGCACCGGTTGACCTCACTGAAATCTTCTAATCCCTTGTTGACCCTTTACTTAAACCCAACAAGATGTCCTTTTCCAGTAACTGATCCCCCAGATGATGTGTCAAAGACCATGTCAGCTAGTGTTCTCTTTTTAACTCACAAGGGGTTGCATCATTCCCATACCAGAACTTTTGTGTATGTTCCACCCTAAATCTAAGACTGTAAATTGTAAATTGTTTCTCCTCCTAATTTAGCAGGAAGCCATCCCTTAACTCAGACCTAGTCAGCGCTTCCCCTCCACAGAAGCCATTGGCTTCCTTCAAAACACTGATTCAACATTATAAGTACTGATAAATGTCAAAGAGTTCCACTGGCCTGTAATCTCCATAAAGTTATCAACTGAGAGTTTGTTAACCTTCGTTGCAGACTTTTCACAGCATGAAACACAGGGTAGATAATGGCCGTTTTCCAAATGAATGCATTAGTGTATTTCTTAGGACCATCTTTCTCTTCTGCAGCATATTGAACCTCTAGTCTAGTGAATTTATAACAGACCAAAAAGAGGGGGAGTAGGGCCATCAAACAGCTCCAGTAGAATTTACTGTTAACATAGGATTATTGAAAACAGGTGGCCTATTTCTCTTTACTGCTAGCAATACTTCTTCAGAACCAAAACCCAATTTGCTGACAATTTTTATAAGTAGAAAGATAAGGCAACATAAACCCTTATAGAAACCAACCAGAAAATGAACCATGTCCAAAATATCAGATAAGGAATGATTTAGAGCCTGTGACTAACTCTCCACTAGGCAAAATTTTGTGAAGTTATTAAAAAATATAAGAAAGGAAATGTCTAAAATTTCAAAAACTCTAAGTTACTCCCTCCTTGCTGGAGTCGTAATAGGCATCATGGTCTCACTGAAAAGGCAATTGGCTTCCAAAGTTTTTAGCACCAGTGAGTGGTTTAATTACTTGGCAGACTAGCTACATATTAAGTTGTATTCCACGCTTGAATCCAGTTTGATTTGGAAAGAATACTGAAATACTCATGCTGTTGTTCAAGAGACAGCATAAAGCAAATGGTGTCTGACAAAGATCCTTACAGAAACAAATATAAATACACAGTGCACAAACAAGAGCTCCCCAGTGGTCCTGTGTGCATTTTTGTGCATGTGTGGTTTTCAGTCTTTCATTTATTTGTCAGCTGGACCAGCAAGAACTTAGTAGCCACTACACAAATTCCAGAAACTTTAAAAGACAAACAAAGTATAAAAACCAAACATTTATAAGAAAAATAAAAACAAAAAGATGCCTTCCAAGGGGCATGCAGTTTAAAGTAGGTCATGGCAGAGCCAATCACCAGACAAAGCATTATCTATATACACATCCCCACTTACACATTGATTTTCCTTTTTAGAGAAACATGTTCTTTACATCCCTCAAAGAAGTTTTGCTACTCTAGTGTGATTGTTATTTTTATGTTTGCAAGTGTGCATCCACGAAGTAGGCAGTTGGGAGCTAAGGAATTCATCTAAAGATAAAAACCATGTACGCCAAGCCAAAAAACCATGTACAGTAAAACAATAAATGAGAATTTTTGTAAATGATACATGCTTTGAAAAGCTGAAAAAGGCTGCAAGCATAATATGTTCATTTGTCCTATTCCCAATTTAGGAAATTTTGAGAATTAGGTCTCACAAGTATCTGTCAGTTACATTTAGCTGCACTGAAAAAGTCCTTCTCTGGACAATTACATGTAACTGCTGAGATAAAGTTCTATTTTTAAGCCATTATTCCAAGTTCTAAAACAGTACTTCAAAATAAGATCACAGATGAATACATGCGATGAAAACTAACCTACTCCATTTTTACTCCATTATCTAGAAATAAGAAATAATACTTTCATGTAATATTGTTGTTATCAGAGCCCACAAACAGCGTGTTCCAGTAAGGCCGTGAAGGAAGAACCGAAGGGCTCCTGTTTTGTTGACTCATGATACCACGAAGGCCGTCGTAAACGTAAGCATTACAAATACATTTCCACTCATCAGGAAATAATGAAAAGCATCGCCTCCCTCCACTGCTAGCTTATCAGCCCCTTTCTGGAAATTAGCCCAGGACTCTCTTGCCCGAGGGGCAGAATTAGCGAGCACCGGAGACAGGACTCTGCAGTCCTTACCTAGGTGGCCCCACAGCCTCATACAGGGCACAAGTCTTCAACCTATTCTTTTTCAACCTGTTCTTGATCACGATGGAATCTTTCTATTGCTGCTTTCAGGTAGAATCGGGGACAGATTATCCTGTAAGGAAGGTAAGCACAGACTTGCTTGTGCTTGCTTACTAATCTGTAACAAACAATTACGCATGGGTTTCACCACATCATATCAACATGAAACTCAGGTGAAATTGTTCACCACAGATTGGAAGGTGAGCACAAGTAAGCCTGTGTTGACCTTACCTACTAAGCCATCTGCCCCTGTCAGAGACTGTAAATTTGAAAAGAAGCTTTGATTTGTAGGAAAGTGTGCTAGGGTTGGGAGAGAGCCAGAGGGCAGGCATACCAGAAGCAGAATCTCTGATGTGGTGAAAAACGTGAAATTGTTTGCCACAGATTAGTAAGTAAGCACAAGTAAACCTGTGCTTACCTTCTAAACTGAATAATCTGCCCCTGGGTAGAATTCAAACAAAGATTTAATTTTACCTGACAGAAAGATTCTGTATCTAATTCATACATGATTATGGGAGAAAACTATTTACAGATACGTGAATTTCATTTCTTATATTTTAAGAAGATCTACTGCTACTGTAATTTGAGAAAATGGCAAATGTTTTCTAGCTACGTGGATCAACTACAGTCTCTTAGTTACTATTATTATTATTATTATTATCCAAACTGATGAAAAGTGAAATACACAGTTTAGATAATTCACAGACTTAGAATACACTCCAGTGGTCAAACAGTGACTTCTTGTTTTAGCAGTATATTTGATGACAGACTCAAAAAGGTAACTACACTTAAGAGTTTTATTTGTGAAAAGGAGATGCTGAAAGACATCATCCTAAACATGTTTCTTGCTGTTTTCGCCACCCTTTTTCATTCATGAGGCCACTATGATATATACTATTTCAGAAATGAAATGAAGAGTGCGAGAGACTGTAGGAGTTGTCCTGTTCAGTTGATTTAAAACACTAGATAAAGAAGGAAATCGTAAACTAGAAATATGTACATATTATAAAGGTTTTATTGTAACTATATAAATTCATCATATTTTAATATTACATGTTGATAATACAAAATAATGAGTATTATTTTAATTTTATTTTTTATAAATAACATAAATATACTTGCTGTGCAAACTACAGGTAGAATCCTAGAGACAAATATTTGTGATTTATTATTCTTAGTCTCACCAATATAAAATTCAGTAAAAACTTACTATAGAAACTTTTTCCAAAACAACTAGTCTTTATTAAAATAACTTTCCAGAAATGTATTTTATATGATAATGTTTAATTATATTTCATAATGAGAATTCAAACTGACATAATCTGTTTCAGGAGCATACAGAAGACTCTTAATTACATCATCCAGCCAGTGGAGCAGAAGCAGCTACTGAGATGCAAAGTAAACAAATAAACAGCTGAGCTATTTAAAAAAAAAGAAAAACATTAATGACAGCAAGTGGCAGATTCCAGTTAGCCTAGCTGCAAAGGCAGATTCTTCTGGTTAACGGAGGAAGTTTAATTAGGGAGGCTATTTACCTCCAAGACACCTATTTTTTCGTTTGTTTGTTCTTCTTGTTTTAATCATGTTCTCCGCTAGAATCAGTTACCCTGCTGCAGAAGAAGGTGGACTAGCATTCAGTAAAAACCCACTGCCATCAAGTCAGTTCCAACTCAGAGCAACGCTATAGGATGGAGTAGAACTGCCTCATGAAGTTTCCAAGGAGAACCTGGTGGATTCGAACTGCTGCCCATTTGGCTAGCAATTATAACACTTAACCACTACACTACCACGGTTTCAGGGAAAACCTAAAATTGGGGATATCTTCTCATTTAAGCAGGTATAAGTGGCCAAAGGGATAGTTTCTGTGGTAGTTTCATTATGCTTTCTTCTGTCAACAATTATTCCATATGTCATTGGAAATATTGCCGGCATGCCAAGCCAAGTAGGTACTCACAATCTGAAAAAGTTCTCATTTCTAACCATATTTGTCTGTTGCTTGTCATTGAAAAAATGAGTAACTCTTTCATTCATCTAATTTTGTATAGCAGCTATTGAACAGAAGTCTCTTTTTTGATATCAAAAATTTCTTCTCCACCTGACGAAGTTTTTCTTGAGGAAACTTAATCAGATAGGGAAGAAAGGAATGTGATTAAATATAGTGTGAATATAAAACATCAGATTATATTCATTGAATTTGATATTAAAATACTGAGTTATCTGGTGCTTGGAATTTCTCACTTCAGTGAAGAACTTTTATACATACGCCAATATTGTAAATTTACCTCTATCTCATAATTATATGCTTGGGATCCAACATAATGTATTTTGGTGAAGGAGCACTTTGAATCTAATTACACACTAGAATTTCATAATTTATTCTGTACATAGGACTGTCAATTGCATTTATATATAGATAATCATAGCCATGAATTTACTCTTCTCTGCTTTTTATATTTAACTGAGATTTTAATGAAAAGCAAAACCCAGAGGTGTAATCACTTGTTCTGTTCATGTTCCCTGATATGACTAGGGTTCTAATTTTCCATTGGGTAAATACTAGTGAAAGATAGATTCATTCCACTTCAGTTCCATACCAAAACCTAAAGAAAGAGAGAAAATCTAAGATATCTCAGTATGCATTTACTTCTCTATGTGAACAGGTGAAGACTCTTAAAAGACAGGCATTTTATGAGATATGTAACACGACTTAATAAACTCTTCTACTTGATCTAGCTAGAATCCGTTTTCTTTCTTGCAGTGGAAATGGTTACATACATCTAAGTGCTTACCTACCAGAATTCTTGGCACGGAATTGAGTCACAGTGTCACTGTGTGTCTGTCACTTACACTTTCCATGGTTTTCTTTTTCCTTTTTTTTAGTTTATATTCACAGTTCTGGTGAATTTCTGCAGACTGTAAGTAAAAATTATCATAGTGTCAGTAATGTAAAATGTGACTGTGAATTATACCTACATATTAAATATACAAGCATATTTCCCATGTAATGTTGGACTCAATCAAAATGTGTAGAAATTACAAAAGGTTTCAGAAATTAATCAGACACTGCCTATTCTGGTCATGTTGTTCTTCCAAAGAAAGTATTTTTATAATTTTAATGAAAAATATTGAAAGAAATTCTTAACTACAGGATGAATGTACCTAGTGACCAACATACTCAAGATCTGTAGTCAATAATGGGATTCTTCCTCCTTCACTCGAGTTTCAGTAAAAGACAAAACTAAATTTAAGTAAAAGACTTTTTTAGTGCATGTAGAGGCACACACGTGCCAAAAAAAGAAAAGAAAAGTTTTAAAACTCAAATCCAGCCTCTGTAGGCAAGAGCAAGGTAGAAGTGTGTGGAAGAAAGAGAATTACTTTAAGCCCTTATTGTAGCATCACTGGCTGACCTGGTAGGGACCTACTCTACCATACCTCTGGTTATTACCAAGTAAGTTAAGACCAAAAATAAAAATAAAAACAAACCCACTGCCGTAGATTCAATTCTGAATCGTAGCAACTCTGTAGGACACAGCAGAACTGCCCCATAGAGTTGCCAAGGAGCACCAGGTGGATTCAAACTGCCAACCTTAGGTTAGCAGCCATAGCACTTAACCATCTTGCCACCAGAGTTTCCCCAAGTAAATTAGAAAGAATTATCTCTAAGGTTTCCATAGTTAATTATCTGGTATAGGCTAACTATTTCCTACAGTAAGTCTGCCTACTTCTAACCCTGTATTTATGAAGAAAATAGATACCCAACTATCAATAAAATATTGACTATATTTTGGACTTTTATTCTCACACGATAAAATTTGCTTTGGCTCAGATACATTAGACTTGATCTTCATTTAAAATTAATTTTGTTTTCCTTAACGCTATATTCTAAAAATACAAGTAGATCTAAAAAAGTTTAAAACAAAATCCAAGTTCAGACAACCTTTGTGATTTGGGGTATCTATGGGTCATCAACGTCATCACATGCCTAGAAGTACCTGAAATAAATGTCTCAAACACAAGGAAAAGTTTATTCTGAAGACATAAAAGGATTGGAACAGCAGAAGGACAGTAGAGAAGTGCATTTAGAAAACGTTTTGCACTACCAAATGACTTCAGTAAATACAAGTAATCTCGGAGGGATGCTCTGTATCGAGCACCCAAATTCAACTGCCTGTTAAAGAAAGTGATTAAACAGAGAGGAAAAAATGTGAAACTCAGAAAACCATTAGAAAAATAAAGAAAGAAATAAAAGAGCTATTTGGGACAAAGGCCAGGATTCAACTCCTTTTGGGTTTTCTGACGCCTCTAATGAGTTTTCCAGTTCTTTAATAAGGCAACATTGGTGACTAGACAAATGCTTCACATAACTGCAAACATTATAATCAGCTATGAATGTTCCAAATAGTTTAATACAGCAGTACATATACTTTATGTGACTATTTTTGTTTCCTCTTTAACTTCTTTGTTTTTAATTTCCTAATAAAAGAATTCCATGCAGGTTTTTATAATTTAAAATCGTCTAAAATGAAAATAGCAACTGTTGCTTGGGTACCAATTAACAGACTCCACAGTACACTACTGCTACTTAAATAGCTCATAAGCTATTAACATTTCCATAGTTAGGGAGAACGTTGGTTAAATGAGACTGAAACTTAATACATTATTTATGTGATTAATTTCAATTTTATTCCCTGTGTTCAGTGTAATAATTTCAAATTATCCTGTGTTTTAAAGTTTAAAAAGGAGTACCAACTTACAAACCCACAGACCGTGATGACTGATTACCAGATTAACGACCCGCTAGGCTAGTCACTGGCCCAGTCAAGCACAGACTAGTCATGCCCTACCTGCTGTACAAAGAAGAAAAGAGTCAGTTATTTAGTCATTTTACATATAAAACACTTCTGTTGTCAGACGCCGTCGAGTTAGTTCCAGCTGTAGTGACCCTCTTCTCAACAGAAGGAAACACTTCCTGGTCTTATGCCATTCTTACTGTTATTTTGTGTTTGAGCCCAGTGTTGTAGCCACTGGGTCAGTCCATCTCACTGTGGTCTTCCTCTGTTTCCCGGACCCTCTGCTTTACCAAGCATGATGTCTTTCTCCAGGGACTTGTCATTCCCGACAACAGGAGGTCCAAAGTACATGCAATGAAGTCAGGGCTATTCTTGCTCCTAAGGAGCATTCTAGCTGTGGTTCTTTCCAAGGCAGATTTCTTTGTTCTTCTGGCAGTCCACAGTATATTCAGTATGCTTTACCAACATCATAATTCAAAGACACCAAATTTTCTGTCTTTTTTATTCATTGTTCAGGTTTTACATGCACATGAGGCAACTGAAAATACCATAGCTAGGTTAGGCACTTTAGTCCTCAAGTTGACACCTTTGCTGTTTAACACATTAAAGAAGTGCTTTGCGGCAGATTTGTCCAGTGCAGTAAAGAATTTGATTTCTCAACTGCTGCTTACATTGGTGTTGATCATGGATCCATGTAAAACGAAATCCTTGACAGTACCAATATTTTCTTCTTTTATCATGACGTTGCTTATTGATCTAGCTGTGAGGATTTTTGTTTTCTTTATTTTAAGGTGTCATCTATACTGAAAGCTGTAGTCACTATGCTTCATCAATAAGTGCTTCAAGTTCTCTTCACCTTCAGCAATCAGGTGTGTCATCTACATAGCACAAGTTGTTAAATGAGACTTCCTTCAATCCCCATGCTGCATTCTTTTGTACATTGTCCTGTTTTACAACTTACTTGCTCAGCGTACAGACTCAATAGGCATGGTAAAAGGATACAACCTTGAAACATACTTTTCTGAAGTTTAAACCATATGGCATCCTCTTGTGCTATTTGAATGACTATCTCTTGATCTATGTACAGCTTCTGCATGACCATAATTATGTGTTCTGGAATTGCCATTCTTTGTAATACTTCCTATAATTTGTTGTGATCCACACAGTTGAATATAAAATATAACTGATACGTGTGTGTCTATGTGTGTGTATATATACATATGTGTACAACCAAAAGGTTGGCAGGCCAAATATACCAGTTGTTCCTTGGAAACCCGCCAGGACAGCTCCACTCTATCACAGAGGGTCGCTGGGACTGAGACCAATCAGTTTGGTTCAGTTTTTTGATGCATATACATATTTATATTCCAGCCAGTGTATGTTCTCTCATACCTTTATACGCCACAAAAAAGTAGCTTTTTCTATACTTTTTCACACCCAGAATAGAGCTGCACACTGTGATTCTATTTGATGTGATTATTAAACAAAGATATCACTGAGCCATCAATAATTTCCTGATGAAACAGTTTTCTAAACAGCAGGTAATAAAGGCCACATATTACTGGTATTGATATTTGTTTTCTCCTAGGAGTTTTATCCATGTGTTAGACTCTATTATAAAACAGATTTGTCATTTTTATTGTAACATGTAAAATAAAACTGAGGACACGTAAGTTGTAAATAAATATTGTTTTATAAATCCCAAAAGAGGGGGAAGAAAAACTTTGGTAATAGTAATATTTACTATTTTTAATGATTAAATTTCATTTTATAATTATTAAAGAAAAAAACAAGATAGGTCATGGAAAACAGTATAATCATAACACACTCTGAGTCAGAATTGACTCAATTGTAGCAGGATTTTGGGTTTTATATACTTAAATCAGTAAGTTAACATAAAATAACTTGATTAAATTTTTAAACATTGTCACTGAGTTGATTCCATCTCATAGTGACCCTGTAGGACAGACTAGAACTGCCCCATAGGGTTTCTAAGGTACAGCTGGTGGATTCGAACTGCCAACCTTTTGTTTAGCAGCTATAGCTCTTAATCACTGTGTCACCAGGTCTCCTTTCTACGTAATGTACTCTCTCTTTCTGATAGCAGTAAAAGCAGCTTGAGCTAATAAAGTATATCGTTTCTGGTAATGGAAACATGAACGGAAAATACCTCCTCAGTCAAAAGCTTGAAGTAGGGCACTTCAGTTAAGTATTTAAAGTATTTCTAATGGGGAGAATTACATGACACCCAAGCTTCTAAATCTTGTCTTCAGTTAAAAAATAAAATATTCCATTCTACCACATATTTGCCTTCAGCCCAACTTGAAAAATAAAGAGACGCAACAACAAATCTTGAATAAATTAGATTCAATATATCTCAAAGTTTTGAGAAGTATCATGGTTCCTAGTTATTTACATTTCTAGTCCACCATCAGTCTGTTTGGGGTACCATGGCAGCATACACCTTGCTATGAGGCTCAAAGCTATGCCACCACTATCTCAAGTACCAGCAAGGTCCCTCATGATCAACGGGTTCTAGTGAGGAATCCAGATTAAGACAGACTAGAAAGAAAAGCCTGGCCACGTACTTGCAAAAAGGTGAAAATTTTAGGAATCACAACAGAATCTTCTTTATGACAGTGTTAGAACTAAGCCCCATATTTACAAGCATTCAAAATATGCAGTGGCTGCAAGAATGGACTCAAACACACTGATGCTCATGACGCTGGCACAAGACCAGAGCACACTGCTTTCTGTATAGACGTGGCTGCCGTGACTTAGAGTTGACTCTGTGGCAACTAACAGCAACTACCTGTCTATTTACTTGGAGAATAGCAATTGTTTTAAAGCAATTATTATATTACAACTGTTGTAACACTCTAATGAAGTTATTGTTCTGAAATAATCTGTTTACAAAAAATACCTAAATCATAGCCAAAAGTCTTGTTTGGAAAAGTTTACTATATTTTAGGAAATGTGCTAAATTCTTTAAATGTATTATCTCAGTTAATTTTTCTCAACTAGCTAGCAAGCTCAAGAAGGCATATGTTTATTTCTCTCTTGCTAGGACATCTCTAACACTTACAAGACTGTCATTCACATATAGGAACTCATTTAACAGTTCTTGACAAGCAAATGAATGATTCCTGATAATACAATTATCAAGCTGGGCAATTCTAGCATTATTCTCATTCGATAGTAAAGGAAATGGAGAAGTGTGTTCATCATTTTGAAGAGTTCTGTTACAGATTATTCCCCTGCAGAGGAGTCTGGGAAGAGACAAAGCTGGGTAAAGCCAGGCTGTGTGACTGGAGGGCAGGAAGCTTAGCCATGTCACAGGCCTCCTGCGCTGGGGCACAGCTTGCCTCACAGAGCTGCCTCCAGGGCTCCGTTCACACTACTGCAAGCCTTTCTTTCAGGATCGCTGTATTCAAGATCCTGGATCCTGTTCTGCCCACCGGGCCTGATGAGTCAACAAGCATGGAGAACTTTGACAGGTCCCTAGAAGCCTGGATGTGCACCCAGCCCTCCTGAAGAACAGGCTTCGGGCCCAGTTCTGCTTGTTTTAGGATATCGTTAAACTCATGTGTTTCTTCCAAATACCCTCTCTAATGCCCCTTTCTTTCTTCCCTGCCCACTCCATAATAATTTTGAGTTGCAGGGCCTTAGGCTTCTTGCTGTGGTTGTTGTTAGGTGCCTTCAAGTTGGGTCTGACTCACAGAGACCCTGTGAACAACAGAATGAAAAACTACCCAGTCTTGTGCCATGTCCACAATTGTTTTTACGCTTAAGCCTGTTGTTGCGGACACCGTGTCAATCCACCTCGTCGACAGTCCTCCTCTTTTTCACTGACCCTCTACCATACTAAGCATGATGTCCTTCTCCAGGGACTGATCCCTCCTGACAATATATCCCAAATATGTAAGATACAGTCTCACCATCTTTGCTTCCAAGGAGCACTCTGGCTGGACTTCTTCCAGAACAGATGTTTGTCCTTTGGCAGTCCCTGGTACATTCAACATTCTTCTCTAACACCACAATTCAAAGACATCAATTCTTCTTCTGCCTTTTTTCATTGTCCAGCTTTCCACATGCATGTATAATACAACTGAAAATACCATGACTTGGCTCAGGCACACTTTGGTCTTCAATGATAGCTTGAGTCACGCATGCTTTGGTCTTCAAGGTGACATGTTTACTTTTCAAGATTTTAAAGAGATCCTTTTGCAGCCGGTTTTCCCAGTGAAATGCATCTTTTGATTTCTTGACTGCTGCTTCCATGCATGCTGACTGTGGACACAAATAAAACAAAATCCTTGACAACTTCAATCCTTTCCCCATTTATGACAATGTTGCTTACTGGTCCAGTTGTGAGGATTTTTGTTTTCTCAATGTTGAGGTACAATCCATAGTGAAGGCTATGATCCTTGATCTTCATCAGTGAGTATTTCAAATCTTCTTCACTTACAGCAAATAAGGTGGTGTCATAACACAGGTTGTTAATGAGTCATCCATTAATGAAGGACAGAGTTCATCAATGAACGTAGTCATCAATGAAGGATGTAGTTCAAGACATAACCCATAACACAGATTGTTTATGAGTCATCCTCCAATCTTGATGCTTTGTTCTTCGTATTATCCAGTTTCTTAGATTATTTGCTTAGCATACAGATTGAAAAGTCTAGTCAGAGGATACAATCCTGATGCACAACTTTCCTGACTTTAAACCATGCAGTATCCCCTGCTTAGGAACTGGGAATCCAGAACAGACATCCATTGGCTTAGAGTTGCCTGTGCATCTGCTAGGAAGCCATGGTCACAGAGGAAACTGGCCCCACAGCAGCAGAACACAACCCCTCCAGCAGAAGGGAACAGGGACACAATGGTATGGTCCAGTTTCCTGGAAGTATAAACATCCTCCTCAAAAGAGATGATCCAAAGCTATCACTGCCATGCCCACTGCCTCATTAATGCACAAAATAGACAGCAGATTTTTTACTATTGCCAGGAATGTGAAATGATGGATAAGAAGGAAGCCAATAAGTGAGGAATACGCACAGGTATAGGGAAATTTCCTTCAAGGGAAATCCAAAATCTGTGGACCATGTATAGAATGAAGACTTCTGCTGGCTCACATGGCTGCAGGGCCTGAAGGACATCGATTCTCCAAGTCAGGCAGCAGGCTGGTAGTCTCTACTGGTTCCCAGTGTTGCAGGGGTCAGCGAATCTGAAGCCTTCAGGTTAGGTGGCAAGTTGAAGACTTACATCCAAAAACTGGAGGTCAAGATATAAGGAGAAGGCAGGGTAGAGACAGAGAGTGAGCCTTTCCAGAAAATCCATTCATAATCTGGAGGCAGGCCACTCCCCCCACGTTCTCCCCAAGAAAACACCTTTTTCAAATGATTGTCTGACCACATCACGGACGTGATTATGATCTGGAAGAACAGCCACTCCAATGTCTGCCAAGCCCCTAAGAATCACAGCCTACCCAAGTCAACACATAGAATTCAAAATTACATCCCTTAAAGCCGGCATATATCCATTCTCTTCTCTTGTCATAAAGAAACCTGGTTTTTATTTGCTGTAAACATTGTCATCCTGCTAAAACACTACAGTTCAACTTCTTTGCAGCTAAGTGTGACCATATAATTAAGTTCCGACCATTCAGGAAGACTCCTTAAAAGGAAGGTGATGTGTGCTTTCCTTCTTACTGAGAAGAATAGAGAAATGAAAGACTTAGTTCAAACAACCAAGTTAAGCCATGAGGTGAGCAGCCCATGTTAAGACAAGCAGAGGACTATAGCAGAAGATGCCTGGATCCCAAGGAAGTGCTGGAACTGTAGCTGCTTTGTAGACCTAGAACCAAGTGTTTAGGCCCTTTTAGAAATGTGTTTCTTACAGTTATTTTCATGATCCAAATAATAATAGCAACAAATAATAAACAGTACCCCTTTTTTATAATATTTACTTTATAATATTTGCAAATGTGAAGTACACATAGTGACCTTAACCAATCTTAAGATTTGATTTTTGCAACATGGCAAACCAATAATCATGAATAAATTTGTGCATACATTTGCATACAGGTATATTACCCTACAGAAACCCTGGTGGCACAACAATTAAGTGCTATCACTGCAAACCAAAAAGTTTGCAATTGAAAGTCTACCAGGTGCTCTTTGGAAACTCTATGGGGTCATTCTACTCTGTCCAGTAGGGTTGGTACGAGTTAGAACTGGCTCATGGCAATGGATCTTGTTTTTTGTTGTTGTTATTGTTATGTCTCATGGCTCATGGCGCGGCACTTGGCTGGCATTGTTATGTACCCCTACATATAAATAAATAAATACTGTGATAATATGCCTTATCCCCACTGAGTATGTGTTTATTCAGGACAGAGATTATGTTGTATTCTCACCAGTGCTGTATTACCTACAGGGGCACAGCAAAATGAGCTGAAAAAGAAGAAAAAAGGGAAAGCTGAAATAAGAATTTTTCCTTGAAAGTAAAAAAATGAACAACGTAACCACGTGACTCAGTGTGCAAATGTCACTATCAGTAAGTGGCACAGAAAGTTTCCAAAGCAGGAGTGTTGCCTACAGAAGCCCCTCCTTCCTTCTTAGTCCTTAAAGTTGTCCTTCTCCTTTCACTGAAAAATTTTTAGAAAGAAATATACTGTTCCTTTCATATAAAGAAGATAGAGAGCAAGAATCAGTGCAAGAGCAGTTAGCCATGCCAAGCATTTAGAAGATGCTCGATTATTATTAGTTACATATAGAAATTGATTTCAATATTCAAGAAAGAAACAACTGCTGAAGAGGTGCTTGAAGCCAGTTTAAGCCCAGTGGTATGCTGGAAAATGCTTAATAACTCCCTTAATAATTTCTCTAGACATTTAAAAATAAAAAGAAACAAACAACAAAAAGAAAATCCTATTGGTGGAATTTTCCTCTCTCTTTCTCTCTCTCTGTGTGCATGTGTGTGTGTGTGTGTGTGGTATAATTACTACCACCATGGGAAACCTCAAGCCACAAATGATTTATCCATTGGCTCATAAAATTCCTGAAAATTTAACAATTCCCTTTTGCCAAACAGCAGACCTCATAACAGCACACTACTACAGAAAGTTTGCAAAAATGTTTTTGTCATGCAGAAAACTGGGGTTTGTACTTTCTATGAATTTATAAATCTGTCTCTAAAGGCTTTAATATTTGAAAATATTTCTCCATTGAGCTCCTTAATACCTGATAATGGTCATGTATAAGTGCATAATATTCAATGCTTACAGAACTATCCTTGGTTTTGTTTGGAGCACACACAGCAGGCCCAGATTTGATCCAGGAAATCTGGGAAATTACCAGCAAGACCAAGAGTGAAACCTGTATCTGTATATCATATACTCTCAGAGAACACTGCAATTTCAGAGAGCGAAAACTTCAGTGTCTTTGAACCAGTGAACGTTCTTTTGATGTAGGTAAGAGTCCTCATTTCTTTAAATCACAAAGCAGGTGTTCTGCACATATTTCACATGTCTGCATTGTCTATATAGCACCTATGGCACATTGGATCCCTGTCATCCTTACGCTGAACCATCCTCGGTTATGTGTAAGTTTCACACGGAGAGAGCTTCCCTTGCATTATTGGTAGCATGTGTCAGTCAAAACACTGGGACGAACACAACATCTTTATTTTCACACCCTAATGCAAGTGATTCAGGTAATCGTTTCTAAGAAAACTAATAAAAGAAGACAACCGCCCCAGGATAATTTAAGGGTAAACCAATAGCTATGTCTATCCCTCACTTATGACACACATTACAACAATGGTAAAGAACCTACTATCTAATTTGCACATTAATGAAAAGATATGTGTGTCTGGCAGTAACAACCACCAAGGTGAGAGGGCAGAGAAGGAATAAATTACCCAATAAGCTTGTTACACACAGCCTGACTTTTGCTTACTTCCTAAGACGTAGTATAAAATTTTATGTATTTTCACCACATGAAAGAATTAACTAGGGAATGTTCTGTTCTTCTTCTTCTTTTTTTTTAATTGTGATTGAGTGAAGTTTACACTCCAGTTTAAATCTGAATGCCCACCTAAGAGCAGCTCCTGTTGCTCTCCTTGCCCAGTGACAGCACATTCCTCCTTTCTGTCATACCCTCTTAACAATCCCCTGTCTCCTCTTCTCCACCCTCTCCACTCCCCTCTACTAAGAAGCCAGTAGGACAACATCCTATAGATAAATACGACCATGAAGTGCAGAGTGACCGTATCGTGTGTTCTGTTCTTTGAACAATTGAATTGCACACTCCTCAGAATCTTTGTTTAAAATTCAGTCATGTAATATCTGTCAGGAAACACCCTTCATAAAATTTGGAAAATTTATTATGGCCTTACAGATGTTTTACAAGCTACAGAAAGGAGAGGAAGTCTTACATAAAACCTTTTAATAAAAGGCAATGTACTTAACAGATAGCAATAAAATGATGACTTCAATATGTTATTTAATGCTATGGGTCTTCATTGGTCTGATTGCTTTAATTTTTTTGCTGCTTCTCCTTTTTCATTTTTTTCCCCTGTAACATGCATCTTTATCATCTATTCCATACTTATTTAGATCTCAAGATAGTTTAAAAGATCAGGACAGATTTCTGGAGATAAATGTGCTGCTCAATAGCCACTGCTCATAATTCCACACCAACATTTGGTTTACAATTTTATTATTAAAAATATTTTTAATAAATGTAAAACACCTGAAAGTCTTTCTCTTTGTGAAATAATACTTTTGAGAAAAGCCCAATCTGAATTTTCTGACAACTGGAAGAAAGTAGAATCATTCTTCAAGAAAATAAAAAATAATACGTATATTTTGTGAACCTCATACAGGTACATGAGTCTTCAAAATTATCCAATATCTTCTATCATACACATAAAAATTTAAAGCCATTCTAAGCATTTTTAATATGCCAGGAAAAAATTTTAAGTATATGCCAGGAAAAGTGAAAAGCTTTCTCTTTGCTTTCATAAAATATGCATGGAGACTAAATTGACAGTAAATCTGTGATTAGTGGTAGAAATGCAGAAGGGTAGAATGTTGTACACAGTGATAGAAGGAGTAGTTTGTTCTAATGAATTAGTAGGAGGTATCTTTTAATTTTTCAAATATAATTTGTTCTCCAAAAAGAAATATTTTGATGTGTTGTCCACTGAATTCCCTATGGTGTATTGATTAGTATAAATCATCCAAATATCCCTGTGTCTGGCATTGTGCTACATGAATGTCTTAGTCTCCGCTCACTCTCAGGTCAAAGACACTTTAAACGACAGGTAACACTGCCAAAAATCATCTCTGCTGTACCTATATAAACAAATGTAAAACATAAAAGTTTCAGAGCAAATAGGCCAGTATTTGCTCTGAACACATACATCACACATCACTCAGAGACTACGAAATAAAAAGTAAACAGACCCTGTGTACGGGCCAGAGTCATTTCGTTATCATTAGAACCCACTCTTTCTGAAGTTACCACGTCAGTGTCACAAAGGTAGCTACAGTGCATGAGGAAAAAACTCTTAATTGCCGGGAATCTCAGCTGGAGTATGGCTTTCCAGATTTATTGACTCAAATTTATGGTTTTCTGACTTATAGTATTGGAGCCCTATAAACCAAGGAGTCAGGGAGGAACCACTTGTTACAGCTATTAGTCTGGAATGCCTTTCCGAGCTGCTCCAAAAATATCTAAACATTCAGCCAAAGGTAAGAAATTGCAGATTTTACACAAGAGGTTTCATGGCTTTGAAAAAAAGGATCTTACCGGCAAACCAAATGGCACACTTCAGAACATCAAAAGGCTGGGGCCAAATTTTCATCTTTTTAAGGGTGTGCAAAACATCTTTACGGGATTCCTATCAGCTAATCCAAGAAGAGGGTTTACCATACAGCTAAAGGTTTAAATATTTTACTTTCGTAATAGAGTACATGCAGGCCTGACCAGGAAACTGTAAGTATTGCTGATGTTCACCAAACAGCAAACATGCAACACTAGCATCTCACAGAGGCCCCTAGGCACTGGATTTTAACTGAATCTATGATTGTGGGGACAGCATAGAAGGTTGTCTTTGCTCAGACCTTCCAACTCTGTATAGGCCTTCTGCATAAAAGTGATTCAGCAGTATGGCATAGCCTGTTTGTGCCCAGCTTGGCCCTGAGGGCTCAAGCCTGGCAGTAAGCCACCTTCGCGTAAAACTGCTATGTACGGTTACTGCACCACAAGGCACAGTCTCTTGCCCACTGCCTTTGGTCATTTGCTGCCTCCTGATACGCTGTGCTGCCTGTGCCTTTGTACCAACTTTGTACCAACAAACCTTCCATGACCACAGCAGCTGAGCCTCTGTCATTACTGGGTCTGCCTAAATCTCGAACCTGCATTCCTGACCTTGAACACCTGCTTCCTGGCAATGATTTTTCATCTTTCTATAGCCCTCACTTGGTTTAGAGAATGATAGGTAAAACTCTATGATCTTATAGAGTATAAAACATTGTAGATAGAAACAAAGATAAATACAGATATAAATATAGATATAAATACAGATAGATATAGATATACTTTTTAAATATATTACTCATTTTCATCCTCTGGCATTTAAAGCACTCTTTTTTCTTTTAAACTGTGAAGTCTGAGTCCTTGGTCATTCTCCCCTGCCTCAACCCCACCCCTCACAAAAAACAAACCCCAACCCAGTACTGACAAGTCAATTTTGACTCATAGCGACCCTATAGCTTTAGAGTAGAACTGCCTCATAGAGTTTCCAAGGAGCACCCGGTGAATTTTAACTGTCAACATTTTGGCTGACAGACATAGCACTTAACCCACTATGCCACCAGAGTTTCCCTTTGACCTAAAGTAAGATGATTGTCTTAGGCTGGGTTTTCTAGAGAAGCAAAACCAGTAACACGTATATGTACAAGGAAAGATTTATACATAAAGAAACAGCTAATGCAACTGCAGAAGCTGAACTTCCCAAGTCCTGGCACAAGCCTCACGTGGCCAAGGAAGCTGGTGAACCCAAGGTCAGCAGGTCAGAGACCAGAGTTCTAGATCACCAGTTGTTTAGGTCGGCGGATCCCTAGCTGGCAGCGAGAGGGAGCTACAGAAGCTGGCGAACCCAGGATCAGCAGGTCAGGGAACACGACTCACTCACTGGCTGTAAGGGTTGATGAAGCCAACAACTGCTAGTTCAAGCCCAGGAACCAGACACAGGAAGAGAGCAGGAACTGCTGGCTAGTGAGCAGACTGGCAGAAGGTGGTGGGAGGCAGGAATATGAAAGCTGAGGGGCGGGAAGCCACCACAGGCCCTGCCCTGCCACTCGATACAGCAGCCAAACTGGCATAATCCCGACCACCACAATGATATTCAGGTTGTCTGAGGAGCTACTTCTCTACCTATTTGAGCAATTTAGAAACATATGTCCTTTCTCCTGGGAGCACCACTTGGTAAAGAGGAAATGAAGTCAGATTTTAGCCGTCAGCTGTCCCCATAAGTAGGTTGCCTTTGATCAGTGCATAAGCTGTACAGCTGTATACATGAAATGGCTATCAATAAGGTGGTAACAAAGAAGTAGAGAAAGACTTGGAGAGAAAGGAACTGGAGAAAAAAAATTGCAGTCAGGGACAAGAAGGTGAATTTAACTACATTAGTAAGGTCTCATTTACTTAAATATGCTGATTCTGAGTTCTAGAAAAATGAAAGAACAGCAATAAACAGATAACAGTAGCTAAAGTGCATTCTCAGAAACACAGCAAGGCTGTCAACCCTTGTACTTGCAGGACACGTGGTATCGCTTCTTCCTTGGAAGATCACTTTAGCCTTTGATGGCAGAATCCTGGGCTGTGTAATGGGAGGCTTTCAGAAAGTGCTACCAAGATTATCTAGAATAAACAGTTGTCTTCTGTTCATATTTAGGAACACAACTGAACATAAAAAAAAAAGAAATACACAGTCTCTCATCTTTTGGGGAAATTTTTATCTGCCTTTGGAAACTTTGAAATGTTTATTCATTAGGAGATATTTTATGTAAACTACCAAAAAAGTTCTTCATATAGTTCTTCATTTTTCTCTCTCCCAGGTGCATATTAAAGTTGAAGGCTAAAGAAGCAGGGGCGAAGGTAATTTAAGTAACTTTCCACAGATCACCCAGAAATCTTGAATCAGGAAATCTGTGCCTACAGTATCTCAGTGACAAAGATCTCTTTCACGATTTTGCTGAGCTGTATCACTCCAAATGCCTTCTCCAAACTGCCAACACCCTTGGGCAGCTGAACTGACACAGGTAGTCTGAGATTAAACTGGCTCAGATATTGCAAGGAAAAAAACAGACTGTACCCTTTATATAATATCCACACGGAGACACACTCAAATTCTGTGTAAGCCTGTATATGCCTACATGATTACCTGCAAGGAAATAGTAAGTCAAATATTGCAGAAAACCTCATTACAGTGGTCTTAAAAATGTAAAAACGAAACAAACAAAAAAAAAACTGAAACACTGCCATCGAGTTGATTAAGACCCATAGTGACCCTATGGGACAGAATAGAACTGCTCCATAGACTTTCCAAGGAATGCCTGATGGATTTTGGTTAGCTAATGTGGCACTTTAACCCCCATGCCACCGTGGTTTTCACAGCAGTCTTAACTGAGTAAAATTACAATATATTTTTGAAAACGCCAAACCTTGTGTGTGAACTCTGAAATATTGGTTTGATCTGTAACATGGTGCCTCGACTCTACACCTTAGATGATGAGGTCTTTCTCTTTATATGTGAAAAATCCAGTAATCCCTAGGGAATTAGTTACAAACCACCCAGAGACCAATTTAAGTTACAGGTTTATTCAGAAAGTTGGGCCAGCCTGGAGATTCTTAGTTTTGACTCAGGCTGGAAAACAAACGAAGCACTGGCTGTTAGGATGTTGTTCTGTACTGCTCAAAAAGATACAGGTGTGAATTACTGAGTACCTAATAAAACTTAAAGAGACCTGTTAGCCATGAATCACCTGCTGTTGGTTTTTACCTACAAGATATAGAAAATATGTTTGTTTTTTTTTTTATTTATGGATACCAGTGTCTCTTTAATCACTTTGTGGTATAACTCAACAAATTCACTCCTACTGTTGTCATTATTGCCAATAAATAAATTGGTGCAGTATCATCAGAGGTATTGCTCTGTAGCTGCAGAATGCCATAGTCATTATATTTAGTGGTTCAATTATATGATGGCAATAAAAAACTAAATGATTATAGTAAATGATTAAATGATTATATTAAAAATATTCTTAAAGCAGTTAATAAATTATTTAACTGTCTTTCCAGAACTCCCACGCTATTTCAAGTTTTTTACCATCTACCTAAAAACTGTAAAGACAAAATAATTAAAGTTTACACAGAAAAGGAAGTATAGCTTTGGAATGCTAAACCTTCATTACACAAGCTAAAACAACTAACTGCAAGAAAATAAATTGATGTTCTAGGAATTTCATTTTTATTAAAATTGCAAGAGCTGCTTGCCTTTGATTTATCACTATTTCACTTCTTGTTTAATTTTATATCTTAGGACCTCCCTTGTTCTCTTAGTAGCTAAATGTGGCTGACTCCTTATTCCTTCAGGAGGTCTGTACTTGAGGACTGAATACTTGTAGTTTTCTTCTACTTTAAGGACTGGATTCACCTCTTTTTAAATCTACCCCATTTGTATGCCAAACATATATAAACCATTTTTTTAAGCTAAAATGGCTTAATAAGACTAAAATTAAGATATATGTACCAGTTGCCGATTGCAGTTTTGCACATCAAATAGTTAAGTCTGGAAAGTCAATGTACGAAGACAATTATTAACTGCATAAATTGGTAAGTGAATTAAGAAAAATAACAATGCTGATACATTACAAATAAAATTTTAGGTAAGAAGTAACATCCAGTAGAAAGAAATCAAATAGAAAACAAATCACATGATGTATTGCATTGGGCAAACCTGTTGCAAAAGACCTATGTAAAATATTAGAAAGGAAAGATATTAACTTTGAGGGCTAAGATGTGTGTGATCCAAGCCACAGTATTTTCAGTCACATCATCTGCATAGGAAAGCTGGACAATGAATAAGAAAGATTAAAGAATAATTTATGCCTTTGAATTGTGGTGTTGGCAAAAAACAGTGAATATGAATTTTATATCGTATGCCATGGACTGCCAGAAGAATGAACAACTGTCTTGGAAGAAGTAGAGACAGAATGCTTCCTGAGGGTAAGGATGGAGAAACTTAGTCTCATGTACTTCAGACATATTGTCAGGAAGCATCAGTTCAACGGAGAAGGGCATCATGCTTGGTAAAGGAGCAAGTCAGTGAAACAGGAAATGCCTCAGTGAGATACTGACACAGTGGGTGCAGCAATGCGATCAAGTGTAACGATGACTGTGAGGATAACACAGGACTGGGCAATGTTCCATTCTATTGTATGTACGATTGCTAAGTCAGAAACAGCTTGATGGCACCTAACAACAACTGAAGTGGCACAAGCATAAGAGTTATGAATTTTAAATCTGTTCTTGTATCATGAAACAGTTGGGTGATCTTAGGTAAGACATTTCACGTTTCATAGCTCTCAATTTCTTCATCTGTAAGGAAATACAGTTAAGCTAAACACTTTTTATATACATTGAATTCCAAAATTTTTTATTTATGAATTATATGCAAACATTTCCAAATATTTTTTCTTAGCCCATAGCTTAACTGCATACTTTATAGTTGAACTATACTATATGCATAAAGAAGTATTTATCTCCTTTTATTCATTTTCCAGCAAAAGTTAGACAGATAGTATCCAATGTGCAATTAAGGAAATAAATTATTCAAATATTTAGAAGGAGAATTATTTAGAAATTCATAGTATGATGATATCTCAAACACATGAAATCAGAATCTAGAAAACTGAAATGCATAAAATATTTTGGGGAGCTCATAACAAAAAATTAATGAAGATAAGAACTCCTACAAAGAACATTCATTGGTTTGCTTGGGAAGGTAGCAGTGATAGCAAAAGGCCAAAACCTGTAAATTGACTATTACACATTATACATGGATTTTTCATGCATTCAATAATTTTTATTAACTGTTTAATATTGTTTTAGTTTCTGAAGATAAAGTTACTGTCAATTCGGACATGAACTTAGTCTTCTTGAAATTCATGTTTTAAAGAGAAAAACATTAATTATTAGACAAATATTTAGTAATTGAATGCTGTCTCATCTGCCAAAACTCCATAGCACACATCCACACATAATTTTGTTTGAGGCTTTTATTTTTTTAATAATTTTTTTTTAAATATATCCTTGTATTGGCAAAACAAGATTAATCTATACAAGATTTCCTACTTCTTCCTTTTAATCAAGCACCTACCAGTCTTTCTTGGTTCAGTTCAAAGTCCCTTCCCTATAAAGTTTACATCCCAGAGGGATTCAGTTTATTTCTTGACTAGAGTTTTATCTTTATGGCTTTTTAAAAATATT
The DNA here is from genome assembly GCA_028571685.1 of Heterohyrax brucei. NCBI lineage: Eukaryota > Metazoa > Chordata > Mammalia > Hyracoidea > Procaviidae > Heterohyrax > Heterohyrax brucei. The sequence goes on from CM053151.1 coordinate 68,869,140, forward strand.
TTATTATACTTTTACTGAAAGTTTACAACTCAAGTCAATTTGTCACACCAAAAACTTACACTCACATTGTTGTGTGAACACAGCTGCTCTCCCCACATCATGACAGCACACTCTCTTCTTTCCATCCTGTATTTTCCATGGTGTCAATCATGGTGTCAGACAGCTCTTGTTCCCGTCTACCTTTTCATCTTACCTCCAGGCAGGAGCTTACCAGTCAGTACCCTGTATCACAAAGCACACGTTTGGCCAGCATCATTTTACCTCTTATAGCTCACTCCAATCTCTGACTGAAGAGTTAGCTTTAGGGATGGTGTCAGTTCTGGGCTAACAGAGAGTCGAGGGCCGTGTCTTCTGGGGACCCTACAGTCTGTCAGACCATCAAGTCTGGTCTTTTTAATAGAGTTCCAGTCCTGCACCCCATCTTTCTCCTGCTAAGTCAGAAACTCTTTGTTGTGTTCTCTGTCAGGGCTGCCACTGGTGGTGGCTAAGCTTCAGATAATTTTTCCAGTGTCATGTTGATGTAGTCTCTGGATTATACGGTCCTTTCTGTCTCTTGGGCTCATATTTTCCTCATGTCTTGAGTGTTTGTCATTTTCCTTCGAAACAGCTGAGTTGGGACCAATTGAAGCTATTTTGACAGCCACTTGGCTTATTTCTAAGACCCACATGGCACTCATTAAAGTGGAATGCAAAATATTTTCTTAACATAACTTTGTCACGCCACTTGACCTAAATGCTCCCAGAAACCATGATCCCCAGATCCCTCCTCCTCCTTCTCTGTCCCTAGAAATGTTTGGTTGTACTTAGCTTCTGGTTTCTTCCAGTTGCACTGACTTCTCCACTGTATGTTGTCCTTCCCTCCACCTAAAATAGTTTCTTGTCTACTATCTAATTAGTGAATACTTTCTTCACCCTTCCCCATGGTTATAACTATCAAAGATTGTTTTCTTCAGTGTTTAAACATTTGCTTGAGTTCTTAGAGCAGTGGTCACATAGAATATTTGCCCTTTTGCATTGACTAATTTCAGTTAATATAATGCCTTCCAGATTCCTCCATATTATGAGATATTTCTCAAATACATGGTTGTTCTTTATTACTGCATAGTATTCCATCTTGTGAATATACTGTAGTTTGTTTATCCATTCATCTGTTGATGGGCACCTTTGTTGAATCAATCTTTTTGCTATTGTGGACAGTGATACAATAAACATTGGAGTGCATTTATCTATTCATGTGACAGCCTTATTTTTATAGAATATATTCTAAGAACTGAGATTGATGGATTGTGTATTTCTATTTCTAGCTTTTTAGGCAAGTGCCAAATTGATTTCCAAAGTGGTTGTACCAGTTTACATTGCCATCAGCAATGTGTAAGTGTTCTAGTCTCTCTATGGCTTCTCCAACACTTATAATATTTTTTGGATTAATGGCAGCCTTGTTAGAGTGAGAAGGTGTCTCATTATAGTTTTGATTTTGATTTCTCTAATAGCATGCACATGAGCATTTACTCTATCTGTTAGCCATTTCTTCATCAAAGTTCCTGTTCATATCCTTTGTCTATTTTTTACTTGGATTATTTACCTTTTTCTTGTTGAGGGTTTGCAGCGTCTCATAGATTTTGGAGATTAGATGCTGGCCAGATTTGTCATAGCCAAATTTGTTTTCCTGGTCTATAGGTTGTCTTCTTACTCTTTTGGTGAAGTGTTTGGATAAGCATAAGTGTTTGATTTTTAGGGATTCTCAGTTATCTATTTTCTCTCCTGGTGATTATGCATTGTTAGTAATGTTTTATATTCTATTTATGCCACATATTAGGGCTCACAGTGTTGTCCCAATTTTTCCTTCCATGATCTTTATTATTTTATACTTTATATTTAGATCTTTGATCCACTGTGAGTTAGTGGTATAAGGAATGGGTCTTGTTTCTTTCTTTTTTTTCAGATGGATATCTAGTTATGTCAACACCATTTTTTAAAGACACTATCTTTTCCCAAATTTATAAACTTTGGGCCTTTGCAAATTACCAACTGCTTATAGGTAGAGATATTATATCTGGATTCTCAATTCTATTCAGTTGGTCTATCTATCTGTTTTTGTACCAGTAGCAGACTATTTTGACTACCACGGCAGCATAATAGGTTCTAAAATCAGGTAGTATGAGGCCACTCACCTTGTTGTTCAGTAATGCTTTACTTACTTATCTTGGGCTTCCTCCCTTTCCATATGAAGTCAGTGATTTGTTTCTACCCTTCATTAAAAAATGTCATTAGAATCTGGAGTGTGATTGCATTGTATCTATAGATCATTTGTGGTAAGATAAATAGTTTCACAAGGATGAGCTTTTATAGCCATGAACAAAGTAAGTTTCTCCACTTACGTACGTATGCGTGTTTCTTTCTGGTTTCTTGCAGTAGTGTCTTGTAAGTTTTTTTTCTATAGGTCTTTTACATCTCTGGTTAGATTTCTTCCTAACTATTTTTATCTACTTGGAGGCTTTTCTGAACCTTATTAATTTGATGATTTCCACTTTGATGCTCTCTTAATTTCTGTAGAGGAATCTGACTGATTTTTGTACGTTTATCTTGTATCCTGATAATTTGCTGAAATCTTCTATTAGTTCCAGTAAAGATTTTGTGGATTCTTTAGGGCTTCCTTTGTGTAACATCATATCATTTACAAATACAGATACATTTACTTGTTCCTTAGTGATCTGGATGCCTTTTATTTCTTTTTTTCTTGCCTGATTGCTCTGACTAGAACCTTCAACACAATCTTGAATAAAAATGATGATAAAGGGCACCCTTGTCTGGTTCCAGTTCTCAAGAAGAATGCTTTCAGACTATCTCAATTTACAATGCTATTCGGTGTTGGCTTTGTTTAAATGCCCTTTATCGTGTTAAAGAATTTCCCTTCCAGTCCTACTTTGTTGAGAAATTTTAACATGAATGGGTGGTGGACTTTGCCAAATGCCTTTCTGCATCAACGGATAAAATCAAGTCTTTCTTGTCTTTAATTTATGGGATTTATTACATCGATTGCATTACTAGGGTTGAACAACCTTTTCCTCCCAGGTAGGAATCCCATTTGGTAAATTATTATTATTATTATATGTTTTGAACTCTACTGGCTAAAGTTTGTTGAAGATTTTTGCGTTTAAGTTTATCAGTGATATTGGTCTATAATTTTCCTTTTTTTGTTTGACTTTATCTGGCTTTGGTATCAGGGTCATGCCAGCTTCATAGAATGAATTTGGCAGTATTTCATCCTTTTCTAGGGGCAGAAATACTTTTATTAGTAGTGATGTTAAGTTTTTTCTTCTAAAAGTTTGGTAGAATAATTTAGGGAAGTCATCTGGCCCAGAGTGCTTTTTCACCCCCTTGGGAGTTTTTTAATTATCTTTTCAAATTCTTTTTTTGTTATGAGTTTTCTTAGTTGTTCTGTTTCCATTTGTGCTAGTTTTGGCAGGTAGTGTGTTTCTGGAAATTTGACCATTTCTTCTAGGTTTTCAAATCTGTCAGATTACACTTTTTCATAGTTATTCTCATGATTCTTTTTAAATATCAGTTAGGTCTACTGTGATATTTACCATCTCCTGGCTGTCTTATTTGAGTTATTTGCTTCCTTTCTTGTTTTTCTTTTGTTAGTTTGGCCAAAGTTTTATCAATTTAGTTGATCTTTTAAAAAAAATCTTTTGGTTTTGTTAACACTTTATATTGTTTTTCTATTCCCTAAGCCATTTAATTCTGCTGTAATTTTTATAATTTGCTTTCCTCTAGCATCCAAGGACTTTTGCTGCTTGCTTACTATTTGTTCAAGTCATAGGATTCATAATATAATTTGTGACCTATCTTCTTTTTGGATGTGTGCATGTACTGATATACACTGTTTTTGTTGTGTCCCAGTGGCCCTTGTAGGATGTGTTTTTTCATTCTCAATTGAGTCTGTGAATTTCTCTACCCCGTCCTTAATTTCTTCTGTACCCATTGGTTTCAGTTTCCATGTGTTTGATTTTTTTTTCCTTGCTTCTTCTGTTATTGCTTTCTACTTTTATAGCTTTATGGTCTGAAAAATACTTTGTAATATTTTGATTCTTTGGATTTTGTTAAGGCTTGTTTTATGGCCTAATAAGTAGTCTCTTCTGGAGAATGTTCTATATATATTGGAAAAGAAAGTACCTTGGCTGCTGTTGGGTGCGGTGATCTGTATATATCAACGAAGTCAAACTGTTTGATTGTGGCATTTAGATCCTTTGTGTGTTTACTGAGATTCTTTTTCAATCTTCTGTTCTAAACCAAAAGTGCTATGGTGAAGTCCATTTTCCTTGTCAATGCTGTTTGAGTTTCTTTTATGTATTTAGGTGCTCTATCACTGGGTATATAAATATTTAATATGGTTATGTGCTTCCTGGTGGTGTAGTGAGCTAAGTGCTACCACTGCTAACCACAAGGTCAGCAGTTCAAATCCACCAGGCACTCCTTGAATACTCTAGAGAGCGGTTCTACTCTGGCCTCTAGGGTCGCCATGAGTTGGATCCAACTTGACAGCACTTGGCTTTGGCTATTCAACTTGGTAGATTTTACTTTAAAGTATATTTTATCAAAATTAATATTGCCACTTCCACAACACTCAAACTTTTCTGAATGTTGCTTGCTTGATATATTTTTTCCCATCCTTTCACTTTCAGTTTGTTTGAGTCCTTAAGTCAAAGGCAAGTCTTTCACAAGCAGCATGAAAATGGATCATGTTTTCTAATTCAATCTGCATTCTCTGTCTCTTCATTGATGTATTTAATCCATTTTCATCCTGCATAAGTGTTGATGATTTTAGTGCTGTCACTTTGATGTCTTTTTTTTTTTTTTGGCACTGTTCTTTGCTCTTTCTGTGTTCCACTTAATTTTGTATGTGCTGAGTTGTTTTTCTGTAAGTAGTCTCATCTTTTTATTGTTGTTGGTTTCATATTTGCTGAAACTTTAGGTTTTTCTTGCTTTTTCTTTATCTAATTTTGATGTGTAGCATTTTCAGTTATCTTTGTGGTTACCTTAGCCTTTATCCCTACTTTGCTAAATTTAAGCCAGTCTTTCAATTTAACCACTTTGACTTCCTCTTCATATGAAAGATCTATGACTACATTTTTTAAGTCCCTCTTTCTGGCTGGCTCTTTCGATATATAATATTGCCATCTTTTACATAATGACATCTTTCCCTATTTTCAATGTTTTAGCTTTGACTTATTTTTCTGATTTCTCTATCTGAGTTGATAGCTGTTCTGTACTGCATTTTATCTTGGGTTGTTATCTGACTATACTGATTTTCTAACCAAAGGATGCCTTTTAGTATTTCTTGAAACTTTGATTTGGTTTCTCAAAATCCCTAAAATTCTATTTATCCTAAAATATCCTAATTTTGCCATCATACTTGAAAAGATTGTTGAATATATAACTCTTGGCTGACAATTATTTTCCTTCAAGGGTTTGTATGTATCATCCCACTGCCTCTTGCCTTCATGATTTCTGCTGAGTAGTCTGAGCTTAGTTGTACTGACTCTCCATTATAGCATATTTTTCATTTCTCCTTAACCACTTTTAAAATTCTCTTTTTATCTTTAGTTTTGGTAAAGTTTGACTATAATATGTCTTGGTGTCTTCTTTTAGGATCTACGTTATGTGGAGTTCAATGTGTGTCTTGGACAGATATCTTTTCATTTTTCATGGAAGCAAGGAAGATTTCTGCAAACAAATCTTTAACAATTTTCTCTGTATTTTCTGACCCCCCCCCCACCTTGCTTCCCACCATTCTGGTGGTCCAATCACTTGTAGATTACTCTTTTTGATAAAGTCTCATATAATTCTTAGTGTTTCTACACTTTTCTTTCTTATTTTATCTAATTTATTCCTCAAGTAAATTTGTGTCAAATGCTTTATCTTCAGTTTCACTAATTCTGACTTCCATTGCCTGAGTTCTATTCCTTTAATGACTGGTTGCCTAATTCTGTAATTTTATTGTTAATCTTCTGATTGTGACTGCTGTCTGTCTCTGCTCATTTGCAGCCCATTCAGCTTGTTGTTAGGGTCTCCTGTGTTCTGCCTGATCCCCTTCCTGATTTCTTAAGCCAAGTGCCAAGTGCCTTCTACTCTACTCTACTCTACTTCTACTTCTACTCTGGCCTCTAGGGTCACCATGAGTCAGACCTGACTCGACTGCACTGGGTTGGGTTTATTTCTGATAATTCCAGGATGATTTCTTCATCTGGCAAATTTCTTGATTCTTTGTTTTGTGAGCTTTCTAAATCCATCTTGTTCTGCCTGTTTATGTTACTTAGTGTCAACTGTTGTCTCCGAGTGTCATGGGTTGAACTGTGTCCCCTCAAAAAATATGTGTAGCATTTGGTTAGGCCATGATTCCTGGTATTAAGTGATGTTCCTATATGTTGTAAATTCTGCTTTTATGATGTAAATGAGGGATGATGGGTGGTAGTTGTATTAGTTGCCCTGGACTCAATGTGTAAGATCATACTGTTCCTTGAGGCAGTATCCTGGGATACAAAGGAAAGGGAAGCAAGTAGAGAGTTGGGGACCTCATACTATCCAAAATGAAGCAGTGCCAGGAGAAGAGCATGTCCTTTGGACCTGGGGTCACTGCACCATAGAAATGCCTTGTCCAGGGGAGCACTGATAAGACAATAGGGACCCATCACCAGGGCCAACAGGAAAAGCCTTCCCCTGGAAGTGATACCTTGAATTTGAACTCTTCTCTAACTTTATTATGAGGAAATAAATTTCTCCTTATTAAAGCTAACCACTTGTAGTATTTCTGTTACAGCAGTAGTAGAAGACTAAGACACTGAGCCATTAGTAAACTTTTCATTTATTTTATGTTTCCTGCATTCTAACGTCTTGTACTATTTTGTTTTGTTTTGAAATGTTCAAATAGGCTGTTTGTATGAACCAGTATGATTATTAGCCCTTTTGCAGCTCTAACATCCTGTCACAAGGTGGTTGGAGCTGTTACTAGGCATGTGAGCCCAATAGTCCATTTACATTTCTTGCATATACTCAACTCAGGCATCCAGGTAGTCAGTCATCAAGTCTGTGCTACAACCTATCTCCTAGAGTCCTAGATGTGCAGGAGTGTTTGGTGTAGGCACAGGTATCTGGATTCACATGCTGAGAAAGGCAGGGGCTAACAGCCATCCGTGAGTGTCTGTGAGTGTTTCTGTTCCTTAGGGTATATACGTTAATACAATTTTCAACTGGACTATGGGTCCTGCATGCTGAACGTAGAGGTGAGAAGAACTGAAGATCCATGGACTCCTTATGGCTGTGTGTAGGCCAAGGAACTGTTTCTGTCTTGAGTTCCCAGCTCAAAGGAACCATCACTTTTTGTTTTTTCCCCCATCCCCTCCACTTTTGTTAAACTGTTCCCTCTCTAAGTCTGGGTGAATGGCTCAGGGCACATGTAAGGGATCTTACTTCTGGCCCAGGGTATGAATCTGTCTATGGAGCCAGAAAGGTGCAGACAAGAAAGGGCAATGCACTTATAAGAGGGAGAGAGCTTTATTCTGAAAGAAAGTTTTAGATGTATGCATAGTAAGTTAGACTCAAGACACTTAGCTTTTGGCAATCAAAAGCCATTTTGTACTGTTTCTGGAGGTGTGAATGGGATATTTCATGTCTCAATCTCCTCTGCTGAGATAAATGCTTTTGAAATGTCTCTCTTCCTCTCACCATACTTCCTGTCACTGATCCCTCTGCAGAGTGCCAATTTCTGCCAAGTCAGTTCTGGCCATCCCTGTGTACTTCTGAACATACTCTCCTTTCCCTATTCCTCACTCTGATTTCTCAGCTTTCCCTTTGATGTTCAGAGCTCCTAGAATGTCATGTATAATCAATGAGTTTGTTCTTTTGGGTCTTTAATGTTAGAGGGATCACAGGAAGCATCTGACTATTCTGCCATCTTTGTCTCACCTCCTAGAGGTTTATCTTTGAATGTGCAAGAGTTTTTAGAGAAATGGAACCGTAGCAGATTCTGTTTTGTAATCTTTATTCCTCATCTCATGCATTTCCCAAAGTGTTTTATGACTAGTTGTTCTGCTTCTATTCCATAAGGCTCTCCACTTTCCTTCTGTCTGCATCAAGAATACTTGATAAGCTGACAATATTCTTAAGGAGATAGAAATAGAAAAAAATGAGTAGAAGGAAGGGTTGGAGGGAGGGAGGGAGAGAGAGAGAGGAAGGGAAAGACAGAGGGAGGGAAGGACAGAGGGAGTAGTGAACATCTATTCTGTTTGCCCCTATTTGTATAAATACCCAAGGATTCTGATTTTTGGTATTTTTCTTTTCAAAATAATTTTCTTATGATGTTTCCATATAAGTTTCTAGTGGTGAAAGGTACTGCTTACGAATCTAGAAGCAGTGAAAAATAAACATCATCTAATGCAGCTTTAGAAATTCTATTGGTATAGTGGTTAAGTTCTACAGCTGCTAACCAAAAGATCAGCAGTTTGAATCCACCAGGAGCTCATTGGATAATCTATGGGACAGTTCTACTCTGTCTGATAGGGTTGCTATGAGTCAGAGTTGATACAAAGGCAATAGGTTCGGTGTTTTGGCTTGTGCAATATTTCTTCTGAAAAGGACCTGCTTAGCTTAAATTGTGTTTAGCTAGGGGCTATGAAGACAGTTTCATGGAACTATTTCTCAATGATTCATGCAAAAAACTGTTTAAAAAATAAAATATGTGTTTGTGGGAACAAAACTGAAGCTCAATCTATTTTCTACAAAGTATATACTTTTTTCTCATTGGAAGATCATGTTAGATGCTAACATGCAATAATAGTACCGTTTGTTGTTATTTGAGCTCTAATTGTACTCTTTGCAGAAAAGTTTTCATTTTTATCACTAGAAGTTTTTCATATCTTTCTGGACTCCATATACTCAATAAAATATTTGTGGAAATAAATTTATCACTAACATTTTCTTGCACAACTTTACAAAAAATAGAGAAATTAGATAAGAATTTATAATGTCTCAAGTAATTTTATAAGACTAGTACTTGAAACAGTTTCAAGTATATAAAACATTTCTTTTATCTAAAAACTATCAAAAGTTCTTCCTTCACTACTGCCCTGACCCGCGGGGCGAATCAACGGAAGAACGAGGGGGAGCCTGTGAAAATGAAGGTGGGGCAAGAAAGACGCGAAGAAATGGAGGCAAGACAAAGCTCTGATCAAGCCTCAAGGTTTTATTGTTTCAGCCCGGTATATATAGCAGTGGGAATGGAGGGAGGGATTAAGTGACGTAGGGATCGGGTGACATTTGGAATGGAGTAGTTGTCGGCTGGGGATTGGGTATACATAAGACTAAGGCAGTGACATCAGGCAGGAAGTTCGCGCGCGCGGGCCTTTTGAATTTCGCGGGTGCGGGCTTTTTCAAACTTGTCGCGCGGGCTTTTTCAACCCTTCAAGCTTCCTGTATGTTGGGGCCTGGGGGCTCACCCATGGCTCCCGACACACTACTCTTTTTTTTAGTTTAGCCCATTATACATTAGGCTGTGTAGACATTGTTATTGTTATTAGGTGCCTTCAAGTTGGTTCCAATTTGTAGATACCATACAGGTCAAAGTATAACTGCAGATGGTGGATTTTAAGCACTTGTCTTGGGTTAGCAGCTGAGCTCTTAACCACTGTACAGTCAGGGCTCTGTGCAGAAATTAGTACTGAATAACAGATTAAATTTGTTAAATAATTATTTTTTGTTGTTTTCATTGTCAAATTTGTATCTACAAGTCAAATAATTGTGTAAATATATCTCTTCATTACACATTGAGAAGTGTTAAAAAAGAACTTCCTTCCTCTGAAAAGACCAGGGTCTTCACTGGATAAAATGATCTTCTCCTCAGTGATCTTGGGAAACCCTGGTGGTGCAGTTTGTAAGTGCAATGGCTGCTAACCAAAAGCTTGAATCTACCATGAGCAACCCGAAACTCTGTGGGGCAGTTCTACTCTGTCTTACTGGGTCGTTGTGAGTCAGAATCAACTTAGTGGCAGTGGGTTTGGTTGGTGGGTTTGGGTGATCCTCATGTGGGTTGGGATCTCTCTTCCCCATCTCTGCTTACTTGCTTGTTCCAATCTGATCTTTTTATATTTTGTAGACTGACTCAAGATAAAACTCTGTATTAATCCTGCCTCATCAACATAACAAAGATAACCCATTTACAGATAGGATTATGAACACAGGCAGAGAAGTGTTTACAACATACATTTTTGATGGACACAGTTTAATCCATAACATTAATATATGAATACCCTATGGCTTGGCATCATTTAGATAACATATTGAAAATATCGAAATCACCTCATTGTTGATACAGCTTCTCTTTTAGATATACCATATAAAGGAAACTCTGGTGGCATAGTGGTCAAGTCAGCAGTGTGAATCCATCAGACACCCCTTGGAAACTCTACAAAGGAGTTCTACTCTGTCATATAGTGTTGCCATGAGTCAGAAGCGACTGGATGGCAGTGAGTTTGGTTTTGAGTTTATGTATGTTAAAATTAGAGAGTTACCAGAATTACAGAGCAGTCAGTTGACTTGCACAGTTGTTAAAGCAAAGCATACCCTAAAACTGAAAAGCAAACATTGAACCATAGAAGGTCAGAGCTGGACAGGACATACAATTCCTTTCTCAATTCTTGTACTCTAGTATACATACCCTTTTATAGCACAGTAAGAAAGATAAATAGACATAATTTATTTTATATCAGTATGTCTCAAATCAAAAGTGCTAATCATTTTAATTGTATTTTTATAGTAACAGCCTTAGTTACTCCATTATGCAAGTCTATTAACTTCTGTAAGAGTAACCTTCTTCAATGTTGTTGTTAGGCACCACTGAGTCAATTTTTAATTCGTAGTAACCCCACATGACAATGTAGAGTTTACCAAGGTGCTGCATAACATTGTCTAGGTTGTAATCTTTATGGAAGAAGATCTCCAGGTCTTTCTTCCACGGAACCACTGGGCAAGCTGGAATGACCAACTGTTTGGTTAGTAGTTGAGTAGTTAACTGTTGCACCACCAAGGCTTTAATTGGAAAATCATAAGATCTCAGAGCACTGTAAGCAAGTTTTGTTTTAGTAATAACATCTCTTCAGTAGGTATTTAAGGTGGTTATTAAGTAGGTATTAATAGTGGTCGTCTGCAAACTATACTGAGAGGTACCGAGCAGGATGCACAACTGGGAAGCTGTATAAGTCAATACTCAATTTAGCACTTTAGGGGATCTCGGTAGCTCACAGTAGCAATAATCTCAGCTCCTCTGAGTCTCCCTTCCTTCCTCCCCTTCCCTTTCTATGATTTAAGCTTGGGGTTATTATTTTAGCCTTGTTATTCTAAGTGGTTTATTATTCTTGATGAATAGTGAATTATTCTAATAGCCCTTATTATTCTATTCATTTACAACTTGAAGCTGATTGGGAATGAATAGCTACTAAGGAGCTTTTCCAATAGCAAAATTAGATTTCTATATTTTATGGAGCTTATTTTTCTGTACAAATAATTGTCTGAGTAGTTTTCTCCACTTAAGTATTCTTTTCTCTGCTTTAAACTACAGAAATATAGTCATTCCACAATTATACAATCTCTTCACTGAGTAAAAAGACTCATTTTCAGAGGAATTGGTATTTAACTGGATATTTTACTTTCAAAAAGTATCTCATAACCATGCTTCTTTTCTAATCAATAGAATATGGGAAAGATAATGAGATGTCACCACCTTAATTACTTGATACGTATATATAAGGCTCCATCTCATTACATGCACTACAGAGACTCCAAATCTCAGCTTGTTCTCATGGGGTTCCACACTGTTTATAATTTTTTCCCCTCCTGAATCCTCTAGATTTCAGGCTTGCCTAGCCAGCCCTTAGTATATTATGTACAACAGCTACACACACACATGCATGCATGTGTGTATAGTCTGTTTCTTCTCTGAATGAACCTTATTCCTTGGTGTTATTTTTATATTATAATAGCATTTGCATTCTGTTTCATAATAGTAACAAATTTCTTAGCTTTCTCTATAAATCAATTTAAAATTTTAAAACATTGCTATTATGTATTGTCTTCTGTAGAATTAAGTACAATGACTGTACCCATAAAATAGAAGATGTCATTTTATGTCATTAAATACATGCTTCTCAAAGAGGCTATTATTAAAAAATGGAAGAAAACAGTTAATGTGCTCAGCTACTAACCAGAAAGTTAGAGGTTTGAATTCACCCAGAGCTGTCTGGAAAGACAGGCTTGGCAATTTACTGCCCGAAAAATCATGGAGCAGAACTCGACTCTGAAACACAAGGGGTCACCGTGAGTCAGAATTGACTTGACTCAACTGGTTTAGGCAGAATTTAGTTCATTTAAGGTTTTATGCTGCTAACCTAATAAAGTGTGACAAGAAACGTCACTTTAAGGAGTCATTTCCGTTTCTCTCTTTGGATCTTAGCGCTCTCTCTCATTTGGCATTGTTTCTCATCTATACATTTAGCAGATTATGTAAGTTTGATAACCACTATTTGGAAAAGATCCAGAAACACTTTAGTGAAGCAAAGACTGTTATAATCCCAACAATTAGTACAAAAGAAAACGTCTTGTGATAGCTGCAGTTGTCAACACAGGACATCTATGCAGATTCCAACCACAGTTACATTAGCTATGCTTCTGTACAACTGAGTACTCACAAATCCTAAAGCTGCAGGCTTACTGTACTTCATTCAACTTGAAGGTGAGAGAATATTGGATTAGAATAGCAACGTAAATCAAAATGGAAAGTCAGAGGGTCATCAAAGCCCTATTAACAGAACAGAGAAAAGAATTGCAAACGTCAGGTATCGTTGCTACTATATGGCTATGGATTTTCCCTCTATGAATTTATTTCACCTCTAATGTTTAAAATTCCACTTATGAGATTATAATTATTATAAAATTTTGAGACATAACATTTGGAACTCCGATAATAGGTAAGTTAGTTTTTGTTTGTTTTTACCAAACAAAGGCATAATTACTTTAAATCTAGTTAAGAACGACTGCAAGTGTAGATGTAAAATTTACCCAGGTAACATATGCATATATGTGTGTGCGCATGTGTGCACGTGTGTGTGTGTATTTAATTTTGTATTAATTTTATTGAATTCTTTTGACTGGTTTTCCACAGTCTCAAATATTAATGAAAATTTCACTTATGTTCATGATTAAATGGCTGCTATGTCTTCAATATATACCAAATGTAGGTTGTCGGTAAACATAGGACAGAAATAATTAAATCTATAGTTGGAATCTTTTTTTTCAAGAAAATAAAAAATACATTAGCTCAAAACATACCCAATGCTACTTCTTGGAATTTTCTTTTTGCTTTTACAAACTTCTGGGGACCATCCAACTGGTAATTCCTTCCATCTGGTGAAACTGAAGAAAATAAGAGCTACACATTTCTATTTACAAAAAACAACTTAGAGCACATGGTCAAAAGTCCAGGTCTTGAATTTGTTGTTAAAACAATAAGAGTAGCCTATCTCTGAAGAATAAAACAAGTTGTGCAAGTGATGCAGTTTTACTTTATTATTTTGAAGTATGTTTGATGGCATTATATGTGGAAAAGAACTTCAGGTAAATGGCTGCTGTGGCACCTTCCAAATGGGGTCAAAAATAGTCAGTTACCATAGCCTGATAACTTTATGCATTGACAGTCACAGCCTTTCTTCACTCATTTTGGAAAAAGTACAGGCCAGTGATTCTACTGGACCAAAATCTACACCAAATGGTAGCTTCTTAGGAATGAAGTGGATGTTCTTAAATCTCCACTAGATTCTCATCACTCAAAATGCGGCAGTTTTGTTTGTTAACAAAACCATTCATCCAAAAATGGGCCTTGTTGCTTAAAATTATTTTCCACCAAAAGCAAGGTCAACATTTAGTTTGATCCAGAGCCCAGTCAGCAAAGTATGACACAATCTACGGTCACTAGACTTCAGTTCAAACAATTTTGTAAGGGTAAAACTTCAAGTCTGTATGTAAAATCCGCCAAATTGTGGTCTATGAAAGGCCCAGTTCTTGTGCTTAGTGAGAAATTGATTGAGATGGATTCTATCTTATACTCTGAAGAATGGTGGTGATGTTTTCATTGGAATGTGCAGTACACTGCTGCACAGGCACTTTCTGATTGGCAACAGAACAAGTCATCTCAAATTTTTCGATTAAACTAGAATTGTTCTCTTGGTGGGATAATGTGTGCATTGTCACATGATATTTTCAATCACATTATATGTGTGCAAAAGCTGGACCATGAACAAAGAAGACAGAAGAAGAACTGATGTCTTTGAATTGCGGTATCAGGAAAGAATGTTGAATGTATGATGAACTGCCAGTCAGAGTGCTCCCTGGAAGCAAAGATGGCAAGACTGAGACTTACATACTTTGTATATGTTGTCAGGAAAGATCAGTCCCTGGAGAAAGGACATCGCTTGGTAGAGTGGAGGGTCAGCAAAAAAGAGGAAGACCCTCAGTGAGTTGGATTGACACAGGGGCTGCAACAACGGGCTTAAGCATAAAAACAATTGTGGACGTGGCTCAAGACCAGGCAGTGTTTCGTTCTGTTGTTTATAGGGTCGCCATCAGTCAGAACTGACTCAATGGCACTTACCAACAATAACAAATTTCACATAATACATGTAATGTTTGCTGAAAGGAACGTTTATTTTGATTATAAACAGTAATTTCTACACATTGTAGAATTGTGTAAATTTTCATGGCTATTTGTCAAGACTAATACAAAAAATGATAAATATGGCTGCTATAGCTTCACAAGTATTGCTGCTGTGACTTGTCAAAAATAGGACACACTTACTGGAAGACCCTTTATCTATCGATATCACTTTCATGATAATCATATGAAAATGTGATATTCATATTTTATTTCTCCCATTCTCTAATGCTCCATTGAAAATTTAAAAATGAATCTGATCTTGTCTCAACAAGTATCAATGAGACTGTATAAATTTTGCCTATAAAAGGCAAAATTTTCAAAACTAAACTTCATACAAATTATTTGTGATTGAGTTCTCTGATTTCAAAGTCAAAAGTTAAATAAAGACTTTACCTTCAATATCTGGTTTCAGTACTAGAATAAATAAAAATGTTTTTATTCTTAGTTCTAACTACTGAATTTGAGCTTTGAAATGCCAGGTTTCTGTGAAATCTCAAGCGACTAAACCACCAAATGCAGACTAAGTATATTAAAGCTTCACTGTTTCTGGCCTCTTAGGAAGCATCATGGTCCTCTTATGTTATTGTTAGTGGACTAATACACCCATTCTTCTCTACTCAAAATTTATGGAATGGGAGTTTATTTCCCTGTTATAGATTTCCCAATCATAATAGAACACTCACCAGATCGAATTATTCAACCATTCCTGTCTTGCAAACATGTCTGTGTAGAGACATCTACATAGTCTCTAAGTAGTGAGATGCAAAGGTATTAAATTCCTTCTCTTATTTTCAACATTCTAAACAACTGCTGTGGAAACAGGACTCTGTAGCCTACAGGTAGTGTCAGCTCAGCCACAAATGCTAGTGACTGGCAGCTTACTCCCACTTCTTTTCCCATGAAAACAGATGTCAAAATGGTTAAGACTAAGGCAAGTCTTGCAATGCTTCTTAGAAAACTTCTTCTTCCAGTTTATCCACTTTCTTTGGGAACACGATGCTAAAGGCATAGGAATGAAACTAGCAGGTCAATTTAACTTGAAGATATCAGGCCAGTTTTAGGAATAACTTGTTATATAAAGTAAGGAAGCATTTGGATTTGGGGAACCTTGAAAAATTTAGGCATTATATATAGAAAAAAAAACACAATTTAAAACACTTTATTTTTTAAGTTTTTAAATACTTTCTCAAACACATATTTTTACATTGCTAAGGTAGAAAAAACCTTACAAGTTACATTTTAATTCTTTTATAAATTTAATTCATTTATCATAAGATGATATGGCCAATCTGCTCACGCTAATGAAATGAGCTCTCTCAAA
Source organism: Heterohyrax brucei (assembly GCA_028571685.1). Lineage (NCBI taxonomy): Eukaryota > Metazoa > Chordata > Mammalia > Hyracoidea > Procaviidae > Heterohyrax > Heterohyrax brucei. The sequence continues at coordinate 68,885,219 of CM053151.1, forward strand.
GTAAAACAGGGGTAATCTAATCATCATTCCACACATTAGTCCCAAGAATGGAAAAATAAAATACTGAACAAACTTATTGCTCTCGAGCCTATTCTCACTCATTGCAACTCTACGGAGAGAAATGCTCTGTAGGTTTTTCAAGGAGGGGCTGGTGGATTCGTACTGCTGACCTTTGGGTTGACAGCCAAGCTCTCAATCATTGCATCACCAGTGCTTCTCATTAATCTTAAGAGGCTATTACTAAACTATTGTAAGGACCACACAGGACTGGGCAGTTTTCTTCTGCTGTACATTGAGTTACTATAAGTTGGAACTGACTTGCAGATACATGGCAAAAACAAACATTTTCTTTCTACCTTATATGTGCATACATGTTTATATAATAATAAAAAAATTATTTCAGTTGATACTGTGAATCAAGGAAAGAAGGAAATATGTGGACACTTCCTAATGCTGGGTAGTGAGTGTTCATTTTATTATTCAGTTGTTTTTCTGTGTATTTGAAGTAGTTCACAATGAAAGTATAAAATAAATTGGTAAATGTTAGAACAATATAAGTATATCATATCCATTATATAGTAGCGTGATACGAAGAAGGAAAACTGAGGAAAGCTAAATGAGGAAAATTTATTCTCTAAAAATAAATTTTCCAAAATTATGACTTTGACAAAAGTTAGGACCATCTCACATTCTTCCACATGTTCTTTTGAGCTAATTTTTAATCTCTTTCTTGTCCTCATTATAATTATAGAATGCTTCAGTTTTTTTGTTTTTTTTTTTCTCCTCCCTTCATGGTAGCTTGTTCCTTCAATTATTCTCAATAATTTCCTCATTTCCAAAATAATCAAACATCACAATAATAAACCTGTATTAAACAGTTAAACATATTTTTACAACTTTAAAAAGCAAGTTTGGGGCTTTTCTAAAAGGGCTGTATTCTTTCAGAGATACTTTAAGTTTTTTAAGTTGTGAAACATCCACTGGGAAGAGGGGCTAAGAGAGCAGAACAGTATGGGCTCACTTCCTGTGGTCTCTTTTCAACAAAGACCCCCAAATACCTAGTGATTATATTATATATGACAACCTAGGAGCCCTGAACATCAAAGGCAAAGCTGAGTAGTCGAACTGAGCAGCAGGGGAGGGTGAAATGCCTCAGAAGCAGTGAGGAGTTGCCAGACCTGACTGGGTTGGAAATCAGCATCCTGGTGCAAGCATGGTGAGGCAAGCAGTGGCATTCTGGAAGTGTTTGTTTACATCAGGAGGGACCCTGTGGCAGAAAGCCCCTGTATACCTCCAAAATCAGTGAAAAGAAGTGCTCAGCTGGCAAAAGACAAGTAAATTGTGGCTATCCTACCATGTGGATCAAAAAACCTTCTTTGGAAGAAAACTTCTCTCCTGTTTACATGACCCCTGTCCATGCTGCACTGGGTCTAAGCTGGCTTCGGGGACTGAAGCATCCCTCGTGTCAGATGTAGGACCATCCGCACAGCCTGAGCCAATCTCCCTGCCTTGGAGGGGGAACAAACCAACAATCAGAAAAAATAATTTGCTGGTTCCCCTAAGACAGGAAGACAGGGCAATAACAGTTCCTTTGCCTAGATGCAGGCATAAGAGATTTACAGACTTTGAGTGCCTTTCATACCCATATAGACCTGTATGGGCCCATTTTAATAGCATAGGCTCTCATTAGCACAGCACAACAGGATATATATCCAAAGTCTAACCTGAAGTGTTTCAGCTATTTGGTGGAGAAGGAGACTTGTGACATTTAACACTACCCTGTCTACAAAGCAGGGTCTTTACTTATCCTCAGCAGGACCCTGATAACTGGTGGCTCCATCCATGACATTAATTACCTATGATAGGAATCCACAAATAACTGGTACCTCCCAGTCTTTACAGCCCAAAGCAATGAGTATGTACAAACCCCACCCATGTATGCGCTCTGTGGAACAAGGATACTCTTTGCTCACACTCAGGAGAGGCTGGTAGTCCCCTGCCTTGCTCATCATGCACAGCTAGATACCAGTGCCTACACCAAACACCTCTGCCCATCTACCACTGTAGGAGAGTACCTACATCACACAATTGGTGACCGACTACCTGAACACACCTGAGTGGAATCCATACAAGAAAAATAAATTGATTCCTGGGCTTATATACCTAGTAATGGCTCCAACCATCTAGTAACAGGATCTTAGAGATTAAAAACTGCAAAAATCAAACTAGCTCACACGACCAGCCTATGTGAGCATATCGAAACAAACTGAGAAGATAGCATACATTAAGCAAATATGAAACTGCATAAATATAGTTATATGTATGTAGGCATATATTATATATAAAACTATATGTATTTTTATATATAAATTGACTTCTTGATAGCTCAGAGAGAAGTCAATATCAAACCACACTAAGAGGCAGATAAAGATGGCTTCAGAAAGCTCTCAAAATCAAGAATCGAGACACCTTTCAGATGAAAAGAACTTCCAGGAGTTACCAGACGCAGAATACAAAAGATTAATACACAGAACTCTTTAGGATAGCAGGAAGGAGGTCAGGTAAAACACAGAATGAGCCAGTAAAGGTACCAACACAGAAATTAAGGAACTTAAGTTTAGAACAGAGCATAATGACAAATTGAACAGGCTGCAAGAACACATAGAGAGACAGCAAACAGAAATTCAAAAGATCAACCATAAAATTTCACATTTAGAGAACTGAATAGACAGTCAAGGAGCAGAACTGAGGAAATGAAAGTCAGAATTAGTGAAATGGATGATAAAGCACTTGATAGCAACATGTGAGGAAAAGTCAGATAAAAGAATTTTAAAAAATGAAGAAATTCTAAGAATTATATGGGACTCTATCAAGAGGAAAAGCCTATAAGTGATTAGAGTATGAGAAAAGGAAGGGATAACAGAAAACACAGAGAGAATTGCTGAAGAAAAGTTCCCTGATAGCATGAGAGATGACTAGATATCTATCCAAGATGCTCGTCAAACTCCACACATGGTAGATCACAAAAGAAAGACATCAAGACATACTAAAATCAAATGTTTTAGTTATCTAGTGCAGCTTTAACAGAAATGCCACAGGTGGATGGCTTTAAAAAGAGAAATTTTCTTTGTTACAATCCAGCAAGCTAAAAGTTTGAATTCCGGGTGTCCTCTCCTGGGGAAGGCTGTCTCTCTTTGTCCGCAATGGAAAAAGGTCTTTCTCATTAATCTTCTCCTGGACTGGTAGCTTCTGAGGCACAGGGACCCTGGTCCTTTCCAAAGGACATGCTCAGCTCCCAGCACTGTTTCTTGGTGGTATGAGGTCCTCAAATCTCTCTGCTAGCTTCTTCCCTTTGTATCTCAAGAGACTGTCTCAAGACACAAAACATCTTACACACTGAGTGCTGCCCCACCTACAGAACTGCTACCCATCCACCCTCATTAGCATCACAGAGGCAGGATTTACAACATGGAGGAACATAACACAGTACCAGAAATCACGGCCTAGCTAAACTGCTACACAGATTTTGTGGGGAACACAATTAAACCCATGACACTTGTCAAAACTGAAGATGAGAAATTTTTAAGAGTGGCTATGGATAAACAAAAAATAATCTATGAAGGGCAATCAATAAGACCAACCTCAGACTACACAGTAGAAGCCTTGCAGGTAAGAAGGCAATGGGATGACATATAAAGACTTGAAAAAAATTGCCAGTCAAAAGCTATATGTCCCGAAAAACCATCTCTCAAATATGATGGCAAAATTAGGACATTACCAGACAAGAATTTAGGGAACTTTCAAAGAAAGCAAACCCAAATTATAAGAAATAGTAAAGGACAGTCTTTGGTTAGAAAATTAGTAACATCAGATAATAACCCAAGACTAGAACACAGAACAGAGCAACCAGACAGGAAAATTACAAAAGTAAATCAAAGACAAAACATTGAAAACAGGAAACAGAGATGTTATAACGCAAAAGATGACAACATTACGACAAAAGAAGAGAGAATAAAAAATACAGCCATTGATTTCTCATATGTGGAAGAAGTCAAGACAATATAAAGAAAAAAAGACCAGTTTAAACTTAGGGAAATAAGGATAAGTATTAAGGACATTACAAATTAAACTAACAGTCCTATATATCAAAAAAAGAAAAACAGAAAAATCATGAGCTCTCAGCTAACACAATGAAAATGATATCATAATGAAAAAGGCAAAAACACATTAAAGAAAATGACTCAGCACAGAAAATTAAGCAGAACAAACTGACAACAACATACAAAAAATGGCATCAATATACAGCATTAAACTCGTATCTATTGATAATCATGTGAATGAAAATGGATTAAGTGCTCCAATAAAGAGACAGAGTAGCAGAATGTAAAAGAAAACATGATCCTTCTATATGCTGTTTACAAGAGACACATCTTAGACTTAAAGACAAACAAAAATTCAAAGGATGGAAAAAATATATTAAGCAAACAACATTCAAAAAAGAGCAGGAGTAGCAATATTAAGCTCTGATGAATTAGGCTTTGAAGTAGAGTCTACCACAACAAACATGGAAGGACATTATATAGTGATTAAAGGGTCACTATTCCAGAAGGCCATAACCATATTAAATACTTATGCAACCAACATCACAGCTCCTAAATATAAAAACATACTCTAACAGGATTGAAAAAAGCACTAGACGGCTCCACAATAATAGTAGGAGACTTTAACACATCACTTTTGTTGAAGGACAGAACATCCAGAAAGAAGCTCAGCAAAGACGTAGAAGATCTAAAAACCAAAATCAAGCACAGCTTGGCCTTATAGATGTAAGAACACTTCATCCAATAGCAGCCAAGTATACTTACTTTTCAACACACGTTTTCTAAAATAGACCACATATTAGGTCACAAAGCAAGTCTTAACAGAATATAAAACATTGAAATATTCCAAAACATCTTTTCTGATCATAAATTCATAAAAGTAGAAATCAATAACAGTAAAAGCAAGGGGGGAAGAAAACACCAAACATATGGAAACCAATCAACATCTTGCTGAACAACCACTGGGTTATAGAAACAATTAAGGACAGAATAAAGAAACTCACAGAATCAAATGAGGATGGAAACGTAACCTACCAGAATCTTTGGCATATAGCAAAAGCAGTGCTTAGAGGTCAAGTTATAGAAATAAATGCACACATTACAAAAGAATAAATGTACACACAATAAATGCACACATCTAAATCAAAGCATTAACCCTACAACTCAAACATATAGCAAGAACACAGCAAAAGAAGACCTTGAACACCAGAAGAAAGCAAATAATAAAAATTAGAGGAGAATGAAATAAAATAGAGAACTTGAAAGCATTAAGACAAAAATATATTTCTTTGAATAGACTGGGAAAAAAAAAAATGATAAACCATTGGCCAAACTGGCAAAATAAAAATAGGAGAGGAAGCAAATAACCTGAGTTACAGATGATACGATCTTATACCAAGAAAATCCAAAGAATTCCCACCTACCCTCCCCCCACCAAAATTACTACAACTAACAGAGAAATTCAGTAAAGTATCAGAAGACAAGATAAACAGACAAAAAATCAGTTAGATTCATCTACGTCAACAAAGAGAGCTTGGAAGAGGGATTCACCAAATCAACACTATTTACAATAGCCCCCTAAAGGACACAATATTTAGGAATAAATCCAAGCAAAGTCATAAAAGCCCTACACAAAGAAAACTACAAGACAATACTGCAAGAGAAAAACATAAGTGGAGAAACGTACCTTGCTCATGGATAGGAAGACTCAACACTGTGAAAATATCTCTTTTAGCAAAGTGAACTATAGAGAATGCAATCTCAATCCAAATTCCAATAACACCATTTTTTTAAAATTGTGGTTAAGCAAAAGTTTACAATCCAAGACAATTTGCCATATAAAACTCCAAGCACCCACCACTTAGCACCTCCTCACCCTGTGACAGCACACTCTTCTTTTCCTCTCTTTACTTCCAGTATCCACTCAGCCAACATTTGTCCCCTTCCCTCTAACCTCTTTTCTCCTGTCTAAAAAGAAATCAGTAGGACAGCCTCATGTATATTTAAATCCAGTGGCATTTTTCAATAAGATTGAGAAACAAATCACCAACTTTATAAGGGAAGGGAAGAAGCCCTGGATAAGTCAAGCACTACTGGAGAAGAAGAACAAAGTGTGAGGCCTCACACTACCTGCTTTGAGAACCTATTACACTGTCAAAGTAGTCAAAACAGCCTCATACTGGTACAACGATGGATACACAGATCAGTGGAACAGAACAGAGAATTCAGACACAAAATTATCTGCCTATAGGAAGCTGATACTTGACAAAGATCCAAAGTCCATAAATTGAAAAAAGATAGTCTCTAACAAATAGTGTTGATATAACTGGATATCCATCTGCAAAAAAAAAAAAAAAAAAAAAAAATGAAACAAGACCCATACCTCAAAATATGCACAAAAAGTAACTACAAAGGGATCAAAGAACTAAACATAAAATCCATAATGATAAGGAGCATGGAAGAAAAATAGACACAATGCTGGGAACTCTGATATATGTCATAAAAAGAAAACGAAACATTACCAACAATGCACAAACACCAGAAAATAGACACATGGGAATTCTGAAAAATTACACACTTATGCTCATCTAAAAACCTCACCAAAAGAGTAAAAACACAATCTACAGGCTGGGAAATAATTTTGGCTAAGTCAAGTCTGATCAGCATTTAATCTCTAAAATTTACTAGAAACTGCAAAACCTCAGCAACAAAAAGAAACTGACCCAGTTAAAAAATGGGCAAAGCATATGAATAGGCACTTCACCAAAGAAGACACTCAGGTGGCTAACAGATGAGGAAATGTTCAAGATTGTTAGCCACTAGAGAAATGCTAATCAAAACTACAGTGAGATTCTCTCACCACAACAAGAAATTAATCCTAAACCAGAAAAGAATAACTGCTAGAGAGTCTACAGAGAAACGGGAACACTTATACACTAGTAGTGGGAATGGACAATCGGGTAATCACTTTGGAAATCAATTTGGCACTTCCTTAAAAAGGCATATAATACCACATAACCCAGCAATCCCATTTCTTGGGATATATCCAAGAGAAATGAGTCATTACATGAATACACATATATGCACACTTATGTTCATTGCAGTACTGTTCACAATCGCAAAGGATGAAAACAACCCAGGTGCTTATACATGGATGAATGGATAAACTATGATATATTTATGAAGTGGCATACTAATGTAAAGAATGACTATAAATCTCTGAAACATCTCATAGCATAGAGGAATCTAAAGGATTATGCTGAGTAAAATTAGTCACAAAAGGACAAATATTGTACAGGACTACTATTATAAGAACTCAAAAAAACACAGAAGAAAACATTCCTTGATGGCTGTAAGGGTGGGAAGGGAGGAAGAGGGCTAGTCACTAACTAGATAGTAGACAAGTATTATTTTAGATGAAGGAAGGGACAACACACAATACAGGACAAGACAGCACACCTGGATTAAACCATAAGCTAATAGGTTTTCTGAATACAACCGAACACTTTGAAGGACAGAGTAGTAGGGGTAGGGGTCTGGGGACCACGGTTTCAGGGGTCAACTATGTCAACTGGCATAACAAAGTTAATTTAGAAACTGTATTGCATCCTACTTTGGTGAGTGGCATCTGGGGGCTTCAAAGCTAGTAAGTGGGCTTCTAAGAAGCATCAATTGGTGTCAGACTATCTGGAGCAAAAGAGAATGAAGAACATCAGAGTCATCAAGAAAATACGAGTCCAGGAGACAGGGCCACATAAACCAGACCAGAAGAGCTAGATGCTGCCTGCTACTACCATTGATCACCACGAACGGGAACTCAGCAAAGCATTCCTAAAGAAGAGGGAGAGAAGTAGGGTGCAGAACTAGAATTCTAGCAAGATCAGAGTTGATGTCTGATACACTTAAGGGTCACGGGAGGACATGGCCCCTGGATTCGCCATTAGCCCAGAGCATAAATCGTCCATAAGGCAATTCATCAGACAGAGATTAGATTGATAGTGGAGAAGACTGTGATTTGGGGCTTAAGTAGATACGTAAGACTAAACAGCAGCTCCTGTCTGAAGGTGAGATGCGAAGGCAGAAGCAGACTGTAACTTGTTGAATGAATACGGGAAACTCAGGGAGGAAAGGATGACTGTGCAGGGTCAGATAACAACGTATGTGTGAGTTCTGCGTGACAAACTGACTTGAATGGTAAACTTTCACTAAAGCACAATAAAAAAATTCAAATCTATTGATATTTTGATTGGAATTACATATATTACTTATATCTAATGTTTTTTGTCACCTGCTAACAGTATTTTACTAAATACTTTGTCTAAACCAATATCTAGTTAACAACACTGTGTGCCTCTTACTATCGCACTCCTCTGTTCTCTTTTAATCTACCACAGTCTCCCGTTATTTCCACTCGTATTACTGAAATTTACATGTAGGAAAAATAGAAGGTTTATGTGTTAGGTGTCGTCTCATCCTGAAAGGTAGGCTCGCATTCTAACTACTCAGAATTTTTTTTCTCCTTCAGCAAATTCTACAGCATTCTTTATAGACAGAGTGCATATTTTAGGTTAATTTAATTTTAGCATTAAGCATAAAATAATCTTTCATAAAATTTGTTGAACTGTTTTTTACTAATATGATGAAATTTTTTTTTTTTTTTTTTTGGTCATCAACAGAAATGACACACGTGGATGGTTTTAACAAAGAAATTTATTTTCTCACAGAAAAGTAGCCTTAGAGTCCAAATTCAGGGCATCAGCTTCAAGGGACGGCTTTCTGTTTTGGTTCTGGAGAAAGCTCATTGTGGTCACTTTTCCCTAGACTAGGAGCTTTGGAGGCATGGGAACCCTGCTCTGTTCCTGGTGCTTCTCTCTTGCTGATATGAGGTTCCTCACTCTCTGCCTGCTTCTTTTTCCTTTTATCTCTCAGGAGATTGCCTCAAAACACAAGCCAAACTTGCAGATTGAGTCCTGTCTAACACAGCTGCTGCCTTTTCTCTCTCATTACCATCATAGATGCAGGATTTACAACCTAGGGAAAAATCACACACTCTTAGGAATCACAGCCCAGCCAAAGTGATTTTGTAGGGACACAGTTCAATCCACAACGCGCGCGTGCGCGCGTGCGTGCGTGCGTGTTCTGTTTAACTTGTATCTGAAGAGCCTAGTTCCAGGACCAGAATTCTTTCAAGTCTGACTAAAGTCAGTGTCAAGATTTTACCTGCAGGAGCACTGAAGTTTTATGGAGACAGTACCAATACCTTACTCAGGCCTCACCTATTCACTGCGATCACCTTACTGGGAGTCTTAGCCGAGGCACTTTTTCCCACTCTAGCTCAGCACCGTCCTGTGTGCCTAGTCTATTCCTTTGCCTTCTGCTTCTGCTGCTGTCAAGTCAATTCCAATTCATAGTAGTAACCCTACAGAACAAAATAAAACTACCCTATAGAATTTCCAAGGAGCACCTGGTGGATTTGAATTGCTGAACTTTTGGTTAGTAGAAGTAGCTCTTAACCACTATACCATCAGAGCGTCCCCATAGAGAAGCAGGGGGCTTTTTTCTGGGGCTTCTTATTTTGAGATGATTCCTCCATCTGTGCTGTACTGTGGTGGTAGATATATCTATATACAAGTCATGACATTAAGGGAAATTTTAGAATATGTTCACATTTAGTTCTTTTTTTGTTCTTTATACAATATTTTTTTAAAATTATATACTTTGCATATATCAATCTCTTATACTAGTTGCCATTTATAAAGAACTTTTACATACATAAATACATATCCATGTGTAACACTATTCATCACTAGTAGAAAAATAAATTTGCTGCAGTATTTTATCAACAAATAAATCATATGTGATTTCATAAATTTTAATTTAGACATGTTGCTTTATAAAGCAGTTTTGAATAGAAAATTAAAGTGCTGTCAGGGAACAAAACACAAATTAAATTACTACAAGCTTAGTGAAAAAAATATTGATCTACATGAGAATCACTGGCTTTTTTAATCTAACAAAGTAGTTAAGTGACATACTATCCAATAAAAAAGGGTTTAACTTAATTTGAGTTGAAATCAGCAGGCAGGTAAATGACTAGCATGATAAATAATATAAAATACTACATGAATCCTACCACATGCTTACATACACATGCATATTTCAAGGCATGCATATCTATTATTTAAAGCACATAAATTATATTATAAAAAACAGCTAACTGTTGTTATGGACAGCTGAGTTATGTCATTTTTTTCCCTAGAACCATGCGGAAAGATTTATGAATCCTCTATTTCTAACTAAGCCATCAGAGTAAAATTTAAATCTTATTAAAAATAAGAAAAGAATAGGAAGGAATAATTAAATAGAATACGTAATTTTACAAACATGTTTGTTATGCAAACAGTTGGTCACTTTAGTTTTTCTTGCTACACTTAGGCTTACTCCAAATCCACAAGTCATTTCATAGTAGAAGACTTTTCAGTAGAAGACTTACTGTGAGACTGATGCAAAGAAGCACATGACCAGAGATTTTCAGAATTTGAAGGGACCACAGAAACCATATATCTCAATTCCCCTCACCTAACCCCTGCACTACGTTCCTGATTTTCTTTCTAAAATCTATACTAGTAATCACTCAGCTTCGTTCCTGATTTTCTCTATAAAATCTTTACTAGTAGTCATCCAGTTTTATTGCTGATTCTCTCTATAGTATCTGTACTAATAATCATTCAGTTTCCACTTGGATGTCCCACATGATGGAAAGCTTACTGCTTACTGAGACACTATCATATTTCTGGATTTTTTAACAATCTGTCATTATGTTAAACTCTGATTCCCTATAATGTGTCTCTTGGGGATTAAAAAAGATTAAAACACATCTACCCATATGAGAATATAAATCAAACACACTGCCATCAAGTCGATTCTGACTCATAGTGAGTTGATTCCAACTCATAGTGACCCTATAGGACAGACTTGAACTGCTTCATAGAGTACCCAAGGAGTGCCTGGCAGATTTGACCTGTTGATCTGGTTAGCAGATATAGCTGCATTTAACCACTATATCACTAGGATTTCCACTCATATGAGAGACCTTAAAATATGTGCACATATCTCTCTTCCAGATCAGACATCCCAATTACTCCTCAGACAAGTCCCTTTTTGTTTTACTTACCAGTTGCATCTTTAAGACTTAGACATGCAAGAGATGTATTTTGAGATGTTTTAGAAGAAACTCCTGTAAAGGGAAAAGGGAGCAGGACTAAGCAACAAGAAGCTTCAGACCATGATACTTTTCTGACAACCAAGAAAAGAGAGAAAGAGGATCTCATTTAACCCAAGAAAAACAGGTCCCCATATAGTCCTCTCTAACAGAACTTTCAATTATCCCTCCATTAACCTGCTTCTCAGCAAAGGGATTGCTATTGAGAGTGGAGCTATGAGGAATTTCCTTCAAGGCCTATGTTCCAAACTTGTCCTGTCCCCATACTGTTGTGATTCATCTTTTTTTTTTTTTTTGTAAGTCAACTTTAGTCATGCTTTTAATACAAAACTTATTCAACAATAAAAAAAATTCAATAACTAACTTTGCATCTAAAATCATTGCTTCGGTATGTTTTCTCTTTATTATTTGCTTTCATTTGTAAATTTTTAATACTGGGAAGGCTCCAACCTCTTTTCTACTGATATTTCTTCTAAAATCTCTCTCCATGAAATGATAATTTCAGCTAACATCTAATTTCCTAAAGCCTGGGATAATTAATATTGGCTTTGCCTGGATTTTATTCATTACCTGCCCTATGATAATTTCGGAAGTCTATAACCTAGATTCCAGCTTTGTCATATTACATTACACTTTTGTGAGCTGTCTCAGTGATCCAATGCTGCTATAACAAAAATACAACTAGTGGATGGCTTTGACAAAGAGAAATTTATTTTCTCACAGTCTACTATGCTACAATTCAGGGCATGAGCTCCAGGGGAAGTCTTTCTCTGTTGGCTCTGGAGTAAGGTTCTTATCATCAATCTTACCTTGGCCTGGACACTTCTGAGTGTAGGAACCTTGGGTCCAAAGGACATGCTCTGCTCCAGGAATTGCTTTTTTCCTGATGGCATGAGACTTTCAGCTCTTTGTTTGCTTCCATTTCCTTTATAAACCAAGAGATTGCCTGAAGGCACAGTACACTCACAAAGATTGAATCCTGCCTCACTAACACAACCACCACCCATCCTCCCTCATTAACATCATAGAGGCAGGATTTACAGCAACAGGAACATCACACTGTACCAGGAATCACGCCTAGCCAAACTTCTGCATACATTTTTAGGGTGACAGAATTTAATTCATGACATGAGTCCCAGGTGAGTTACTTAATATCTCTGACCTCACAGTGTTGTCTGTTAAATGGGCATAATCACTTTCACTTCATAGAGCAGATACATACAAAGCTCTTTGCTAAAGATAAATAAATGTATGTAACTCTGAAATAATTTCTCCATGTCTTCTTATTGGCAGAAACCTGACTTTGTTCAAAGTTTCACCCTTATGTGACTCTAAGGCCAAGTCCTGAGTTCTCTATATCAATCTTTGGTATCCTATTCCTTTCATAATAATAGTTGTAGTTACGAGCAAATAATGTCAACCTGGTCAATGGGATGTGTGAGAAAGATATTCATAAGCTCTTGTGATAGGTCCCTGAGTTCTCAAAAATGTAGCAAAAATACTGCTTGAAGTCTTATTTAAACCAAACAGTATTTTAGCTTAATTAGTAGAGAATGTCTGCCTTGAGCTTTGTGCTCTTTCGTAGAGCCATCTATATGTGATCAAATTGACAGCAGCAATCCAAAAGTTTACAGTAAAAACTTAGGGGCAGTGACTTCATGTTAATGTTAGAAGAACAACTCAGAAAAGAATGATGAGAATGACTGCACAGTTTGAAGAATGTAATTACATCATTGAATTGCCCATGAGGAAATAGCTGAATTGGTATATGTTTTGCTATGTATACTTTCAACAAAAACAATAAAAAACTATTAAAAATTAGAAGACAGAAGATCGTGCTAACAATAACATGGGGGAAAGAGAACGCAGAAGACAGAAAGACCCATGTGAATGGGTCACTATATCAACATGTGACCAGAAGAACCAGATGGTGCCTGGCCATCACCAGTGATAACTGCGATGGGGCTCAGAATGTTGAGTCCCAGTAGCAACAAGGGAAAAAAGGGTGCACTCTAAGAATTCCACTAAAAGACTGCAATTGATGGTCCAAAGGCCTGGTGGTTCCCCTGCAAGCATGGCCCCTAGAGCTGATGTTGTCCCTGATCATAAATCTTTACTGAGGTCAACTACTCAGACAGGAATGGATTGGACTTAGGGACACAGAATGGCTATATTGTGGGTGCACTTCATGGATCTATGCACCTATAGGATGTCGTCCTACTGGCCTCTTACTAGATAGAGGCCAGTGGAGAGGGTGGACAGGAGGAGACAGGAGATTGTTAAGAGGCTACGACATGTACAGAACAGAAAGGAAGAATGTGCTGTCACCAGGCAAGGAGAGTAGAAGGAGCTGCAGATAGGCAGGCATGCAAATTTAAATTGGATTGTACACTTTCACTCAATCACAATAAAAATAAAAAAAAAAAAACACTGTACTAATCATATGATTCCCTTTCTTAAAACATCTTTAATGGATTTCCATCTTCTAAAGAGTAAAAGAAAGCACTGCTGGCATAGTGGCTAAGTACTATGGTTGCTAACCACAAAGTTGGCAGTGGAATCCACCAGATGCTCCTTGGAAACTCTATGGGGTGGTTCTACTTTGTCCTATGGCATTGCTGTGAGTTGGAATCAACTCAACTGTGATAGTTTTTTGGGGGGGCAGGGTAAAGAGTAAAATTAATTTGTTAGCACAGTTTGTGGACATCCTCTTGATCTACCCCACCTTTGAATTTCACATCAGATGAGAATAAATTGCTTATAATTTCATACCTCCATTCTTCCATTCATCTGGCTAACTTGTATTTAACTTTCACAACTTAGACTGAGCACTTTTCCATCTAAGTTTGGGCTCTGCATGACTCAAAGTTACTCCTAGGACACCTACCCAGGAATCAGCCTTGCCTAGTCATCCTTCTGCTACTACCTCCTTGGCCATAGTTTCTTCCATGCAGAACTGAGACTCTTGCTTCAAACTTAGTATTTCTTCCCTAAATATGTTGTCTTTGAAGTAATGCCCTTGCTAGTCATAGTAAGGAGCAGGAAATCAGCTCTTCCCCCTACCCTTCTGACAGAAGGAAATCTCTGGAAGTGATATCAGAAACGCATTTAGCAAATTCTCTGCTTTTAGCCAAATAATACTTTCAACATATTCCAAAGAAGTCTTGTCACTGCTTTAGCTTGTTTCTATGACAGGTTGATGCCAATAATACACACAACAAAGTTCAATGTCTATCTTATTTCCCTATTAGAAAGCACAGTCCTTTAATACAATATATACCAATTTAATCTTTTTTATCTTAATCCTACTGTCCCTCAATAAGTACCTGAGAGTAGCACAGTAATCTGCAATCAGTGGCAATTAGTAAATGGAACACCTTAGACAGGCCCTGTCACATCTGTTATCTGTCTGAGTGGTCTATAATAAATACACTCTCACCCTCAAGGGCATCACTTCTGTTTCTAATCCTCTCTGGTAAATTATTGTGCTTCCCTTCCTTGTCTGTATGCACACGCATCTGCTTGATATGTAGCCATTCTTCTTGGTCCCCTTGGACAATCTATTCATTTGAACTAAATTTATCACTCATGCTGGCATGTGCGTGTGCAAGTGCATTTGTCAGCCATAAATGAAGAGTATCCAGATTATGAAAAGAAGAAAAAATCAACAGTTAAAAAAAATTCTAAATGTTTATGGAATAGTATAGCATGGTTTTTCCATTCTCCTTCAAGCAAAATTCAGGATGAAAAACAGATGTCCTGTTCATCTATTGCCTCTTATTTCAATTTGCTACATTGTTCCCATCCATACAATGCTGCTTTTAAGCTCAAGGCATTTCTGATGGGCTGAATTATGTTCAACAAAACTATGTGGTTTAAATCCTAAATGTCTCAAGTGATAATCCCATTTGGGAATGGGTTATCTTTGTTTCATTAATGAGGCAGGAGTAATACAGGCATATCTTGAGTTACTCTCTTTTGAGATATAAAAGAGATTAAACAAGTAAACAAAACAGAGAAAAATGAAACATAGATGAGAAGCACATGAAGAATTTCCAGGAGCAGAAACTCTTCAAAACAGACAAGAACCTTCCTCTAAGCTGCCAGAGACAGAAAGCCTTCCCCTAGAGTCAGCATCCTGACCTGTGAGACTTCCAGCCTCCTAAACTGTCAGAAAATAAATTTCTGTTTTTATAAACTATCTGCTTGTAGGATTTTGTTATAGCAGCACTAGATAACTAAAACAGAACTCTCTAAAAAAAAAAAAAGAAAGAAAGAAAGTCAGTAGATAGTAGAACACATTTTCAGGAAGAAAAACTCCAAAACATGCCTTTGTTCAATATCTGATCCAGGCGGTTCTCAGGCCTAAGTTTTCTGTGCCTTTATGTGCTTTTCCCTCATGGTGAAGCAAAACAAATTCAAACAATCGTAGTGGATTATTGGAAAGCCTGATGGTGTAGTGGTTAAGCGTTATGGCTGCTAACCAAAAGATCAGCAGTTCAAATCCACCAGGTGCTCCTTGGAAACTCTATGAAGCAGTTCTTCTCTGCCCTATAGAGTTGTTGTGAGTCGGAATTGATTCCAAGGGCAAGGGATAACGACCCATAGACGAGCCCTGCTTGTGTAGTGGTTAAGAGCCCAGCTGTTGACAAAAAGGTCAGCAGTTTGAGTCCATCAATGGCTCCTCAGAAACCCTGTGGGGCAGTTCTACTCTGTCCTATAATGTCGCTGTGAGTTGGAATCAACTCAATAGCAACAGATTTCTTTTCATTTTGGGCGGAGGGGGACGCTTTTGTAGACAGGAAAACCCCGGTGAAGTGATAGTTAAGTTCTGTGGCTAACCCAAAAGCTGGTAGTTCTAATCCACCAGTTACTCCTTGGAAACTCTGTAGGGCAGTTGTACTCTCTCCTATAGGGTCTCTAGGAGTCAGAATTGACTTGACAGCAGTGAGTTTATTGTAGACAACTTGTTTTCAACATCCAGAGTTTCATTGGCCCCACTGATTAAGGGATTTCCAATGTTCTCTTCATTTTAAAAATGAGGTCTCTAATCAGTCATAAACAAGTTCAGATTTCTATGGAATGTGATATATTCCACAGAATGTACTTTGCTGGAAAATATTTCAATCTTATGAACAATACAGCTGATATGAAGAAAAGTGGGAATTAATAAATAAGTGAGCCCAGTGCACTTTTCAATATCTGCATTTCAGCATGCTTTTGTTATTTCCTTCTAGTATTAGAATCAGTGCAACAACCTAGTGATGCAGGGCAACCCAAGATACCCAGACAATTGACTGTCCTAATCTCCTAGAAAACTACTTCACACTTTCTCTCCTCTCAGACAGCTGTGAACAGCACCTCTCTGCTCCTCTCTCTTGAGTGCTGACTTGACTTCTTATTTCACTGAGAAAATAATCAGGGGAAAATTACTACATCCTTCCACCACAAAATGTAGCAATCTAACTAAATCTTTGTCCATTTCCTCTGCCTTTTTCAACAGATGAAACGTGGTTCTGCTTACCTAGGGCACAGCCTTCCACTGACTCACGGGATTACTACTCTCCTCTTTTAACTAATTTGCCTGTAACATCACTCTTGCTCCCTGCATCATTCAATTTCCTCAACATTTAAAACACTATGTTCCTCATTCCAAACTAATAATAATAATAAAATCCCTCTATCTGTCCCCTGATCTCATTCTAGCTACCATTTCATTTCCGCATCACAATTTGGAAGAGCTGTTTATTCTTCCTATCTACTCTTCAATCTGTTCAGGCTTTGGATGTATACTCCTGTTGAGTCCCATTTTGTAACGGTCACCAAATTCTTTCTTATTTATGAAAACATGGACTAATGCTCACTGCTTATGTCACTTAACTTCTCAGAAACATTTAACCCAAAAGATCTCTCCTCTTTTAAAAATAGTTTTTTACTTGCTTATGGGACACTAGCCTCTCCCGCTGTTCATTCTCACCTTGCTGACAAGTCTTTTCTGCACCTTTTTTAAAAATGTAACTCTTTACCAATGTCTTTCTCTATAGATCTCCACCATCTTCTCACATCTGTCTAGTTTTAATCCCTGGAAAACTTCTTGTTATTTATAGGTCTAAATCAAAAAGTCTATGTGGATAACTAAAACATATCTATAGCTCTTAAGTAACAAATTCACAAATTCATTGCCTATTTGACAAGTGCATTTAGGTGTTGACTAAACAGGTGAAATTTAACACACCGCAAACTGAGATTCTGATTTTCTCTTGCAATGTATTAACAGTATCACAATTCGAGTGATTGCCAAAAACTTGGAATCAATATTACCCTCTTTTTTGTTTATGATTTCATCCATTCCAACAGCATAATGTCATAGAAATATCTTTGAGTTCACATAGTCACTTGACAGTTGCTGCACTGCTACTATCCTGGTACAAATCACTATTGCCTTGGAGTGCCCCTTCTAAAATATAAATTATGACATGTCATCTCCTCCTTCCCCACATACTAACAGCTCCCTCTTCTAGCTGGATTAAAATTTCAAAATTTTCAGTACACTATATGACTCTCCACGATCTGGTCCCTTTCTGTCTTTCCTTTTAGCACCTAGAATTACCCATAAAATTAATCATGTATATAATTGTTTGGTATTATGTTATTCTAAAACATAGAAATATATGGATATTTGAGAATCTGTCAACAGTAAATTTTAAGAATTTCTACAACTTTGTATCTAAACGTCTCTTAATTAAATCATTCTAAATCACTTTTTCACACTGGAAACTCACAAAACTTTGCTAGAGCTCGTGAGTAGTTACTAGTACAAGAATATTTTAAAATTAACGCAGTTTGTATTAAGCTTAATATACTTTTCTATTTTTTATAAACTACTAATGAACTTAATTCTTTCTCAGAAAGAATAAAAATAAAAGTAAATGCAACTGTAATCAGTGCTAGTGGAATATATTTACTTTGAACTGTTAAATTAATTATATTGAACTCAAATTAATTTCTGTACCCAAACATTTGCTTCAGCCATCACGGAATAACAAGAACAGTGATTTATTCAAACAACAAAGCTCAAACAAAAACCAGCGTTGGAGACACACTGAAGATTTGAGGCTACAACTGGGTATGCCAACAAATTTAACAGTATCCCTTACAAATGCTGGAATCCCTTACAGATACCAAAATTCAAGGATGTTCACATTCCTTACATAAACTGATGTTGTGTTTGCATATAACCTACGTACATACTTCCAAATTCTTTAAATCATTTAGAGATTACTTAAACTACCTAATACCGTGTAAATGCTTTGTAGATAGTTTGTTTTCTCACAATGAAGACTTGCTCTAGAAGATAGCCTCTATCTTCTCTGGGTTTCTTGATCTCTTCTGGAAGCTGTGCTGCAGGCTGGGTACCAGCTGATGCTGAGTCTCCCTCCACCTTTCAGGTGTTGGTCTGTAGCCTCTTACATCGCTAGCCCTGCCACCCCTTAGTGGATTCAAACTGCTTCCTTTTACTCTCCTCAACTCCCTCACACTAAGCTTTGAGAGACTCTTTTGACCAGCTGGTTGTTTTTTAAGGCCCCCCCCCCCCCCGCCGCCCCCAAACAAAGGGTACGTACAATACCAATAGTAACGAAGGAAACCCAACCGGAACAGCACTCAACCAGCCAGCTCCGGGGAGAGACCGAGGGTCTGTGAAGCGGGGGAAGGCCACAGCAGGAAGGCCGAGGCTGTATTTTATGGGCATAGATTCAGCGCAGAGCTTGTATGGCAAATTCAAGTTTTGCTTTTTTTGGAACTGTTTTCTTTTTCTCCAGATATATTTAATTGAATCTGTGAATGCGAAACCCAGAGATACCGAGTGTTTTATCTCTCACACACACACGCACGCACGCACGCACGCACGCACGCACGCACACGCACACGCACACGCACACACACACGTTACGTATGAATTAAAAAAACAAAAACAAAAACCGAACCCACTGCCTTCCAGTTGAACCACATGGCAAACTGCCCCACAAGGTTTTCAAGAAGCAGCTGGTGGATTTGAACTTTCAGTGTTTTTTGGTTAGCAGCTGGAGCTCTCTCTTAACCACAGCACCACCAGGGCACTCTCTCAGTCTCTGTCTCTCTCTCTCTTTCCGTCTCTCTCGGTCTCTGTCTTTATCTCTCTGTCCATCTCTGTCTCTCTCTCTCTCTCTCTCTCTCGGTCTCTCTGCCAGTCTCTTGGTCTCTGTCCCTCTCGGTCTCTGTCTCTCTCTTGGTCTCTGTCTATCTGTCTCTCTCGGTCTCTGTCTCTCTCTCTTCCCCCGTGTGTGTGTGTGTGTGTGTGTGTGTGTGTGTGTGTGTGTGTGCGCTCGTGTGTGTGCGTGCACACGTGTGCTTTCAGACATTAGCGAACAGGCGGTGAAGACCAGCACTTCTTGAGGGAAGGAATGTAAAACTACTAGGAGTACTCTAGTCTACTGCCTGGAGAGTTTCCAGGATAAAATACATAGAGAGAGAATTTATTCTGATTTTACTATGAAATCTTTCTTATTCTTTTGAACATTTTATTGTGTTTTTGGTGAAAGTTTATAGAGAAAGTTTACAGCAAACAATTCATACACAAATTGCTTTGTGACTTGTCAATGCTACAATATGTCAGCACTGCCCTCTTCTCTGCCCTGGATTCCCTGTTTTCATCCATCTGCTTTTGCTTACCCCTTCCTGCCTTCTTGTCTTTGTTTTTGAACAGATTGTGCCTGTTTAATCCTGTATATATGACTGCACTTTGAAGTACTTTCATGATGTGTTACTGTTGGTTTTATAGGCCTGTTTAATCTTTGGTGGAAGGGTAGACTTCAAGAGTGACTTCAGTTCTTAGTTAAAAGGGTGTTTGGGGTCTACACTCTCAGGGATTTTTCCAGTGTCTGACAAAGCAATGCCTCCTCTTTTTTCTTCTGTGTGTGAATTTGAATTCTGTTCTACATTTTACATCCTCTCTTTTTAAGAATTTCTATTAGGACCGCTGTCAGACAAGTTGCTGGTGGTAGTCAGGCACCATCCAGTTGTTCTGGGCTCAGATTGGTTGAGGCAGTGGTACTTCTGGCCTACTAGTATATTAGTCCGGTGGACTAGTATTTGCCTTGTGTCTTTGGTTTTCTCCTTTACTCCTGCTAGATGGGACCAGTTAGATGTATGTTAGATGGTCACTGGCAAGATACTAAGTCGTTGGTTGCTACTCACCAAAGTTAAATGTAGAACATTTTTTTGTTTTTGTTCTTTAATAAATTAAATTATGTCAGTTGAGCTAAATGTCCTCGGAGACTGTGGTCCCCAGCCCTTACCCCACAGCCTCAGTCCGTCAGGGAGTTTGGAAAGGAATGAAGCTTTGATGGATTTGCTTGGTCAAGTTAAATCGAACTCCCCAGTATTAATGTATTCTCTTTCCTTTCACTGAAGTTACCACTTGTCTACAATGTAATTAGTGTTTTTCACTCCCCATCTCTTCCCTCCCTTATAATTATCAAATATTCTTTCTTTCTGTGTGTAAACCTTTTACTGAGTTTTTGTCCTCTGGTGACTGACTTATTTCACTCAGCATAATGCCCTCCAGATTTCATCCATGTTTCTTCATTCTTCTTCATCACTGTGTACTGTTCCTTTATGTGTATGTACCATAATTTGTTTTTTTACTGATCTGTTTATTGGCAGGTTGTTTATAACACCTTTTTGCTGTTATGAATAATAAAAACTATACTGTCTGTGATCATTTCTATGGCTTATTACTAGATATTTAAATTTTGATCTATTTTAGTTTTGGGAACACCAAGGCTAGATTTTTCAGAGCAGAGTAATACAGAGGAGAGAACTTCACCTTCATATCTGCAGAGGGTACTCCTTGAAACTTTGGCTGAGTAGCCATCTGTTCGTGTGTGTGTCATCAGAAAAGAACATTAGAAAGCAAGAGAAGAAGCAGTTCCTGGAGCTGGGAATAGTTTGTGTTAATACCAGACAGACTTAAAAAAAAACAAATCTGTCAGTACACAGGGCATCAGATTAGAGTTCTTACAAGAGTACTGCCTAAATAACAAAGATAAATAAACCACAGGTAAAAGCCTGACATGAGTATGTGTAGATTAAAAAAAAAAAAAAAGAGGAACAAACCTCAAAGGGTTTAAAGTGAGTACAAATAATTTGTGTCCCAGAGAAACAGCCAAAAAATGTTTAAAGTTATTAACACAAAAATAGAATGTCTGTAACTAAAAACATAAAATTGACAATGGCTGACTACCTGAAATGTTTACTGTGTTAGCAAAAGCAAACAGGAAAATAAGAACCACAATAAGAAGAAAGTTAAATCAGTAATAACGGCTTCAGAAATGACACAGAAGACATAATCAGTGAGAAGTTTAAGCTATTGTTATAAAGATACTGAATACATTATGAATGTAGAGGACATCATGAGTATGACGAAGAGTGAAACAAAAGACCCAATTTGATTATCTAGAACTAAAAAACAGACACACAGGGTGAACGTACACTGGACAGGAGTAATAGCAAGTTAGAAGTTGTAATACTCATCCACTGTAAAGGGAAAGGTCAGTGAATTCAGAGACGGGGCTACAGAAGTTATCTAAAATGAAATACAGAGAGAAAAACCTAAAAATTTACAGAACATCTGTGAGCTGTGGAACAATACTACATAGCCTAATATGAGTAAATCTGGAGTTACAGAAGAGGGAAGGAAAGGAAAAAAAGTTTAAAAAATTATTGGCACTGAAATTTAAAAATTCTATAAACATATGAACACAGAGTTCCAAGAAATTCAATAAGTCTCAGGCTGAACAAATATGAAGAAAAATACACAGAGGTAAAAATCAACTGTGGAAAACCAGTGGTAAAGCAAAAATGTGAAAATCACTCAGAAAAAATAAAAAGATATCTTACCTGCAGAGACACAAAGACCAAATTTATCACTGAAACAATAGAAGCCAAATGACAGTGAAGCAATATCCTAAGCATGCTAATAGAAAAATCTCAAAAAAATTTAAACCTAGAATTTAATAATCAGTATGAATATGTCTCAAAAAGTAAAGGTAAAATAAAGACTTTTTCAGACACAGTAAATTTGAAGGAATTATCTCCAGCAGAATAACATTACAAGATTGTTAACAGGATTGCTTCATCCAGAAGAAAACACCAGACAGAAAACTGATTCTGAAAAGAGGAATGAAGAGCCTGAGCAACTGCAAATATGTGAACGTGTATAATTCTTTTTCTTATTCTTATTTTTTTTTTTACAAAAATCGTTGGTTAATGTAAAATAATAGCAATATGTTATGGGGTTTATAGCATATAGAGAAGTAAAATGCAGGACATCAATAACTGAATGGTTGGGAGACAGTCATGAGAGTACACAGTTTTAAAGCTCTTATACAATTTGTAAGGAGGGGTATTCTGTGGAAGTAGACTCTGATAAAATAAAAAACATATTATAAGACCTAAAGCAATAATTAAAAAATATATATATGACAATATGCTAACGAGATTGATTGGAATAAAGAGAAAAAGAAAATGACTAATACAAACAATGAGATAGGGGACATCATTACAGACCCCGAGGACAGTGAAAGTCTGCTAAGGGAGCTCTGGTGGCGTAGTAGCCGAGAGCTACAGCTAATGAACAAAAGATCTACAGTTTGAATCTACCAGCTGCTCCTTGGAAACTCTATGAGGCAGTTTTACTCTGTCCTATAGTGTTACTATGAGAACTGCCTGAACAGCAACAGATCGGTGAACGTAATAAATCATTTTATACCAATAAACCCAGCAACTTAGATGAAACGAACAAATTCCTTGGATGACATATGATACCAAAGCTCACTTAAGAAACAATGTTGTTGTGTTGTTGCTAGGTAACTACAAGTTGATTCTGACTCACAGTGATCCTTTGTGCAAGAGAATAAAACATTGCCCTGTCCTACATTATCCTCACAATCATTGCTATGTTTGAGTCCATAATCCATTGTCACCATCACTGTGTCACTCCATCTCATTGAGGGTCTTGTTTGTTGATGATACTCTACTTTACCAAGCATATGTCCTTCTGAAGGGACTGATCCCTCTTTATATCATGTTCAAAGTATATGAGATAGAGTCTCACTATCCTCACTTCTAAGCCACATTCTGGCTGGACTTCCAAGACAGCATGTTAATCCTTCCAGCAGACCATGGTCTATTCAATATTCTTCATGAGCAAAGTTAAACAAAGGTGTCAGTTCTTCAGTCTTCCTTATTCACTGCCTGTCTTTCACATGCGTATGAGGTGACTGAAAATACCACAGCTCGGGTCAGGTGTACCTTAGTCCTCAAAGTGGTATCTTTGCTGCTTAACACTTTAAAGAGGTCTTTTGCAGTGTATGTGCCTGGTGCAATACGTCATTTGATTTCTTAACTGCTGCTTCTACAGGCATTGATTGTGAATCTAAGTTAAACGAAATCTTTGACAACATTCACTATTTTCTCCATTTATCCTGATGTTGCTTACTTGTCCATCTGTGAGGATTGTTTTATTTTGAGGTATAATCCATACTGAAGGCTGTAATCTTTGTTCTCCATTAGTAAGTGTTTCAAGTCCTCTTCACTTTCAGCAAACAAAGTTGTTTCTTTACATAGTGGAGGCTGTTAACTATTCTTTCTCCAATCCTGATACCACATTCTTCTTCATATAGCCCATTTTCTTGGTTCATTTGCTTAGCATACAGATTGAATAAGTACTGTGAAAGGATACAACATTGACATATACATTTCCTGATTTTAAACCAAGTAGTATCCCCTTGTCTTGACTAGAAAGAAGGACACTGGGAGTTACTTCTAAAAGTAATAAAATTCCACTTTTTAGCAGTGGGACATGGTCTGCTACAGTAGCAGAAGGGGAGCCCTTCAGTTTGGAAGACACTCAGAACACAGCTGGAGAAGAGCTGCCTCCTCAAAGTAGAGCCGACCACCAGGACATGAATGCAGTAAAGCCTTCCAGGCCTTCGCATGCTGATACAGCACAGCTCAAAATGAGGAGTTACTACTGCAAATATCCATTAACAATTAGAATGTGGAATGTGTGGAATGTGAATTTAGGAAATTTGGAAGTTGTCATAAATGAAATGAAACACTTGACAATAGATAATCTAGGTGTTAGTGAGCTGAAATGGACTGATATGGCCGTTTTGATACTGACAAATATTGGGTCTACAGTGCTCAGGAGGATCCCTGGTGGCATATGGTCAAGCACTCCACTGCTAACTGAAAGGTCAGCAGTTCTAACCCACCAACTCACACCATTGTTAGAAACGTGTCACAGTCTATGTCAGTGAAAATTTACAGCCTTGGAGACCCTATGGGGCAATTCTACCCTGTCATAAGTCAGAATTAACTTGAGGACAATGGATTTGGTTTCGTATTGTGCAGAGAATGACAAACTGAACAGGAATGGCACCATGTTTACTGACATAAAAAACATTTCAAGATTTATACTGAAGTACAACACTGTCAAGAGTAGGATAATGTTCATGTACCTACTAGGAAGATCAGTTAATAAGACTATTACTCAAATTTATGCACCTACCACTAATGCCAAAGATGAGGAAATTAAAGATTTATATCAACTTCTGCAGTCTTAAACTGATCAACCATGCTGTCAAGATGCATTGGTAAACTGGTGATTAGAATCTAAAGTTGGAAACAAAGAAGAAAAATCAGTAATTGGAAAATATGTCCCTGGGGATAGAAATGATGACCAGAGATCACATGATAGAATTTTGGAAGAACAGTGACTTAGTCATTGCAAATACATTTTTATCCAGCGACATAAGCAGTGATGATAGCCACTGACCTCAACGGATGGAATAGTCAGGGATCAAATGGACTACCTCTGTGGAAAGAGACAATAGGGAAGTGACATCAAAAGCCAGAACAGGGCCAGGAGCTGACTAAGCAACAGACTGTCAATAGTTCACATGCAAGTTTAAAGTGAAGCTGGAGAGAATGAAAACAAGTCTGTGAGAGTCTAAGTATGAACTTGAGTACGTCCCACCAGAATTTAGAAAAATCTAGATTATTTACAACAGCGTCAAGAAATATAAAATCCTTGGGAGTATATATAAGATGTTTTCAATGAAACTACAAAACTTTGCTGAAAGGAATTAATGAAGACTTAAGTAAACAGATATACCAGTGACAAAAAAGGGACAAGTTACTGACACATGAAAAAAATTCTCAAGTGTGTTTAGGCATGTATTCTTGCTTGAATGGAAAACTAGACTTTGTAATCATGAAGGCTCAAAGAGAAGAGACCAATTCGAAGCAGTTTCTAAGTAGGTATAAAACTAATTAATGTAGCGTGTGTATATAATATGTATATGGTCTCCACTGGGAGGTAATGTACTTTCTCTCTGATAGAACAGATCTCATTGTGAATCACAAAATCATTATGACAAATAGAGGAATCCAGACAAAAAAGAATGTGTACTGTAAAATGTTGGTGTAAAATTCTAAAAAAAAAAAACCTGTAGTGACAGAAAGCAGATAGGTAGTTTAAATTGATTGAAGAGCAGAGAAACATGACTAAATGCAAAGTGACACTCATGTTGGGGTGACAGTAATTTTTGATATCATGGCTGTGCTGATAGTTACCTGACTATGAATTTGCCAAAATACATCAAACTGGGCAATTTAAATGTGTTAACTTTATGATACCTAAATTATGCCTTAATAAAGCTGTCCTAAAGCAACTATGTTTCCCTGACCCCACCCAGGGAAACATAAAATTTTTATATTCTATATTGCATATTGCTATATTCTTTAGAAATCTTAATACATGGTGACTTTTGTCTATATTTAAGAAGAAGCATTAAAAACCAAACCCAATACTGTCAAGCCAATTCTTATCCATAGCAACCCTATAGAGTAGAGTACAATGGTCCCAGAGGATCTCAAAGTAGTGCCTGATGGATTTCAACTGCCAGCCTTTAAGTTAACAGCAGTAAAACTTAACCACTACACTGCTAGGGTTTCCATTAAAAGAAAAAAATGCCACCAAGATGTACAATTACAATTTTCATTTATTAGCCACTTTTAAAAGTTTTTTTTATCTTTTCTATGCTGCAGCTTATTTTTGCCAAGCTAAGTATGCCAACTCTAGCTTTTATCTTTTCATTTAGTGATAAAATATACACTAGTATGAAAATACCCTACAGACATGAACACTGTGTACTCTGAAACACATTCAATACTGAAAAGATAAAAATAAGAAAACACAGAATATAATCATGTCCAACTATGATTCCATGTTCACTGTTTGAAAGGATCCCTTATCTACCAATGGCAGGAGAATAAAATAATAGGAAAACTATTTTTTAATTTTTTTTAAATTAAGGAATATCCACTACTCAGAGTGACAAACTTATTTCTCTTTTTAATGAGCTATATCTTGCTATTTTCTTTAAAAATATTAGTTGGAAGGAAAATTTTTCACATCACAAAATTTAAGTGAATGCATAATTAAGATAATATTGTCTTTCTTAATATTCTTAATATTTTGTTGAAGTAGCCTCTGGTCCTCTTGGAAAAGTAGGTAAGAAGTGCATGAGGAAATGAACATAAAAATTTCATCGCAACTTTCTTATCTCCAAAGTATTTTTACTCTTCATTTGTAACTTAAAAATCTCTATCATCTCAGCAATTTCTTTAACTCAGTGGCTTTGTTTAGCATATGAGGATCAAGATCACATTTCAGTCACACAGTGGAGGCTACTTCCATCTTCTTGAGCTGCAGGTGGAATTCAAGCTCTCCTCTAAATCCACTCATTTACCAGTGAACGATGCTCAGTTTCAAATGTTTTCTTTCTTCTCTCTTGTAACAAATCAAAACCAAACCCAATGCTTTCAAGTCAATGCCGACTCATAGAAACCCTATAGGACAGAGTAGAACGGCCCCATGGAGTTTCTAAGGGACACTTGGCAGATTCAAACTGCTGACCTTTTGGTTAGCAGCCATAGCACTTAACCACCACACCACCAGTGTTTCTTTCTCTGTTGTAGTACCCTAAAAATCCATTTCACATACATTCCCAAGTATAAGCCAATATAAAATTTCACAAATCTTTTGTATTCCCCTAGAACATACTTTGTTTTCCCAGGGTAGTATTTGTCTAGTTGTAGACAAATAAATACAAATAAAGTAAGAAAAGTGGGGGCTACAACTTCACCTTACAAAAAGTACCTAACAGAAGGCTTTACAGAATGACAAGACCAGTATCATAAGAAAGGAGAGGATAGGCAAATTCCATGGCAAGGTAATCTCAGTGTATTTGAGAAGTCTGAGTCATCCAAATCCTTGGAAATGTCCCCATTCCAATACTCGAAATCCCACCATTTTTAAATCAATGTCTTAATTCTCATAAGGGAGACTGGGTAAGTTTTCTAACTCAGCTTGCAGAGTGATTTTCTTACCTGCAGGATCAGGTCCTGAAACTGGTGATAAGACATAAGGGATATTTTAAAGCAATAGTTGAAGATCCTTATCCCATTGGTCATGAGCTAGGGTGAAAATTTAAAATCTTGAGTGTCTTTTTTTTGTTTGTTTCCTCTCCAGCACAGTAATAGTCACTCTAATTCATAAACTTTGCTTTCCACATTTATGCCATGCAGTGTACTGCAGCAGCAAGCAAGCCTTCTAGAACTTCCTTCAAAACATACTTCTTTCCAGGTGACCATATGTAAGTACCTGTTTTAACAAGTGTAGTATTAACTGTCAGCGTCTAATTTTCTGATGGGAACCCTGGTAGCTAAGTGCTATGACTGCTAACCAAAAGATTAGCAGTTTGAATCCACTAGGTGCTCCTTGCAAACTCTGTGGGACAGTTCTACTCTGTCTCATAGGGTTGCTATTGTTAGACTTAGATTGAAGGCAGTGGGTTTTTTTTTTTTCTTTTTAAGTTTCTAATGTTAATAGAGTCATGATTGACTTTAAACACAACCAAATCCCTATTACTAGGTCTGTGAGAATCTGTTATTTGCAATCCCTTTAGGAACTGGTCAAGAATTAGATATAAAAACAATTAATTCCTTGATGGTGACATAGTGGTTAAGTGCTACAGCCACTAACCCTAAATAAACACTTCACATCCACCAGGTTGCTCCTTAGAAATCCTATGGGGCAATGCTACCTTGTCCTTTGGTGTCACTATAAATTGGAATTGACTCGACAGCAAAGAGTTTGTTTTTGTTTTTCATTTAGCTAGTTTAAATAGAAAGAATTTAATACAATATATTGAATGATTTACAGTGTTTTAGAGAGGGCTGAAAATACAGATCACGGTGCTATTTCAGGAAGTTCTTCCAGAAGTCACAACAATTCAGTATCACAAGCACTGAAATCTAGATACTGACCATAGAACAGTTATGAAATCACTACAGCTGCAAATTTCTTCAGGAGGAGATGACTTCTGTGATCTGTAATAGCAGAAAGAATATCTAAGAATCTTACTTCTACCCATCCTAAAGCCAGAGTCAATACTTTAGGTCCTTTGCCAGTGCTATGACACTAAAATCAAATGTTTCTTTGTGTATGGGAGCAGAAATTATAGAACTAATGACCCTATTTCACTTCTGTCTTCTAAGCCACATGTAAGTGCACCCCACTAGTCACCTCTTGATTACATTCAGAATGCAATTAGTAAAAGAGTCCAAGAAACAGCAGCATTAACTTTCTCATCTTTGCATTATAGAAGTATCTATGCACCACATTTCAAGATGTGTCCTAAGGTACAATGCTATCAGGGATAGGATAATATCCATACACCTACAAGGAAAGTCAGTTAATGCAATTGTTATTCAAACTTATGTACCAACCACTAAGGCAAAAGATGAAGAGCCTGAAGATTTTTACCAGCTCCTGCAATCTGAAATTGACAGAACATGCAATCAGGATGAATTGATAACTACTGGGGACTGGAATTCAAAAGTTGGAAACAAAGAAGAAGGATCAGTAGCTGGAAAATACAGCCTTGGCAGTAGAAACAATGCCAGAGATTGCATGACAGACTTTTGTAAGACTAACGACTTCTTTGTTGCAAACACCTTTTTTTAACCAACACAAATGGTGACTATACACATGGACCGCACCAGATGTAATACACAGGAACCTAACTGACTACCAGCCAAGCCAAGTGCCTACCTGACTATGTCGGTGGAAAAAAGACAATAGAAAAGCTCCATTTCAGTAGTCAGCACAAGTGCAGGTGCTGACATCATATGCAAATTTAAATTGAAATGGAAGAAAATGAGAACAAGTCCACGGGAACCAAAGTATGACCTTGAGTATATCCCTTCTGAGTTTAAAGACCATCTCAAGAACAGATTTGATGTGTTGACCACTAACGACTGAAGACCAGGCGAACTGTGGAATGACATCAAAGACAGCATCCATGAAGAGAGCAAGAGGTCATTAAAAAGGAAGGAAAGAAATAAAAGACCAAATTAGATGTCAGAAGAGACTCGGAAACTTGTTCTTAAACATCGAGCAGCTAAAGCAAAAGAAAAGAATGATGAAGTAAAAGACCTAAACAGAAGAATTTAAAGAGCAGCTCTAGAAGACAAAAGAAAGTATTATAGTAACTGTGGAAAGAGTGGGAAATGTAAAATCAGAAGGGAAGAGCACATTCTGCACTTTTCAAGCTGAAAGAACTGAAGAAAAAATTCAAGCCTCAAGTTTCCATAGTAAAAGATTCTACAGTGAAACCATTAAACAACTCAGGGAGCATCAAAAGAAGATGGAAGGAATACACAGGCTCACTATACATCAAATAAATGGTTGATGTTCAGCCATTGGAAGAGAGATAGCGTGTGATCAGAAACCAATGGTACTGAAGGAAGAAGTTGAAGCTGCATTGAAAGCACTGGCAAAAAACAAGGCTCCAGAAATTGATGGAATATCAACTGTGGTATGTCAACAAATAGATGCAGCTGCAGAAGTGCTCCCTTGTCTATGCCAAGAAAATTGGAGGACAGCTACCTGGCCAACTGACCGCTAGAGATCCATATTTATGCCCACTCTAAAGAAAGGTGATCCAACTGAATGCAGAAATTACCAAACAATATCATCACTATCACACTCAAGGAAAATTTTGCTCAAGATCATTCTAAGGTACTGCAACAGTACATTGACAAAGAACTGCCAGAAGTTCAAGCTGGATTCAGAAGAGGCCATGGAATCAGGGCTATCATTGCTGATGTCAGATGGATCTTGGCTGAAAGCAGAGAATACCAGAAAGATGTTTACTTCTGTTTCATTGACTATACAAAGGCATTCAACTGTGTGGATCATACTAAATTATGGCTAACATTGCAGAGAATGGGAATTCCAGAACACTTAATTGTGCTCTAAGGAATGTGTATATGGATCAAGAGGCAGTCACGTGAACAGAACAAGGGGACACTGCATGGTTTAAAGTCAGGAAAGGTGTGCATCAGGGTTGTATTCTTTCATCATACCTTTTCAGTCTGTATGCTGAGCAAATAAACCAAGAAGCCAGATTGTATAAAGAAGGACAAGGCATCAGGATTGGAGACGACTCATTAACAACCTGTGCAACACAGACTATACCACCTTACTTGCTGGAAGTGAAGAAGATTTGAAACACTCACAAATGAAGATCAAGGACCACAGCCTTCAGTATGGATTGAACCTCAATATCAGGAAAACAAAAATCCTCACAAGTGGACCAGTAAGCAACGTTGTCATAAATGGAGAAAGGATTGAAATTGTCAAGGATTTCATTTTTCTTGGGTCCACAATCAATGCCCAGGGGAACAGCAGTCACAAAATGAAAAGACTCATTGCACCAGGAAAATCTGCTGCAAAGGATGTCTTTAAAGTATTGAAAAGTAAAGATGTCACTTTGAAGACTAAAGTGTACCTGATCCAAGCCACGATATTTTCATTTGTATCATAGGTATATGAAAGGTGGATAATGAATAAAGAAGACAGAAGAAACATTCACGCCTTTGAATTGTGGTGTAGGATAAGAATGTTGAATGTGCTATAGACTGCCAAAAGAACAAACAGATTTATTCTGGAAGAACTGCAATCGGAGTGCTCCCTGGAAGCAAAGATGATACGACCGAGATTAATATACTTTGGTCATATTGTCAGGAGGGATCAGTCCCTGGAGAAGGAAATGATGCTGGCAGAGTAGAGGGTCAGTGAAGAAGAGGAAGACTCTCGATGAGAAGGGCTCACACAGTGGCCACAACAATGAATTTAAGCATATAAACCACTGTGGACATGTTGCAAGACCGGGCAATGTTTCATTCTCTTACGCGTACAGTTGCTATGAATCAGAACCACACTGGGTAAAATGGAGATGAGTTGCAAGGTACCGTATTTGTCAGACAGTGAGCCTCAACATCTTGTGAATTTACATGAAGTATTTTCATCTACGAACCCATGATCAAACCATGGGTTCAGAGAGAATCATGGGATCTACCATGCTACATAGATGTCGCTCTTCTCTGTTTCTACACTGTAGGTAGAATCTGAGGATGTATCATCTCAACGCTCCTCTGTGCCTCATCTTTACATGGTCTAAATAGCTCTAAGCTTACCATATTACATGTGTAACTTAGTTTTTGCAGTATAAATTAATGGCATTTTTGAACAATTTTCTACCTAATTTATTTTATCAACACATCTTCTTAAAATAGATAATACTGTTCACAAGACAAAATTTGGTCCATTTTTGATGTGGCAAAGGTAACTTTACATTCATTTTATTGTACATTTTATTCTATGTCAAATTAGTTTTTCATCACATAAACCTAGAATATGTGGAATGTTGACTTTCACCAAGCAAGTGCTGTATACATTTCTGATATATTGCATGTAAAATGTGAATACTTAAATAATTTGAAGCAGAGACAAGATATTCAATAAGCAAGGTATACATAGAAGTACTTGTGTCTACTTATTAATCTATAGTGCACAATTTCACTTTTTTTTTTCTTTTTACCATGTAAAAGATGTGGTGAAACCCATCTGTTCACCACAGATTTTCTAATTACACTGTCTACATTGTTTAGTGGTTAATCCTCTCTTGGGAAGGAATAACAGATAATGGCAGCAGATATAATTAACTGAGATTATTCTGTTTCCCATAAATATTTGATCTGCCTAGAGTCTCTTTTATTTTTTTAACAGAATTTCAAGTTCATGATCCTAAACAAGGTTTTTTGTTTATTTAGTACTTTAGATGAACATTTTCAAAATGAACTACATTTTCACTAAACAGTACACATATTATGATATTGGTTAACCACACAAAACATGTCAACATTCTCCTTTCTCAAGCATGGGTTCCCTGTCGCCAGCTTTCCTGTCCCCTCCTGCCTTCTACTCTTTGCTCCTAGGCTAGGCTGCCCCTTTAGGCTCCTTTTGTTTTATAGGCCTGCCCAATCTTTGGCTGAAGGGGGAACCCCAAGAGGGCCTTCACTACTGAACCAAAAGGGTACCCAAGGGCCATATTCTCAGAGTTTCTCTAGCATCTGTCAGATCAGCAAGTCCTGTGTTTCTTTTTGAATTTGAATTTTGATCTACATTTTTCTCCAGCTCTGCCTGACCATCCATTGTGATCCTTGTCAGAGCAGTCATTGGTGGTAGTCAGGCACAATTTTGTGCTGGATTCAGTCTGGGGGAGATCTTCGTAGATGTGGTCCTTAAGTCATATGGACTAATCTTTCTCATGTATCTTCAGTTTTCTTCATTCTACCTTCCTTCTGAAGTGTTGAGACCAGTGGAGTATCCTAGATGGTCACTCATAGGCTTTTAAGACCCCACATGCTACTCACTGAATAGAATGTGAAACTCTTTATAAAACTGGTTATGCCAACTGAGTTACATAATCCCTGAGACTATGGTCCCTGCAGCCCTAAACCCAGCAATTTAGTTTCTCAGGGAGTTTGAGTGTGTCCATGGAGTTATTGTGACCTTGCTTTGGACAAATTATACTGGCTTCCCCAGTATTGTGGACTGTCTTATCCTTCACCAAAGCTACCACTTACTTATTTAGTGTTTTTCTATCCCCACCCATATCCTCCCTGGTAACTATCAAAAATTACTTCTTTTAGTGTGTAAACATTTTCACGAGTTTTTCCAGTAGCTATCTCATGCAATACTTGTCCTTTGGTGACCGACTTATTTCAGCATAATGTCCTCCAGTTTCCTTTATGTTGTGAGATGCTTCAAAGATTCATCATTGTTCTTTATCATTGTGTAGTACTCTATTGCGTGTATGTGCCATAGTTTGTTTATCTATTCTTCTGTTGATAAGCATGTAGGTTGTTTCCAGCTTTCTCCCATTGTGAACAATGCTACAATGAACATAGATGTGCATATGTCTACTCACGTGACAGCTCTTATTTCTCTAAGATACATTCCTGGGAGAGGGACTGCTGGACCATTTGGTATTTCTATTTCTAGCTTTCTAAGGAAGTACCACATTATTTTCCAAAAACATTGTACCAGCTTGCATTTTCACCAGCAGTGCATAAGAGTTCCAGTCTCCCCACAGCTTCTCCAACACTTATTATTTCTGTTGTTTTGATTCTTTTCGGTAATGCTGGGGCACATGGGGAGGGTGATACGGTAACTCACTGTAATTTTGATTTACATTTCACTAATGGTTAGTGATCAAAAGCATTTGCTTAGCCGCTTCAATGTCTTCTTTGGTGAAATGGCTGTTCATTCTCTTTGCCCAGTTTTTAATTGAATTGTCTTTTTCATTGTAGACAATTGGATTTTCCTGTAGATTTTAGAGATTAGGCCTTTGGATGATTTGTCATAGCCAATATTTTGTCCCTCAGGCTGTAGATTGTCTTTTACATTCTTCTGGTGAAATTTTTTAATGAACATTAAGTGTTTAATGTGTAGAAGATCCCAGTTATCTGGCTTATCATCTGGAATTTGCATGTTGTTAGCTACGGTTTGTATTTTGTTAAGGCCATGTATTAGGGCTTCTAGTGTTGACGCTGTTTTTTTCTTATCTGGTGTTTATTATAGTGTTTGGTTTTATATTTAGGTCTTTCAGCCATTTTGAGTTAGTTTTTTTGTATGGTGTGAGGTGCAGAACTTGTTTCTTTTTTCTTTTTCTTTTTTTTGCTAGATGGTCATCCAGTTTTGCCAGCATCATTTGCTTAAAAGACTATCTTTTTGCCACTTGATGAATTTTAGGCCCTTGCCAAAGATCAGGTGACAATAGGTGGATGGATTTACATTTGGATTCTGACTCGGTTTCATTGGTCAATGTATCTGTTGTGGTACTAGTACTAACCTGTTCTGACTACCACAGTTATATAGTAGGTTCTGAGTTCAGGTAGTGGGTGTCCTCCTATGTTCTTCTTCTTCTGCAATACTTTACTTACCCAAGGCTTCTTCTCTTTCCATATGAAGTTAATGATGAGTTTTTCCATCCCTTTAAAGAATGTCTTGGTATTTGTATTGGGATTCTAAATTACTTCAAGGAGAAGTGTCATTTTCACAATGTTGAGTCTGCTTATCTATGAGCATGACATGTTTTTCCATTTATGCAGATCTATTTTGTTTTCTTGCAGTAGTAACATGATGTTTTTTTAAGGACTGATTGTTTGGTGTTGGAAAAACTGTTTTTCAGCTTGTTCACGCACTAACAATGAAAAGAAATGCCATCCCCTGACCTAGTTATTACCAGTATCACATTCAGTCTTTATTGTGTATTTGCTTGGCAAAACTATACTTATCCAACACTGAAAAAGAGATGTAAAAGCCAACGTCTCATCAAAACAGCCTGCTGATCTGAGAAGCAAATTACGTGCTCAAAATCTTGACAGTTCCCTAACTATACTTAATTGAACTTAGGGCATTCTAGTAAAGTCTTGGAATTTCTCTCCATTCTACATTGTTATGAAGGAACCATCTTCACACTCCAGAATTGTTTTTGTTTATTTTTAGAAATAGATTGATGGCTTGCTGGTAGCATTGTTCTGGTGAGGTGAAGGAGGGTGATGGGTATGGAAAAAGTAGCAGGGAAGTCCAAAATAGATAAAAGGTGATGGAGCAGAACCTGACAGACATATCCATCATGCTTCCAAGTAAATGCTGCACCGCTAACTGTTACAAATAAAAACACTTCTACTTTAAAAACTTCTCAGCCTTTGCTTTTGCCCAAGTGTTCTTAGAGAGCCTTGTAAAGCAGGACCTATATTCAGTTTTTTAACTTTGAAATCACATGTCACTTTTCCCCACTTTGGGCAAATTCTCTCCAATTTAGGCAAAGAAATCTCTTGTAGACTCAATCTCATTCTCCCTTAACCCTTTCTTTTGAATGCCTTCATTTATAAAAGGAGATATAAGTATTTCCACCATTACTTATGTATTTGGATTTTGGCTCTCCATGTATATATATACCACTTCTCTGTAACAATCCTCTAGATTGCCATGCTCATTTTCCTCTGGCTGCAGTTTGAATTTAGTTTCTTACAGAAGTCGTAGCGATAGTTAATGGAGATCCTAGAATGTAACAGGTACTGTTCTAAGTCCTTTCTATGTAGTAACTAATTTAATCCCTTTAATATCCTCATTTTACAGGTGAGAAAACTGAGGCACAAAGAGTTTAAGTAATTTGTCCATCCAGAATTACAGAGATAGTAAGTGGTGGAGCTAGGATTTCAATTTAAACAAGTTTATTCTGTCCTTCGATTTTACCTTGATACAGTTGAGCAGAAAAACAGAAAAGAACACAGTTTTCTTCATATAGCGTTTCAGGATATAATTATGCTTCATGACCCAGATGTTAGACCTGACAAATTCTTGTCAGTTTAGTCATATTACTCTAGTGAATTACTTTCCTCCTTTAAGTCACCTGAAATATCAACCCTTGTTAGGGGTCTGTTTTTTGGTAATTTTTTTTTTTCAATAACAAAATAGAAAGTTTGTTTTTGTTTCGTTTTTACAATATGGTTTAGAAAAGTGATGATATTGTTAGCTACTATCAACTTAATTTCAACTGTATTGCATTCTGTTTTCAAGGCTGTGGCTGTTGGAAGCAGATCACCAAATCCATCTTCCAAGACATTGCTGGGTGAGTTCAAACCACTGACCTAGGGACCTCTTAGAGGAATGTTGCTGTTAGGTGCCATTGAGACAGTTCTGACTCACGGTGACCCTGTGTACAAAAGAACAAAACACTGCTCAGTCTCGTTTCATACTACAACAGTTGTTATGCGTGAGCCCATTTTTGCAGCCACTGTGTCAATCCATCTTGTTAAGAGTGATCCTCTTTTTCAATGACCCTCTACTGTACCAAGCATGATATCCTTCTCCAAGGATTGATCTCTCCTGACAATTTGTCCGAAGTGTATAAGACATGGTGTTGCCATCCTGGTTTCTAAGGAGCACTCTGATTGTGCTTTTTCCAATACAGATCTGTTTGTCTTTTTGGTGGTCCAATATTCTTCTCCAGCATCACAATTCAAAGGCACCAGTCAATTCTTTTATCTTCCTTATTCACTGTTCAGCTTTCACAAGCACATGATGCAAATGAAAATACCATGACCAGCCAGGCGCACCTTCGTCTTCAAGATGACATCTTTGCTCTTCAACACTTTAAAGAGGTCTTTCACCACGAATTTACCCAATACAATGTGCCTTTTGATTTCTTCACTGTTGCTTCCATGAGTGTTGATTATGGATTCAAGTAAAATAAAATTCTTGACAACACCATTCTTTTCTCCATTTCACATGATGTTCCTTACTGGTTCATTTGTGACAATTTTTGTTTCCTTGATGTTGACGTGCAATTCCTAATGAAGGCTGTGGTCTTTGATCTTCATCAGTAAGTATATCAAGTCTTCTTCACTTTCGTTAAGCAAGATTGGGTCTTGTATAAAGCAGAACGCTGAGTCTTCCTCCAACACTGATACTCAGCTCTGCTTCATATACTCCAGTTTCACAAATTACTTGCTGTGTATACAGGTTGAATGGTGTGAAAAGATACATCCCTAATATACACTTCACCTTATTTTAAACCACACATTGTTCTCTTCTTCTCTCTCGATCCATGTACAGATTACTCATGAGCACAGTTAAGCATTCTGGAATTCTCATTCTCCACAATGCTGTCCATAATTTGTTATGATTCACACAGTTCAATTTATTTGCATAGTCAATAAATCACAGGTTAACATCTTTCTGGTATTCTCTGCTTTCAGCCAAGACTCATCTGGTATTAGCAAGGATATCCCTAGTTCTACATCCTTTTCTGAATCTATCTTGAATTTCTGGAAGTTCCCTGTTAATACACCTGCAACTGCTTTTAAATAATCTTCAGCAAAATTTTACCTACATGTGGTATTAATGATACTGTTCAATAATTTCCAATTTGATTGGATCACCTTTCTTGAGAGGGGCACAAATATGGACTTCCTCCAGTTGGGTGGTCAAGTTACTATCTTCCAAATTTTTTGGCATAGTTGAATGAGCACTTCCAGAGCTGCATCTGTTTGTTGAAACATTTCAAATGATATTTCATCAATTCCTGGAACTTCATCTTTAACCAATGCCTTCAACACAGCTCTGACTTGATCCTTTAGTAACATTAGTTCCCGATCACACGCTACCTCTTAAGATAGTTGAATGTCAACCAATTCTTTTGGGTATAATGACTGTGTATTCTTTTCACCTTGTTTGAGACACCCTGAGTCATGTAATATTTTCCCTGCAGGATCCTTCACTACTGCAACTTGAAGCCTGAATTCTTTCAGCTTGAGAAATGCAGAGTGTGTTTTTCTATTTTGGTTTAGGTTTTCCAGTTCCAGCTTTTTGCACATGTCGTTAGAAGATTTTACTTTGTCTTCTTGAGCTATCCTTTGAAATCTTTGTTTCTTTAACTTCATCTTCTCTTTCTCTTTCTTTAGTTGGTTGACATTCAAGAGCAAGTTTCAGAGCCTCTTCTGATGTCCAATCTGGTCTTTTCTTTCTTTTCCATCTTTTTAATGATCACTTTCTTCAAGTACGACATTCTTTATGTCATTGCACAACTCATCTAGTCTTTGGTCATTGGTGTTTAATACATCAAATCTGTTCTTGAGAAAGTCTCTAAACTGAAGTAGGATATACTCAGTGTTGTAATCTGGCCCTCACTGACTTCTTCTAATTTTCCCCATGTGTCTTTAAAGTTGTCATATTGTAGGGACTTGTGTGTTGCTGTGATGCTGGAAGCTATTCAGATACCAGCAAGGCCACTCCTGGTGGACAGGTTTAAGCTAAGCTTCCAGACTAAGACAGACTAGGAAGAACAATCTGGCAGTCTACTTCTAAAAACAATGAGCCAGTGAAGACCTTATGAACAGCAATAGAACACTGTCTGCGCAGTGCTGGAAGATGAGCCCCAGGTTGAAAAGAACTCAGAAAATGACTGGGAGAGAGCTGCTTGCTCAAAGTAGAGTTTAAGTTGATGATGTGGATGGAATCAAACTTCTGTTACTTCTATATGTTGCTGTGACATGACTCAAAATGAGAAGAAACAGCTGCAAACATCCATTAATAATTGGGGCTTGGAATTTACTAAATATGAATCTAGGAAAATTGGAAATCATCAAAAATGAAATAGAATGCATAAACATTGATATCCTAGGCATTAGTGAGCTGAAATGAATGGTATTGTCCATTTTGAATCAAACAATCACATGGTCTACTATGCTAAGAATGTTTACTTGAAGAGAAATGGTGTTGTATTCATCACCAAAAAGAACATTTCAAGATCTATTCTGAAGTACAAAATTGTCAGTGGTCGATAATATCTATAGGTCTACATGGAAGACGAGTTAATATGACTACTAGTCAAATTTATGCACCAACCACTAAGGCCAAAGATGAAGAAATTGAAAAACTTTACCAGCTTCTGCAGTCAGAAATTCATCACATAAGCAACAAGAATGCATTCATGATCACTGATGGTTGGAACTCAAAAGGTTGAAACAAAGCAGAAGGATCAAAAGTTGGAAAATATGACCTTGAGATAGAAACAACACTAGAGGTTGCATGGTAGAATTCCACAAGGCCAACGACTTCTTCACCGCAAGTATCTTTTTCCACCAACATAAGCAGTGACTATGCACATGGACCTCATCAGATGGAATGTACAGAAATCAAATTGACTACATCTATGGAAAAAGACAATTGGAAAGCTCAATATCAGCATTCAGAAAAAAGACAGGTATCGACTGTGGTGCATACCCTCAGAGGAATAAAATATCATTTTCTAGATTAACAAGTATTTTTGTGCATATATTTCTAACTGCTACTTTTTCAGAAGGAAAATTTTCCATTGCAACACTCCTTTTCTCTTTAATGTAATGTCCTTGTACAGTCTAATTAAGCAATGATCAAAGTCAAGGCACAGAGAGAGATTTTAAATGGAAGCCAAGTGTTTTTCACTACTTCCTGTTATTTGTTTCCATAATTAACCAAAATCTCCTCATCCTTAGAATAGTGTTCAGATTCTAATGAAGGTGAACCACGGCATTGTTCCATCTAAATGCCTTAAAATTCTCACTGTGTTCTCTGTTACATCTAAGAGATAAAAGCTGCTGTAAATTTCAAGTGAATAAAACTTAATAAATTAAGACAATGGCATCAAATTACACTGAAATCATACTTAGGAAAGTTTGGTATGAAGTATTTCTCTTTGAAAATGTTAGCAATTTTCTTCACCGTTAGAT
Source organism: Heterohyrax brucei (assembly GCA_028571685.1). Classification (NCBI taxonomy): domain Eukaryota; kingdom Metazoa; phylum Chordata; class Mammalia; order Hyracoidea; family Procaviidae; genus Heterohyrax; species Heterohyrax brucei. Next base: position 68,925,338 of record CM053151.1, read on the forward strand.
AACAGTCTTATTAAATAACCACTATCTATAGTTTTAAATCAGCAGATACGCTATGTTCACCCAACAACCTAACTAAAAAGTGAAGCTTTACTTACCATCCAGACATACATCTTCTGACATAACAAGTCATCCCATTAACATTGTCAATTTCCAGTACCACCTGAGAATCCCTTATACTGGCTAAGATATTTTGTTTTGTTTTTTCAATACACAGAAAATCCAACATAAGAAATAGGTCAAGAACGTAGGTAGCATTAAAAAATCCCAACCAAACCTGTTACCATAGAGCCAAATCTGACATTAAACAACCCTAAGGAAGACTACAGCTGTCCGATAGGGTTTCCAAAGAGCATATGGTGGATTCAAACTGCCAACCTTTTGGTTAGCAGCCATAGCTCTTAACCACTATACTGTCAGGGTTTCCAGGTATTCACTACACTACAATAAAACCAATTTAGACTCAATAATAGACAGAATTGATGTATTCCTCTCTACCACAGACTTTTCAAAGTATTCCTACATCTACCAGCAGGTGTTTACAGGTGTAGGTCAGCAGGTACCGTCAACTGGCATGCCGTGGAGAGACAGGGAAATCAAAGTAATTGTTGAGGAAGGATAAATTAGCCTGAGTACAGCTTGCCAGAAGAGGTCTGTTGGAAGCTCTTCCTGTGCATTCTGGATCTGATGTATCCAATTAAGGTTAGCTCTTCCTAAAAGGGAAAAAGCTTTAAGGTAACAGCAAAGCTCTATTTGCAAGTAAGGAGAAATGAAAAAACAAACCTGTACTCTGAAGAGATTTATCTGCTTTAATTACTGTTGTCATTCAGTATCTAATATTTTAGAATCATCTTGTTTCCATACTAACACAAACTGTAAATTATTTTAAGGGAATCATAAATTTTCGTGTTCCAAAATATTTATTAATTAAATCTTCAAGCTATAAGATATGTAAATAGCTTATGTTGCCTCTACTGGAAGAAAAGGACGTAAATTTTCATAAAGCAGTTCACAGGTAATGAGCTCCTACTCACATATTATCAAACATGCCATAAACTACAAAACTAAAAGAAGATTTTCTTCTTTTTATTTAGGAATAAACAGTACTATTTGACATTCCTTCCAATCTGCAAAGAATTATGATGCAGAAGAATAATATTACCAATTCTTTGCATATTAAATCATTTGGACAAGGTCCAACTCAGCTATAAAGTGACAGTGCAGAATTTGAATACACTTTTCTTTCTCCAAAGATCATGCTTTTCTACCCATCCTTATCACTTACCTTAGACTTCTGTATAGTCTTGATTTCAAGCAATTTTATTACTTAAGTGAAGGCAATTTATTAAATGTGAACATGGACATGAATGTGTTTGAATTGGTATGGCACTGACACAATTTTCATATAAAACAAATTATCAAAGAAACCCTAATGCAAGAATATATGTCTTGATGATAACAGAAATTCAGACCATTTTTAGCCTGAATCCACTCTGTAAAGAAAAACGTAACTGCTATTTGTAGGGTAAAAACTATTCAAGAACTAGTACACATGTTCTCTCATTATTCCTCAAAATGTTTTGTTGATTAGATAATACCATCTTGAATCTAAGATGAGAAATTTAGAAAGTTTTAAAGTCACGTAATACACCCTATACCACATAGACACCAAATGGTAGAGCTGAGATTTGAACCTTAGTCTATGAGGTCCAAAGGTTTTATGATTTCCTATAGTTACATGAGTGAACAAAACACATCAGTTCTACTCTGTCTATAGGGTTGCTATGAGTTGGACTTGATTTGATGGTAGTGGGTTTATAGATCAAAAAGCCACAGGCACTAACAGTTAAGCACTAGGCTACTAACCAAAAGTTGGTGGATTGAATACAATCAGAGATACCTATGAACAAGCCAAGCCAAGTGCCGTCAAGTCGGATCTGACTCATGGTGACCCTAGGGGCCTAAAAGACCTGGCAATATAATTCTAAAAGATCACAGCCATCATAAACTCTGTAGAGCTCAGTTCCACTTTGGAACACATAGGGTCACCATGAGTCGGGATTGACTAGATGACAACCTAGTAAAAAAAAAGACCATGCTGCCTGAAAGCAACCTTAAATCTCTGGCCAGCATTTCTGATCCTCGGCCCAATAGCTTTATAAATATAATGAAGCTAAAGACCCTAGCCAAGTTTCACTTACAAATCTGGATTTTTCTTACCTTCTTCGCACTATATTTGATACCTCATAATTATGATAAGACTTCAGATACTTATTAATGTGCAATATCTCTACTTTCATTTCTACAGTGAGCTATCAACAGTAAGTTACCTAAGCAGATGATGATAGAAAATAAATGAATAGAAGTTTAGTAAAAATCGTGTGAGCTTCTTAATGAGAAGGGGAATAAAGTTAATTACTGGCTTGACGGCACTTGGCTGGGGCTGGAAAATATAAACTGGTATTTTCTATTTAAAAGAAAAATTGGTTGAAAGTTGTTCGTAGTTCACACATATAAGTAGTTTAACTCCTAGAACTATTCTTTAATAGCAGTTACTGATTCTGAGGCTTTTCTGTTTGCAAACTATAACCATTTTCTACTAAAGTCATTTAGCTGTTTCTCCTTTTCGAAACCAAAGAATGATCTTCTTGAAGACATAACGATTTTGATATAAAACATGATATGGAACAGTATCACACAAAAAATTAGGATTCTGTTTCAAGGAAACATTGACTTCATATTCTGATTTCATGTGAAAGAGTTAAACCAGCATTCATTTAATACATCACAGGTAGATCATGCAGCAGGAATATTTTATACCTGTATTTCAGAACCAGGTGTTATTGACAAAATTAATATCACTAGAATCCTGGCTGGAGGTAAGTAATGGAGCTGTTGATCAAAAGAGGACAAATTTTCCAGGATTTCAAAGTTTGGCACAGTGTGATTTGTTCACTCCCAGTTTCCTGAGACACGTAAGTAGAAGGTAGAAATTAGGTAAAGTTACTGATAAAACAAACTCCACCTTGTCGAACACTTGCTTATTTCATTGAATCCCTCTTTTCTTACATGAAGAGTCTTTGTTAAACATAAAATTTCTTCCATTAAACTGGTAGCCACCAGAAAATCTGAAGCAAGCATAAAGACATACCTCTGTACTTTAAAGAAACCCTGGTAGCGTTAAAGGCTACCTCTGCCAACCAAAAGGTCGGCAGTTCAAATCCCCAGGAACTCTATGCAGCAGCTCTACTCTGCCCTATAGAGTCTCTATGAGTCAGAATTGACTCAATGGCAGTTGGTTTTTTGGTCTCTGCTTTAAAAAATCCAAACTTGTTGCTCTCAATTCCAAATTATAACAACCTCCTAACCTCAAGATTCTAAAATACATTCCATGTGTATGATTTTAAAATAATGTAGCATACATTTAAAAATATGATTTAAAATCTTATGCTTCATCTTGCTTCCAACCAAGATAGAGAAACAGGACTAACATTTACCATCTTGCCTGAAACAATTTGAAAAAACTGGACAAAATATTTGAAACAACAGTTTTGAAGATTTTGGACACCAGCTGTCTCTGAAAAATTGTAACCACAAGAGATGAGCATGGCAATTGCCCACCTTACTGTCCAGAGACAGTTGTCGGACTATAGCACAGAAAAGGATACAAAACAACTCTTGGTCAGTCTCCTCTCAGGAGATTGAGCTGGGTACAAGGGGAGGCAAAGGCAGCTAGAGTATGCAGAGCAAAGGCCCCGAGAGAAGACAGCAGCACAGAGCGGAGACTTCTCAGCTCCATGGAGTGTCCCCATGGAGTTTTCAGCTAAGTCCCAAGAAGCAAAGCAAGTAAGGTGACAGCAGGGAGTCAGAGAAGAAACAACCAAACAGTTTAGAGGGTACAGTCTCTCTAAATAGACTGTGTGAAGCTCACACAGGCTGAAGATAGTTATTGTCCTCACCAACCAGAACTGAAAAGCACAAAATTTGCGAGACATTTGGTAGAATGTTCACCAGGGTCTTTCCTAAGAAGTGGAATAAAACTCAGCCTAGATTCAGTTTCTGCATCACTTAATCATATCCTCCCCAAAAGCTGAAGAATGTATGTAGAAATAAACACACACAGGAAGAAAGCTAAAACAAAATGGTGGTTCCTCAGCCTGATAAACTGCATCTACACAAAAATCTACAGCTAAAATTATAATTTAAAAGAAATGGTGAAAGATAGGATACTCTAATACCGTCCAAAATAAGAATAAAACAAAGTCATCCACTCTTAACATTTCTTTTCAACACTGTACATAAGGTATTAGATGACATAAAATATGCAAAAAGTTACCAGAACTAAAAAGTTCAATATACCAAAATCAGCTATATTTTTCCATATTAGCAGTGAGCAATCAAAAACCTAAGTTCAAAAAGAAAGTCATTTACAACATTGCCAAAGCCAAGCCAAGTGCCGTTGAGTTGGATTAAACACATAAAACATTGAGTGGTAAATCTGACAAAGTGCTTGCCAAATAAGGGGGAATTTGTATGCCCAAAATAGCAAAACATTGCAGAATAAAGAAGACCTAAATAGAGAGAAATGAAATGCTGATGGATTGGAAGACTCAGCATTTTTAAGATGTACAATTCTCCAAGAAATGAAAAGAGATTAAACAAATACAAAACAAAATTCCAGTAGGTATTTTTTTTTCTTAAGAAATTGAAAGATTTCACCCAACCAGATTTCTGGGTAGAGAGGAGGGGAAAGGAGACTGTTGGGAGGATGAGACATATATGGAGCAGAGAGGAATAGTGTGCTGTCACCGTGCAGGGAGAGCAGTGGAAGGTACATATAGGTGGGCATGTAAATTTATATGTGAATGTACATTTTCACTCAGTCATATTAAATTAAAAAAAAAAAAGAAATTGGAAGACTGATTTTAAAATTTATATTGAAATGCAAAGGACCTCGAGTAGCCGAAACAACTTGTAAAAGAAGATTAGGAGATTTATGTTACTTGATTTAAGATATTTTAATTCACAGTCATTGAGACTATGTTGTATTTGTGCAAACTGAACACAGAAGCAGAATAGAGAATCCAAGAACAGACCATATATACACAGAAGTACACATAAAAAATAAACTGTTGCCATCAAGTTGATTCTGGCTCAGAGTGACCCTGCAAGACACAGTAGAACTGCCTCACAGGGTTGCTAAAGAGCACCTGGTAGATTTGAATGGTCAGCCTTCTGGTTAGCAGCCATAGCTCTTAAGCTCCCCACCGCCGGGTTTCCTGTAGTCATTGAATTATTACAAAGGTATCAAGGCTTTCTTAGTCAGTGAAGAAAGAACAGCACTTTTAAGAAATCATGCTGAAGACTTGGATCTCTCTATGCAAAAAATAAACCTTGATTCATATCTTATACCATATACAAATATTAACTCAAAGTAGATAATAATTTTAAATGTAAAATTTAAAATGATAAAACTATAGGAGAAAACATAGATGATAATTTTCATTATCCCAGGTTTGGAAATGATTTTTTTTGATGTGGCACCAAACACAAACAGTAACAGAAGAAAAGCCTCAGTTGGGTTTTAACCAATTCAAGAACTTGGACTCACTAACATCGTTTAAAGAATGAAAAAGTAGGAGGGATGACATATTTTCAAATAAACTTACCTGATGAAGTAGTTCTATGCAGAACATGTAAGAAAATCTCATAATTAAACAAAAAGAAAACAAATCAGACCATTTTTAAAAATAGGCCAAAAAAAAAAAAAACCCTTGCCACTGATTCTAATTCATAATGACCCTATAGGACACAGTCGAACTGTTTCACAGAGTTTCCAAGGAGTGTCTGGCAGATTCTAACCACCTACTTTTTGGTTAACAGACATAGCACTTAACCAGTAAGCCACCAGGGTTTCCAAAAATGGGCAAAAAGTTTGAATACAAACTTTACAAAGGAATATATGGTAGAAGAAAAGAGCATGTGAAAAGACGTTCAACAGCATTAGTCACTGTTGTTGTAAGGTGTGGATTTTTGACTCGTGGCGACTTCATATAACAGACCAGAACTCCCCAAAGGATTTTCTAGGCTGTAGTCTTTACTAGAGTAGATCACCAGGTCTTTCTCTGTTTAGTAACCTGATGGGTTCAAACTACCAACCTTTTTGTTAGCCGCCCAGTGCTTAACCAGGGATCTTTCATTAGTTATTAGGGAAATGCAAGTTAACACCATGATGAGATATGGCCCAACTATGAGAGTTATATTAAAAGACTGATTATATCAGGTGTTAGCGATAATGTGGAACAATGAAACTCTTGTACTTTGTTAGTGTGGATTTAAAATAGTACAATGACTTTGTAAGGCAATTTGGCAGCCTCTTAGTACCTTAAATACCTATTTACTACATGACCTAGACATTCCCCTCCTCGGTGTTTACTTAAAAGAAAAGGAAGCTGACTTTATTTGTGAAAGCCAAAAAAACAGAAACAATCTAAAAATCTACCCGCAATAGGGAAATGGATAAAAATATTATGGGATAGGAGGGTCTGACAATTACGTTTGTGAACTCGTCCTAGAAAAAGTGCTACATACTTCACTGCCAAAGATCCCTATAGTCAACATTGAAGTCCTCTCCTTGGGAAGCTATGCACGAACACAGGCTTCTCATCCACCCTTCAGAGCAATTTTGAAACTCTTTTCCTGGAATGGCCATCGGAGCTGTCGTCACGTTACCATTATGTCTTGAATGTCATCAAAATGTCTTCTTTTCAATATTTCCTCTATCTTCAGGCAAACAAAAATGTCACTGGGGGCCAGATCAGGTGTGTAGAGAGGGTGTCCCAATACAGCTACTTGTTTACTGGCTACACACTCCCTCACAGACAGTGCTGTGTGAGCTGGTGAATTGCTGTGATACACAAACCATGAGTTATTAGTGAAAAGTTCAGGTTGTTCAAGTCTAATTTGTTCACCCAGCCTTTTCAGCACTTCCAAATAGTAAACTTGGTTAACTGTTTGTCCAGTTGGTACAAATTCATTATGAACAATTTCTCTGATTTTGAAAAAGGGTAGCAACATTGTTTTGACTCTTGATTTGGACTGATGGAGCATTTTTCGTTGTGGAAAATCGGCTGCCTTCCATTGTGTACTTTGATGCTTTGTCTCAGGGTCATATGGGTACACTCATGTTTCATCACCAGTGATAGCACAGCCCAAAACATCATCTTGCCTCTCCAAAAGGTCCTGGTAAACTTCGACTTTCGTTTGCTTTTGATGCACAACTCCATGAATTTTTCCAGTGTTTTCATCAGTTCTGATGGTTACTGGCCACACTGACTTCTGTTCATCAGTGACATTTTCTCACCCCCTAGAAAAATATTCACTCATACACTGCTGTTTTCTTCATGGAATCATCCCCATTTACTTGCAGTAACTGGTCCCTGATTTTACTTCTGTTATTACCAAGTTCAACAAGAAATTTAACGTTTGTTCATTACTGTAATTCAATCTCCAACATTCTTGTGATGGCACATGAAAAACACAAAAACACTGACGAACACCACTCAGCAAGACGCCACCACATGAACACAGCTGGGAGACAGTGATGACCAAGGCTAAGAAACCTTGCTGAGTTGTTTGTACCATGCTGCCAACATAAGTGCACAGTGGCAAGTTTGGGAACTTAGTTGTCAGAGCTCGTATCCCCACAATTTGCTGATACTCTTACAATAAAATGGAATGATACATGGCACAGTGCGCATGAAACTCAAAAAAGTATTCTCAGGGTAAGAAGTAAGATGACATTTTGTATAATTTTTTTTTTAATTTCAAATTATATATAGGGAGAGAAAGCAAATCAGTGATTGCCTAGGGAAGCGGGGTGGGAAGAGACAGGAAGGAGGATTCCAAAGTGGTTCCCAATAATTTTCAGAGGAACAGATATGTTCATTGTCTTTATTGTGGCAATGATTTCACAGATGCAATCATATGTTGAAATTTATCAAATAAACATTTTAAATATGTTCATTTTACTGCATATCAGTTATATCTCAATAAGTCTGTTTAAAAACAGAAAGCTATATTTTGCCGAGACCAGAAGTTTTACAGAGAAGTGTTCAGAATCCTAGCTTATATTTTGACTTAGAAAAGTTTCAAAGTCTTAGAAAATGAGATATTCAAGAAGAAGCTGATCTTTGGCTAGAAAATTCAAGAGTCAAAGCTTTCTTCCATGCTCAGTATCTTCTGTATAATGTATACCAAAACCCAAGCTACACTAGTACCTAGTATCTCTCTGCTAAACCTCATATTAAAAAACAATGTGCCCTCACTCAGTAGTCACTCCTAATGGACTGTAACTATTAAATTCTGAGCAATGTCCATGTTTTGGACACTTGCTTTCACCGTCTAATACAATGCATAGCAAATTGTGAGTTTTTAATAAAAGAATTGTTGACTGATAGAGTGGATTCAAGAAAAAGTTTCAATGGGTTACTACTGTGATACATCAAATCTACTGTTGGTTAGAAGAAATTACTATTTTGGAGCACCAACAACAATAATGACAGTACAGTAACTACTGCCTTCTTGCTTTGGGTCATACGCAAATGTAAGTCTTCCACATTTAATTCCTCAAACAGGCACATTTATCCCTCAGGTATATTAGAGGAACTGATATCAATGAAGTCAACTGAATAGTTGCAGTAAAAAAAAAAAAAAGTTTAAAGTTGAGAGATTGATCTTCATTAATCTTCATTACAAAAATTACAGACATTTATAACTTGAAAATGGTAGTTTCAAAGCCTGTAATAACTTTAACTCATTATTATGGAATTTAGTCATTCTCAAATATTTTTGTTTAAAAAAAAAAAAACTTGTGTTCTTGATTTTGAACTCATCATTTCATAGCAGCCTGTTAAAATCAATGCATACTTAAACTCTCTTTCCCTAGTCTTTTCAAACTAAAGATTTTAAAGTTCTATTTTTCCCTTTTTTTGAGTTATTCGTTCTTTCTCTCTTCACACCCGATCAGCAGTAGTCTGAACGCTGCCGATCAGCCTGAATTCAATAGCTCCAGTTGTTTCTGCTCACCATAATAGTGATTTCACAATGCAATTGCTTTTTTCTCTTCTGTCAAGTCTTCTGCAATATAATCCATCAAGACCTCTCATGAATTGTCTTAATTTCTGTCTTCAATTGCAGTGAAATTTCTCTTCTTTGAGGTCTTGTTTACATATGAAAAATGTGTACATATGTATATATAGTCACATATATACACATACATACATATATGAACATATATGTGTCATTGGTTCACATTAATCTTCCCATTTGAATATACTTTGTGTTCTTACAAAGAAACCTGTGGGGAGTCATAGTTTTACCAAGTAGTTCCAAGAGTATTACATGACAAGTGCCATCGAGTCGGATCCGACTCGTACATAGCAGAGAGAAAACTTGAGCTCATCAATTCTAGTGGAAGTGGGTGGTAATCCTAGATCTTCCATTAACAGTGTGACTTTTAGAAACGATTCATCCATGTTGTGCCTGTTTATATATGGTTGGAATTACTAAAAGAAGAATATAGGCTATTTGTCAGTTGTCTAACTTTTTGTGATTATTGAGGTTTTTTCCAATTTTCTTACTACCAGTTCTAGCAGAGGATAAGGAGAGCTCAGTAAAGTGACTGGGAAACAAATGTCAGACTGAATTTCTGTTGACAAAGGTATTGGTGACCAATAGATGAAACCAATGCTGTGATTGAAAATTAATTTGGATTTCATTTATCTCTATTCCCCCCAGAGAATCCTTATAATTAAGTGTTGACTGTTCCCTATTCACTTCAGTGACCTTGAGAAAATAAGTAAACTCTTCCAGAGCTTCCATGAAAAAGCTACATCTCTTCCACAGTTCTTTCTTAGTATTAGGCACATTTTAGAAGTTTCGGTCTTTAAGTACTGATAGATTTTTATTCATATGCAACAGGAAATCTAAATGTCTACTCAAACAATGCATAAATTTCTCATAAATTTCTTTCTACTCATCAGGCACATTTTCTAGTATTAGAGTGGATTTATTAATTATTTTAAGCGGTGTCCAATCTGAATACGTATAGATTTAAAGTAAAAAACATTTAAACACTTTAAAATGAATTAAAATTCTGACAGTTTTTGAAGCTATAATTTCCAGACTATTTTGCCTGTAAGCCCAGAAGAGTTGCTGGAAGCCTGTTTCATTTGATGAATTATAACTATTTGATATTCTTTGTCTAAAGTTACCGGCATTGTATTTTTCTATCATAAAAAATGTAAGGGATTCAAAGTGAGACTGTGAATTTGTTTAAGGAGTTGGCACTTAAACTCAAACTTAGAGATTATCTATAAGGCAGTATTTAATCAGCTAATTATTTTTAACACCCACTATTTCATAATTTTCTCCCTAAAAGTCATTATGATGACATTTTAAAAGTACTCCTTCACCCCTCCCCAAGCAATATATGTGTACAGTTTCTTTACAGATTAGGAGAAAATTCTACAAAACACATCCCTACAAGTCGTTGTCCATATATCCTAGGCAACTCAGCTTCGTGTCAGTGAATTTCCCTCTACTTTTATTTATTTATTTTTATTGTGTTTAAATGAAAGCTTACAAGTCACTTTCTCATACAAAAACTTACACACACTTGCAATGTGACCCAGCTACTCTCCCCACACTGCAAGAGTGCTTTACCGCTCAAACCCATACTTCTCATGTCCACGAGGGCAGTTCATGTACTCTCTGCCATTCTCTCTCATCTCCAAAGAAGAGGTGACAAAGCAGTTTCTTGTATGTGCCCAAGTTAAGAAGCACAATCTTCCTGAGTATCATTTTATGTCTTATAGAGCAGCTCAGTCTCTGTATGAAGAATTGGCTTCCAGAGTGATTTCAATTCTGGATTAACAGACAATTCACAGGCCATGGCTTCTGGAGACTCTCCAGTCTGTCAGACCATCAAGTATGGTCTTTTAGTAGATTTTGAGTTCTGCATCTCACATTTCTCCCACTCCATCAGGGACTCATTGTTAAGTTACCTATAGGGGGAGCCTTTGGTGGTAGGTGGGTACCATCTACTCCTGGTCTTATGTTGATATGGTCCCTGGTGTATGTGGTGCTTCCTGTCTCATCTGTTCACATTTTCCTTGTGTCATTGATGCTTTGCTTCACTGCAAGTGTGTTGAGACCAATTACTGTTTCCTAGATGAGAAGAAACAGCTGCAAACATCCATTAATAGTTAGAATTTAGAATGTATGAAAAATGAATCCAGGAAAACTGGAAATCCCCAAATATGAAATGAAATGCATGAACATTGGTATCCAATGCATTAGTGAGCTGAACTAGACTGGTAATAACCATTTTGAATCAGACAATCATATTCAATCACATTATCTGTTATGCCAGGAGTGACAACATGAAGAAGAATGGTGTTGCATTCATCATCAAAAAGAATATTTCAAGATCTATCCTGAAGTACAATGCTGTCAGTGATAGTGTAATATCCACATGCCTACAAGGAAGACTAGTTAATACAACTATCATTCAAATGTATGCACCAATCACTAAGGCCAAAGATGAAGAGCTGAAAGATTTTTATCAGTTTCTGCTGAACAAAATTGACCACACATGCCATCAGGATGCATTGATAATTACTGATGATTGAAATATGAAAGTTGTGAACAAAGAAGAAGGATCAGAAGTTGGAAAATACATGGGCTTGGTGATAGAAATGATGCCAGAGGTGGCACACCAGAATTTTACAAAACCGATGAATTTTTCATTGCAAATACCTTTTTTAAAAACAATAACAACATAAACAGCAACTATACACATGGGCCACACCAGATAGGATACACAGGAATGAAATCTCCTACATCTGTGGAAAGAGACAATGAAAAATTTCAACCTTATCAGTTAGAACAGAACCAGATACTGACTGCAGAACAAACCATCAACTGCTGATATGCAATTTCAAATTGAAACTGTTTTTTTTAAACTCATTCTGCTACTCTGTCACTTTATTGATGCATTAAATTTATTTACATTCAGCATCATATTGTTAAGTATGAATTTAGTGAAGTCATTTTGATGTCTTTTTTTGGTGTGTGTTGTTGACAGTTTCCTTATTTCACTGAATTTTCTGTACTAAGTCATTTTTATTTATGAGTTTTCTTTACATCTTTTTCATTGTTGTTGGTTTTATGTTTGCTGAAACCTCCAGCATTTTGTTTCCTACTTTGATGTGTAAGATTGTTAACTTCCTTTGTGGTTACCTTAATGTTTACCCCTATTGTTCTAAGTTTAAACCAGTCTTCAATTTTTTTGTATTACCTTGACTATCTCACCATGTGAAACATCTATGCCTATACTATTTAGCCCATCTTCTGCTATAATGTTGTCCTCTTTTATATATGGACATCTTTGTTTACCTATTTTTAGACTTTTAGCTTGGATTTATTTTTGTATGTTCTTTATCTGGGTTGATATCTGTTGCTCTGTCCTTGAGTCTTTATCTAATGTTATTGATTTTCTAGTCTCAGAACTTCCTTCAGTATTTATGGTAATATCATTTTAGTTTTTGCAAATTCTCTAAACTTCCGTCTATCTGAGAATGTCCTGTTTTCACTGTCATATTTGAGGGCAGTTTTCCAGGATACATAAGTCTTGTCTGGCTGGTCCCCCAACTCCCTTCAAGGCTTTGTATATGTCATCTTATTGGAGGTCTTTTGCCTGCATAGTTTCTGCTAAGTAGTCCAAACTTAGTCTTATTGACTCTTTTTTGTGGATTATTTTTCTTTTAATCCCGTCTTCAGTTATCCCTCTCCCTGCCATTCTGATACTCCAATCATTCATAAATTATTATTCTTGATTGAGTCCCACATTACTCTTAGTATTTCTTCTTTTTTCTTTAATTCTTTTATCTGATTTTTCCTCAAATATACAGGTTTCAGTTGGTTTGTCTTCAGTTTCAGTAACTCAGTTGCCTCAATTCTCCTCTTTTGACTTTCTATTGAGTTGCCTAATTCTGTAATTTTATTATTAATCCACTGAGTTTCAAGTCATTGTTAGTCAAGTATTTCTTGCAGCCTGTTTAGTTTTTTTATGATGCTCTGCTGATCTTATCTGATTTCCTTCCTGATCTTTTGAAGAGATTCAAATAGTAATCTTGTGTGTTCTACCTTTAGTAGTACCAGAAAGTCCTCTTAATCTGGAAAGTTTTTTGATTCTTATTTTGAGAGCTCTCGAAGCCATTGTGTTCTGCCTATTTAAGTGGTGCTATATAGCTTGTTGTCTCCAAGCTGTCAGAAAGCAGTTGCAATTTATTAAGTTTGCTGACTGCATTTTAACATTTTTTGTTTGCTTGTTTGTACTGAAGTATCCAGACAGAATGGCTGTGTGAGCTAGTTTGACTTTCGGTGTCTTAAAATTCTAATGGCCTGTCACCAGTATGTTAAAGCTGTTACTAGACAGTGGGCCCAGGCTTTCCTTACTTTTCTTATATGTATTAAGCTCAAAAGTCTAGGTAGTTGTTCACCAAGTGTGTGGTGCTGGCTCTTGCCTAGGGTCCTAGCTGGACAAAAGTGATTGGTGTAGGCGCAGGTTGCTGGTTGCTAGTGCTGAGAAAAGTACACAGCTGACAGCTGTCTGAGCCTAGGCAAAAGACCTGTTTCTGCTCTGAGCTCCCACCTTAGGGGAACCAACAGACTGTTTCCCCCATTTGTTATATAGTTCACTCTCCAAGTCTGGGAAAATAGCTCAAGGTGCACGTATGTGGTCCTACTTCTGGCCCAAGTAGAACATCAGAATTTGGTGCCCCGTGCAGTGCGGAGATTGCAGGGGGAGTCTTAGGGAAAAAGAGAGACTTAGCCTTAAGGAAAATTTTAGATTTGTACACATCCACAAGAACTTGGCTTCTGTCAGTTAAATAGTACTCTTCTGCTATTCTGGAGGCATGATCTGTCTGGAGCTTAGCTTTTCCACTGAGGAAGATGTATTCCAAAATACACCACTTTGTTCATCACGCTGGCAGTAGCAGATCCTCCTGCAGAGTGTGGATTCCCTCTGGGTGCTGTCAGTCAGTCCAGGTACTTCTGGACCTACTTTCCCTTCCCTGTTACTCGTTCTGATTTCCCAGCTTTCCCTTTGATGTTCAAGACTCCTTTGAATCGTCATATATAATCTGTTCATTTTTTTTCTGTACCTTTGTTGTTAGAGGGATCATAGAAAGTATCTCTATGCTACCTTCTTAGCCCCATCTCCCCATATTTCAAGTCATTGAATTTCTGAGCATTACTTTTAGTTAATCTCTTTCAGATATAAGTCTGCCATAGCATCTTTTTCCCCAAGTACAGAGCAAGACAGTTTGATGTAAACATGCTAATACTAAAAGTATAAACTCTGTGGTATAACATCATTTAATAAAATCCTGGTGGCATAGTGGTTAAGTGGCATGGCTGCTAACCAAAATGTTGTCAGCTCAAATCCGCCAGATGCCCCTTAGAAACTCTAAGGTTCTACTTTGACTTATAGGGTCACAGTGAGGCTTAATGGACTCAACAGCAATGGGTTTGTCTTGTATTGCTTTGTTTTTGTCAACTGCATACATATGGAGAACCCTGGTGGTATAGTGGTTAATTCCTATGGCAGCTAACCAAAATTTTAGCAGACTGAACCTACCTTGGAAACTCTATGAGGCAGTTCTACCGTGCCCTATAGGATTTCTATGAGTCAGAATCAAATCAACTCCAGCAGCAGGTTTGTGTTTTTTGGATATATGTCCCTATCTACTGTGAATGAACTTTTATAACCCTTGAGATTGCCAATGCAGTGACTAAGTTTATGGCCAAACACAGAAATAAAGAAGTACAAGTTACATATAAAAAAAGATACTTTCTTTTTAACATACAAACTCGAGATTGATTTGCAGATCAAACAAATATTTCCCCTTAAAACTTTTTACATTTAAAGGCTATTTATCTATTCCAATGATCCTAAACCTATCTGAAATACAATATTAATGTATGTTCATGCAGTGAATACAGTGAAAGAAAATGTATGAATTATATATGTATCAGGAAATAAATGTACATACTCAATGATTGAAATAGAACATCCACAATGGCTTCATAAGCTCTCAAAACAAAGAATCAAGAAATTTTCCAGATGAACCGAGTTTTCTGTAATTATCAGAGGTAGAATACAAAACAGACAGCAACCAGAAATTCAGGTTAATAAATCACAAAATAAACCAAAGCTAAAACACTGAGAATAGGGAAACAGAGACGTCATTATGTAAAAGATGACAAAACTACAACAAAAAAAGAGGGATTATAAAAATGTAGGTCTTTCATATGGAGAGGTAGTCAAGGCAATACAAAGCAATAAAAGACTGGCTTAAATCTAGAAAAATGGGGGTAAATATTAAGTAAGTCACAAAGGAAACTAACTAATCAACACCTCAAAAAAATACAAAAATACAAAATAGAAAAATACAAAGTTTCAGGAGACATCTAGGTCAACTGGCATAACAAAATTTATTAAGAAAATGTTCCATATCCCACTTCAGTGAATGCTGTCTGGGGCCTAGCTAGGAAGCATCTGGAGCAATGGAGAGTGCAGCTCATCTGGAGTAATGGGGAATGCAGAACATCAGAGCCATCAAGAAAATACAAGCCCAAGAGACAGAAAGGGCCATGTAAACCAGACACTACATAGTCATGAGACTGGAAGACATAGATGGTGTCTGTCTATCACAAATGACTGCCCTTACAGGGAGCTCAACAAAGAGTACCTGATGAGGTGGGAGAAATGTGGAGTGTGGAACTCAAACTCTAATAAAATGATCACTCTTGATGGCCTGACATACTGAAGGATCCCCAGAAGACATGGTCCCCAGGCTCTGAACTGAAACTGTTCCTATAGTCAACTTAAAATACTACTGGTGAAGAGTGTGCTTCTTGGCTTCAGTAGATACAAGAGACTAACTGGGCAGCTCCCTTTGGGAGGCAAGATGAGAAGCCAGAGGGGTACAGGAGATAGCTGAATGGACATAGGAAACGCAGGGGGGAGAGAAGTAGAATGCTGTCACACCATGGAGAGAGTAACTAGGGTCTTGTGTAAATTTTTTCCTGAGAAACTCACTTCAATTGTAAACTGTTACTTAGAACACAATGAAAATATTTTTTAAAAAATAACCATAAACTAGACTTCATCAAATACAAAAACTTCTGTCAAGCACAGACTGGGAAAAAATGTTTAGAATAAAAGGAAGACTTTGGATAAAGAATCTATTAGGAACTCCTGAAAGTCAATAATAAAAAGCCAAGCAAATCTATTAGAAAAATTGGATGAAAGACTTGAATAGGTGTTTCATAAATGATAATATATGAATGGTCAATAAAACATCTGATAAATTTACTATATTATTAATTTTCAGGAAAATGCAAATCAAAACCAACATGAGATATTACTTTATGTCTAGTAGAAAGGGGAAAATTTAAAGATGGACAATATCAAATTTTTGGCAAGGACATGGAATAAACAGAACACTAATTCTTGTGAGAATGTAAGGCAATAATTCAGAAAAACTGTTGTTTTTTTTTAAATCAGGTAAACATGCACCTATTTTATAGCAAACAACAATGAAAAAAATTCCATAAAAAATTTATAAAAGTATTTATGACAACTTTAATATTTAGAATCCACAACCAACACAAATGTCCATCATCCAGAGATAAAGAAGTTGAAGTTTATCTATAAAATTCAATAATATTCAGTGGTGACAATAATAAGCTACAATGCATGCAACATAGGTGACCTCAGATGTCAGGCTCAGCAAAAGAAGTCAGAAACTTTAAGTGTGCATACACTGTGATCCTGTTCATATGAAGTCTAGAACATTCAAAGCCAAACTAAGCAACTGATTGATTTCTGGGAGAGTATTGATCCATTGCATAGGGCACAAAGAAACCTTCTGGAGTAATAGTCACTTTTATGTTGATAGGGTTGTGGGTTTCATTTGCAAAAATGATCAAATTGTATACTTAGGTATCTGACATTTTACTGTAGGTAAATTTTAACAACAACAACAAAAAGAATTGTATGCAAATACTAAACCATAGCTAATAAATTTGCAAATCACAACGGTGTGGGCTAAATATCTGAAAAATACTTTATGACTGTTCTTTGTACATTAGAGCAAAATGTAAGCATAGTGAGGATAATGGAAGCTTAGAGAAAGGTGTTACAAATACATGAAAAAGATGAGACTAAAATACACTGTGAGGTATCAGATTCAAACTGAAAGTTTGTGCAAGATACAAATTTTGTAGGCAGGGAGACTAAAAAGAGAGAGACAGAGAGAAAGAGACCTGTAGCAACAAGCACACTTAATGCCCAAATCTTCCTTTTTAAACACCCTTCTGCACTGGAAGACATCAGGACTCTTTTGAGATACTTTACGGCTGGGGAAGAAGTGATCAGAGAAACTGTGGAGACATGTCAAAGGGACATGGGGTCGAGCTTGGTGAGGCTGTCACTGCCTAACTCTAACAGAATTTGATCATCAAAATAAATAATGATAGTAATGGGTTGAAATCTTTTGACTTAAACAAAAACGCATGACTCTACAACAATGTACATAAACATATTTAAAAGAAAGCTCTTAGAGTAAAATGCTGACTAATAAATAATGACAGAGTTAGAAAATCAGTGGATGCTAAAATAGTAGCAGTAAGTACGCTGAAGAGTAGACTAAACCAAAATGAAAAAACCAAACCCACTGCTTTAAAGTTGATTCTGACCCATAGCAACCCTACAGACAGAGCAAAGCTGCCCCATAGAGTTTCCAAGGAGCATCTGGTGGATTTGATCTGTTGACCTTTAGGTTAGCAGCCACAGTACTTAACACTACACTATGTTCATAGAATCAAAGTATTTCCCCACATATGATCTGCTAACTATAAAAAATAAAAAGTAAACTACAGAGCAAATAGTTAAATGCTTGCCTACTAGTTGAAAGGTAGGTAGTTGGAACCCATCCAGATCTAGCTCTGAAGATAGGCCTGGTGATTAGATTCTGAAAAGTCACAGCGTTTAAAACTTTATGAGACAGTTTAATACTGCATACATGGCATTCCAGTGCATGGGGACTGGCTAACAGCAATGGCAAACTGACAGATACCGTCACCAATTTTGCAACAAGTCAACATTCTAGGCCTCCTGATACAGTGCCCTGAGAAGAACACAACACTTCTAAGGTATTCCTATCCAAATTGCATAACCTGAATTTAATTATGAAGGGAAGTTGCAGGCCAACTAAAAAATAAGTGGCCTGTACTTTAAAAAATAATGAGTCTGAGATAGAAAACAAAAGTCTGAGAAATTGTTTCAGACATAAAAACAACAACAACAAAAGGCTTTGAACACTTATGACAATTAAATGCAATGTAAATTAGACACTGAACTATAAAAAATAAGTTACAGCGGACTTTTTATTGTGTTCATTAATGAAGCTTGAACTGAGTCTATGGATTAGACATTATTACTGTATTAATAGTAAATCCCTGGTTCTATAGCTATATAAAAGAATGCCCTTTTTCTTACTGAACACAAAAAAGTATTTAGGGGTAAAGGAGTACAATATCTCTAACTTACAAATGATAAGTAAGAATGAAAAGGAGAAAGAATAATACAAAAAACTAAAATAAAATGAGTCCATACGTAAACAAGTGGTGAATCTGGGTCAAGGATAAACACAGGAATTGTTGAGCCTTTTCCATAATATTTTCTATTATATTGAAATTATATAATAAAAATGTACCCCCAAAAGCAGATAAAATAGACACATAGGGATCAAAATTGAGGCAGTATGCTCAACTAAAATTTCACTTTTCTTCCATGTAACAAGTCAAGTTTGTAATTCAGAGAGCACTAACATTCTATTCACATTTATCTCAAAAAAATTCTATTTTGTTTACACTTGCATTTCAAGTTCTTTTCCAGTTCTGTAAGCTCTCTAAAGACTGTCTACTTTATAACATTATCAGGGTCAAGGTTAGTTCAGACTGAAATAGATAAACTATTGCTAATGGAGGGGAAACTGTAGTTTCTTTTCTTTCAAGAAATTACTTAATCTAAAATTACATAAAATGCCAGTGGCGAATGACAAGAAAAATACATCAAATGGTTGCACCAATCTGTCCCTTTATCCATCAACATTTTTATTATGATAGCTGTGTGTATGGACTTAGTGACTTAAAACAAAAAGGAATGATTTGGTTTATAGAAGACAAGAGTAAAGATACATGATCATGTTCTCAGGGAAATACCATAAACAAACCAACTCAAATCGAACCCACTGCCATCCAGTTGACTCTGACTTACGGCATCCTATAGGACAGGGTAGAACTGCCCGACAGGCTTTGCATGGGGCAGCTGGTAGATCCCAGCTGCCAATGTTTTGGTTAGGAGCCAAGCTCTGAAGCACTGCACCACCAGGACTGCCCCATAAAGAAGGTATATGTAGGTATGTGTACTGTGAGTGTGTAGATAGATAGAAACATACGCCAAATGTATATATGCGTGTGTGTGTACATATGCATGTATGTATATCCTAACCTTTGGCTAGCAGCTAGGTGTTTTCACCACTGTGCAGCTAGGGCTTGTACACATACTAACCAAAACACCTAACCTTTTGCCACAGAGTCTGTTCCAACTCATAGCAACCCAACTCACAGGACAGAGTAGAATCGCCCATAGAGTTTCCAAGGAGAGCCTGGTGAATTCGAATCACTGACCTTTTGGTTAGCAACTATAGCTCTTAACCACTACATACCAAAAAATCAAACCCGCTGCCATTGATTCTCTTGATTGTAACTCACAGAAATAGGACAGAGTAGAATTGCTCCACACACAGCAAATGGTCCCAACTCAGCAGGAACGGATGCTCACTGAGGACCAAAATGACAGGCAGTAAAGACAATCTAGAAGACAGAGAGACCCGCAAGAGTGGGTGCCTTCATCGACTTGAGACCGGAAGAGCTGGATGGTGCCCGGCCACCACCAGTGAGAGCCACGATGGAGCTCACTAAGTTGAGTCTCACTGGCAACACAAGAATAAAGAGGGGTGCATCCTGAGATCTCCACTAAAAGACCTCAATTGATGGTCCAGCGGTTTTGGGGTTCCCCTGAGAGCATGGACCCAGCCCTGATGCTGCCCTTACCCATAAATTATAACAAAGGTCCACTCTTTGGACAGGAATGGATTGGACTTGGCGATGCAGAGTGACCATATATTGGAAGCACTTTATGGTCCTATACATCTATAGGATATCACCTTGCTGACCTCTGGCTGGAGGAAGGGGAGTGGACGGACAGGAGGGGAATGGAGGCTGTTGGAAGGATGAGACATGTATGGAGCAGAGAGGAATAGTGTGCTGTCACCGGACAGGGAGAGCAGTGGAAGCTGCATATAGGTGGGCATGGAAATTTATATAGGAATGTACATTTTCACTCAGTCATGTTGAATAAAAAAATTAAAAAAAAAAAGAATTGCTCCACAAAGTTTCCAAGGAGAGCCTGTCGGATTCAAAATGCCAACCTTTCAGTTATCAGACACAGCACTTAATCACTACACAAGCAGGGTTTCTACCACTAACTACATCAGAGGTGTTATAATTCAGTAGACATATCTAGAATTTTTCACATTGTGTTTTTAGCCATGCTATTTACATAATTTATTTATTTACTTTGTTTTATGATAATCACATAGTAAAGATACAATATATAGATCTCTCTATGTGCAGTGAAGTTTTCTCCATTTTCCTAATACACATTGTTGGTTTTAAACACATACAGATCAACAGTATCAATGTAAAGAAATGTACTCAATGCCTACACTCTAAAAAGACATAATTCAAGTGCTACCACATCTGTATACTTGGATGCTAACTGACTAGGTTTTAGTTAGAAATATCAGCTAGATTGTACCTTCCCCTTCCATTCATACTATTCCTGTAGTTAGTTCATTATCTCTTGCTTGGAAAACATCAACAGCTTCCTAACCATTCTCTTTGTTTCCTGATTTTCTATACCAACTCATCCTTTGTATGCCTATGGAATGACAATTTTTACATAGAAAGTTCACACTTAAAACCCTATATTGCTTGCTCATCTCCCAGAAGATAAATCTTAAATTCCTGACATGGTCTATAAAGTTTTCTCTTATATAACTCCTTTCCCCTGTTTTACTGGATTCCTCTGTCTCACGTGCTCTCTGTGTTACTGCTCATCTCAATAGCTTCCAGATCTCTGAACACATCCTGTTCTTTCAAGATAATTCATTGTCTCAACTCTCCACTACCCTCTCTCATCTCTAGACCACACTGATAAAGATGTAGTTTTTTTCACATGCCTCCTTAACCAACTTTTAATCTATGAGGGCTTTTCATCTCCTTTTTCAGGTGCATTCCTTTATTATATCTACTCAATATGTGTCTTCATTGCAAGACTAAAAGCTGGAAATGTCATTGCAGCTGTCATTGCATGTCACCTGCAAGGAAAGTATATGTCAAATATTCCAGAAAACTTCATTATAGCAGTCTTAAAAAAATATAAAAACAAACCAAACCCATTGCTGTCAAATCAATTCAGATTTGTGGCAACCCTATAGGACAGAGTAGAACTGCCCCATAGAGTTTCCAAGAAACACCTTGTGGATTTGAACTGCTAACATTTTGGTTAGCAGACATAGCACTTAACCACCACATCACCTTTTATTTCTCAGAAGAAATAAAAGGAGAGAGAAGTGAGAGAAAAAGAGGGACCTACAATCAAGAAAGAAATACTGGAAGTAAAATGTATCCCTTGGATCCAGGGTCCTGTGCTGAGAACTTCCTAGACCCAGTGGAAGACTAATACCAAAACACGTGATTTCCAAGGGAAGACAGGATTACTGACACTGAAAGGACACAAAACTTTCCCTAGAGTGAACAGAGAGAGAAAGCTTTTCCCAAGAGATAGTGCCATTAGGTCAGACTTCTACCCTCCTAAATTGTGAGAAAATAAATTTATTTTTGCTAAAGCCATCTGCTATGATATTTCTGTCATAGCAGCACTAGATAACTAGATAACCATAAATTTGTGAGATCATTCTGTTCGAAAATGAAAGATGAGAATGAGTTGAGATCTAGTTGCCATTTATTTTTGAAGTTGCACTTTGGAGCACTTGTTGGAATTTGGGGGACACAATCAAGTGCTTTACACACGTAGAAACTGCCATTCTTCACCGAAGTTTTACTCTGATCTGTTAAGATTCACCATAATCAGCATTCACTGTAACTGATGAAGCCACTCAGGTAAAATGATTCTGAAAGTTGTTGTAACTCACCATACAATACAGTCATAAAACAATTTATATCAACTTTTGATATAATGGTAGCCTTCACTGAAAATCAGCATAATAGTAAGAGATTAAAAAAAAGAAGAAGACTTTCAACAAATGTATACACATTTAGAACAGAGTCACCACAGTAAGAAGATTTTGTAATAGGAATAATGTATTTAGACAGCTGGATTCCTTGGAGGACACAATTTGCTGAATTTTGAGCAAGCTGAAACATTGGAATAATAAGGCAGAATTGTCTTCAAATGAAAAATTATGAAATGTAACCTTGAAAGAAGCAACTAATCAGCAGTCTAACTCTCTTATTTAAAAAAAAAATGGATTCTATAATTATCTCTGAGGTTTTTTTTCACCAAAAAGGAAGCCCATGAGGATCTCATACTTTCCAGAGTTAATTATTTCAGCAATTTTTCCAAGTGGAAAGTATTTTCTAGAGTGGAATCTGGAGAGTCCTTGTCTACAGTGAGTGTCTGAGCCATTCGCAGGAAGCCAATGTGTCTGCTGAACGATGTCTCTAAGTATCCCATCTCTGAATAGTAATACTGGGCAAAGAAATATTCATTCCTGATTTCCACTCAATATTCATCATATTATAATCTGTATTACCAATTGTAATTTCCTCAATAAAATTTGTTTTTGTTTTAGTCATATTAGCCAGACTGCTAATTCATTAGTATTTTTCTGCTCAGTAATAAAATTTATGATTAAACATCGTAACAACACAACTTTCCAAATGACTTGGGTAAAAGATAGTAAATTGATTACCAAAGTTAATTTACCTTCAATTTATTTCATCCACATAAAGATTAAGTACAACAAAGTATTACATATGTTTTGTTCACTTATTAGTCAACTATTTCACATTTACTGAATATGATTTGTATCAGTCACTGTGCTAGCCAAAAGCCAAGTGCCATCGAGTCGAATCCGACTCATGTCACTGTGCTAGGTGCTATATATTGCAAAACAAACTCCATGTATATCAGAATGCCAGTGTGTTTATTTCCAATAATGTATACTCATGTCTATTATCCAAGGAAGTTCTTATTAGTATCAGACTTCTTAATAAACGATCTCAAGGTTTCTTGATGAAAAGAGAATCAGAGCAAAGAGAATTAGATTGTTTTGAGTGATATTTCAATTATGAATTAAATATCTTTACCTGTCAGATACATTTTCTCATTTTTGGACTGTGTTGACCAAACACTGACAAGATCTTTCTACTTATCTATTGTCTACTAACGCTTACCACATAATTACTCCGACAACCAGATTCCAATCCACTTGACTGAGTCTCATTTTTCCTTAGTCTGAAGATCCTTTCTGAAGACTTTGATTAGACTTGTTATGTCTCAAATCTCCAATGACAGCACTTACCAAGATATTTTCTCTTAAGGTATTTCTGAAGATAGCTAAATTGTTCAGTTACGAGAATTTGTGATTATTTTTTATTACTTTTATTCTAACTGTATAAAGTTATTTCATAATCTTCAGGCTACCTTACTAAATTCTACATAGTAACTGATGTTTCTCAAGTTCATCTTGGAATTTACTGGAAAGTTTAATTTAAAAATAAATGCAACATACATGTATACATATGTATTTTATGTAGAGAAGGGTATGTATGTTTATATGCACATAACAAAGTACACACACATTATTCATATGTAACAGACTGTGTTACTGAATTTTAATGTGAAAAATATAGTCATGATATTCTGATGCAATGCACTTGATTAATATTGATCCAGATGTCTCTTCTAGAAGAAACAAAGGCTTTGATGTGAAAAAGTAGAGATGAAATACATGATGGTTTTTAAAGGTTATCGATAGTTCTAAGTAAAGACATAAAACATAATCAGAAGCTTAAGCTTGAAGTTTATAATAGTCACCCAACCTAGCAATAAATATTCAAGTCAAAAGCACATAGGAGGTAGGAGAATACAGTCAACCCTTGGTATCTATGGCAGATTGGTTCTAGGAAGTCCCACAGATAATAAAATCTGTAGATTTGCAACCCCCTTACATAAAATGGCATAGTATTTGCACATAATCTACACACCTCATCCTATATACTTTAAATCATCTCTAGATTATGTATAATGCCTAATCAATGCAAATACTATGTAAATCATTACACTGTGTTGTTTACGGGCAAAACAACAACAACAACAAAACCCAACCCACTCCCCTGGAGTGGCCTCTGACTCCTAGCCACCCTGTAAAACAGAGCGGAAGTGCCCCAAATGGCTTCCAAGGTTTTAATCGCTATGGAAACAGACTGCAACATCTTTCTCCAGGGGAAGCAGTTGGTCAGTGGTTGCTTTAAATGTCCAAACTTTCCATTGACAGCCACTGCCCCACCCGTGATCCAATTTAGGGACTAATGATGAGTAAAAAAGTCTTTTTTCTCCCCAAATTTTCTGCCTGCGATTGCTTGAATCCATGGATGTGGAGGGCCAACTGTATAATTAAGGGAACAAGCACCCATAAAGAATAAAGGAAAGTTAGAAGTAGTAGCCCAGAGCATAGAAACTTTTGAAATGAAAAGATAAAAAAAAAAAGTGAAAGATAAATCAACAAAATGGGCTAAGAGTACATAGCCAGAGAATAGTACTATTTAGAGAATCACGTGAATGATAATTGGGTACCTATCTGAGGGCAGCACTAAAGAAACAGCTGAGAACAATTACATATCCGCAGGGAGAGGAAGGACTGATGTGTCTGGTTCAGTTCTGGGATCTCAGAGGGGAACAGTGTCCGGTACGTAGAAGACTCACTCTAGCAAATGTGTTGTTGTAGTTTAAATATAGGAGAAAAACACATTCTCACTAGTGCGAGGACTTTAATGTTTGCTTGTTTTTCAGATGTTTACAGATGATCTTCTTTACTACTACGTTAAAACTCAACAAATGTTAGTTTCGTAAAAGTTAGTTGCAGTGTGGATTCTGAGACCTTATCAGTGAATTTTTCTTACCCTTTTATGTTGCATGCATTGTTCTATCAGCATTTTAAGTGGATCTTTTTATCCATATGTGACTTTGTAACATTATGTATTGCTCATTTAGAAAATAATCATGGTGTAGTGGTTTGGCAGTTCAAATCCCCCAGGCACTCCTTGGAAACTCCATGGTGCAGTTCTGCTCTGATCTATAGAGTTGCTATGAGCCAGAATTGACTCAGTGGTAGTAGATTTGGTTTTTGGTCTATAGTATAATATAAAAACAAGTACATTATTTAACATTAGCACCAATTCATAAAGAAAGTATAGATCAGGAAGCTGACAATCTCGCCATGGAGGATACAAGATGTCCAAACTCCAAATTTTCACCTGAAAGCTCACATTTTGGCATCAACAATAAATAGTATCAGTTTTCCTTTTGAAGTGAAAGCTTCAGGTTAATTTTTGTGAAAATGTCCACCAAATATCCAAGTCTGAATAAACTTAGTTGGTCTACTAGATGTTCTTTCAAGTGAAAATGGTACTCAGTTAAAGTGTCACATTCTGATAGTGGGAGAAAAACGGGTGTCCCGAACTCGAACTCGGTTGGAAAGACCAGACTTGGTATGACAGACGGAAGGGGCATGACACGGGCATGACACGGCCCCCAGACTCTGTTAGCCCAGAACTGAAACTGTGCCTGAAGCCACTTCCTCCGACAAAGACTGGGCTGGACTGTAAGACACAAAAAGAGACAGAAAAGAGTGCCCCTTGGCTTAAACAGAAACATGAGGCTAGCTGGGCAGCTCTTGTCCAAAGGTGAGATTAGAAAGCAGAAGGGGACAGGAGCTGGTTGAGTGGACAGAGGAAATGACAGGATGGAAAGGAGACATGTGCTGTCACAGGGAGAAGAGAGTAACTGGGGTTACACAGCACAGTGTGTGCAAGTTTTCGTATGACAAACTGATTTGGATTATAAATTTTCACTTCAAGCACAATTCTTTTTTTAAATAAAATTTAAAAAATTAAGCATCAGATTCTACCCACAACCCAAATAATCACACACATTATTCCACTCCACACACAAAAAAATCATAATTTGCATGTAGAAATATTCTATACATATTTGCCAGTTTTATTACACAGAGTATTTTTAAAAATGTGCACTCAAAGACTGGTATTTAATAAAGTTAGACTTGTCTAATAGCATTCTCAAGCTAAACTGACTTTTTTTTTCCTTTTACCACAACCCTATGGCAGTGAAGAACACAATTACTCTAATTACAGTTGGGTGCCACTGTCTCAATCTGTACTAACATGCCATCAGCTTGAACACAACTGTTTGTCTGTATCACACAAATAACAATACAGTGAAAAAGGCAAAGAACATCTTATTATAAAAATAATCTTTAGATTTCAGACCCCTAAAAGTGTCTCAGTGACCCTAAGTTATCTACCAACCAGATTTTAAGAAACTGAAGGACTGTTTTGCTCAGATAAAGATCTTTTGTATGTTGAGAGTAAATGGGGTGGGAAGAGTATTGAGGAGAGTGGTAAAACTTCCAGAAGACTTGAGTGGATAACAGGAAGGAAGTTCAATAGGACTTTGAAAAGAAAAAAGAAAAAAAAAGCATTACTGAAGGTTGGAAATCTTAAATTGGTTTGTACTACCAATTTGCATTTGAGAGGTTTACAACTAAAAAAAAAAAAATCAGGTATATAGATTTTCAACAGTGAAGCAGAGGCACATCGTAAGAGAAAAATGGAAAATATGATTTCAAAATTAGCTAGTGCAGCAATTCTATAATTTGTCATGAAAATCATGTCTTTCTTTCAATTCATATATACCTAGACCAAACACAGGATACTTGCTCGTTACCTGTTTTGCTGTCTGTGCACCAAAGTAATGTGATACACAGACCTAGAAATTATAGAGATAAATACAATTGAGATTCTTGTAAATATGTTCAGATATTTAATACACTGTGCAGCCTGACAAGTCCATGAACTTAACTGTTCTAAGTGCTGCTTACCACACTGCTGTTATCACTACAGTCACCTTCAAAGTATACCCCTTGGGAGGCTATGTACCTATGCCAGTGCCTAGGCCACCCTTCAAAGCAATTTTGGAACTCTTTCTGGAATGGCCATTGCCCACAGTGGCAAGGTGCCAAGTTTTTTAACTTAATTGTCTAGTTGTCTGTGAGGGAGTTTTTAGCCAGCAAACAAATAACTGTATGGGAATACCCTCCCTACTCACCTAATCTGCCCCCCAGTGACATTTTTCCTTACCCAAAGATAAAAGAAATGTTGAAAAGGAAGACATCTTGATGACATTCAGGACACCAAGGGGAATACGATGGGAGCTCTGATGGCCGTTCCAGAATAAGAGCTCCAACATTGCTCTGAAGGGTGGATGAGGTGCTCGTGTGGATGCATAGCTTCCCCACGGGAGTACTTTGGCGGTGACTGTAGCAATACTCAGCCATGAGATATGTAGCACTTCATCTAGGATGAGTTTGTGAACTTGATTGGCATTCTTCGTATGATGGAAGGATATCTCACTAGGTTATTTTGGAAAACTGCTAGTTTATGTCTCTGTTATATAGGTATTACACAAACATAAAGAGGTATTTATCAAACATAAAGAGTTATCCTAGAGTGTTTGTTGCAGTGGCAGTTACTGATATAATGACAAAATCTCAGTTTTCATCTTCTGTTTTATAAATATTCTGCATTTTATTATTACTATTCAATCAGGAACTCTCTGGGGAAAGGTTTTTTTTCTTTTTTTTTTTTTTTTGTTTAAATAGCTGGTATCAGAAACCTACCACATTTGTAGGAGGAGTTGTGGAATATTGCATAGATTTTCAATCACTAGAAAACTCTCACCTGACATGTGAACAGTTTAATTTTCAAGATTATTAGGAAGGCATAATCCCAGCATCATAAATTTGTCTCTGCTTTTTTTTTCTCCTCGTATCATGTACACTGTTCACAAGGGAGGTGAATATTTTCTGATATTTTGATGGGTATAAAATAACTTATAAAGTTAACACCAAATATTAACCAATTCTTGACAATTAAACATCATCTTAGATCACAAAATAAAGATGTTTGCATTATCCTTAATTTTCAGTATAAGTAATAATTTTAACTCTCCAATACTTGCCAGAAATTAACTGTATGCATATAAATATATATTATATTCTTAATAAAATAATTACTACTAGTATTTATGTAATGTGGTAGATTATGGAAAACCTGGTGCCACTGTAGTTAACATTGTAGTTGAAATTGTAGTTAACAGCAGCTACGGCTGCTAACCAAAGGTCAACAGTTTGAATTCACAAGACACTCCTTGGAAATTGTACGAGACAATTCTACTCTGTCCTACAAGGTCACTATGAGTCAGAATCAACTTGACAGCAGTGAGTTCTTTGTAATGTAGTAGATTAAAAGTGGCTATAAATTCTTTGTTATAACTCTCATTTAGAAGTGAAATATAATTCCTCTTCACCAGTCTCAGTGATTTTCTTTGACAGGAGAATGTAGTGGAAGCGATACAAGGTGACTTTGGAGGCTAGGTCAAATGAATCATTGCAGCTATTACTTTGATCTACTGGAAGATTTTCTCTGGGAAACCACCTATTGTGCTGTGAGGAAGCCAGGCAGCCTCATCAAAATGCCCTGATGGAGAGGTACCAAGCCTTTCCCACTGCAGCTGACAGCCGCAGATGAGCTCTTTTCCCATAGCTAACTTCTCTGCCAACCACATGAATGAACCATCTTGGTGGTGGAGTTTCCAGCCCTAGCTAACAGGAGGCTACATGGAACACAGGCAAGCCTTCCCCTTCAAACTCTGCACAAACTGTAGCCTTGCAGGTAAGACTAAATGGCTTAAAACAACTGTGATTCTTGTTCTAAGCCTAAACATTACAGTTGTTCATTGCACAGGTATAAATATGTGGAACATATAATATTTTGCCATTTTTATCCTCAAATATACATTTATATGTAGAAGTAAAGATACTGAGTGTCACAACACACGTTAGCATTGTCACAAAGTGGCAATCTCTAATCAGTATTTTTTTCATTAAATGAATTATTTTCTTCACACTTAAAAAATACTAGCCACAGAGTCTGAGGCCAAAATTGCATACAAAATAGGGTGGATAAAATTTTAAGATTTGAACTAACTATAATTTACATAGCTATATCATACACAGTTTTATAATTGAGAAGACATATAACTCTCAGAGTGAAGGCTAGTCATATTTCAATTTTTCTTTAATATTAATGAGTATGTTTTTTGTTTCCTTGTGTTAAGGTAGGAGAACTTGAAAAATCAACCAATGTTATCTTTAAAAGTGTGTTCACTTAAACTAAAATCCTCAAATGCGTAATAACTAGTTCACTAGATGACATGATTTCTCTATGTAACATTGAGTTTTACTTTAAAATTGTTTGATAATTCTACTCACTTTATTCTTACCCACATTTGGACAATAACCTTTTGTCCTCCTAATTAAACAGACAGGGGGCTGTGCATGCACAGTAGTCTCTATATGGATTCATCGTTATGGAATAGCTTACAAATATCTTGAGACTTTACTGAATTTCTGAATTCTTGACTTTTGGTAATACCTTTCAGTTGACATATATGTGTTATCTCATATGTATTTATCATATGACCTATATATAATGATATATACTGTAGTTTTACATAAATATTTTATGCCTTCTACATATGCTTGC
Source organism: Heterohyrax brucei (assembly GCA_028571685.1). Classification (NCBI taxonomy): domain Eukaryota; kingdom Metazoa; phylum Chordata; class Mammalia; order Hyracoidea; family Procaviidae; genus Heterohyrax; species Heterohyrax brucei. Next base: position 68,955,467 of record CM053151.1, read on the forward strand.
CAACTATGCTCTCCCCAGCCAGGCAGTTTCACAAGCATACTATGTCAATATTTTTGACAGCAGCATATAAAAAAAAACTGGCATGGCAGTGCTTATGAAAATACCTCACATGAGGAGGCTCTGTGGACAAACAAACATAGAAAGTGGTCATCCTTTATGTAAAAATGCAGTGTACACATACACACAGACACACGCATGCACATGCTGTCACAGATTGAACTGTGTTCCCCAAAAATGTGTGAGCTGTGTAGCTGGGCCACAATTCCCAATATTTTATGATTGTCCTCCATTTTTGTGATTTTCCTTTGCTGTATGTTAAAGGATTAGAGTGGGACTATAAATCCCTTCATAAGATCACCTCTCTGCTCCACTGTAAAGGGAGTTTCCCTGGAGTATGGCTTACACCACCCTCTACCCTTCATCCTACAAGAGATGAAAGGAAAGGGAAGCAAGCAGAGAATTTGAAATGTCATAACATCAAGAAAGCAGCACTAGGAGAAGAGTGTGTCCTTCAGACTTGAGGTTCCTGCTCCAAGATGCTCCCTGGCCAGAGATGGATGAAGCACAAGGACTTCCCTCCAGGGCCAACAGAGGAAAAGTCTTCCCTGGAATGGACATGCTGAATTCAGACTTGTAACCTACCGGACTGTGTAAGAATAACTTTCCTTTGTTCAAGCCACTCACTTTGTGGTATTTCTGTTAGAGCAGCTCTAGAGGACTAAAACAGAATTTGTTATCAAGAGAGTGCAGTGCTGCTTTAATAAATACCTAAAATGTGGAAGCAGTTTTAGAACTAAATGTATAGAAGGCTCAGAAGAAATGGAGAACTGTTAAAACCAAAGAAGACTCAGGTGGTCGGAAGTGGCAGAGGACCAGCAGTGGCAGATGGGCAGGAGTAGAACCAGAGCAGCACGAGGCAGTACTGGAACTGACCCATGGAGCCAGAGAGTTGAGTGCCTGTGCACAGAGGTTTCCTGCAGAGTAAGGTGGCTGTAGGCACTTGAATTACAGAGCAGGAGAGCTGAGTGCCTATGTACAGGAGGATCCCTGGAAGAGTGAGGTGCTTCTAAGCACTTGAATCAGTGGAGCTACAGCGTTTTGGAACACTTGCCGCAGCAGGGCTGATGTGGGCCTAAGCCCAGGCCACAAGACCATAGGAAGCAGGAGCTGAAAAGACAAAGCATGAGAAGTTGAGCTGCCTCTGTCTCAAAAGGTATGGCTGTGTCCTCAGGGATTTGAAAGGGTGGAACCATGGCTTCCTGTATTTGTAAGGGTGGAATTGCCACTCAGGTGGGTTTAGTGTGCATCTAAAGCCAAGGGGGCAGAGTTGCTGTCCAAGTGGTTCTAGAAGGAAGAGTTGTAGCATAGGGCCGGGGGTTTCTGCTCAGAATCCAGATAATGTGGCCAATACCTAGGGTCTTAGAGAGCAAGGCTATTGTGCAAAATGCCTCAGAGAAGTGAAGATTATTTTCAGATCTTTGAGGGCTAATGTAGTGTGTTCTGCTGACTTGCTTATTTCCTGTTAATGCTCTCTTTCCCTGTAATTTCTCCCACTTGTAATGGAAATGTCTAACCTGCGCCTATCCTGCCACTGTATCTTTGGAAGCAGATAGCCTGTATTCTAAGTTTCACAAATGTACAAGAGTTTCTGTATTTGGGGCTTGGGACTGATTTAAGGCTTCTATCGTATGGGATGGACATGTTTCTGCTACAACTTTTGCTGTGATGAGATGATTGTGTTATGTTTCAAAGATGTGATTTTTGAGGATCCAATGGGTGGACTATCATGGATTGAACTATGTCCCCCCAAAATGTATGTAATCATATGGGTGGGCCAAAATTCCCCATATTTTATGATTGTCCTCCATTTTGTGATTTTCCTATGCTGTATGTTAAAGTATTAGAGTAGGACTGTAAATCCATTCAGATCACTTCACTGCTCCACTCTAAGTGGAGATTCCCTAGAGTATGGCTTTTAACACCCTTTATCCTTTCATCCTATAAGAGATAAAAGGAAAAGGAAGCAAGCAGAGAATTGGGAACCTCATACCATCAAGACAGCAACACCGGGAAAAGAGCACGTCCTTCAGACTTGAGATTCCTGTGCCAAAATACTCCCTGACCAGAAACTGATGAAGCACAATGACTTTCCTTAGAGCTGACAGAGGGAAAGCCTTCCCTGGAATGGAAGCCCTGGATTCAGACTTGTAGCCTACCAGACTGTGTAAGAATAAACTTTCCTTTGTTAAAGCCACCGACTTTGTGGTATTTCTGTTATAGCAGCACTAGATGACTAAAACACACACACACACACACACACACACACAAAATTTCCACTTTTAGTCTCAAAGTGATTCCTTTTTAATTCATAATGAAAAAATACATATTGATATCAATTTCCTGAGAAATATCTCGGATGGGGCAAAAGCCTGAGTCTCCATTCATGATATTGCTTCACACCCAAGTTTTCATTGAAGATATGCCGTATCTTCTGTTGTTGTTGTGTGGTGTGGTTGAGTTGGTTCCTAGCTATAGCAATCACATACACAGCAGAATGAAACATTGCCTGTGCCTGTCCACACAGTCTCTGGTATACTCGACCCTGTCACTGCAGCCACTGTGTGAATTCATGTTGTTGAGGATCTTCTTCTTTTTCACCTATCTACTTTACCAAGCATGATGTTCTTCTCCCAAGACTGGTCCTAATAACATGTCCAAATTAAGTAAGGATAAGTGAGGCATCCTTGTTTCAAAGGAGCATTCTAGCTGTACTTCTTCCAAAATAAATTTGTTTATTCTTCTGACAGTCCAAGGAATATTCAGTATTCTTCACCAACACCATAATCCAAAGGCATCATTTTTTTCTCTGTTCTTCCTTATTTATTGTCCAGCTTTCACATGCATGTGAAGCAATTCAAACTGCTATGGCTTGGCTCAGGCACACCTTCAACTTCAAACTGACATGTTTGATTTTTAACACTTTAAAGTTGTTTTCTGCTGTAGATTTGCCCAGTGCATGGCATTGTTTGAGTATTTGACTGCTAGCTCCATGGCTGTTGGTTATGGATCCAAGTAAAGTAAAATCCTTGACAGCTTCAATCTTTTCTCTATTTATCATGATGTTGTAAAGACTTTTTGTTTTCTTTATGTTGAGACGTAACCCATACTGAAGGCTGTAGTCTTTGATCTTCATTAGTAAGTGCTTCAAGCCTCTTTACTTTCAGCAATCAAGGCTGTCTCTTTGGCATATCAGTCTACTTCAGCTCACAATATCTAGAATATGTTTATGTATTGCACTTCAGTTTTGACAACTTCCAATTTTCTTATATTCATATTTCATATATTCTATGTTCTAATTATTAATAGATGTCTGTAGATGTTTCTTCTCATTTTGAATCATGCCATGTCAACAAATGAAGGTCCTCAAAGCTTGACTTCATCTGCATCATTAAGGTAGACCCTACTTAAGGGGGCAGCTCTTCCTCAGTTATATTTTGAGTGCCTTCTAACCTGAGGGACTCATCTACTGACACTGTATCACACAATTTTACTGCTGCTATTCATAAGGTTTTCGTTGGCCAATTTTTTCAAAAACAGGTTACTGGTTCCTTCTTCAGGTATCTTCAAGTTTTGTTAAAGATGGATTTTATAATTTTGCCTCTCTGTATACTGTTGTTCTTAATAGCTGAAATATAGTTTAGAAGCCCAGAACTTTAAAGATTATTTTTAATTCCATTTATCTATTCTTCAAAATTGCAGTAATGAATTCTTTTACACCTTTAGTCTCCTACAAAAGCAGCCTCCACAAGCTGAGTCTTTAATCTCAGAAATGACATCACCAACCATTCACTGAAACTTAAATCCTAAGATCTTCCTAAGACCCTCTGAATCCCTGCAGGTTATTGATCAACAGGTCCTCCAATATCAACTTCTATAATGCCACTATCTTCTCCAGTTTACAACCATCTCTCATCTAGAGGACACTAATGTTGTTGCTGGCTGCTATCACAACAGACCTCAACTCATGGCAACCTCATGTGTGCAGAGCAGAACTGTTCTATAAGGTTTCAAAGGCTGTGACCTATCAGAAGCAGATCATCAGTCCTGTCTTCTAAGGCGCCTCTGGGTGAGTTTGAACCACCAAACTTTCAGTTTATTGTCCAGCATTCAAATATCTGTGCCATCCTACTGGGACTACAAGTGTCTTGGTGGTACAGTGGTTAAGTACTCCATTACCAAATGAAAAGTCAGCAGTCTGAACCAGTTGCTCTGCAGGAGAAAGAGGCGACAGTCTGTTTTCATAAAGATTTGCAACTATAGAAACGCTAAGGAGCAGTTCTATTCCATCCTACAGGGTTGCTGTGAGTCAGAATTTTACTCAGCAGCCATGGATTTGAATGTGCCTACAGGAAAAATTTAAATTACATTTGTGACACATAATGTTTTGTATTTGGCAGTGTAGCTCCACACAGGAACAAAAGGAAGCAGAGAGGATCATATCATAGTTCAGCCTGAAACCCTTAGACAGCTTCAAATCAAATCCAAATTTGAGATCATGGCTCCTAAAGTTTCATTACCTGATCTGTATGTGTCTGTCCTATTTCACTTTATGCCATTTATCCTCCTCCTCATTATACTCTTCCAATGTTAGTCTTCATTCTGTTTTTGAACACACAGCACTCCTTGTAGCCTCAGCACTTATGCATATGCTTTACTTTCTGATGAAAAATGCTTTCCCACATGTGTATCAACACTTTCTGTCTTATCATTCTCATTTTAAGTGTTCCTTCTTCATAGAGATATCCTTTGATTGCTCAGCCTAAAATAAGTAACCCTTTTTAATTCCTTCACCAACTCATTAACTCATACCAACCTTCAAGTAATGCCTGCAATATAACTGTCAGACACAATCTGTGATGATTCTAAGTTATTTTCAAACTATGACATTTTTTGCCCTGTAACTTATCACTGATTGAATCAGCAAGTAGTAATGAGAGAGAAGATTGATGCTATTCAGAATACATGGATCATATTTTAACTTCTGATCTCAAAAATTTTTCCTTTTTTGATGGCAAAGTGACCATTAGAGTAATCAAAGGAACTTGAACCTACTGACAATGCTTTGATTTTGATTGATAAGGATCCTATAAAACAGAATGAAACTGCCTCATAGAGTTTCCAAGGACCACCTGCTGGATGCATACTGTTGACATTTGAATTAGCAGCCATAGCTCTAAACTGCTGTGCCACAACGGATTTTAAATATTTTGACTCCTGTCAACATATCAAGAGCCAGTCCTGGTGCACAAGACCATAGGTTTTGTTTTAAGCCAAAAGAAGGCTACAACGAACCTCTTACGGGAAGAACAGATAAAGACAACAGGTGAAGAAAGTCGTAGGAAGTCTGCTAGAGTTCCATCTGCAGGGGAGTAGGAAAGTATTGATGAAAAAGCCAAAAGCAGAGGGAATTTTTGTCTCACTTTCTCAATAAGACTTTGGGACAAGACTGCCAAGAGAGATGTTCTTATGTCAGTCACAACAGATTACAGATGACATAATGGCATGGCTACACAGAGATAGGGGATATGAAGCAAAAAGTGGGAGAACGAGACAGTAAAGAGAATCACTGACTCTCAAATGTCTTGAAGTGACCCTGAAGTTACCCCACACCTCAGAGTTAATGCGGCGTGTCAAAGTGACTTTGGGAGCCACTCTACAGAGAGCATAGTCCTAGTGCAACTGCCTGTGAAATAGATAGCCTAGCTGGTGTCCAGACATGGAAAATGTGAGACACTGTATGATTTTTTAGGGGATATCGCATCCTCAAGAGCAAGAAATTTTTGGTTGATTCAGCCAAAGAAATTTATCAAACTTTGCTCAGAGATTAAGATACATTTAGAAGTCCAGTCCAGTCCAGTGAATTGCTATTATATGACCCTTCTAGCCATGATTTTGTGATGCCTATGAAATGACTGAGTGGGACTATGCTAATAAGGTACTTCCGGCCCACCACGGAAATTGGACAGCCTACTAATGCAAAACAGATGCAGGGAACACTCTTGGGGGGGTGACTGTACAAATAAGGTAGCGAATTGGTCAGTTTTGCCACCGCGCAGAACTTAAAGGGAGTCAATTCTAGAGGTTGAGGGGCACCTCACTGTCACCAAGAAGAAGAGCTGTGAACAGTTTGTCCTTTGGACCCAGTGTGATGGTTAAGGTTGTGGGTCAATTTGCTGAGCCATGATTCCAGTGGTTTGGCAGTTAAGATGCAGTTTGGCAGCAGTGCAATGATGTGATGACCTCTGTAACAAGATCTGACATAATGTAATCACTTCAGTAATGAAATTTGCCATGAGTAAAAAAGGAATTTCTTTGGAGATGTAGCCAACATTCAATATATGTGGACTTTTTGGCAAAGCCCACTGCCTTTTGCTTGTTCTAGAGCCTGCATCTAATATCTGGTTCCTGAACTTGACCTAGTAGTTTACCTGTCAGTGTTGGGATTCGTTGGCCTCTGTAGTGTGTGAGACAGAGGGCTGCCATCTGACCTGCCTGCTGGCAGGCTAGAAGCCTCCAACCAGATCCATGAACATAGAACTTTTCAGCCTCTACAACTGAGTGAGCCATTTCTTTGATATAAATGTTTCTCTCTCTCTATCCAGCTATCTTTCTTTCTTTCTCTCTCTGTCTATATATGTTTGTCCCTGTATCTGTCAGTTTGTCATATGATGTCCTTCTCCAGGAACTAGTCACTCTTAATAATATATCCAAAGTATGTAAGGTGAAGTCTTGTCATCCTCCCGTCTATGGAGCATTCTGGCTGTAATTTTGCTAAGACAGATTTGTTCATTCTTTTGGCAGTCCATGCTACTACATTCAGTATCCTCTGCCAGCACCATAAGACAAAGGCATCAACTCCTATCCAGTCCTTTTTCATTGTCCAGCTTTCACATGCATATGAGGAAATTGAAAATACCATATTTTGAGTCAGGCACACCTTAGTTCTCCAAATGACATCTTTGTTTTTCAGCTTTTTAAAAAGGTTTTTTATAGCAGATTTGCCCATTAGAACACATCATTTGATTTCCTGACTGCTGTTTTCATGAGTATTGATTGCAGATCTAAGAAAAATGAAGTATTTCATGACTTCAGTCTTTTCTCTGTTTATCATGAGGTTGTGTATTAGGCCAGTTGTGAGGCTACTTCTGTCATTTATGTTGAGGTACAATCCATACTGAAGGCTGTGGTCTTCGATCTTCATCAGTAAGCGCTTCTAGTCTTCTGCACTTTCAGCAAGCAAGGCTGCTTCGCCTGCACAATGTCGGTTGTTAATGTATCTTCCTTTAATCTTGATGTCCTTTCCCTTTTCATAAAGTCCAGATTCTCGTGTTATTTGCTCAGTATACAGACTGAATACTTACAGTGAAAGGATACCTGATGCACACCTTTCCTGATTTTAAACCATGCAAAATCCCTTTTTTCTTTTCAAAAGATTGCCTCTTAATCTGTATGCAGGTTCCTCATCAGCATAATAAGACGTTCTGGAATTCTTTTTCTTTGTAATGGTCATAATTTGTTATGACCCACACAGTCAAATGTCTTTTCATAGTCCCTAAAGCATAGGTAAACATCTTTCTGGTATTCTCTGCTTTCAGTCGGGGTCCATCTGACATTAGCAATGATATCCTTCATTCCACATCCTCTTCTAAATCCCGCTTGAATTTCTGGCAATATGCTGTCAATGCACTACTACAATTACTTTTGAATGAACTTCAACAAAACTTTACTTAGCTGTGATATTAATGACAGTATTTGATGACTTCTACAGCTGATTGGATCACTTTGGGGAGACTTATCACAAATATAGATCTCTCCCAGTCAGCAGGCCACAGAGCTGTCTTTCAAATTTCTTGGCATAGACAAGTGAGCACTTCCAGCCCTACATCTGTTTGTTGAAACATCTCTGGTGGTGTTCCATCAATTCTTAGAACCTTGTTTTAGGCCAATGTCTTCCGTGCAACTCGAACTTCCTTCTGCATTATTACCCTTGGTTCTTGATCATATGGTACCTCCTGATGTGGCTTAGTTTTGGTATACTGGTTCTGTATATTCCTCCAGCTTGTTTTTATGCATCCTGCATCACTCAATATGTTGTTCAGGTGATCCTTCAGTGCTGCAACTCAGCTTTGGATCTTTTTCTTTAACTCTTGCAATCTGAGAAATGCTAAATATGTTCTTTCCTTTTGGTTTCCTAACTGTAAGCCTTTAAAATAATTTAAAGTATCTTAAATATTAAAGTTTGCTGCTAAATGAATGTTTTTAATTATAATGCATCGTAAATAATGTACAGACTCCATAGTACATTTCTACATTTTGCTAGTTTAAATAAACAGCACTTGGGACTTACATAGCTAATGCTCAGAAAATAATGCCAGAAGGCAAAATCATAGCTTATACAAAACACTCTTTAGTATCTGAGTTAGTATCAAGAGTACACCCTTGCTGCTAGTATGACCTTTTATGTAGTTTAATAAATTGTTTTATAACTTCATAATAGTTGCCAGTCTTTTGTATTTACCACACTAAAGTGTCCTCTTATTTTTCAGAAAGTTCTTCACTAGTCACAAAGCAGAATTTTCATTAAGCTCTAGTGCTCAGTTATAAGTACACAGTCTTGCCAGAAAGAATCCAGTATACATAATTCTGACACAACAAGGTAAATTAGGAATTTAACAGTCACTTGATGCTTTATAAGAAGTTTCCTTTGTGTAGCAAGCTCTGAAACAATTTGTTTACAAATCATTTGATAGCTGTCAGAAAGTCTGAGAAAATTTTGCAGTTAAAGAATATGCAACAATTAATTTAATCAGTGTTGTTGACTGAACAATAAATTAACATAAAGAATTCATTAAATTCTATCATACTCCAATGGTAAATTATGACTCTATAGTCAATTTTAACGTACCTACTGTTAAGAAGTTTGTATTTTATAGTCATTTCTAGCTATGTGCTCATGATTTGAACACAATTTAATTGTAAATAAATGCAACTTTAAGCACCCCTCTCAACAGTGCTGAATTGATAAACAAAATAGTTTTTAAGTACAACTCATAGTAACCGTTAATTGCAAATCTCATCTTTATCTGCCTCAAACATTTCCTTTATTCCTCCTCCTTGGATTCCTTAAGTTCCACCTTCTTACTCTCTTGATTTTGTCCTACAGTTTGCTAGGCCTGGAAAGAATTGAAGATGACACGGAAATAATACAAATGTTCCGGGTAATTTTATCTGACAATCTAACGGAGAGACTAACCCTGCCTTGTAGCACTGTAATAAGACAAATAAATTAGTACAGCCAGCCAAGTGCCATCGAGTCAGATCTGACTCATGGTACAGAGTTGAGAGTTAATTTCCTTATTGAAGTTTCAAATAGGACCAATAATTCCACTGCTTTCATATGTCAATTAAACCCAGATGTTAGCTTGTGATACTTGTTTAGCAGCTACACTTTCTACAATTGTAGTAGTTTTTTATTCTTGCAAAGAAAATCTCAACAGTACTCAAATCAAGAATAGAAGAAAAGTGGAAGAGTGTTGGAAAAGGAAGGGAATAGGGTCAATTTATTCTTTAACTGATTTTTCCCCCCAAGTGCCCTGCAACACAGCTTAACTAATTATAGGAGTAGAATGTTTTTCCTTTGATATTAGTACATCATTGCAGTGATGTTTCTACTACCACAGTCATATTTCTAATCTATCACCCATATCTAGAAATGTAAGGGTGACAAGTACTGAAAGAGTAATTTAGTATCTGCTAACTTTTCCTCAAACACGTGTTTAAGTGATTATAAACAATTCTCAAGGCTTCATTGTTTACTGCTACCTCTGCTATGAGTCAGAATCGACTCAACGGCCCTGGGTTTGTTTTGTTTTTATTACCTCCATTGGAAACTCAGTGGCATAGTAGTTCACTGCTATGTCTGCTAACCAAAAGGTCGGCAGTTGGAATCTTCCAGGCACTCCTTGGAAACTCCATGGAGCAGTTCTAATTTGTCCTATAGGGTTGCTGTGAGTCGAAATTGACTCGGCATCAGTGGGTTTGGTATGGATTTTATTGTCTCCATCGAACATGACTAGATGTCCAATCCAAGGCAATAAATGAGTATCTGTGTGTGTATGATGTGGATATATGTTTTAAAAATAGACCTATCCATTTAGAAAAGACTTTGACTCTATTTTGCATGAAGTGTCCTTCTATAAAATTCTATAAAAAAATGTCATCACTGAAAAAGATTTAAAAGAACCTCTTATTTTAGGTCTACATTTACTAACAGCTAATCTTTTTATCTATGGTAACAAATTTCATAACTTGTTTTGTCTGTACCATCAGAAAAACTAATAAAAAGGCAACATTATGAAATTATCAGTGATGGAATGTTTGCTTAGGAATGAGTAAATTATCAGAATAATTAGTCAAACACATGTATGCTTGTGTATGTGTTTAAATAAGTGCTGAAAAGAGGTATAAATTCATTTGCTTATTTGAATGAAAATATAATAGAAAATGATAACAGAAATCTTGGTATAAATGTGAAAGAAATTTTAACTTTAACTTCCTACATTTACAAAGAATTCAGTCATAAAGAGTGTAAGCATTTGGAACAGTGACAATACATACTTAACGAATTAAAAAGGGCAGAAGGTAAATATGTCATACAATTCCAAGTATTGTCACTTTCTACTTTCATCTTCATTCAGTGCTTACATCCTCTTAATATGGCATGTTAAGTTTATTCTTGTTTGACAGTATATGTTTAATTTGATTGCAGATTGCAGGGCCCAGGTAAATCCAGCTTTAAAATGCAGCTAGAAAATAATGTGATAGTTTATTTACTAAGTATTACAAAAGAAAAAAAAATTCACATATTTAGGAGTTTCATTTTTCATTGCTATCAAAAAACTGATTTTAAGTTGTCACCTTTCTTTGTCTTTTTACCTAAATTCAGAGACATGGTGGAAATATACGCAACATTCTGTGTCTTTGCAGCAGTGTGACAAGAGGGTGATTTTGAAAACATAGGACATTTCACTGTCTGATCTTCCATCTTAAAAATTATTGATCTTTCAAAAATTTTTGTGATACATGTGGATGCTGTTTTGATAATTTGTTTGCTTTTGAAATATTTCAAGTGTTATTCTCATTTCATCTGAAGATTTGCTCCCATTGTTAGCTTTCAACACCCAGGAATGGAATCTGGGATCTCTTCCTTGATTTTAGCTACAATTCATTGTTTTCACTCTTTTAAAACTGCTTCATAGCACCTCTCCATGCAGTGTCTGTATCTGAATTTGACATTTTTTAAATTTTCTTTTAATGTTATTTAACAAAAACCCATTGCTACTGAATTGATTTCAACTGCTAGCCACCCCAGAGCAGAGAGTAGAACTGCCCTCGAGGTTTTCAAGCAGTCACTGGTTGATTAGAACTGCTGACCATTCTGTTGGACGTTGTAGCCCCGAACCACTGCACCACCAGGGCTCTTTAACATTATGTAAGCAAGAAAAAAATATCACCACAACTGTTCTTGTTTTCCTCGAAGCTCCATTTCCAAGTTTATAAGGAGAGTGACACGGATGTATGCTAGTCAGCTGTGTGTCGCGGAGGTTAAGAGTGAAGCTAAATAACAAAGTCTCCTCCCAAGGCAAGTCAACACTGACGGATTTTTCTTCTCTTCTGGCACTAAACATTATTCATTTTTAGATTGCTGTTGCCTCAAGATATTTCAAACCTATAAACTGAATATGTTGCAGTTTTCCTGCATGTTTCTACATCTTAATTAAATGAGGCAGCAACCCACTAGCGTTTCTGCTTTCAGATGCAACTGGCATTGCAGGAAATATCAACTGAAAAATACATCTTCCATTTTCCACCAAGCTGACATAGATCCCTGATTTCAGGTACCTCAACATTTGTACATTTATCTTGGCCCAAATCATAAATATAATACGATCTCCTGCAACTACACTGCCACAACATAACAATTCTTTTAGCTCTCTTTCCTCTTCATCAGTGCTGCTGTAATCACTGCCCTTGGAGGTTAAGTACTATCCATCTCGGGAGATGACATTCTAATGGCCAGCTTGTCCAGCCCCATGGGCTTGTCCTCACACCTCAGATGCTCTTCAGGTGAAATGGACCTTACAGGAAAAGGCAAATAATGAGAAACAGGTCAAAATTTCTGGTCCTTATGAGTCAGATTGAATTTGATGGCAATGGGTTTTTGTTTGTTTGAAACGCTCACAATAGCCCTGTATCTAGTCAAGGGGTAGAAACGGGAGCGGCACCACTCACTGTTACCCTTAGTGACCCACTTGCAAAATTTTTGCTTGCTGTCTCCATGACCTTATGTTCTGCGGGTCTAAATGTCTTAGTTCCAAAAGGAAGAATGCTGCCACCTGGAGACACATCAATGATTCTACTGAACTGGAAGCTAAAATTGCCACCAGGCCATTTTGGGCTCCTTGTGCCTCTGGATCAGGAGAAGAAGAAGGGAGTTAAACACTGGCTGGTGTGATTGATCCTGACTATGAAGGTGAAATTGGACTGACATTATACGACAGAGGTAGAGAAGAGACTGTTTGGAATGCAGGAGATCCCTTAGGATGCCTCCTAGTACTACTGTGTCCTGTGATTAAGGTCAATGGAAAACTACAGTAACCCAATTCCAGAAGGACTGCTAATAGCCCAAACCCTTCAGGAATGAAGTTTTGGGCCTCCTCACCAGGCAAGGAACCACAACCAGCTGAGGTGCTTGCTGAGGGCAAAGGGAATACAGTATGGGCTGTAGAAGAAGGTAGTTCTAAATATCAGTTACGGCCACATGACCGGTTGCAGAAAAGAGGACTGTAATCATTATGAGTACTTCTGCTTTGTATGTGTGTATCAGATATTTTGTTTACTTATGAAATATAAGATGTAAATGGGCTAATGTATTTTCAGTTGTACATGTGTCAGCTATGTCATGTTAGACATAAGTATGACTTTGCAATTGTATTCCTTCAGAGACTATGGATGATAAGGTGAGATGTGTGCTAATGCCAAGTTGACAAGGGGTGGACTGTGGCGGTCAGGATTATGCCAATTGGGCTGCTCCATGTTTGGCTGCTGTATCGAGTGGCAGGGCAGGGCCTGTGGTGGCTTCCCACCCCCCAGCTCTCATCTCTCCACCTTCCACCACCTCCTGCCAGTCTGCTCATTTGGCCAGCAGCTCCTGCCTTCTTCTGGCATCTGGTTCCTGGACCTGAGCTAGCAGCTGCTGGATTCATCAACCCTTACAGCTGGTGCCTGAAAGTCCTGTTCCCTGACCTGCTAATAGTAGGTGCGCCAGCTTCTGCAGCTCCATCTCTCCGCCAGCTTGGGATCCGTCAACCTACACAACCAGTGATCTAGAACTCGGGTCTCTGACTTGCTGACCTCGGGTTCACTAGCTCCCATGGCCCCGTGAGGCTTGTGCCAGGACTTGGGACATTCAGCTTCTGCAAATGTGTGAGCTGTTTCCTTATATATAAATCTTTCCTTGTACATGTATGTGATACTGGTTTTGCTTCCTTAGAAAACCCAGCCTAAGACAGCCGGCAGTGTTTTTTTTTCTGTTTGTTTGAAATGCTCACAGTAGCCCTGTATCTATGTATCATTAACCAAATTTTAAAGGAAATCCATCTCTAGTAGATATAAACAATTTTCCAAGATCAATTTTCTAGAAAGAGGTAAGGCTATAAACTGACTAGACCTAACTGGATGTTTTAGACTTTCTGCTGGAATATTTTTACTATACTGTTCCTCTCCATTCTCGAATGTTTCTTATTCACCCTTCAGGTCACAATTTACACATAACGTCCCCCAAAATAAGTCTGAATTAGGAACCCCACTTATATATTGTCTGTTAGATACATCTTTTTAAATCTGTAACTCTCTACTAGAATATGAATATGTGGACAGAGACTGAGAATCCTAAGTCCCTGGAACCTATAATGTTACACAATAACAAATATGTGCTTACTACATATTTATTTAATACCTGATAAATGTCTGTATCTGAAAATTTTGTGCTTTTTCTCTTTTTACAATGGTGGGTTATTTTACTGTAGACATAAAATTCAACACTGACAAAGCCAGGGGAAATCGTGTGTGTTTGTGTGTGTGTGTGTCTGTTTATGAAGGTTGCAGAGAGATGCAATGCAGCAAGGACTCAAGGACTCAAGGAGAAAGATGCAGAGAGAAAAATTCTGAGTCACAAATTCAGTGCAATTTCTCCTCTCAAATAATTTGCCAATTTTAAAGAAGCTAAAAACAAAGTTGAAAAGAGCTGGGATAATACCTTAAGGTTAAGGAGAAAGAAACTGAACAAATGGGCCAAAAAAGGGAATAGCGACCATAGCAAACACTGTAGATTTTAGGTTCCATATTTGTGGGAAAACCCTTAAGTGTAGGTTCCTGAGTGACACAATGGCTTACACTAGACTGCTAACCTGAGATTCGGTGGTTCAATCTCATCCAATCACACCACTGAGAGAAGGCCTGGTGATCTGCTTCTGTAAGGATCACAGCCAAGAAACCTCTACAAAGCAATTCTACTCTGTAAGATATTGGGTTGCAATGAACTGGCATTGGTTTATCAGAAACAAGTTTTTAGTACTTCCTAAGGAAACCCAGAAATAGACTAGTCTATACAAAGAAAGAAGTCTAGATGCAAATACATTTATTTTGCAAATGGTTAATGTGATATTTTTCTACCTAAAAGCCTATAAGAAGTAAAAGAAAATCCTTCCAGGGGAACATAATATCATTTAGGGTTTTTAACTATCTCTAGTTTTTATATGCAACATTCAATATTAAATCAAAGTTACCAGGCCTGAAAGAAATAAAGACTACATGACTGCAAACCAAGAAAACTGAAATAAACTCATAGGAGATCCAAATATCATAGTTATCGGACATAAATTTAAAATATGTATGATTAGTATACTGGAAAATTTTATGGCATGTGGAAAAGTTAAGCAGAAAACTATTTATAAAACAATCAAAAGGAAACTATAAAATATAAAATAATAATGTGACTTGGTAAGTGCCATTGAGTTGGTTCTAATTCATAGCAACATCACGTGCAAGAGAACGAAACATTGCCTGGTCCTGTGCCAACCTCACGATGACTGCTGTAGATCCGAGCCCGCTGTTACAGCTACGGTGTCAGTCCATCTCACTGAGGGCCACCCTGTTTCTCTCCAACCTTCTACTTTCTGAAACATGATGTCTTTCCCCGGGACCTGGACCCTCCTGATAACATGTCCAGAGTACCAAAGACTAAATCTCTCCATCTTTGCTTCTAAGAATTCTGACTGCACTTCTCCTGTTTGTTCATCAGTACACAGTATACACAATATTTTTCACCATTACCCTAACTCAAAGACATCAGTTCCTCTTCAGTGATCCTGATTCACTATCTAGTTTAGAGTCAGGCATACCTTAGTCCTCAAAACGACATCTTTGCTTTTCAACACTTCAAAGAATTCTTTTATAGCAGAATTATTCAATGCACTATGTTTTTTGATTTCTTGGCTGTTGCTTCCGTGGACATTGATTGTGGATCCAAGTAAAATGAAATCTTTGATAACTTCAATTTTATCTACATTTATCATGATATTGCTTATTGGTCTAGTTATGAGACTTTTCTTCTTTATGTTGAGGTATAATTCATACTGTGGGATAAAGTCTTTGCTCTTTTTCAGCAAACGCTTCAGTCCTCTTCACTTTCAGCAAGCAAGGCTGTGTTACCTGTGTGTCACAAGTTGCTAATCCATCTTACTCCAAACCTGATGCCACATTCTTCTACTTCTATTCCAGCATCTCTTCTTGGGACTGCCTAAATAGTCATCTACTTATAAATGCAAGAAACTCAGGAAATCCTATATAGGCTTATAGTGTAAAGAAAACTACACTTAACCACATTATAGCAAAAATACAGAAAAACAAAGACAGAAAATATCTTAAAGGCATCTAACGGAAAAAGATTGATTACCTTCAAAAAAAGCAACAATATGAGTCAACAGCTGACTTCATAACAGACACACAAAAAGAAAAACAAAAGGGAATAATATTTTCAAAATTCAGAGAAAAAAAGAAAAATCAACCTTTAGTAGAATCATATATTCAGAGAAATATCCTTCAAAAGTGTGGTATAATTCCATTTTTTCCTACCTACAGAAAAACACAGTACTTCTTGTTGACCAACTTATGTTTTAATAAGGCAGGTATCTTGTGATGAAGACCTGAGGTTTTCCTTACGTACCATGGTGGCTGCAAGTTTCTCTATCCACAACAATTATTTAAACTATATTTAAAGTTTGACCTGACCAGGTGAAGACATTTGAAAAAGATTATTTTTATATGTTTTGAGGGCTTCTGTGGCAAGAAAAAAAATAGAAGGTAACAGTACTCCTGCGTTTTGTAAAGAAATAGAGTTTGCAATTAAAATCTTTTACATACAGAAAACTCCAGGCCAAAACAGATTTAATAGTGATTTTACCTCACATTTAAGGAAAAAATGAAAACAATGGTGTATCATCTCTGTGAGAAAATATTGCCATTGTTGTTAGCTGGCCCGAGTTGGCATTAACTCACGGCGACCCCACGCACAGTAGAACAAAATGCTACTCAGTACGGAGCCATTGCCATGACCACGTGCAGATCAGACCACTCTGATCCACAGGCTAGGATCTTCCCTGAAACCTGTTCAGCACCACAGCAACACACAGGCCTTTGCTGACCAATGTCTGGTGGCTGTGCTTAAGGTGCACTGGCCAGGAAAGGAACCTTCATGTGGTTCCCACACGAAGGCCGAGAGTTTTCCCAACGAACCGTCAATGCCCCTTTAAAAGAATAGGAAGGTAGGATATTGACCGAGTTATAGTATGAAGTCAGTATACCAATACCTGACGCTAGATTGTAAGAAAAAATAAAAAAAAATTACAGGTGAAAATCTCTCATGAATCTAGACAGAAAAGTAAAAAATAAATTAGGAATTTGAATCAATAGTATATAAAAAGGATAATATAGCATAAACATGTTCAATTGTTTCCAACAATGTAAAATAGGTTTAGCGTTAAATTTAGTCAGCGGAATTTATTATGTTATTAATAAAGAATGAAAACAGCATGATCACCTCATTAGAAGCAAACAAAAAAAAAAGCATCTGGTGAAATTCAATAGGTTTTTTATGATTAAGAGAAAATCTTCAACAAACTAGAAATTGATGTTGGTATTGAAAATCTGTGAGGACTAAACAATTTTTCAATAATTTGCATATATATATCTATGTAATTATACACATAGTTACATACATATATATATATATACACGTACATACATGTGTAGCTGAGGCAAACCCTGAAGGAACTAAGAGCTTTGAAACTGTCTTATGATCTGATTCTCCTCATCTGGGCAGAGGTTTAAGGGAGTTCTGAGAAGAAAATTTCCATGTCTACCACACTTACGGAGAAATTGGACAATATTCAGAGGAAGTAACTAAGTATGCCAAACATTTATGAAACCAACTCATATATGGAACCAACCATGTTAATCCTAGAAAATGGAGAAAACTATGGCAGTGGGGGGCAGAGACAACGCTATCTTCAAATGTCTCAAGTGTCATAAAGTGAATGACATTTTAAATTTAATCTATATATCACAGAAGCAAAATAGGGCCAACTGACAAAAGTCATTTAAAGCAGATACACACAACATAAAGAAGGACATTAAGCAATATTACTGAGATTATATTTGTGAGGTGGTAAACTCTTAACCTTCAAGGTATTCAAACAAATCTAGATAACTACTTTGGAATGCCACAGAGAAGATTCTTCAAGTATCACAGATGACTGGACCACTGACTCCCATAGTTCATAGTCTATGATTTTAATAGCCACGGGTCACGACAAATTTTAAAACAAAAGGTAAATAAATTAGGTATGGGAAATAGGTGACCAATGGAAAACAATCTAATTAAAAATTATTTTGCATGTGTAAATACTGTTATTAAAGATAGAAAAAAGGGAGATTATGGGATCCCAAATTATATAAAATGTATTCATTTCAGAAGCGACCCAAGGAGACAGTGACATTTGTGGATTATATGACATAATGTTGTTAAGTACTCACTGTTTTTGTTAGGGGCCGCTGAGTCAGTTCTGACTCATAGCAACCCTGTAGGTCAGAGTAGAACTGCCCCACAGAATTTCCAAGGAGCACTTGGTGGATTTGAACTGCTGACCCCTTGGTTTGCAGCCATAGCACCTCACCACTACGCCACCAGGGTTTCCAAGTACCCACTAGAACTCCAAAACCAAATAAGTAGCTAATAAATGATAATGAGTGTTGTTTTGTGCTATGTTGTTATTATTTTCATCAATGGCATTAGCTGGCTAAGATTTGTGAAGACAGTTCTATCAGAAGTGGGGAATGTGGGGCAGGAAGATCATGCTGAGTTTGAATGGAAGATTTGAAATATGCACGAGAGACATAAAATATCAGAGTGGGGAGGAAAGGAAATTATGCAAAAGAAGTGAAAGAGTAAAAAGGAAAACTCAATAGGCTTTTGTTGACCCCCATTTTTTGAAGTTTTTATAATCTGAAACAGAGCTGTTCTTTGAAATATACTTGTTCTTAATTCTGGCTGCATGTGCACAAAGTGTGAATAACTGTTTTTCCAGAAATGTCCCCCCTCCCAATTCAGTGTTTAAAAAAAAAAAAGAAACTAAACAAAAACTGAACAATCTCAACAGTTTGGTCCCTGCAAGAGGTGGTATAGTACTTTTAGCCTTTATTTTTACCTAAGGTATAGTCAAGCCAAGTGCCGTCGAGTCGGATCCAAATGCCTTTCCTGATTATTTCAGAGTATGCACTCATCCCTAATTAGTTCATCTTTAAAAAGATGCATCTTTGATCTCTATCATTTGTCTCCTTTAACCTGCTGATCCCAAAATATCAATTGCTTAGCTGTATTTTGACATCATTCAAATGTTTAGGCTGTTGTGCTTTAGAACTGAAAGACTTGGAAACACCTACTCTTTGCTCCCATGACTCTCTCTGTCTCATCTTTCAAAGACAAAAGGGACAAATACATTTTGCTGTTCTGCTACTATGCAAATGTAAGCCACCTGAACTGAGGGTTCTGGAGGGCACATTGTTGTAACTGATGGGGAAGTGGAAGCTGGTGGAAATGTTGCTCTTGGCCTTGACATAAAAATAGACGATAGAAATGAAATTGCACTTCTCCAGCAATATTAAGGATTGGCGAGCTGCCCAAATCTAGTGGTATACATTCTGGTAGGCTGAGCTTCTCTCCTGACACACTGCACCACGGAGCACAGACTTCCCCTGCCTGTTACTTCAGATGTGCTGGGATTGATATATTTATCTCGCCTCATTGCCTATGAGTATCTAAGATATTAAAGAAAAGATTAACCTGAAGTTACAATGAACACAGGAGACTCCTGAATTAGATGTCACTTCTTGAGGCATTGCCTTCCAAAGATGATACATATACAAGCCAAATCAAAATGAAATTTGTATAAGGCATATAGTTTCAGCTGCTTGCTAGGGAATTAATAATTGTGCATATGACATCATATTATAGACCAAGCAAGGTTTTGTAGACTTTATGTTTAATTCATTGCTTCAGGCGTTGAAGTCAAGATACATAATATTGCTGCGAAGTGTTCCAAGAATTATTCAGGGGATGAAAAAGAACTATACAAATTCTTCCACCACATAACATACAAAAGCTGAAAATTTCCGTTTCAACTAATTTCTGAGTCTCAGTTTCCTAACATATAAAAAAAGGTGTATATGTATGTGTGCGTGTGTGTAAAATATTCCCTTATAGGGTTGGTGTAAATATTAAAGGATTTAATACACATTAAAGAATTCAAATAACAATGTCTGATACACAGTGAATGCTTGGTGAATATCAGCTACTATGATAAAATGGAATAGTGAGTTTGCTAAATTTCCATGATACCATGTCATTTATGGAACTGTCCTTGTTCATGTGCAAGAAGAGAAAATTTAAAAAAGAGATGTTGTTTTCTTTATATCTGAAAATGTTAAATGGTTAAGGCTTGAAAACTACTCTATATATTACAGAAGAAAAATAAGGATGACAAACAGATTATTTAATTGCATATATATATGAACTCTCTGTCCTTTCGTTCCTAAAGCCAGGCCCTCAAGGGCCTTGGAAGGATATAAGTTTAGGCAGAAATCATTTGGATTGTGGAACTTAAGGACATTTTATAAACTATGCATAGTCACATAATGCACAGGCCTCAGTCTCCTAAGAAGAAATCTGAATCACAGAGACATTATAACTCCAAAAACACAGTAAATTCTCTAGCAAATTTCATCTGCTCACAATAAAACAATAGAGTTTCTCATATCTTGATCATAAAAAGATTAAAAAAACAGGGAAAACAGAGGAATCAAGGAAACCTTTCCATGAGCTGTATTTGCCTGTTATTAAACATTACAAACAGACCATACAATCAGACTACTCAGCCACAAACTAACAAATTCTCATGTCAAATTCTGAATATCCTCGATTCTAAAATTATATACACTTAAAGGAGGGTGAGGGGTCTACAGTTCTCAGTCCTACCAGTTTCTCACCAAAAACCAAAAAACCAACCCCAGTGCCATCAAGGTGATGCTGATTCATAGCAATTTTATAGAACGAGGTAGAACTGCCCCTGTAGAGTCTCCAAGAAGCACCAGGTAGATTTGAACTGCCGATCTCTTGGTTAGCAGCCACAGCACTTTACCACTATGCCACCAGGGTTCCCAGTTTCCTACTAGGATGGTCTGAGTTCAGACAGCAGTGATGCAGTTCTAGTTGCCCGTTAAAATTCCCTAGAGGCTAAAGAAAAATGCTGATGTCCAGGTTCCATCCCCAGAACATCTGATTTTATTTATCTGGAGATAGAAAGTTTGGACTCTTCTAAGATCTCAGTAATGCTATATCAAGTTTCTGTGCGTTGTGTTCTCTTGTGTCAGTTTGGAATCATAGAGACGCTATAGAACTGATGGAACTGCCCCCATAGGGTCACCAAGGCTGTAATCTTTATGGGAATAGACTGACACATCTTTTTCCCAAGGAATGGCTGATAGGTTTGAATCACCTACCTTCAATTGGCAGCCAAGCCTATAAATACTGCAACATCAGGGCTTCTTGTGGAGTTCAATACAGCAGTAACACACATATGAAAGCAGCTCTCAGGCTATTTTATCACAGTATGGCTAACAAAAATAAAATAATAATAATGCCTACCAGGCTCACATGAGTAGGATCTGACTCGACAGCACTTGGCTTTGGACTAGGCTCAGGAGGGAAACCCTGGTGGTGTAGTGGGTTAAGTGCTACCACTGCTAACCAAAAGGTTGGCAGTTCAAATCCACCAGGCACTCCTTGAATACTCTAGAGGGCAGTTCTACTCTGGCCTCGAGGGTCACCATGAGTCAGATCCAACATGACGGTACTGGGTTTTTTAGGCTCACAAGTAGGAATACATACATCATTAAAACCATGTGTCTGCTTCCAAGAAGCTCTGAGCTTTGACATAAAATAGCACCATGCCAAGCCAAGCCAAGTGCCGTCAAGTCGGATCCGACTCATGGCGACCCTAGAGGTCATGGTAGAACTGACCCTCAGAGTATTCAAAGAGCGCCTGGTGGATTTGAACTGCCGACCCTGTGGTTAGCACCATGGAGGTGATATTTAT
The DNA here is from genome assembly GCA_028571685.1 of Heterohyrax brucei. Taxonomy (NCBI): domain Eukaryota; kingdom Metazoa; phylum Chordata; class Mammalia; order Hyracoidea; family Procaviidae; genus Heterohyrax; species Heterohyrax brucei. The sequence goes on from CM053151.1 coordinate 68,977,297, forward strand.
GTATTGTGTTCTTACTCTGTGCCAGGCACTATTCTAAGTGCATCACATTTTCTACCCATTTTATGCATAAAGAAATGGAAGAAACAGGAGGTAGAGCCAGGATTTTAACTCTGAGAAGGCACTTGGAGAGCCTGTACCTATAAAAACCACACCACACTGCTTTTCAAGATCATAGACTCTCTCTGTTTTCATATAAAAATCTATACACGTTTATTACAAGAGAAGCAATGTTTTAAAAATGGAAAATAAAGCGTTATTAAAGGCAAAACTTGTGATTTATTGTTTTTTAAGGTTTTAAGTAATTTCTAGCAAAAATAAATTTCTCATATTCTATTGTCATGAATAGAAACACATTCTTGATAATTTATAAATATAGATAACTTTATAGGCATATATAGATGAAGTAACCCACAGAAAAGAAGGACTACCTGAAAAGCTACACTTTGGAAAGAAAGTTCAAGGGATCATGACAGTGATGGAAATACAGGCAACAGAAAAAAACAGACAGACTCTTCAGGGCCCCATGATTTGAATAAATCAGACTCAATCAACTCCTCTCCTGTATCACTTCAATAAGTATTCAAACTTTAGGAAGGGTCTAACTGTCTGAGTTTAAGTCCTATACCCACACATTGGCTGGAAAAGGGCTGGCACTGAAATAACTAAATCCACCGTGAGCTCCTGAAATGAGGAAAAATAGTTCTCTGACAGAAATCAAAGTGCTATTATTATCAAAAAAAGAAAGAAAGAAAGAAAAGAAAAACAAGTAGTAACAGCTGGCCAATAAATCTCAACTCCTGTAGTAATAAGGCAGAGAATTGGTTTTGAAAACCCTTACACAATGGGTCTGTTGGTCAAAAACTGCCTTGTAAAGGAGAGTAGGAGGAGCACGAAGTAACTTAGGAGTAGAAGAGCTACAAGGACAATCTCTATGCATCAGTAAGCTTATGCATCCTCCCAAGAATCACTCCTGCGCCCCTACAGTGTTTTCAGACCAAGACGTGCCCTTTGCTAGTTAACTAAGAGCTGGAGCTTTTTAACTCTAAAGCTTCCACTGTGAGATCAATTAAGCCCGAGGCCAGGAAGACCTAATTATTGATTAGCTATGCTAAAATTTGAGACAACCTTGTTTCTCTCACCTTCACTAATTCCCCTGTGAAGTTAGTATCTGACCCTTTGTGCACAACTAAGCATTGCCCTCTCTGTGGTCAGACTTAGGAGTTATCACGCCACCACCACCCCTACATTTACCACAGTCTTTTCTTCATCTTATTTCCTTGCTAAAGATCCTTCTGTTATTCATAAAACAAAATCCAAATTTCTTGTCATTGCCTGATTTTCCAGCTACACATCACTCTACCACCTCCGAGACATTATCTACTACAGTAATAGCAAACTGTTAGTTATACCCGCAAATTGGGGTGGTTTTATAAATCTGAATATCTCTGTATGTTCTCTACTCTTTATTCTCAACTTTTCTGTCCTAAACTCTGGCTTAATGTTATTAATTCAAATGCTGATCAGTTGTCTCTGAGAGAGATACACTTCTCTAGTTATCCAGTAGCTGATGCACTAAAACTTTGTTGAAGAATCTCAATTCATACCATATCCAGCAATCATCAGACCAGCTCTCCCAGGACCCCGTTCAGCCTAGTCTGGCGGCACCAATTCCCGTTCCAATTCAGGTGTTTTCACACCATTGTAATGATTGGTCTATGTGTTTCTTTCTCCTTTTATACTGAGTGCCTTAGGGGCTGTCTTAGTCCTTGAATGCTGCTTATAATGCAAATACCACGAGCGGATGACTTTAACAAAGAGAAGTTTATTCTCTCACAGTCCAATAAGCCGCAAGTCCCAGTTCAAGGGAAGTCTTTCTCTCTCTGTCAGCTCTGGATGAAGATCCTTGTGACACATTAGTCTTCTCTTAGTCTAAACTCAGGAATCCCAGATCCAAACGGACACACTCTGCTCCCAGGTCTTCTTTCTTGGTGGTTTGAGGTCCCTATGTCTCCCTGCTCAGCTCTCTTCTATATTGCAATAGTTTGGCTTACGACATCATCCAGTCTTTGTAGATCCTGTCAATATACCTGCTACTAGGGTATGTTAGTCAGTCACAGTTATAGAACTCACAACGTTCAGGAAAAAGTCATCAAATGGTAGACAGTCACACTACCATGGGAATCATGGCCTAACCTAGTTGATACACACATTCTTGGGGGGACACAGCAGTGCTCTTTCATAATCATCTATCAGCAGCCATTCAATAATCATTTATCAAGTACATTTCTACACTGAAAAATTGAGCTAGGTACCAGGGACTCAATAATAAAAGACACAGCATGGGGCCTGCTGTCCTACATAGCACTTGGAGCACAAGATCTTGAGGGAAAAATAGACAAGTAAACAAACCATTACAATACTGAGGGGTGAGGGAAATACAGATTGCTATGGAAATACATAGAATAGCCAACTACCCAAGATATGATTAAGAACTTCTCCCACAAAAAGACCTTCCACTGGATGTATCTGGTAAATAGTTGTACAGCAGAATTTGCATTTCAGGATCAAGATAGAACTGAAAACAAAGATTTGTAAACTCTGATCATAGCTTGAAACTGAAATCATGGGAATGGGTGAATAATAATTTGCTAAAAAAGTAAAATAAAAATAGTTAGCAATAGTTGTTGTTGTTAGGTGCCCTAGAGTTGGTTCTAACTCATATTGGCCCTATGAAGGGAACACTGCCTGTCCTGAGCTAGCCTCAAAATCATTGCTATATTTCAGCCCTTTGTTGCATTGGGTCAATTCAGCTCACTGAGGGTCTGTGTCTTTTTCAGTGATCTTCTGCTTTATGTAGAATGACGTCCTTCTCCAGGGATTTGTTCTCCTGATAACTTGCCCAGAGGGTGACAAAGTTTCTCCATCCTCAGTGTTTGTTGTTGTTGGTGGTGGTGCTGGTCATTGTTGTTTAATTGTACTTAAGTGAAGGTTTACAAAATACACTAGTTTCTCCTCAAACAGTTAGTACTCATTGCTTTGTGATGTTGGTTTACAATCCCGCAACGTGTCAACACTTTCACTTCACAAGCCCTGGGTTCCCTAATACCAGCTTTCCTGTGTTCTCCTGCCTGCTAGTCCCTGCCCCTGGGCTAGCAAAATCCTTTAGTCTCATTTTGTTTTATGTGCCTGTCTAATCTTTGGCTGACTCACTGTGACCCTGGAGTCAGATTCGACTCCACGGCGCCTGGCTGGCTGACAATCTTTGGCTGAAGAGTGAAACTCAGGAATGACTTCGTTACTGAGCTGAAAGCGCCCCTGGGCCATGCTTTCAGGATTTCTCCAGTCTCTGGCAACTCTAGTCTTCATGAGCTAGAATTTTATTCTGCATTTTTCTCTGGCTTTGTCCGGGCCCTTCTATTGTGATCCTTGTCGGGACAATCAGTGGTGGTGGCCAGGCAACATCTAGTTGTACTGGATTCAATCTGGTAGAGGCCATTGGAGATGTGGCCTATTCGTTCTTTGGGTATTGTTGGTTGTAGTTTGTTTCTTTGGTGTTCTTCATTCTTCCCTGCTCCCAAAGGCATAAGACCAAAGGAGTATCCTAGGTGGCTGCCCATATGCTTTTAGGGCCCCAGATGCTAACCACTGAAGCTGAATGTAGACCATTTTCTTTATAAACTATATTATGCCAGTTGAGCTAAATGATCCCTGAGACCATGGTCCCCACAGCCCTCAGCCCAGCAATTCCAGCCCTCAGAGAGTTTGGGTATGTCTACGGAGCTTTCATAACTTTGCCTTGTACAAGTTGTGCTGGTTTATCCAGTGTTGTATATTACGTTACCCTTCACCAAAGCTACCCCTTATCTACTGTCTATTTGGTGTTTTTTCCATCCCACCCCTCCTTTTCTTGGTAATCATCAAAGATTGTTTCTTTTTATGTGTAACTTTTTTCATGAGTTTTTACAGTAGTGGTTTCATACAATATCTGTTCTTCTGTGAATGACTTATTTTACTCAGCATAACACCCTCCAGTTTCCTCCATGTTATGACATGCTGGACCGATTCATTGTTGGGCTTTACTGCTGTGTAATACGCCATCGCGAGTATGTGCCACAGTTTGTCTATTCATCTGTTGGTGGGCGTCTAGGTTGTTTCCAAGTTTTTGCTACTGTGAGCAATGCTGCTATGAACATAGGTGTGCATACGTCCCTTTGTGTGATGACTCTTATTTCTCTGTGGTATGTTTCTAGGAGTGGGATTACTGGATCATATGGTATTTCTATTTCTAGCTTTCTAAGTAACTGTCATTGTTTTCCAACATAGTTTTATCATTTTGCATTCCCACCAGCAGTATGTAAGAGTTTCCATCTCCCTTCAGCTTCTCCAGTATTACTTATTTCCATTTTGTTTTTATTCCTGCCACTAATGCCAGGGTGAGATGGTATCTCATTGTGGTTTTGATTTGCATGTCTCTGATGTCTAGTGATTTCCTCATAGGTCTGCTGGCCACTTGAGTGCCTTCTTTGATGAAGTGTCTGTTCATTTCCTATGCCCAGTTTTTAATGAGATTATGTACCTTTATGTTGTAGAACTGTTGGATTTACTTGTAGACTTTAGAGATCAGAGCTTTGTCTGATTTACAGCAGCCAACTGTTTTCCCAGTCTTCAGGCTTTCTTTTTAATCTACTGATGAGCATAAGTGTTTAGCTTCTAGAATATTCCATTTATCTAGCCTATCGTCTGGAGTTGTTTTGTTGTTGGTTATGATTTGTATTCTGTTAATGCCTTATATTAGGACTTCTAGCATTGGTCTTATTTTTTATTTCTATGAACTTTATAGTTTTGGGCTTTATATTTAGGTCTTTGATGCATTTGAATTAGTTTTTGTACACTATATGAGGTATGGGTCCTGTTTCTTTTCTTTTTTGTGGGGGGGGCAGATGAGCATCCAGTTTTGCTAGCACCATTTGTTAAAAAGATTGGCCTTTTCATTTGCTGGACATTGGTCCCTTTGTCAAAGGGACAGGTGACCGTAGGTGAATGGATTTACAACTGGGTTCTCAACTCTGTTCCACTGAGCAGTGTTGTCTGTCCTTGTACCTGTACCAGGCTGTTCTGACGACTGTAGCTGTATAGTAGTTTCTGAAGTCAGTAGTGCAAGTCCTCCTACTTTGTTCTTCTCCAACAATAGTGCTTTGCTTACCAAGGGCTTTTCCATGTGAAGTTAATGATATTCATTTTTCCATCTCTTTAAAGAATGTTGTTAGTATTTGGATAGGGATTGCATCGTATTTGTAAATTTCTTTGAGGAGAATTGTCATTTTCACAATGTTAAGTCTATCTGTAAGCATCATATGGTTTCCATTTATGCATGTATCTTGCAGTAGTATTTCACAGTTTTCTTTGTATAAGTCGTTGCAAGCCTGGTTAGATTTATTTGTAAGTATTTGGGTTTCTTAGGGGCTGTTATAGATGGTATTTTTTTCCTGATCTCCTATTCATTGTTCTCTTTATTGACATACAGGAATTCAACTAATTTTTGTCTGTGTGATCTTGTATCCTGCTAATCTTTCTATTAGTGCCAGTAGTTTTCTAGTTTTCTTACGGAATCTCTGGGTTTTCTATGTATAGTATCATATCATCTGCAAATAGGGACAGCTTAACTTCTTTGTTACCAATTTGAATACCCTTTATTTCTGTTTCTTACCTTACTGCTATAGCTAGGACTTGCAGCACACTGCTAAATAGGAGTGGTGATGAAGGGCATCCTTCTCTTGTTCCTGTTCTTAAGGGGATGTTTTTAGCCTTTCTCCATTAAGAATGATGTTGGCTGTTGGTTTTGTGTAGATGTCCTTTATTATATTGAGAAATTTTGCTTCTGTAACTGTTTTAGTGATAGTTTTTATCAGGAACAGGTGTGGGACTTTGTTGAATGCATTTTCTACGTTGATTGAGATGATCATGTGATTTTTTTCCATTTTTATTTGTTTTTTTTAAAATTTGAAATGATACAAATATTTATAATGATATAGTACATACAATTTCATCAGAGTAAGCACAAAAAATGTTTTTAAAAGTGTCTAAATTATTCTTAAGAAATCTGACTTTTATTGGCCCAGGCATTTCTATGGAGGCTAAATTTATCCAAGAAGAATTTGAATAAAGGGAATAAAATATTAACATAAGATTTATAAATTGAAGATTAAGTGGCCATTAAAGAAAAGCTCTGGTGTTCTACAGCTAGCCAAATTACACAGACACATAAAGTGTAGTTGTCTTGACAAATGTGTCTCCCACCTTAGATTTTTCTTTTTTTTTTAATTAAATAAAAAAAAATGAAAGTGTACATACTCTGTGCTTACAATATTGGGTTAAGAGAGGAGGAGTACACAAGTTGTGTTGAAGTCTCATTAATATTGATCTTCTTACTAATGTGACTTGTCACCAATTTCACGATACCAAATTTCTAACAACTATCTAATCTAAACCCTCACCCCTTGCCTTCCCGCCCTCCCACCTTCCCCACCCTTGTAGCCATCAAAGAGTCTTTTCTATTATATATGAGTATGCTTTTAAGTTTTTATCGTAGGGGTCTCATATAATAATTTTCCTTCTGTCACTGACTAGTTTCACTCAATATAATGTCTTCCAGTTGAGATCAAATTGAGAGATGTTTACTGCTATCATCATCGTTCTTTATCAATGTATAGTACTCCATTGAGTATATATATCAAAGTTTACCTATCCATTCTTCTGTTGTTGGGCATCTAGGTTGATTCCAACTTTTTGTTATCGTGGACTGTTCTGCAATGAATATTCGTGTGCATGTAGCAGTCGGTGTGAATGGCCTTGATTTTGTAGGATATATTCTGAGCAGAGGAATAACTGGGTCAAATGGTATACCTGTATTCATTATTTTAAGGGAAAGCCAAATTGCTTTCCAAAGAGGTTGCACCATTCTGCAATCCCACCAACAGTGAAGGAGAGTTCCAATCTCTCCACAGCCTCTCCAATATTTATTGTTTTGCATTTTTTGGATCATGGCCAATCTTGTTGGGATGAAGTGGTATCTCATTGTTGTTTTGATTTTAATTTCTTTAATAATTAATGATCGTGGACATGTCTGCATGTGTTTTTTGACTGCCTGGATCTCCTCTTTAGAGAAGTGTCTGTCCATCTCCTTTGCCCATCACTTAATTGGATGATTTGTCTCTTTCTTATTGATATTTTGTAGAACCTTATAGATTATGGAGATTAGGCATTAATCTGACATACAGTTGCCAAAAATTTTTTTCCCGTTCTGTAGGTGGTCTTTTAATTCTTTTGATGAAGTCTTTGGATGAGCAGCAGTGTTTGATTCTTATTACTTCCCATTTATCTATTTTCTCTTCTGATGAATGTGTTTTGTTTGTCAGATTTTGAAGTCTGTCTATATTGCATATTAAAACATCCATTGTTGACCCTGTCTTATTTATGTGGTGGATTCTGTGGATTGATTTTCTAACACTAACCCTACTTGTATACCTGGTATGAATCATACTTGATCATTGTTTTTTGATATGCTGCTGAATTCTATAGGCTAGAATTTTGTTGATAACCTTTGCGTCTATATTCATGATATGCTGATCTACATTTTTGTGTGTGTGTGGTATCTTTACCTGGTTTCGTACCAAGGTTATGCTGACTTCAAAGAATGAATTTGGAAGTGCACTTTCCTTTTCAATGTTCTGAAATAGTTTGAGTAGTACTGGTGTAAGCTCTTCTCCAAATGTTTGGTAGAATTCTCCACTGAAGCCATCTGCACCAGGGTTTTTATTTTTGTTGTAAGTTTCATTATTATTCTTACCTTTTCAACAGCATTTGGTGGCTTGGCTTTTAATCTCTTCTCTTTGTTCAAATTTTCAACATCATTTTGTATTAGTTTGAGTAGGTACATGTTTCTAGAAATTTGTTCATTTCATCTAGGTTTTCAAATTTGTTGGAATATAGTTTGTCCTGATACTCTGTTAGATGGTCCTTTTATTTCAGTTGAGTCTCTTGTGACGTCTTCCATGTCATTTCTTATTTGGGTTATCTGAGTGCTTCCTGTTTTTCTTTGGTCAATTTAGCCAGTGGTTTGTCAGTTTTGTTCATCCTTTCAAGGAACCAACTTTTGGCTTTTTTTGACCTTTCTGCCGTTTTTCTTTTCTCTATTTCTTTTATTTTTGCCCTAATCCTTATTGTTTCTTTTCTTCTGGTGATCATGGTCTTATTTTTCTGTTCTTTTTCTATTTGTTTGAGTTATGTAGCTAATGTTTTTATTTTGCCTTTTCTTCTTTTTTGATATGTGCATTTATTGTTGTAAATTGACCTCTGAGGATTGCCTTTGTTGTGTCACAAAGGTCTTGGCATGGTGTGTTTTCATTCTTATTTGATTCTAAGAATTATTTTATTCTGTCTTTGATTTCTTCTGTTACTCAGTGGTTTTCAAGCAGGGTAGTATTCAGTTTCCATGTAATTGATGTTTTTTCCTTTTGCTTCCTGTTGTTAATTGCTACTTTGATGGCACTGTGGCAAAAAAAGATATTTTGTGTTATTTCAATGTTTTTTGCTATCCTTGCTCCTAAGGAGCATTCTGGCTGTACTTCTACCAAGACAGACTTATTCATTCTTCTGATAGTCCATACTATATTCAATTTCCTTTATCAAACACTATAATTCAAATACATCAATTCTTCTTCAGTCTTCTTTATTCACTGTCCAGCTTTCAAATCCAAATGAAGTGAATGAAGCTACCATGGCTTGGTTCAGGTACAACTTAGCCCTCAAAATGACATCTTTGTTTTTCAACAACTTCAAAAAGATCTTTTGCAGCAGATTTCCCATTTTACTTTGCCATCTGTTTTCTTGGCTGCTGCTTCTATGGGCACTGATTGTGGATTCAAATGAAATGAAATCCATGACAAATTCAAACTTTTTTCTGTTTATAATGATGTTGCTTATTGGGGCCATTTGTGAGGAATTTTGTTTCCTTTACATTGAGATGTGATCCATACTGAAGGTTATGATCTTTAATCTTCTTCAGTAAGTGCTTCAAGTCTTCTTCACCTTCAGCAAGCAAAATTACATCGTATACACATCATGGATTATTAATGAGACTTTCTCTAATCCTAATGCCGTGTTTTCCTTCATACAGTCTACCTTCTTAGATTATCTGTTGAGCATACAGATTAAATAAGTATGTCAAAGGGACACAACACTGATACACACCCTTCCTGATTTTAAACCACACAGTATTCCCTTGTTCTACCTGAATGATTGCTTCTTTGTCTGTGTCCAGGTTCCTCATGATCACAATTTATTGCTCTGGAATTTCCATTCTTGGCAATGTTATCCATAATTTGTTATTATCCACGTAGTTAAATACCTTTGCACAATCAGTAAAACACAGGTAAGCGTCTTTCTGGCATTCTCTTCTTTCAGCCAAGATCTATCTGACATCAGCAATAACATAAAATTAATGAAATTAACAATAAAAACAAAACAAAAAGGAACTCACTGCCTTCAAGTCAATTCTGACTCATAACAACCCTATAGGACTTCCCCTATGAGTTTCCAAGGAGCACCTGGTGGATTCAAACTACCAATCTTTGGGTTAGCAGCCATAGTACTTAACCACTACAGCACCAGGGTACTTAACGTGTGGTAAGGGACTGTGCTAAGCATGTTTCACGCATTACATCATTGAATCCCCATAAACCTCCTAGAAGTCAGATACTATTTTCATCTGCATTCTACAAATGAAGAAATGAGGAAACTAAGACACTATGTTAGAGAAGAATGTTGATACACCGTGTGTGACAGGTTTCATTGCCCTATGTGACAGTCATTCCCCTTTTTTAAGTGATGTTTACATTTTTCTCATTGAAACTCCTTTTAAGGATTATGTTGGTTCCTGTTACACAAGTGGTGACTGTTTTATTCAGGAGAGATTGGGTTAGTTTATGTCCAAGTCCAGAGTTCTTTACATTTTGGCCATTGGCAGCATAGTTCCTTGTGTTATTTAAGTTGGTGATGTTGCAGTATTTGAAAAGGGTTAATAATGAAGGAGCTGGTGGGCACCAATCACACGACGTTTCGGCAGTGACTTCACCGTTGCTGGGGAGATCTCTCAGAGGGGATGGTGTCAGGTTGTGTTTGCGAGTTGAATTCCTGTGAAAATATAATTTCTGCCTTGCGGCTTGGTTAGTGACAGCAAGTGATTGGTAACAAAAAGGTATATTTTATTAAATGATATGGTAAGCTGTGTTTATAATTTTAAGGGTGTTGTAAAATTTTTGAAAGCTTCTAGAAGTATAAGCCAGAGCAGTCTGTTTTTCTCTCCCTTACTCTTTCTTTCCTTTCTTTCCTGCATTTTCTTTCTTTTTAGCTATCCAGCCTTTTCCTGCATTTTCTTCCTCTCTAGCTATCCAGCCTTTTATTTTTTCTTTTTTCTACATCCTCTTCACCCACTTTTTCACTTGCTCAAACTTTCTTTATATTCCCTTTATATTTGTCATACGTGGGGTTCCACAGATAACTGTATATATCATAAAATAGTCACAGGAAACTCTAGCCAGGTTGTTTACATCAGGCAAAGTTTAAAACCTAAGAGAAAATTTTTCTAGTTAATAAAATTAGTCTGTTAAACTCACATTTTTACAGAGATAAGAAGCAAGAAAGCATGTTATGAATATATTAAATGTAGTTTTTGTTTTCTGGTCACGGATTTCTTTGTTCCTTCTCCACTCCCGCTACTATGTTTTGACTACCTTCCAGTCTAGGGGCTCGTGGTACCTATTGCCCTGCTGATCCTGAAACACTAGAAAAGCACCCATGGTGTACGGCACTTCTCTCTATACCTCGGGGCAGAAACTCCTGCCTGATCTTTCAGTCCCTGTTCTAAGCTGTTTTTTATTCAGGTTATGGGGGGGTGTATCCTGATGCCTGTCTGGCGGTTTCTTGGGTGGCTCCGGTGCCGAGGGTTTCAAGGACGTTAGACGGAGACGTCCAAAATGGCTTGCCGGTTCTCTCACATTCTTCTCTGACTCCTGCTTTGCACTCTCCTCCCCGTCTGACTCACTCACTTTCAGTTCTATATCTTGTTCTCTGCAGACACTGCCCTTTTGTTCTCTGCAGACACTGCTCTTTTGTTCTCTGCAGATACTGCCCTGCTGGGAATGTTCTTCTTTAACTTGTTTCAAAGCCGATTGCCCTTTTTGCAAACATTTTTGAAATACACCAGACTCATCCTCTAAACAAGTCAAAATAAGTATCCAAATGCCCATTACGCCCGGAGGCAATGTGCCGCTGGTATCAGCCGCTGTGAGATCTTTTCCCAGTTTAGTCCATGCGGCAACAGTAAGATGACCAGATACCAAAAACCAGGGGGCCACTTCCTCCACCGCCAAGAGGAAGCGTTCCAGCGTGGCCTGCTTTATACCAATGCCATGCTGCTTAAACAAACTCTTACAGGCATCCTGAAGGTGTCTGGCAGACGGTTGATTCCCCATGGCGAAAGTGAAACTAACCTCCCACGACAACTACTCCGCTCCCGCCTGGCGCTCCCCGGATTCCTGAGATGACTTTTTGAAACCTAGGGACTTGAGATATTGCCCCTCTTTTTCCCGGGGACCTGAGATTGCCCCTCTTCCGGGGACTTTAGATTACCCCTTTTCTGGGGATTTTGGATTACCCCTTTCCCGGGGACTTTGGATTACCCCTTTTCCGGGGACTTTGGATTACCCCTTTTCCGGGGACTTTGGATTACCCCTTTCCCGGGGACTTACCAGCGCTGCTCTCTTTTCCTCTTGGGCTCTTGGTGGTTGCTGCCCCACGTCTGGGCGCCACTTGTCACTGCCTAACTGTCCGCCCGCGGAAAGAAGACAGGACACGAGCCACTTTGCAAGTTGCTAGCTTTATAGCCCCACGTTGGGCGCCACTTATCACTGCCTATCTATCCGCCCGCGGAAAGAAGACAGGACACGAGCCACTTTGCAAGTTGCTAGCTTTATTCTTCCTGTATTCTTCTACTACTCCTACTGCTACTGCCGGCTGCTACTGCTACTGCTTCTGCTTCTATCTGCGCTCTCTATCTGCGCTCTCTATCTGCGCTCTCTATCTGTGCTCTCTATCTGTGCTTTCTATCTGTGCTCTCTGCTTCCTGGCACTTGCTCACTTTTATACCCCAGGCCAACTCCAATCCTCTAATGCCACACACTCCTGATATGGAGATTCACAATAGGCTAGTGGGAAATCACTGCCCACAGGCATGCGTCATGAAAGCCCTGGGTCTGGTAAACAAGGGTGTGGAATAAGGAGGGGCTCCGGCCTTGGGCGCCATCTTGGGCCGGACGCTCCGCTCCCCACAACCGTGGACCTCCAAAAGAACAACCAGAGTGCACCTTGGAAGCAAAGATACTAAGAATGCATCTTACATACTTTGGACATGTTGTCAGGAAGGATCAGTCTTTGAAGAAGGACGTCATTCTTGGTAGAGTGGAGGGTCAGTGATAAAGTGGAAGACCCTCAACAAGATGGATTGACACAGTGGCCACAACAATGGACTTAAGCATAAGAATCGTTGTGGGCATGGTGCAAGTCCAGGCAGTGTTTCATTTTGTTGTTCATAAGGTTACTGTGAGTTGGAACTGAATCAACGGTACCTAACAACAGCAACAACAAGACATTACAATTAAGTTATCTCAAGTACCTCTACTGATAATAGACATGTACTGAAAACAAAACCTTACATGACTCCGAGACTCAAGGTTTATGTATTATGTTATTTTGCCTCTCCTCCCGAAAGATGAAAGGATATACAACTGCCTCTGGAAAGCTGGGTGAGCAAAAAGAGTCTTAAAAAGCAGAGATAAGTGACTGGCTAAAAGGTAAAATGAAATATTATTGTTGTAATTAGATGCTGATGAGTTAAAGGGTTAGGCTGCAAACAAGGAGAATTTGTGGTTGTAAAATATGAGACAGAACACTTGGCACAATGCTCAACACAGAATCAGCCACTCAGGAAATGTTAAATTACCAAGTGCTGAAAAGTTGTTAGTTATCGTCAAGTTCATTAGGACTCATGGCAACTGCATGTATGCAGAGTAGAATTGTGCTCCATGGGTTTTCAAAGCTGTAACCTTCCAGAATCATTATTTCCAGGCCTGTCTTCTGAGTGCCACTGGGTAGGTTTAAACCAGAGTTTTGAACCCTTTGATGAGAATTCGCCTTTCTACCCCAGATGTATTGAATCAGAATTTACAGGTGATCTTGTTAAAATGTAAATGTCTACATAAGAATCACCTGGGGATCTTGCTAAACTATAGACTCTAATTCCTTGTTCCCCAAGTGCAAAGGTAAATTCTCAGAGGTCATCAAACCAGTTCCATCCTGTTCAAAGCTCTCGCTTGAACCATTAACTTTTCAACTGGTAGTCTAGAGCTTAGCTCTCCACAGCACCCAGTAGCGATTCTAAGTTGAATATAATTATGAAACAAACGCTTCCAGTGTCTCTTCCTTAGGTAAAGCTTGAGGATCCTTGTTTAAAGTTTTCAATTATATTAAAAAATTCAGCCTGTGACCTATGCTATGAGTCAGATCTGACTCGACAGCACTTGGCTGGGCTTTGGGACCTACATTTTAAAGTGTATGCCTTTGTTATAGTTAATCTTACAGCAGTAAATACAAGATAATTTGATGATTATTTAATGTCTTATTTTCTTTTTTCCTAGAAAACTGCTTACAAATGAAAATTGCCAATTCACTGGAAGTTTCAATAACACAATGGTAATGCTGGCTGAATTCTGAGTTTTATAGCAGGATAGATTCTGACTCAAGCACTGCATAAATGCATTACTGTTTTTACTTGATGGTCAGCATAGAATATATTCCTAGACACATACGAAAATGTTCAAAGCATGTAAATTACAAAACATAATAAGACAAAAGGTTTAAATTCATTTAGCTAAGTCTCCAGAGAGCAAGGATGGAACTCATTCAAGAGAAACAGTTGGCATGATTCCTCCAAGTAAATATAAAAATTTGAGGATTATGAGAATAATTGTATATAGACCTGGCTCATTAGGACCATTTTGTACACTGTATAGAATACCACTGATTAATTTAGTCACTCAGAAAATGAGGAAGAGAGAAGAAAGAGAAATAAATGATGGGCAATTGTTCAATAGAAGTTATCAGGATTGTTAAAACTGACTGAGTTCTAGAGCCAAAGTATATCCACTTTATTACATTCCATGAAAAAGACCTTCCTTAAAAAATATAGTTCATATTGGTCTGCCACTTAGTAGAATAACTTTAGTAAATAATGGTAAAATACATAATACTGTTTTCTAAGTCAAAATGAATTATTTCAGAAATCACATTTCAATCACCTATAAAACCACAAATAATTTTATTGGGATTAGTTCTCAACATAGGGCACAGCTTTCCTTACTTCTAGCATGCTAATTCACCCTATCAAATGATGGATATATTTTCTCTTATGAAGCTGAATAAAGGAACATATGAATTGTGTGTCCAGTAGCCAGTCATCTACAAAGCAGCTTGATTAACAATCACGCTTTCACTTCTGTCCTCCTCCGTTCCTAGTTCACACTTCAGTAATCCTGTCCATTACCAGAGTCTATTGTGTGGTGCTATCAGATGTACTTTCCATCTGTTGAAGGAGTCTCCTTAATCATCTTCTCTGAGAATGTTAGTTTAGAAATCTGATCAGGCTCAAAGCTCCTAAAGAAGTACTTTGAGTCGTATTATGGTCTAAAATTGTGTAGCAGCTTATACTTAAGTTTTATCAAACGATTGCTTCAATTATAGCTTTGTAGCTGAAATAGATAATTCATGGAAGAAAAGTTTTGAGTTTAACTTATTGATGGTGATCCACAGTAGATGCTTCAGTTTTTTTATTGTGGTAGATACATATGAAACAAAACATTTGTCATCAAAATTTTTCCTGTGCATACTTCAGTGACACGACCTTATGTTCATCGTGTTGTTCCCAACCATCACCCTTATCTCTTCCCCCGTTTTGTCTTCACCCTCAATTAAAGCTCAGTATCTCCTAAGTATCAAGTCCCTCATCAAGTCCCTATTTTCCTGTCCCCTACACACTCTTAGAAATCACTAAAAAAAAACCAAAATCTGTGGTCTCTGTACACTGGTCAGTTCTTGTAGGACCACATAGTATCTGTCCTTTTGTAATTGAATTATTTCATTCAGCATACTCTCAGTGTTTGTCCATGTTGTGGCATATATTAGGACTTAATTTCTCTTGTGGCTGAATAATATTCCACCAATGTTCCAAGAGATTTGGATGACAGCTACCTGGCCAAGTGACTGGAATCTGTATATGGACCACAGTTGTGCAAACAGAACAAGGGGACACTGCATTGTTTAAAGTCAGGAAAAGCGTGCATAAGGATTGTATCATTTCATCATACCTTTTTAATCTGTATGCGTAGGACATAATCCAGGAAGCTGGATTATACAAAGAAGAGCAAGGCATCAGGATTAGAGGATGACTTATTAACAACCTGCATTATACAGATGACACCACCTTACTTGCTGAAAATGAAGACGATTCCACGTGTTTACTGATGAAGATCAAGGACCGCAAGCTTCAGTGTGGATTGCAACTCAACACCAGGAAAACAAAAATCCTCACAACTGGACCAGTAAGCAACATTGTCATAAACAGAGAAAGGATTGAGGTTGTCCACAATCAATGCCCTTGGAAGTGGCAGTCAGGAAATCAAAAGACGCATTGCACTGGGAAAATCTGCTGCAAAGGACCTCTTCAAAGTATTCAAAATTAAGGATGTCACCTTGAAGATTAAAGTGTGCCTGACCCAAGCCTTGGTATTTTCAATCACATCATGTACATGCAAAAAAGAAGACAGAAGAAGAATCGATGCCTTTCAATTGTGGGGTTGGAGAAGAAGGTTGAACGTACCATGGACCACCAAAAGAACAAACAGATCTGTTCTGGAAGAAGTACAACCAGAGTGCTTCTTGGAAGCAAAGATGGCAAGAGTGTGTCTTACATACTTTGGACATGTTGTCAGGGAAGATCAGTCCCTGGAGAAGGACATCATGCTTGGTAGAGTTGAGGGTCAGCAAAAAAGAGGAAAAACCTCTATGAGATGGATTGACACAGTGGCTGCAACAATGCGCTTAAGCATAAAAACAATTGTGGACATGACACAAGACCGGGCTATGAGTCGGAACTGACTCAACGGCACCGAACAACAGCAAAAACAATAACAAAGCACTCAACTGCAACACAAAAGTTTGGCAGTTCAAGATCACCAGCAGTTCCACAGGACAAAGCGGCGCAGGGTGCTTCCGTACAGGTTTATAGCCATGGAAAAACTAGAGATCGCTATGAACTGGAAATGACTCAGCAGCAGTGGGTTTGGCTATGGTTTTCTATGTCCATGCCACATTTTGTTTCTCTGTTAATCTGTTCATGGACATTTACGCTCTTTTCACATTTTGGCTGTTGTGAATAGCGCTACAGTGATTATTGGTGCACAAGTATCTGTTTGCCTTCCCAATTTAAACTCTTTTGCCTATTTCAATTGTACCTGGGAGTGGGATTGCTGAATGACATGATAATTCTACGTTCAACTTTTTAAGAAATTGCCAAACTGTTTTCCACAGAGCCTCTACTATTTCACAGTCCAACAGACAACAGATGAAGGCCCCTAACAACCTTTCAATTGTTTTCCAAGTGCCTTTGGATAAAGCTCAAAATCTTTGACCTAGACATTATTAGTGGGTCACGTAATAGCCATTCTTTCATTCCTCCAGGCTGGCAGCATCTCACAGATTTAGAGAAATACTGACTGGTTTTATACCTACATTCCATTCCTGTGGTTGCTTCACCTTACTTCTCCTCGTGACAGATGAACTGTTGGAAAGAATTGCATATAGTCATTGTTTGCACTTACTCACTTCCCATGCATTCCTTAAGTGACTCCAGCTGTGGTGGTCAAACTCCTTTTAGCAGAGACTCGTGTGAGAAAACTAGTGATCCTGAAACTTATTCTGGTCACTGAGATGAGACAGAAGATTTTCTGGGAGTTTCTAGAAATCTTGTATTTTTTTTTTAATTTATTCCCTAAAAGTAGATACAGGGGAAAAAACTGGTTATAGCCCTGGATATTGCTATGCGAGGATACGATGCCTGCAGCTGACTTAGGCATTTTGCAATCATGAAGGGGATTACTACTGAAAGTCTGAGAATATCATTCAAAAAAATAACATCTGATAATATGACTTGCTGAATTAATAAACCAAGACTGCCCTACCTTGCAATTTCTTATTACGTAAGCCAAACAATAAAATAAAATCCCCTGGTGGCCTAGGGTTAAGTGCTATGGCTGCTAACCAAAACATTGGCAGTTTGAATCCACCAGGTGCTCCTTGGAAACGCTATGGAGCAGCTCTACTCCACATGGGTCACTGTGAGTTGAAATTGATTCAACGGCAGTGGGTTTGGTTTTTTTAGGGGTTATTGTAGAAGCCAGTTTGAGCACAAATTTATAACATGTCTGCTCAAAAGCCTCAAGGTATCCTAACTGGTAAGTGTGCTCAAAGGCCCGTTATGATCTGGCCCCAACTCCCTCTCAACCTCTTTTTCTGCCAGTGTACCCCATCTTTTCCTGGTTGCAGCCCCAGAGGCCCTCTTTCAGTTCTTCAGATACGTTATGCTCTTCTCCACTTCAGGGTTGTTGCACACGTAGCACTTCTTGCTGGGACTCTCTTGTCCTTGCTCTGTTGCCTATTCAAGTCACACTCAAATTATCCACCTGGCCTCTAACTATATCCTCCTGCTTGCATATAGACCTCTGCTGGTTGGCACTTGCCCTTTTAACACTAATCATATCTCTAATTAACTGTTCAACGTCACCCATTCCCACTTCGTTGTCAGTTTTTTAAGGGCAGCAGCTGTGTCTGTCTTATTTACAGTTTAATTCCCAATACTGAGTATAGTTCTTGACACATTAGGAAAAAAAATCAGTTCTCATCTCCCCTGACTCATGATGACCTGTGTGTCAGAGCAAATTGTATTCTTTAGGGTTTTCAATGGCTGGTTTTTCAGAGCTAGATTGCCATTTCTTTCTTCCAAGTCCCCTTTAGGTGATCTCAAACCTTCAACATTCGGTCAGCAGCCAAGAGTATTAACCATTTACAATACCTAAGGACTTCTTCTTGCCACATAGTAGATGCTACATAAGCAATTTTCCAGTAAAGTTATAAAGCTAAAATTAGAAAGTGACAGAAGACTTTTTAAGGTGATATTTACAGCATATGTGATTTAACTCTAAAGCCTATAGACTGGGGACCTAGAAGTTTGATTTAGTTTCCATAATGACTCTGCACTAGCCAAAGCTGGAGGACAAACAACTAAACTTTGAATGTATCTGGGATGGAAATGCAAATTCTCAGTGGGATGTGAAACCAGAACAAAGCAGTTCAAAGCCCTGATTCCAACTCATCAGCCACTCCAGAGGAGAAAGATGTTGCAATCTGGCCATAAATATTGCAGCCTTGAGAATTCTGTGGTTGTAGTTCAACTCTGTCGCATAGAATTCCTATGAGGTAGAAGTGATGCTGGGGAAACAAATTCAGTGAGTTTTTTGTTTGGTTCGTCAGTTTATTTACAATGCATTTTAAATTAAAGCTTCCTAGTTTTTTGAGTACCACAGTCACGCTATGGTAGATGGATCATAATTTATTTTGCCAAAATCCATTGAGGAAAAATAAAAATTAAATCCAGTTCCAGATACAAAAGACAACAAATAAAATACTGTTTTTTTTTAATACAAAGCTAGCTTTATCAACCACTTTAGTAAAATTGTGCTTTGTATCACTTAACCTCAGTCAAAATAAGAGTCGGATCTGACTCGACGGCACTTGGCTTGGCATGCACATACTCTCACAACTGATTTAAAACGCTAACAATAGAAGCATCACATAATAAAGTGGGAAGCTCTTAAGAGACAATGTAACCCAGATGGGAAAATTGTAGCTTACGTTGATCAAGAGACTCATCCAAGGTCATGGTGATTGTGCTGAGCAGAGCCAGCCCTGGTACCAGGTCTTCCGATCTTAGTGTAGGATTCTCCACACGTTTTCCTTTGTGATGAGTTCACAAACCTGGAAGGGGTTTCAACCCATGACCTTGGCATGATCAACATTTTTTGAATACCAGAGGTTGATGGCCTTACATGCACTTGAATCATTCAGAACAAAGAAAAAAAAACAGTGTGATGAAGGCATAAAAGTGACACGGTACTTGTCTTCCAGGAATGTTACTTTATGCTTCACAACTTAACATACTGCAACAGCATGATGCATCTAATGATTTTTTAAAACAGCTTTCTGCTGACAGCATAAACAGAAACAAGTTTATTTTCAGTGAACAGCTGCTGTTTTCTCATCGAAGAACGTCTCTAGCTGAAATAATGCAGCAGGCTGGCACTGTCGAGAGTGGATAAACATCTACAGAGTTTGTGGACTGGCAAACAGGACCATTCTGCTTCTGCTGCAATTACCAATAAACCAAACAGCCCATCTCCAATTTTATGAGAATGAAAAGTTAAGCCAGTCTGCAAAAGAGTTACAAAAATGGCCTACACAGATTGTCTTATTTTAATGAATAGATCAACTGCAGATGTCAGATTTTTTTTATTCATGTACGTGGGATTTGTAAATTTATTTCTCTTTCAGATTTCTTTTGAATTAATTCATTCTGAATTTTTATTTGCTTTTCTCACCTCTCTTTTGCAGGCACTTCTTACAAGATAAAGTCAAGGCTAAAGAGATTTATCTAAGCAAACTTAACGTTTTTGTCCTCCTTAACAATTAATTCCTAAATATAACCTTATTTCAATAAAGATTCAAGGACCCTAAATTTGTTCTGAAAGAAAAATAAAGTAATTGGGAAAGGATTATCGATCAGTAAATGTTCCCACGAAACCTAAGAATTGATAAAAATGTGATGAAGGAGCTTTCTCTTTCGGAGCATTTTAGGTCACATTAGTCCCTCGCCACCACCCTGCTCTAAGTTTGTTGTACTGTGGTGACTTGCATGTTGCTATGATACTGGAAGCTGCACTTCTGGTCTTTCTGATACCAGCAGGGTCACCGAGGATAGACAGGTTTCAGCAGAGCTTCCAGGCAAAGACAAACTAGGAAGAAAGACCCAGTGACCTATTTCTGAAATTAGCCAATGAAAGCCCTACGGATCCCAAAGCATTTTGTCTGTATTGAAAATATGTTAACCAATGAGAACTACATAGTAATCTCTACAGTGTATCAAATATACCAACAATCATGGTTACAGTATAGCTGATCTAAACCACTGCTGTTGAGTCCATTCCAACTCATAGTAACCCTATAGACAGAGTAGAACCTCCCCACAGAGTGTCCAAGGAGTGTCTGTAGGATTTGAACTACAAACCTTCTGATTAACAGGCAGAGTACTTAACCACTACACCACCAGGATTTCCTACGTCAGCTGAGTATAGGACAAGGCAATGTATTGTTCTGTTTTACGTAAGATTGGCGTGAGTCAGAGTTAACCAGCCAACAACTAAATACATCATCTTGTTCCCTCTTTATTTCAAGAGCATTCCCTAAAACACACTGCACACATGCATACATACAAAATTCTCAAGAAGCTGGATTGAAAGGCTAGGATTAGGCCTCAGGACAAGACAGGCTTTCCTATTCCTAGCATCTGAACTTATGCTTCATTCTGTTATACTAAGGTTGCAGTGAGTCACAACCTACTCCACAGTATACACAACACACACACACACACACACACACACATCCTAGAGTGGCAAAAATTGTTAAGTACTCAGCTACAAGCTGAAAGGTTGACTGTTCAAACCCACCAGGGGGTGTCTCAGAGTACAAGAGAGATAATCTGAAGGAAGATAATGTATGGAGAGATTTTTGAGATCAGAGAGGTTATTCCAGAGAAATAGACTCTAGAAGTGTTTGTGCATAAGTAGTATTTTCATTGGTGTGTTCCTGGGATCTGAACACTTAGCCACAGAGCAGCAGAAGGCTGTTTAAAAAAGAGAGAGTGACAGAAATGTTAAAACATCTTACGTACTTTGAACACATTATCAAGAGGCATTGGTCCCTGAAGAAGGACATCGTGCTTGGCAAAGCAGAGGATCAGTGAAAAAGAGGAAGACCGTCTATGAGACAGACTGAAGCAGTGGCTGCAAAGATGGGCTACAGCATAATAATGATCGTGAGGGTGCCACAGAACCAGGCAGCATCTCATTCTGCTGTACATAGTGTCATTACAAGTTGGAACTGACTCGATGGTAAATAATGACAAAGGAGTTTTGAGAATGTCTATCTTATGAAAATCTGGGAACAGATGAAAGAAGTTAAGGGATCTTTTCAGTAGCTTTTCAGGTCTCTAATTCTACTTTTATACCATTAGCAGTACTATAAATTACACGAATTGTACCTAAAGTAATAATTAAAGAAAGTAAGCAAACCTTGATCCCTCACTAAGCTGTTGCATATCCAATTAAATAAAATAGTGAACTCTCTCTGGCCTAATCCCAGGTAATTATAATTCTGCTCTGAGACATGAGCACCTTCGCGTAGTTAGCTTCTCTACAGGTGAACAGGTCATGTCCTTGGACTATCAATTAATTAAATTGCAGAAACTTCACCATTTTCTTTAGCACTTTAAGCACATTTAATACTGGTCTCTTTGAGGATAATGGAAATTTGCTGAATATGTTAAGTATAATAAATGCAATCAATTATTCATGTGCTGAGTTATTAATAATATTTAGAATTCATATAGAACAGACGTTTTTAAAATAGGATGTTTGGATTAATGTAGGTTAGAATCAGTCAAAAGGCAGAGATAGTTGCTAGGATACTTCCCAGGGTCCCTTTAGCCAAGGGACAATAACCAAAAAAAAAAAAACCACCACAAACCGACTGCCATCAAGTCGGTGCTGACTCACAGTGACCCTATAGACAGAGTAGAACTGCCCTGTAGAGTTTCTGATAAAGGAGCGCCTGTTGGATGTGAACTACTAACCTTCTGGTTAGCAGGTGGAACACTTAACCAGTATACCACAGCTGTCGACGTTTACTGCATAGAAATGAAATCGTATAAGTAATTCTTGATAGTCCATGGTCTTCAGTTTCTCAGAAATTAATTCCTTTGAATTGTGGTTTGCATAAAGAACAAAGGTACCACATAAATTCTAACTCTAAAAAATTTGATTTTACTCTCAAAAGAAGGGAATATTTCTCCCTATACAGAACTTCTGGATCCTGAACACAGCTTGGACAGAGGTCTGGAAACAAACGACGTTGTTCTGACCCTTACGCGAAACTAGCAACATCCCAGACCATAAGTAATCTCTTTTCCTAGAACATGATCTAAAACTTTGTTGTAGAGAGTGTGTAACTTACTACATGTCATGTTCTTTCATGTTTGCTTTTGATTTTTACTCTTCCTTGACTAAAGCCATGAGTCAGATCCGACTCGATGGCAGTTGGTTGACTAAAGCCATCACTACAAGGATCCTAGTGATGCAGTGGTTAAAGCACTTAACCGCTAACTGGAATGTCAGTGACCTGAACCCACCAACTGCTTCATGAGAGAAAAAGATGTGGTGGTCTGTTTTCATAACAATTTACAGCCTTGGAAATCTTAGGAATCAGTTATACTCTGTCCTGTCAGGTCATTAAGCGTCAGAATTTAGTGGGCAGCAATGGGTTTGTTTTTGAAGTCATTAGTAACCAAGAATTCAATTCTCAAGTCACTGTTATCCCTCTCTGGGTACACAATTCTATCAGCTGTATATGATGCAGCTCACGCTCAACTGGGAGGCCTTAAATGATCACGTGTCCTCAGGCCTGTCTGCAGCACTTCCCTCCACTGAGTTTGTGTAGCACTTATGTTGGCACCGTTTACAGAATCCTAGTGTGCTGCGTTCAGTGGTTAACATACTACAGGTTACCGTGTCTTTTCAATTAGACTGCAACCTCCTTGATAACAAATTCGATACACTTATTAAAAGTTTTTTTCATGATAAACCTTCCTGAAACACTCAAAGCTCAATCTTTCTAAGGATTTTAGTTCTGACTTATGAGGACCACTCAGAGCAAGGACCATTGAAGAATACTGTACAGCACTTGAAACAGAAATTTACTTTGATTCAAGTAACTACAAAGGCTTCATTAAGTGCAAAGAACTGCACTAGGGATATACAAAAGTGATTCACGGGCAGACTCTGTCTTTATGGGGATTACTGCTTCAGAGGAAGAATAATTCAGGTACACAAATAACTATAATACAAGTACGAAAGCTGTAGTCATGTTAAAAGACTCATGGTTAAAAGGCTTTTCATGGGTAGGGTTGTACTTAGGCTTCAGAAAGGTCTAAAATAAAATAGGTATCTGATCTATAGTAAAGTAACTAATCTTAATAGCTCTACTTAATCTTTCACCTTAAGTTTTATACCTGCTGTCTAGCATTTTCGAAACCCTAGTGGCATAGGTTAAGTGCTATGACCGCTAACCAAAAGGTCAGCAGTTCAAATCCATCAGGTGCTCCTTGGAAACTCTACAAGGCAGTTCTACTCCATAGGGTTGCTATGAGTCAGAATCAACAGCAGTGGGTTTAGGGTCTAACATTTCCAGGTAATATTTTCACCAGAAGCTACCCACATTGCCTAGGAATCAAGCTCTTACAATTAAGAAAATGAGTTTCTTTGCAGTCAGGCTGAAGAATGTAACACTTAATGGAAACTTTTGATCTCAGTCTCCTCAGGTTTCTGACATATCGGGCAAGGTGACAGATGGCAGCAAGTCTTTGCTCTCAGTCTCCTCTGGAGATTAATGCTTTGAGCAAGGTAACTTTTAACAGACCACTCCTGAAAGTTTCCATCATGTCATTGCTTTGTAACTAATGTGAAACCCTCCTTGAATCCAAGTCTTTCAATCATGCCTTTTAGCCGCTGTGCTTACATAACCAATGATGTCAAAGATTACACTGGTACTGCTACTGACGGATCTGAATTATTAGAAACCAATGAGAAAAATTTTAATTTTGCTTTCTGCCATCAGTACTACCATTACTTGTGACTTGAATGTTTCCCATGAGATCCATGACCTTCAGCTTGAAATTTTATGGTCTCCCATTGCAATGTCATGGCTTCAATAAATCTCTGGATTTCACTTCAACAAAACTGGATAATCTTTTCTTCACAAAATTTTGACACAGCTGGCAAAATTTTTAGAGTTACCCTTTACCAGAGGACTTGAAGAGCTGTAAAACTGAACTCTGGCACCAAGGACCCTTTTGTGTGCCCCCAACCTGATTTTTTAGACTCTTCTGGGCTGTCCCAGACAGGTGTTCCCAAAAAATGAACTCCAAATTTCACTATGGCTCTGTCAGAAGTCTAACCCTAGACTATATGGAGATTAATTGAGGTCATTTCTCTACTCATTTGTTTTTGTGGTTTGTATTCTGTTCATGGTTGAATAGGCTTATTGTTTGTGTTCCATCTTTATGAGGAAGCTTATTAGAGGTTTTTGCTTCTGATTTCATTATAAGAGTGCCGCTTACTGGCTGAATCGTGTTAAGTGTGCTCAAACTCACAGTTCCTTGTGACTCAACAGCAGTGGGTTTGTTTTGGTTTGGTTTTGTGTTCTGTTGCTAACTTACAGTTTGAACAGCTGTTTACCGAGTTGTTTTCCAACCTTGCAAGCCACAAGAGCACAGGGCAAAGTCCCTAATAGAAATTTGACAAACCCTTCAAGTGCTAAAGTTTCAGCATGCCTTTTTAACTTCTGGCCTTTTTCTTTCTGGATTCTCTTTATAGCTTGAAAATTTTGCAGTGTTAGAACTCTGTCATTTAGTGAATAAAAATACAATTCCTCACACAGACCTTTTCAATTCCTTTTCTCTAAGGGTGCCTTCCAGCTTAGCACACCTTTCTCTTGGCATGTGCTAATACTTGATGAGAAGAAGAATCCTCCTTCTAAAGATCATTATCGATGCCTTTCTGGGATTCCTGCTATATATATATATACATATATATATATTCTCAGCCTTAATTCTCAGCCATATATACATACATATATATGTGTATATATGGATGAGAATTATGGTGCCAATTCAGTTCAGTACCTCAAACAGTGGCGTGAATCTATGACCACAAATACTAATGATCAATGGCCATATTATGGCAGTTTTGAATCCATTAAATTAATTTTCCTTCACAGTAAATTGGAAAACAAATACTCTCAGATTAATCAAAACCAGTGGGATACATAATTTAATTGGTTTTTGAAAGCTTCCAAACAGCAAAATTACAGAAAATTTGGTTCATTATGAGACGTTGCATCAGAATAGGCAGAACTGATTAAGGACTTGAAAAATCATAGTGTTGTCTGTTTTTTCGTCATCTAAAGCGTCGTCCTCTTTCTCCTGTTAATCTTGTTTTACCTGATCTTCCAACAAAACCCAGACGCAGGGCCGTAGAGTTGGGTCCAACTCATGGTGAACAGCTATCCCTATATACCCTTCTCTGACCCCCCACCCGACCTATAATGTGTTGTCAGAACTTTCTTTTCATGAGAAAGAGGAAGAGACTAAAAAGGGACCAGACTTCCATTTGAAACTTGCTACATAGTTGAGATGCCCTTTTAGATGAAATACCCCAAATGTGGAGGTAGACAAGAGAGCCTGAGTTTACTTTTAACCCCTGGTCTAAAGTAGAACTTAGTGCCATTGTTAAAGCGTTCCCCAACCTGTGCAAACACCCTCAGAAATTTAAGTGGGATTTAAAAGTCTGGCAGATACTCATAAGCCTGGTTCAGCAGATCTATATAACTTAATATACACTTCGCTAGGATTGGAGATGCCTTCACAGGTTTATAAATACCAAGAAGCTATGTCACCTCTAGATTTTTTTCTACTGTGTCAGACGGTTTAAGGGGCAGTTCATTCACAGATGTTGGTTGGGTTTCTCAGCAGAACTCATTAAAATCAAGACTGATGCATCCCAACTTTTACGTAAAGTTTCTCAATACCCTGTCAAATGCAATCCCAGGGATGGATTGGTCCTTATTCTCTGAGATTTGCTAGCCATAAGTCTTATCATTTCTTGCACCTGCCCATTCAGCACTCCTCTATTTCCTGTTAAAAAAAATTCAAGGGTCGTAGCTGCAGGACTGTACAAAATTTAAGGGCACTTAACCACGCTTGGCAACCACATTATCACACCCAAGATTTCCTACTGCGCCCAATTTCCATTTGCTTTTCCTTAATGGACTCCCAAATGAAAAACCTTTTGCAGTAGTGGATTTATGCAGTGTCACTTTCAACATTCCAGTGCATCTAGCCAAAGCCAAGCCAAGTGCCGTTGAGTCAGATCTGACTCATGGCAACCCTAGACAGTATTTGTTTGCATTCACCTGGAATAATCAACAATATACCTGTAGTGTCACGACCCAGGAGTTTACTAAATACCTTTTTTTTTTTTTTTTAGATTTTACATGACGATTTACAAGCTTTGAAGTTTGCAAAGGGATCTACATATTGCAATGTGTCGACAATCTTTTGTTCTATTCAAATTTATTGCAATCCCATGTAGAAGATATTGTGCTGCTGTTGCAATATTGAGCCACCAGAGGGCACAAAGTGTCCAGTCAAAGACAACAGCTGGTTTTATCAGCAATTATGTAAGGAGCGTATCTCTTCTTAAGACTCCAAGAAGAAAGATGCCATTATAGCCTCTCCTTTCCCCATGAGACAGAAAAAATTAAGAGGATTTATGAAGCTGTGCAGTTATTGCTGGAGCCCTGGTGGCACAGTGGTTCAAGGTTTGGCTGCTAAACAAAAGACTGGCAGTCTGAATCCACCAGCTGCTTCTTGAAAACCCTATGGGCAGTTCTACTCAGTTGCTATGGCAACAGGTTTGGTTTGGGTTGATGGTCAGTGCTGTATAAGGATTGCTAATTTTTCTTTAATGGCTCAGCCCTTATACCAATTTTTAAAAGGTGCCTGTACCTAACTAACTCTTTTCAGTTATCAGAAGAAGGCATCCAAGCTGCCTCCAAATAAAAGGAGTCTTTACTCAGTACCCCAGATTTGAGTTTTCCTAGTTAAAATGTACATTTTTCCCTATACATCTTAAAGACATCAGAGAATGCTTTGTGAGTTCTTACGACAAGCCATGGAAGTCTGTAACAACCTGTTGATCACTACAGTTTACACTTAGATCCAGTCACTCGAGGATATTCTTCTTGCTTTAGAAGAGCTGTAGCAACGGCTGGATTAAAAAAACTCAAACAAATCCACTGCCATCGAGTTGATTCTGACCCATAGCAACCCTGAGGGACAGAGTAGAATGCTCTGTAGAGTTTCCAAGAAGCACCTGGCCGATTCAAACTGCAGACCTTTTGGGTAGCAGATGTGGCACTTATACCCTGTGCCATCACAATTCTCACAGTTAAATTTGTAGAAGCTATATTAGAAATCTACCACGTGTTTGTCAATTTGCCGTACTATGATAGTTTTCATGTTGGTTTGATATCAGAAGCTATGCCCCCAGCATTTTAAGTGCCAGAAGCATTGTCTGTGGTGGTTAGGTATCAGTGGAGTTTTCAGACTAAGCCAGAGTAGGTCTACTTCTGAAAAAACAGACCAGTAAAACCTTATGAATAGTAGCAGAACACTGCATGATATAGTGCTCACGTTGGAAGGCACTCAAAATATGTCTTTGAAAGACCTGCCTCCTCAAATTGGAATAGACTTCAAAGATGTGCATGGAGTATATCTTTTGGGACCTTCATTTGTTGATGTGACAGGAGGGAAAGTGAGAAGAAATAACAGCAAATATCCATTAATAATCAGAAAGTGAACATAGGAAGTATAAATCTAGAACCACATAAAGATCAATATCCTAGGCACTAACGAGCTGACACAGACTGGTACTGGCCATTTGGAATCAATGTACTACGCCTGGCATGACAAATTCAAGAGGAATGATATGCTATTTGCCTTGGTTATCTAGTGCTTCTATAAGAGAGATGCCACAAGTGGATGGTTTTAACAAAATAAATGTATTCTCTCACAGTCTAGTAAGCTGGAAGTCTAAATTCAGGGTGCCAGCTCAAGGTGAACACTTTCTCTCTGTACTGGCTCTAGAGGTATGTTCTTGTCATCAATCTTCTCTGGTCAAGAAGTTTCTCTGTGCAAGACCTCCAGGTCCACAGGAAACACTACACTCTTAGAACTATTTTCTTGGTAGTAGGAGGTCCTCTTGTATCTCTGCTACCTTCATTCTACTGTATCTCAAAAGGTACCAGCTCTAGGCACAATCGAATCTTGTAGATTGAGTCCTACCTCATTAACATGACTGCCAATAATTCTGTTGCATCAACATCATAGAGATGAGATTTGTAACACACAGGAAAATCACTTCACATGATAAAATTTTGGACAATCACACAATACTAAGAACTATAACCTAGCCAAATTGATATATGTAGTTTTAAGGGACACAATTCAATCCATAACAACATTTATACTCAAAAACAATATTTCTATATCTATCCTGAAGTACAACACTGTCAGTGATAGAGTAATAATCATATGTCTGCAAGAAAATAAGTAAATAAGCCTGTGAGTCAACTTTACACACTAACTAATAATGGCAGAGAGTATTATTATCAACTTTTGCAGTCTGAAATTAATTAAAAATGCAATCAAGATGCATTGATAAGTACTGTTGATTGGAATACAAAACTAGAAACAAAGAAGGATCAGTAATTGGAAAATACAGTCTTGGTTACAGAAATTATGCCAGAAATCTCATGATAGAATTTTGCAAGACCAACAGCTTATTTATTGCAAATACTTTTTTCAACAACATGAATGGTGAGTATACATGTAGACCATGCCAGAGGGAAAGACACAGGAGTCAAATCAACTGTATCTGTAGAAAGTAATATGTTATCAATCAGAATAAGTACAGGTACCAAGTAAGGAACAGACCAGCAGCTGATCAGACACAAGTTCAAGTTCAAACTGAAGAAAATTGAAACGAGGCCACAAGGCCAAAACAAAACCTTGATTATATTCCCTTGAATTTAGAGGCAATCTCAAGAGTAGATCTGAGTCATTGGACACTAATGCCTGAAGTCCACATGAGCTGTGGGGTGACATCATCATACATGGAAGGAAAAAGAACCAAACATCATTAAAAGATAGGAAAAAGAGTACAGATCTGAATGGATATCAGAAGAGACTCTGAAACTGGTGCTTAAATGTAGGTAGCTAAAACAAATGGAACAAACTCTAAAATAAATATGTTAAACAGAAGATTTTAAAAAGGCAACTAGAAAACAAAGTATTACAGTCAAAAGTGACCAACCTGGAATTAGAAAACCAAAAGGAAGAACATGCACAGCATTTCTCAAGCTTAAAGAACTAAATAAAAAATCCAAGACTTGTGTTGGAATTATGAAGAGTTCAATGGGCAAAACATTGAACAGTGTAGAAAGCATAGACAACAAAAGGAATATACAGAATCACCGTGGCAAAAAGAATTAGTCAACATTCATTCATTTCAGGAAGTAGCGTATGGTTAAAAAACAAAATGATGGACAATGAACAAAGAAGACAGAAGACGAATTGATGCCTTTGAATTGTGGGGTTGGAGAAGAATGCTGAATGTACCATGGACCGCCAAAAGAACCAACAGATCTGTCCTGGAAGAAGTACAACCAGAGTGCTCCTTGGAAGTAAAGAAGGCAAGACTGTGTCTTACACATTTTGGACATGTTGTCAGGAAGGATCAGTCCCTGGAGAAGGACATTATTCTTGGTACCGTGAAGGGTCAGCAAAAAACAGTAAGGCCCTCGACGAGATGGATTGACGCAGTGGCCACAATGGGATTAAGCATAAAAATGTGGACATGGTGCAAGACCAGGCAGTGTTTCATTCTGCTGTTCATAGGGTCACTATGAGTCGGAACTGACTTGATAGCACCTAATAACAACCACAGCAATAGAGGTAATAAGTCCAAGCTGCCAGAAGACACTGGTGAAAAACAAGGCTCCAGGAACAGATGAATATGAATTGAAATTGTCTACAAAACAGTGCTGTTCTAGAGGTGCTCACTTGTCTGTACCATGAAATTTGGAAGACGGTGATCCACATTTGAACCCGTTACAAAGAAAGGTGATCCAACACAATGAATAAATTATCAGCAATATCATTACTATTACAGGCAAGTAAATATTGCTAAAGATCATTCAAAAGCAGTAACAGTTGTACATCAACAGAGAACTGCCAGAATTCACGGCCAGTTCGGAAGAGGATGTTGACCTTGCTGATGTCAGATGGATCTTGGCTGAAAGATGTTTACTTGTACTCTATTTTCTATGCAAAGGAATTTGGCTGTATGAATCATAGCAAATTATGAATAAGATTGCAAAGAATGAGAATTCCAGAACACTTACCTGTGCTCATGTGAAACATGTACTTAGACCAAAAGGCAGTTGTTCTAACAATTAGAAAATATCGTATGATTTAAAATCAGTAAGAATGTGCTTTAGGGTTGTGTCCTTCTATGACAGTTATTCATCATCTGTGCTGAGCAAATATAAGAAACTATAAAACATGAAGAAGAATGTGGCACCAGAATTAGAGGAAGACTCATTAACAACTTGCTACATGCGCATGATACAACCTTGCTTGCTGAAAGTGAAAAAAAATAAAGCCCTTATCTATGAAGACTAAAGCCTTCAGTATGGATTACACCTCAGTGCAGAATTCCTCACAAACTGCAGCAATAAGTAACATCATGATAACCAGAGAAAAGACTGAAGTTGTCAAGGATTTAATTTTGCTTGGATCCACAAATAACACCTACAGGAATTGAAAGATGTATTGCACCGGGCAGATCTGTTGCTAAAGATCTCTTTAAAGTGTTGAAAAGTAAAGATGTCACTTTGAGGACTAAGATGTGCCTGACCCAAGCCATGATGTGTTCAATCATCTCATATGCATGCAGAAGGCAGACAGTGAATAAGGAAGGATCAAAGAAGAACCGATGTATCTGAAATAGAGTACTGATGAAGAATATCGAATATACTATGGACTCAAGAAGAAAGAACAAGTCTGTCTTGAAAGAAATACAGCCAGTATGCTCCTTAAAAATAAATTTGTCAAGACTTCATCTCACATACTTTAGACATGTTATTAGGAAAAACCAGTCTCTGGAGAAGTACATTATGGTTGAAAAGGTAAAGGGTCAGTGAAAACAAGGAAGACCCTCACAACATGGATTGAGAGTACTGCGACAGTGGGCTGAAACAGCAGCACTTGGTAGAGTTCCTTCTGTTATGCACGGGGTCGCTATGAGTTGGAACTGACTTGACAGGGCTTAGTAACAACAAACATCGCATACAGTACTTTGGAACTTCCCGAATATTTATGTTAGCCATGAAGTACTTGCTATATTGAATTCTACTTTAACTCAACACTTTTCAGCCAGAAAACTAACGTGAATCTCTTCTCTTGGCTGCCCCTAATGTCTGGTTAAGGATGGTTAAGTCATTGAATGCTGTGACTTTTTTGCCTCTTCCAAGTAATAATGATCCTATTTCCCACGATTGTGCTTATCTAACAAATTTTTAATTCCCGGGCAAAACTTGTAATAAATTCCTGTCCCTAATCATTCTTTAGTTCTTTTTTGTAGATGAATTTTGTCTTAAGCTAGACCCTTCTAGTTCTCATTAACAGGGAGAATACACCATTACAATATCCACCAAATTCTTGGAAAGTGACACCACTTCAGCCCACAAAGCTGAATCAATTGCACTCACCAGGTTTTGCAAAGTATCAGTAACCATTTACACAGAATCAAAGTATTATGTTCAGGTTGTTCCTGACTGTGGGACTCTAGAGTAATGAAGGAGTTCCTTACAATCTTCCAGGGCCCAAATTAAAAGTAGCTCCTTATTTTTGCTGATCTCTTAGAGGCCCTTTTTCTATCCTCAGAAATAGCAACAGTTAAAGTGCAAGCTCATCATCCAAAAGGCACACCTCAAATGAAACTGTTAAAAGTAATAATTTGGCAGATGCCACAGCCAAGCAAGTAGCTTCTGACTACTAAAATCAGGCTCAAAGGAGAGAATTTTGGACTATTTTGATCAAGAGTCTGATCCTCAGTTAAGTTAGCCTTCGTTAACCCCTTACTTAAAGTTGCTCCTGAATGACTAAGTCACCTCCTGCATTCAGTCTGGGTGTAGTCAGGACTTTTTTACTGATCTGTGATTTGGACCCAGTCAGATACAGATCCTATGGTTAATATTTTACTGACCGTTTCTGGAACTGTGGAAATGAATTACCTGATATATAATTTGAATCAATATATTTGGAAAGCTTTCACAGTAGCCTTAGTTTATGTCCGTCACTATGATTTTGAGAATTTTCCCCAAACTCCAGCATTAGTTTGCCCCCTTGGATTAATCTCCTGTGGTTGGAAAGGGGTCTCTTGGTCTCTGTAATGCCTGTTTCCCACACAAGTCAATAGTTAGTGAGGATTTGTTAGTGGAGGAAGTTAGTCCCACTGGAAATATCTGGTGCTGTCTTCGAAACCATCAGATTATGGCTCCGAAAAGTTAAAAGAGTATTTGGAAGCAAGAATGCTGTTGACCAAATTGAGACACAGATCTTTGAGCAGGATCACACTCTTGACTGCAAGTTGGTGATGTCAAAATTCTTATACTTTCCATTGGTTCAAAGATATTCATAAACACAGCCATGTAGGGTCAGGATAAATTAGAGGAATCAGTAAGCAAATACCACTGGAGACATTTTAGAGAAGCAGCAAACCAAATAGCAAGACAACACCTACCTCTTCTCAGTTTAATCCATGCAAACCTATCACTCCCCTCTGAGTTTATATACTCTGCCGACACTTCCTAGCTTGAATAGAAAATTGACTTTGTCCAGATGCTTTCTTCTCACGGCTGTAAGCATGTTCTGGTTTGTGAATTTTCATATTAAGTTGAGGCTTTTCCTAGAAAGTGTGCTTCTGCCAGCTTTTAGGCAAGAAATGTTTAGATAACATCTTCCCAACTTGTGTTACCCCTAAAATTCATTGTAATGATTGGCGTATTCTTTTACTAATCAAGTCATTTAAAGAGATCTGCTCAATTTCTTCAGCTTTTCAAAGACTTCAACTTCTTTATAATCTACAGTCTTCAGGGCTGGTAGAAAGAGTTAATGTTATTATTAAACCTCGGTTAGCAAAACTAACTTCCTTCCTTGGCCGGTGTTCTTCCTTTGATTTTATTGAACTTAAGGCCATGTTCACTTGGTTATTGTTGTTGCCAGGTGCCATTCACTCAGTTCCAACTCACAGTGACCCCACAGGTCAGAGTAGAACTGCCCCGTAGAGTTTCCAAGGAGCGCCTGGTGGATTTGAACTGCTGACCTCTTGATTCATAACCGTAGCAAGTCACCACTACACCACCAAGGTTCCCTATTCACTTTAGGCTTCATTAATTGACTTCTTTTAAAGTTGTTACCAGGAAACCTATGAATCTACTGTATAGTTCAACTTTTACTGATTGTAAACTCTTACACACTGGTTTGCTAAAATACTGTCAAGTTTTGCTTCATTATGGGAAAAAAGGGAAAAAAACCAAACTTCTGTAGTTTTTTTTTTAAAGTTTATTAATTAGACCCCAAAACAAAACAAAACACTTTGTGTTATACCTAAAGAGTATGCTTATTTGAAAAGATAGCAGCTAAAAAATTCTCATGAAGCTGAGTGGGAAGGGCTGTATTTAAGCTTTTTGACAACTTCCTACACTATTAAATTATAAGAGATTAAAGCTTATGTACATTTGTCCTAGTAGAAGAAAGCTCAGTTGAAGGACTTAAAGTTTAACAAGGCCCTAGATGGGAAACAACAAGAGAGAACCAGTGCAAAATCACAGACCAAGGTTATGCAAGTAACTGAAACATTGGGACTTTGTGTACTACATTGCTAACTATAATCTTTCGCCATTTGGTATTTACTATATATACTTACAGGGTTTCTGTGAGTTGGAACTGATTTGACAGCAATGTTTTTGTTTGTTTTGTTTTGTTTTTTTGGTTTATATACAATTAGGATTCTTTTGGATAAACACGTATATAACCTCTAGAAATATTCAGACAGTCTAATAATTATAGGCATGCTTATTATTGTGTGATGCTTAGGGTATTATTCTTTCTTAATCTTTGTGTTTTAATCATTAGCCTTATTATTATCATAATCTCATTATTGTCTCCTTTTTCTATTGTCTGGTGAAACAATGCCTCTGTTGAGTTGTCTCAGACTATGGTAAATGCTGGTAACTTAACTGAATTTTGGATTTGCCACTCTCTTCCCAGTCTGTATGGAAACCCTGGTAGTGTGGTCAGTTAACTGCTATGTCTGCTAACCAGATGGTCAGCAGTTCAAGTCCACCTGGTGCCCCTTGGAAACTCTATGGGATAGTTCTGCTCTGGGAATCTGCTCTAGGATCGCTATGAGTCAGACCCAACTCAATGGCAGAGGGTGGTTTACATCCCCAGTCTGTAGAGGATAGCACTCACTCATTGGCTGCACTAACACAGAATCATTGTCTAATAACGCCACTAACCATTCATTTCAGTGTTGATTTAAAACAAGCTGTCAGAGTCAAGTTATGCAACTCACCTGAGGTTAATTCCTATTCTTTAGTTTAATGTTTTAACTTAAAGTCTGAAGTATCCCATTTGATTGTGCTACAGCTGAAGAAGTGAATCCTAAAATTAAATGCAAAAACCAAGATCATATCAACAATGTCACTTTGTTGGAAGTTGTCATGGATTGAATTGTGTCCCACAGAAATATGTGTATCAATTTTGCTATGCCATGATTTGAAGTAGTATGTGATTGTTCACCATTTTGTTATATGAGGCCCGACAATTAAGTCCATCAGCTTAATTGCTGTAAATGCTACGTACCTCACTGCTGAATATCACTATGGTCACCTTGAACGTACTCCCCTTGGGAAGCTATGCACTGATACCAGAGCCTAGTCCACCCTTCAGTGCAATTGTGGAACTTTTTCTGGAATGGCCATTTCTCATAGAGGCATGGTGGCAAGTTTGCAAACTTAATTGTATAGCTGTCTATGAGGGCATTTTTAGCCAGTGAACAAATAACAAAGAGCCTCCCTACTCATTTGATCTGATGCCCAGTGACTTCTTTTCTTTACCAGAAGATAAAAGAAATACTGAAAGGAGGAAATTTGGATGACATTCAGAGCATCAAGGGTAATACAATGACAGCTCTGATGGCCATTCCAGAAAAAGAGTTCCCAAATTACTTGGAAGAGTGGACTAGGTGCAGGCATCAGTGCACAGCTTCCCAGGAGGAGTGCTTCAAAGTGGTCTGCAGTGATACTCAGTAATGGTGTACATAGCACTTTTTCTAGGATGAGTTCACCAACTTAATTGGCAGTCCTCATACTTGGAATGCATCACAGAAAAGACTAATTGCTAAAAAAGCACATACTGTTAGGTAAAGTACAAGGAAAGCAAAAACAAGAAAAAACCTTAATCAAAGGATTGATACAATATCCTCAAAAATGGGATCAATTTCTAACAAAGATTAAGGAGACAGCCCATAGCTGGTCAATGTTCCATTCTGTTGTCCACGGGACACCATGACTTAGAGCCCACAGGATAGCAAATAACAATAATAATTATTTGTTTCTGTTTTGGTCTCCTGTAAAATCAGAAGACTTCGCAGAAGCTAATGTATTATTTGCCATCCCTTGACAGGAGAATCTCATTTCCTCCCAAGCCCTCATCACAGAAATAGGCATATCTTTTGTGTATTTCTCTGAACAAAACGATACTTGAGTTGTGTTAGAAAAAAATACGAGATATGCACTGCAATTAATTCATTTTGTTCTAAAAATCAACTAATAATATCTCAATTTAAGTTGCTTCTTATTAATAGTACCCAAGGTTGCAGTACTCTGATCGGTAATGAGATAGTCCCTCAATAATTACTTAAAAACAGTATTTTACTATGCCTTAATTAGGCAGAAACTAAACCAACTCAGCATGAAATTATGTATGTCTTGTGACCAGGCATTATGCTGAGGAAAATCATTTCTCTTCTTTAATTGTTGATGATATCAGGATGAAATTACATAATATTTTTCAGAATCCATGCTTAATGAGGTTATTTATAAAGAGTCATCTTTTATTCTGCTATAATTCATAGCCAAGTGCCGTCAAGTCGGATTACACTATGATGTCTGTAGGTATCTGGACTATAGAGCAGTTCCTAAGATTCCTCATCCAACCAAGTCTGTCTATTTACTGAGTGTGTAGTCATCATGGAAACAGATGGAAGAGGTCTTCATTTGTGTATAGCAACATAATTATATTACAATAAAACATAGTGATCTTGTCAAGAAAGGAAAAAACTACATAATATACTTGCTTGAATTTTCTGATTTCTTTCTGCAAAGCCAAGAAGACGTGTGTCTATGTGTTTACAGAATCTTCCTTCAAATCTGGTGCATCAAAGAAATACCAGCTTTAAACATACCATTCACATCCTCAGCACTAATATCAACACCAAATTGTTGAAGACAACAGGAAGAAAGCATTATCATAGCAATTATCATAGTCTCTTAACAATCTACCTTGCTGTCTACTACCATGATATTAGTGGCAACCTACACTGATGATGCGGTTCAGGTTGTGTAGTGTAGATACAGACGTTCTGTCTACACGAAGAAATGAAGGTAGGATGAAGTTGTTGTTACCCCATATCAAATACGATACTGGAGCTATTGTACTTGTGTTTTACTCATACAAATGCAGAATACTTTTTTTATACTTTCTACTAAAAAAAGTAATTAAAACCCTGTAGATAATGCTTAGATAGCAATAACTTTCAAAGGAATAAAATTGTGCAGGAGCTGGAAGGCAAGCATGCCGAAAGACAGAACAAAGTACTTGCTGAATTAGGATCACTAAGTGTAGAATTGCTGAGCAAGAAAAAAAGTATGTATGTTGATTAAATTTTTCAAGAGAGAGTCATTTTCCTTTATTTTTCTCCTCATGCAGAGAATATTTTTTAAAAACTCGTGGTCACTAGAGGTTGAATACCCACCAAAATGCACATTTCAGCGTAATTAAAATGTCAAATCTTGCCAGACAGAATATGTGCTAGTCTTTGGGGGTATAGATATCTTTGAAATAAAATGTATGTCAACAAACAGCCCATACTGATGATGCTAGTTAATTATATTGTTATGTTATAATAAGGCAGTGCAATTATCACATCTCACTCTATGGAGATCTTAGGCTAGCTATCCATTCAACTCATGTAGCCAGTATCCTTACCTAGAATGTAGTTTTCAGTTTGCTCCCAAGATGACTGCACAGTAGCCTATCTCCAAAAGTGCAAGAAAGCTCTCTTTTTTTAAAGCAATAAGACAATAATGAAAAGGTTAGGGGAAAACTGTTGTATCAGCTTGACTCAGAAAATGCAACACTGATGAATCTTTTCTCATGTATCATGGAAATATCGTTTAAAACTGAGCAGATTAACTAAAAATGCAAAATTTCATCATCTTGTTTTCCATAAATATTTCATTCACTGATTATAACAAAGCTGAAGACACTAAAGTTGATTAGTGTTCTGAAAACACCAGAAAATGTGGAAACCATATTTAATACAAGTGTGTTTAACAATGAAAGTTTGAGTCAACTATCACAAGCATAGAGAAAATTTAGTATGTAATTTTAGAAAACATAAAATGTCTTTAAAAACTCGACAATGAAATAAGATTTAACTATATAAAGAAACATGAATATCATGGAGGAATTCCTTAACTCATTTGTATACCAAGTATTTAAAGCAGTATTGAGCAGCAATATCCAAACAATTAACAGCTGTTAATACCACCATCTGTAGTGGTAACTGGTAACCCCATTCAAAACTCCATAGTATTTACTTTGTAAACAGTTAACACTTTGCAAAACATTTATTTGTTTCTAAGCCTCTTCCACAATAACTTGAATTACTTAAAAGCAGGGAATGTGCCCACATTCACTTGGGATAAATGGGAGAAAGTTTTATGAATAACAACTTAATAAATTCCATTATTAATTATGCACATCAGGTATTGATGTGTCGTTCTTTCAAGGGAGGCCATCTTCACGTTTCTGTGAAGGTGACATACATAGAATGACAACAGAATGCTATGTCTTGTATGAATGGCATGCTCTGCTTCCCCATGATGGATGGTAGCCACTTGGAAAAGTCCTGCAGTGGAACTAAACACAGTCACTGAAGCAGATACAGAAAGAGGGAAAGACTCCAGGTGGACGGACAGCACACAACACCCAGTTTCAAAACAGCATTGGCATTCTTCACATGGAGATACAAGGCCAGGTGATATTTGTTTAAGTCAGCACAATGCCTGTGGCTTTGACCTTTGTTAACAATCCTAGCCACTGTGTGGATTTATAAACGGGTATCTCACTGTGGCAGCTCTGTAGGCAGGCCACACAAGACCCAAGTCCCACAAAGGCCAAGATATTAAGCAATATATCAACAACACAAGATTTGTCACTGGAAAAAATAGTTATCCAGAGATGGAGATAACATTTAATTGGATCTTCTGAACAAAGAAGAAGTCCATTATCAAGCATGAAATCCAATAAAAATTGACTGAGAGCTTCCAAGTCTTATGTTCCTTAGTGCTTTTCCTTTCTAGGGTCAGTACTAGTTTCAAAGACAAGACTGAGCTGAACTTGTTAATGGAAACATGGTACCTTTAATTGTCAGTAAATGATGTCTGTCAAGGTAAGGAATTAGGCAGAACTTCACACATAGTTACTGCAGCTTTTTGTCCCTATACACGTATCTGATCCTCTGGTATGTGCAGTCCCATTCATGACTTCATGAAGTGAATACAATTAAGAAACAATTGTATATTCTTCAGCGTAAAATGGCTCTGCTTCATTGACTTGTGTTACCTTCCACTGCCTGGGATGACCTCAGGTATGTTATCAATTCTTGTTTTAACTATACTTGTTTGGGACTACCTTCTGGGATTTTTAAAACTAAATCCATTAACTGCTCAGATCTTAGACTCAGTAAATACTTTATCCTTGCTTTGGCAACTCAAATACTTAGCTCATAGATTAAACATGTGTATTTGAATTCAAATACAGTTTTGTGTGATCTTCTTGGCTTGAAGAAATGTGTATCTCCGTAGCAGTTGGCAAGACCCCCTCTGCTTCTCAGAGCCCTGTCCTTGTGGACATAAGATAGGATGATTCCCACATTATTTCTGCTAAATGTCTCTACGTGAATAACCGAGCCAAAAAAAAAAAAAGCCAAACCCACTGCTGTGGAGTTGGGTTCAACTCACAGCCACCCTACAGATCAGAGTAAAACTGCTCCATAGAGTTTCCAAGCAGCACCCCGTGGATTTGAATTGCTGACCTTTTGGTTGACAGCTGTACCACTTAACCCACTATGCCACTGGGGTTTCTGGAGAAATAACCAGGCTCTGATTATTCCACACTTTGACCCATGCCCCAAGGTCATGAGCCACTGTCAAAGTAGCATGTAGAGTGTTTATGCTGCCTGTATACATGTCTACTCCTAAATAATAAAGAATATTTATCAAGGAAGATAAATATTAGCTTCTGGTTCTGCTATCTAAAAAGATATAATCTATGCACCTAGATGGTATCACTATTAAATTCCTGGACATTTCCCCACTGGGAACATAGGGTCAGGTACTATAATGCTTCTTCATGCTGCTCACAGAGAAGAGACACCACTAACATCAACGCTGACCTCAGACAGGAATATGGCTCTTTCCTAGAAATGCAGACGTGCGTGCTTCAGGGAGGGGTGCTTCTGAAGGGGAATGCTGGAGAAAGCTTCTCCCCTCAAAGAACTGGGAAAACACGTTTCCTAGGTAATAAGAGAAAATCAATCAAAAGACATGTGAAATATTTAACTTAAAAGGTAACTTCACAAAAATATGCAAAACCACATTGTTGTTATTGTTGTTGGGTGTTGTTGAGTCAGTTCCAACTCACAGTGACCCTGTGAACAACAGAATGAAACACTGCCTCGTCTTTCGCCATGTCCACAATCATTTTTATGCTTAAGCCCATTGGTGTGGCCACTGCGTCAATCCATCTCATCAACGGTCTTCCTCTTTTTTGCTGGCCCTAGACTCTAACAAGCATGATATCCTCTTCCAGGGGCTGATTCTTCCTGACAACACGTCCAAAGTATGTAAGATGCAGTCTTACCATCTTTGATTCCAGGGAGCACTCTGGTTGTACTTCTTCCAGAACTGATCTATCAGTTCTTTTGGCGGTCTGTGGTACATTCAACATTCTTCTCCAACCCCACAATTCAAAGACATCAATTCTTCTTCTGCCTTCTTTGTTCATGGCCCAGCTTTCACACGCATATAACGCGACTGAAAATACCACGGCTTGAGTCAGGCGCATTTTCGTCTTCAAGCTGATATCCTTACTTTTGAATACTTTTAAGAAGTCCTTGGCTGCAGATTTTCCCAATGCAATGCGTCTTTTGATTTCTTCACTGCTGTTTACATGGGCATTAATTGTGAACCCAAGTAAACTGCAATCCTTGACAACCTCAGTCCTTCCTCCATTTACAACAATGTTGCTTACCGGTCCAGTTGTGAGGATTTTTGCTTTCCTGATGTTGAGTTGCAATCCATACTAAAGGCTGTGGTCCTTGATCTTCATCTGTAAATGCTTCAAATCTTCTTCGTTTCCAGCAAGTAAGGTGGTGGTGTCTGCATAACGCAAGTTGTTAATTGGTTGTCCTCCAATCCTGATGCCTCGTCCTTCTTTGTATAATCCATCTTCTCAGATTACTGGCTAAGCATACAGATTAAAAACGTATGGTGAGAGGATACAACTCTGACGCACACCTTTCCTGACTTTAAACTATGAGGTGTCCTCTTGTTCTGTTCACACAACTGTCCCTTGATCCATATACAAATTCCTTAAGAGTACAATTAGGTGTTCTGAAATTCCCATTCTCTGCAACGTTAGCCATAACTTAGTATGATCCACACAGTTGAATGCCTTTGTATAGTCAATGAAACGTAGATAAACATCTTTCTGGTATTCTCTACAATCCTTAAAGTTTTTCATAGTGTTCTTCAAGGAATGATAGCAAGGTTCAATTATTTGATGATGACAAATGATTTGGCTGGCTTGGCAAGAAGCAAATACAAAAGGCCATCAGGTCATAGAATAAAAAGATTACATTTCTGTAATATCTATGCATTTCAAATCACTATCCTTTCACAGTGCCATTGAGTCAATTCCAACTGGTAGCGACCCTATAGGTCAGAGTAGAACCGCTCCCATAGAGTTTCCAAGGAGCACCTGACAGATTTGAACTGCCAACCTTTTGGTTAGCAGACACAACACTTAACCATCACACCACCAGGGTTTCCTCCATTATTTTATTCTAAAAATAGATATGATTCTTAGGTAAGTACATTGTCCATATCTCACAGATGAGGATAATTTAGTGAAATTACATCCAGACTAGGTCACACAGTTCTTATTTTATATTTTTATTACTAATATACACACCCAATGCTGTCAAGTCAATTTCAACTCATTGTGACCCTACAGGACAGGGTAGAACAGCCCCGCAGTGTTTCCAAGCAGTGCCTGGTGGATCTGAACTGCTGGCGTTTTGGTTACTAGCCACAGCACTTAACCACTACACCCCTAAGGTTTACATTTACTCATTTAATTCTTGGTAATTTGTAGGTACTGCTCTAAGCACTTCACTAATGTTAACACATTTGATTCACGTAAGAACCTTTGGAGATGAGTATTGTCATTATTCTGTCATTATACAAATATTTAAACTGAGGTCAGAGAGGTCCACACTAGTTAGTGCTGGAGCTGCCAATCAAACTTTTGAATCCTAGTTCTTAAACACAGACTAAATGAAGCATGATCAGTG
Source organism: Heterohyrax brucei (assembly GCA_028571685.1). Taxonomy (NCBI): domain Eukaryota; kingdom Metazoa; phylum Chordata; class Mammalia; order Hyracoidea; family Procaviidae; genus Heterohyrax; species Heterohyrax brucei. The sequence goes on from CM053151.1 coordinate 69,019,461, forward strand.
TTTGCTTTCTTTGACAAGGACACGGCTTTGCCTTTTAACAGTCACCATTTTAAACAGCACATTTGAACTTGAGTTTTCTTGATCTGATATTTTCTCATTCCATAAACCTAAAGATGTCCTATTTCATGAGTTCTTCTCTTTTAAGAATTCCCAGTATATACGGAGAAAGCAGATGCCTGATGGTTTCAATTCCTATCGGCCAGTTTCTCCATATTTCCTTCTTGACAACAAGCCAGTTTTACATGTTTACCAAAGAAACTGCAATATTAGTATGATTTCAGGCACCCTCCACCAATCACAAGTTTACCCAATAATTTAAAAGTTAGCACTTTTAAAGTTATGTGACATGGAGAACTGGGGCATTTTTATATTGAGAAATGCTGCGGGCAACACTCAAAAGAGAAAATCCATTGAAAGATGTCCTGAATGCCAGCACTGTACTGGTTCCCTGCCCTTCCCTGCAGACTGAATGCTTAGCTCCTGCCTGAATTCCCATTGAGATGCCACAGTTCCCCTAAATCCCTCATCTCCTCCGTAAGAATGCAGAGTCAGAGTCTGCTACTTGCGTCTCAGGTAAGTTTCTCTGTTAACATAGGTAAACATTGTCTTCAGTTGTGAAAAAGAAAAGCATAAATAACCCAGATTACTGACAAATGAAATGATTCAAGTCAAATTTTTGAATTCCTAACAGATCACCAAGCAGTCATGTTTTGAACTTTGTGGTCTGGATTTCAGTGCAAACAAAGAATGAAAACTTGATCTCAGTTCAAGGTTGTCTTTGTTTTCTTTACTGATCAATTGGTAAACCAGCAATGCTAAGTATCCAAGTTAGCTCCATACACCCCAGTGCACCCACGTTTCTTTGCCAATATCTACAACAAGTTCAGTAGTCAGTGCGGTTAATGAAGAGAAGCCTAAATCCACATGTATCTATTGCCTTTTGTGTCATTAGAATTGGCACCGTGTCAGGACTCACGTGTTTAATGAATCTGAAGCACTTGCTTACAGTATGGCAATTCCACATTTTTATGCTGCCTTTCTGCATCACCAGCCTCACAGCAGGCTTAGCCACAGCCAGCCGTACCTAGAGAGTCTGTACAGCATTTGGTGGAAAGGTAAGAGCCTGCTTAGTCTCACTGGGAAAAATATCTCTAAAATCCAAACAGGTTTATAACATTTGGTTTTTATAACGTCTAAGATTCTTTTAATTAAGAGTATTAAATCATGCCATTTTTGTTGGTTTGTTTTTCAGTATTGCAGCTATTTTACTCATGCTGTTTACTTTTTGCAAACATCATTCAACTCTTTTATAACACATCCTACATTCTGGAGTTGTTGGCTTCCTGGTAGTGGTCGTTTAACTTATTCCTTTATCCTCCATATGTCCAAATATGATCTCTTTTTTTTAGCACTTGTATATTATGCAAGAAGTACTTAGCATGTTCCTACATTGGGCAAGATACTATTACAGTTGCTTACAAGATTACAAAGGTAAATAATAATGTCACTCCTGTTTTCAAAGCAGTTTGATGGTTTCCTTTATATTTGAGCCATCACACAAAATCTTTAGGAAGAATTTCCAGGCCTGAGCAATCTGAGTCTTTCCTAAACTGTAATCTTGACCACAGAATAAGCACCTGACTCCCTAAAATGAATACATGTGGAAGTGCTGAGATTATCAGACACAATTCCTTGTTAAAAAATCACAAACTCACAATCACATTTTCACTTGTCTTCATCAGGAGAAGAGTGAGCGAAGGGATCAGGTAAGAGGCAAGTTTGGAGTAAATGCCTCTCACCGAAAATCAATAACCAAGCAATAAGTAAGTCTCTACACACATCACAAGAGAATGTTTATTTCCCCTCCTCAAAAATCGTCAAGTTATTTCATTTACTCATTCGATTTCCTGCTTCTAGACTTAGAATATGCTTTCTAACATAAGAGGAAATATGGGGGTGGGAGGGCGCAGTTACTGTTACATATGGAAAAGGGAAGCAGGTTTATTTCACCTATCTGTTAATAAATTCTTGAGCAATTTAGAATACAGCTTCTATCTAATTATTATTATATGGAGCAAGAAGCAGTCAAGAGAACAAAGTCAGGGAAGGTGTGCGTCAGGGTTATAGCCTGTCCCCATAACTTGTTAATCTGTATGCCAAGCAAATCATCTGAGAAGCTGCATTATATGAACAAGAACGAAGCATTAGGATTGGAGGACAACTTACTAACAACCTGTGCTACACAGATGACACGATCTTCATTTCTGGAAGTGAAGAAGATTTGAGACATTTGCTGATAAAGATCAGGACCACAGCCTTGAGTAAGGATTGCACCACAACTGCAAGAAAAAAAAAAATCCCCACAGCTGGACCAGTAAGAAACATCATCATAAACAGAAAAAGGATTGAGGTTGTCAAGCATTTCAGTTTACTTGGGTCCACAATCAATGCCCATGAAAGCAGCAGTCAAGAAGTCAAAAGACTCATTGCATTGGGAAAATCTGCTGTAAAGGACCTCTTTAAAGTATTCAAAAGTAAAGATGTCACCTTGAAGACTAAAGTGTGCCTGACCAAAGCCACAGTATTTTCAATCACATCATATATATGCAAAAGCTGGATAATGAACAAAGAAGACAGAAAAACAACTGACGCCTTTGAATTGCAGCATTGGAGAAGAACTTGAATGTACCATGGACTGCCAAAAGAACCAACAGATCTGTTCTGGAAGAAGTACAGAGTGCTCCTCGGAAGCAAAGATGGCAAGACTTCATCATACATGCTTTGGACATGTTGTCAGGAGGGATCAGTCCCTGAAAAAGGACATCATGCTTGGTAGAGTGGAGGGTTAGTGGAAAAGAAGACCCTCTGTGAGATGAATTGACACAGTGGTTGCAACAATTGGCTTAAGAGTAAAAATTATTGTGGACACGGTGCAAGACCGGGCAATGTTTTGTTCTGTTTTGCATAGGGTCTCTATGGGTCAGAACTGACTCAATGGCACCTAACAACAACAACAACAATTTTTTCCAAAGGAGACAAGATTTCTGAACAAGAATGCCTGAAAATCTTTCCTACAGTCCCAGGATGGCAAAAGGTAGGGAAGCTGTAAACTTTTTGTGATAGTGAAAATATTCAAAGTATGTGCTATGTAATACAGTAACCACTAGTTGCATGTGCACTGAACATGTGAAATGTGGCTGGTGTTACTGAGCAACAGGGTTTTTAATTTTTTTTTAATTTTAATTAAATTTAAATTACCATGTGCTATTGCAATGTGTAGGCCAGCTATAGTGCTCTTAGGACAAGTTTCTGAGTAATCTGTGTGGCCTCACAATATTCTCTTCATATTCTATCTTTCCTTCCATTTTCCATCCCACCACCCCCACTCCCATCAGTCTGTGGGACATACCTGTTGTACTGGATGAGAGAGTGAACTGAGAAAATTCAGTAAAATGAGAAAAGTGTTTACACAATTAAGGGAAATGTAAGATGCTCTATTCCTTGTCTGTTAAGATCCTGCCTCTTAAATAGTTTTAAGGCCCATCTGAAGTTCTTTTTTTAACTTCTTTCAGGACTCCTGGGGACATATTTATGAGGAAACAGGGCTTCATCTTTGTAGATATAACAACAATAAAGGGAAAAGAAAGGAGAATAGCAAAACAGTGACAAAGGAAACTTAAGTTTTGTTACAGCATACAACGTGTCAAATTGTATTAATATAATGTAAATTATATTAAGGTAGACAGCAGGGAAGACTGGAAAATTAGGTTGGGATCAGGGTAGAGGCAGACAAGGAGTTTGAACCTGATTGTGTAGACAGTGGGACTTGTTTTTGTAAGAATTTGATGTAAACAGAACTGTGTTCAAAGAAGATTAACCTGAAAATAGACTCCAAGAAACACTAAGAAATAGGCAAAAAAAAAAAAAAAAACCTATAATATTCAAGTTCCTATTCTACTTGAAAAACATAAAGTTAAGTGATAAAAAATTTAAAAGGCATGATTTCTTAGATCTTTGATAGTTGTTACTTGTAGCTGTGACACAGTTATATAACCACCGTATTTTTGTATTCTAAAAATATCAGGAGCCACATGCTTTCTTTGAAAGCCATTAACCACACTGGCTCCATCCATGTTCCCTTCCCAAGGCCATCGCTGATTAGTGTCACAGATACATCTATTGCATCTCATTGTTTAAAAATTGTATATCCTGTCCTGTGCCATATACCAGCTCCCACTAGCAACAGTAAGAAAAATCTGAAAGAAAAAACTCTTACTTCTTGCCTATACCATGAGATTATGTACCACGTATGGTTTAGTAATTACCAAGCAACTTCCCGGTAGAATTTATTGCAGCCTCTGCATATAAATTCTCTAGAGTAATACAAAGGGAGGAGGCTGTCTCTGCCTCTGTTGTGTTGTGCAAGAGATTTTGCAGCAGATGGAAAGTCTTCTCTGTCAAGCCTCATGCTCTCCGGATAGGCCTGCAACTTGTTTGTCCTTGCAGATTCACTGACTTGTTTAATGTCGAACTGCTGAATTCAAAAATAAAGAAAAGGACTATAAATAACTTTGTCTTGATTTGTATTGTTTGTTATAAAACCCAGTGCTGTTGAGTCAATTCTGACTCAAAGAGAATAGAACTACCCTATAAAGTTTCAAAGGAGCTCCCAGAGGATTTGAACTGCCAACTTTTTGACACCAGGATTTGCTTTTTTTATATCTCCATTGCAAAACAACCATTAAAGAAAGTGTTTTCTGGCATCATTATATTTCTGACACCTTTCTATTTGAAACTAAGACTTAGAACCCCAAGCTTGAAAGAAAGAGTATTAATATACATGGTAATAAAACTGGCTGTAGGTAAGCAATGGGGAAGAAAATACCTGAGTAGTTAGTGCTAGCAAAAGAGCTGCATTTGTCTGACAAATAAATAAGCAAAGACATGAATCACGTCCTTGCCTAAAGCTGTTCACTCTTTGGAGCATGATTATCGGAAACAGAGAAAGGAACAACCACAGTCACTGTAACTGCTTGTGATACAACCAAGAGCGACAGCTAACAGAAAACACGACCAAAACACATGCTGATCTTACATTAACTCTGATAAATCTATAATATCCCATTTGCAGCTCGTCAATAGTATATGAATCTAGATCAGGCTTTGATAAATGGTAGCAAGTGGTTATCTTGGAAAAATCGATTTTGCCTTTTCATTTTGGGGTTCTGTTGTTAAAGTGATTTACTGATTGAATTCTTAGATCCTACATGCTGACTGAAGATTATTAGCATACACTGAATATAAATGAATACTCTGTTATGGGATTCAATTTCTCTCTGAATTTTAATTTTGAAGATGTTCTTTTTTTGTTTTGTTCCTATTAATAATCAGAATTTTAATCATTTTCATGTGCTCATAGAAGTACTACAGAGTTAGAAAAGAAATGGAGTTAGAAATAAAAGTGCTAAAGCTTCAGTTCTGTGACCCCATTAAGAACATAATGTACCAGAGAAAAGACTCTAACGTAAAGCAATCACGTTGTTATTTTAATCTATACAACGGGTATCTGTGATGAAAAGATGCTCACCAAACATAACTCCTTTTCCTTTCCTAGTGATGACCTTTCCAATCAAATATATGACAAGTCATTGAAATACATTAACTTGATTTTAGTGTGCACACATATGAGATCACAAATTGAGCTCCTTCCTCAAAAAAATGAACTTCAGTATCAGACATCTCAGTTCTCTCCCAAATCCAAAGGAGACATTAACCGTAAGGGCATTTTCACACAGAAAATGGGAACTGGCTGCTGTCTGGAATAAGTCTTGAAAATGGCATCCATTTTCACCCTTCAGAAAGCAGATATTGAATCATCCTCACCTTCCTTTCATTACCTTCTCTCCCTCCCTAGAACCATATTTTATAAATGCAATAACATGAGGTATAAAATATCATGGCCTTCTAGTTGAGATTAATTTAACAAAACAGTGGTGTAACTTCTTAAGACCTAAATACTGCAATTAGCAGACAACAGAACAAGTAGCTCTACTTTAGTGACAAGACACTATGGAGTGTCCATGTCATTATCCTCACTGTAAACTGTAAGTAATCTAACACTGTGCAGATGACCGTCATCTTAAAAATTTATTCTACTGTATGTCAATTTGTAACAATGGTATGCATGGTGACTTTAAATTTTTCCTTGTTTGGGTATCCATAGGTGTTGGAGGCCCGGTGGTGCAGTGGTTGGGAGTAGGTTGAATCCACCAGCTGCTCCTTAGAAACCCCATGGGGCAGTTTTACTCTGTCCTGAAGATCTCTATCAGTTGGAATCCACTGGATGGCAATGGGATGACAACAGGTAACGACAGGTGTTATTTCTGAGTGGTTTAACAGTCCTTCAGGAGAAAAGATGAATTGCAAAGGATATATGAAAGTACCTGGAGATGAAAATACTGAACCAAGGAAAGATTTACAGTATCTAACTTGTCATTCTAAGTGACAGTGAACAATTCTGAGTGGAGCAGGGATAACACTAGCTATTCAATACATGTTTTTAAAAAATTACAAAGACATTATCAGCGTTTATCTCCTATTATCAGATTAACAACTGCATGCTGCATCATGTAGCTAAAAGAAAAAACACATTTCTCTTCAAAATATCAAAACTCACAAGTAAAATTCAAAATAAAGCCACAGTTATGGCATACTAATTTATTTACACAATTATATTGGACTTATCTGGATGATGCAAGTAGGTAAATATTATTTTTTTCTGATTTTTATGGTTCATTTAAGTTTTTGCTTTTATCTAATCTAAAAATGATGATGTGTTTTTAAATAGTAGAATTTGGGGGTTTATTTGTAAGAATAATGGAAATTCTTTTTTGTTTTGTTTTTCTCCTGCCATGCTCTGCTTAGAAGTCACAATATGTCAATTTTGTGATAACTGACAGTAAGGAAGTGATAAATACCAGAATATCTGTGATCTTAAACTCTGATTAAATCTGGCCTTTTGAGCTGGTGCACTGAGATGGACAGGATTTGTCTTGGAAAAATACTTGTGCAGGTTGAATGTTTTCTCCACTCATGTCGTTCAGTTCTCAGAAACATATGAGAAATTCCAAACCCAAAAAAAATTAAAGCTCTCATCCTATTAAAATTTGCAATCCAGAAAGACCTCTGAATTATAAAATAGCTGGGAGTTGAACCAATCCAAAATCTTGAAGGTCAGACATACAAATTCATTAGGTATCTTTAGGTAAACTCTCCAATTATGTCTTTTTTTAAAAAAGTATGCTCCAATTTCTTGAACTGTTTCCAGAGATTTATATCTTCAGAGTAACTCCAGTGTCCCGGTAATAGTGAGAGTTCCCAAAATATTGGATTTAAATTTAATAGAGCTCTTTTCATTTGCAAATGCCTCAGCTCCTCTCTACTCCAGCCTCTCCCCCAGCTCCTTTGCCGCCACCCCGTCTCACTGTTAAAATCCCCCAACTGTCCTCTCTTCTAACACTGTTCCCGAGATCACCCTTATGCCAGCAACACGGCTGACACCAGGAAATGTAGAGTACATCCTATTAAAGCCATTTAGGAATTCTATGTGCTTTAAAGGAGTTATTTAAAATAAGCCTCCTATATATTTCAGCTCTTCTGCACTGGAAAGCATTGATTTGTCTCTTTTCTCTGTTTAGCTTCTTGAGATTGTGGAGAAACCCAGCCTGTCTCTAAATATACCATCTACACAAACACAAGTGAGAAGTCATTGAGCTCTGCCACAGCATTTCCTACTCATTTTATGGGAACACCTGTTCTTGCAGATAAATGATGCCGGACTTGGATGCCAGCCCGAAAGACAGTGACTTCAGCATGAGGAGCCAAGCAGGAGTTGGACCCACACCGACTAGGCAAGCCCGTCCGGCCTCTGTAATCAGGGCCTGAGGCTGAAGTTTGTAGCAGCTGGTTATACCTCCTACATGTCTGCTCAGCCTGCTTGGACCTTTATAAACACAAATACCGAGTCAACAACTATCCATAGCCATAAATTAAAATCAAGTCTCCAGTCTATATTCATTGCTTGGCAACTAAACCATCCGTTTGAATGAACATGGTCTTAGGTAAATAATTTGAAGAGGGGAAATTATCACCAGTGTATGCATCCAACAGGTTTTGTCTACCTTCGCTTGCTGCCAATTCTACAACAAAGGACATGTTTCCAGGTCCAAAACCAGACCAGGATAAAAAGAACTAGTTAAAATCACATGAAGCATTTTCTGTTAAAATGTACGAACTATCTTTTGGTGAACATCTTCATTAGCCCGATAGTGAAAGAAATCTTAGTGGGAATTTGGAATGGTAATTAACATTGGTAGAAGTAGATATCATGTTTAGAACCAATTTAGTTATCATGTTTAGAACCAGTGTAGTTCTTAAATAAATGCTATTGACATAGTCAAAACCAAGACTATAAACTGTATAAGTCACTTTCCTATTTATAGCTAACTAGGACTCTATGTACTGATATGGAAAACATTCTAACATATGTTTAAGGGGAAAAAAAGGTGGGGCAAAAGCTTTCATTTGTGAGGAAACAGTAACCATTTATAAATGCTTAGACTATTGTGAAAGGATACAAGAATCAATGCAAGTGGTTGCCTCATGTAAGAGAGACTGCACGACTAGGAGCAGCAGACAAGGGGAGAGTTTTTATTCCCTTTTGAACCTGTCGAATTACATATTATTATTCCCGGCCAAAAAGGAGAGGAAGAAGAAGAAACAAGGCTTTTGAGTGCCGTGGAACTGCAGCGTTCATGGAAAGTTAGTTATCTTGCTGATGTTGATGCTGCTGTTGCTGCCAGAGCCCCAGATAAGAGCTTGATTTATTGTGTGTTATCTTGTTTAATCCTCACAACCATACTATGGTATTCTTGATTATCATCAAATTCCCATTTTCATGGGGAGGAAGTCATTGAGTGCGGGCTGACGTTTTCCATTGCTTTTCAATCTCGAGATCCAGCAGTCAGGCTTTTCCTTTCAGCATCAACAGTCATTTCTCCAGGAACTCCTCATTAGGTTTGACAATAATGGGGTCACTATTGGCTGGCATCCTGAGTCATGGAAATTGATGGTGGGGAAGAAGGGTTGTCCACACAGTGTATTTCATGTAATCTTGGGTGAGATCTCTAGGGGACCAAAACCAATGAGGCATATAAATACAAAGAGGTAGAGAGACACTCCAAGGAAAAGGCTCGCTTGATTATGGGGACTGGTAAGTACAAATGTACAGGTCAGGCAGCAGGTTGGAAATCTCTGCTGGTTCACAGAACTGGAAACCAGAAAACCCAACCCAATGCTGTCAAGTCAATTCCGACTCGTTCAGACCATGTAGGACAGAGAAGAACTGCCCCCATAGAGTTTCCAAGGAGCTCCTGAGTTGAAGGGGCTGCCAAATCCAAAATCTCCCAGTCAGACAGCAAGCAGAAGACTTCTGCTAGTTTATATGCCAATGTCCAGAGGTCAAATGACGAGAAGAGTGCGGACTGAGAGAGAGCAAGCACTAAGAAAATATCAATTTGTATTCTCAAAATTGTTCATATTCCTAAAAACACTCCCTTTTTAACTGATAGATTACACAATGGACAATGATAACACGATACATAACATTACATTATATGTCCTACTTTATGTTACGTTACATTGCAGAACAGCAACCAGTCAAGTATCTGGCCAAACCACCAAGAATCATAGCCTAGCTGACACAAAATTAACCATCACAGACATAGTCTCTGCACAGACTGTAGGCAACGAAAGGGTTATTCTGCCAGGTCACTACATAGGGCTTGTTGTCAGTGGAAGACTTTTGTCCCACACAGAACCCAAAACAATTTGGTTTGTCTGCATGTAGACGCAGGGTGCTGAGTAGAATGATGGAGGATGGCCTGCTGGAGCTAGGACAGTTTTTAGGCAGTTCCTTTGTCATTGTCAGGGTTGGTAACAAGAGTCCCTGCTCCTAATTGTCCTACCCCTGCCTGTGCACCTGCCCTTTCCCTCCCCACCACCTCTACCTCGGTAGGCCTTTTCTTGTCTTTTCTGAAATGGAGGTAGTGTTGCCACACTCCAATACTACTCACTTTCTAATTTTACTATTTTGATATAAATTCTCTTCCCAACCAGGCTGTGTTTACTGTTTTCTATAGCTGTGGTGCCACAGGCTAGAATTTCCACTAGTGTTTATTTTGTTTGTTTGTTTTGTTTTGTTTCCCTGTTATTTCGAGTCTTCCACAGAGATTGCATCTTAAATAATATCAGAAGCTCGCAGTTCATTCAGCTGTCACCACCTGACATCATTTAAAAGCCCTATTGTTGTGGTAGTAAGGTGAAAGGGAAGCATAGGCATCTAGAATTCTATGATTTGTATGCCTGCATCCTTGAACTGTCATATTCATAAATGCTTCAAATCTTCCTGTGCTGCCCTTTTGATGAGACACAGTGGCAGAGAAGGTGGACTGGGGTATTTTCCTTCCAAAAGTAGGTTCCAGAAGCTAAAACCAAACCTGTTGCCATCAAGGCGATTCTTACTTCTGATTACCGAGTGTGTGACAGAGTAGACGTGCTCTATAGGATTTGCTTGACGGCAATCTTTGTGGAAGGAGATAGGAAGGTCTTTTTTCAACAACATCCCTGAGTGGGTTTAAACTGCTAACCTTTAGGTTAGAAAATGAAACCAAATCATTTTTGTCACCTAGAAAATTTCCAAGTAAGCTTGGCTCTGGTGAAATCCATGTTGGTTAGGGTCTGATTATTAGTTTTCCTTAAAAGAAGGCTTTATTAAGACAGGAAAGCTCTTGTTGTTAAGTGCCGTAAAGTTGGTTGTGACTCACTGTGGTTCTATGTGCAACAGAAAGACCCACTGCCTGATCCTAAACCATCCTCACAGTTGTTGCTATGTTTGAGTTCATTGCTTCAGTCACCATGTCAATCCATTTCCTGAGAACCGTCCCTTTTTTTTCTGATCTTTTACTTTACCAAGCATGATGTCCTTTTTCAAGGATTTACCTCTCCTGGAAACACATCCAAAGCACTTGAAATGAAGTTTCACCATCTTGGCTTCTAAGGAGCATTGTGGCTATACTTCTTCCAAGATAGTCTTTCTCACTCTTCTGGTGGTCCATGCTATATTCAGTATTTTTCACTGAAGCAGCAATTCAAATACATCAATTATTCTCCAGTCTTTCTTACTCATTTTTCAGATCTTTTAATGCACAAGAGGCTACTGAAAATACAATGGTGTGGGTTAGGCACACCTTAGTCCACAAGATGTGGCATCTTTGCTTTTTAACACTTCACAGATATCTTTTGTAGCATATTTGCCTAATACAACATATATTTTGATTTCTTGATTGCTGTTTCAATGGGCATTAATTGTGGACCAAAAAAGAATGAAATCCTGGACAACTTTACCATTATGTTGCTTATTTGTCCAGTTGTGAAAATTTTTGTTTTCTTCCTGTTGAGGTATAATTAATACCGAAGGCTGTAGTCTCCAGTCTCCATCTGTAAATGCTTCAAGTCTCCTTTGCTTTCAGCAAGTAAAGTTTCATCATCAGCATATTATAGGTTGTAATGAGTCTTCCTCCAATCGTGATGCTACATTCATAGTCATATAATCTAATTTCTTGGCTTATTTCTTCACCATATAGATTGAATAAATGTGAAAGGATACAACATTGATACAACCTTTCCTGACTTTAAACAATATGGTATCTCCTTGTTCTGTCTGAATCCCAGCCTCTTGATCTATGTACAGGTCCCACCTAAGCAAAATCAAGTGTTGTAGAATTCTCTTTCTTTACAAAGTTATCCAAAATTTGTTATGATTCATAGAGTCTAATGCCTCGGCCTGACCAAAAACACATAAGTAAACATCTATCTGGTATTCTCTACTGTCAGACAAGATCCACCGGACATCACCAATTATATCCTTTTTTTCTATATCGTCTTTTGAATCTATCTTGAATTTCCAGCGGTTCCCATCCACATACTGCCGCAACTACTTGTGAATGATCCTCAGCACAATTTTACCCCTCTGTGATGTTAATGAAATTATTTGATAAATTGCACATTCTGCTTGATAACCTTTCTTTGGAATGGGTACAAATATGAATCTCTTCCAGTCAGCTGGACAGGTAGCTGTCTACCAAACTTCTTGGCATAGACGAGTGAGTGTTCCTAGGGCTGCGTTCCTCTGTTTAAACGTCTCAGTTGGTATGGCTTCCATTTCTGGAGCCCTGTTTTTCACCAGTGCCTTCAATGAAGCTTGCACTTCTACCTGCAGTACTGTTAGTTCTTGATCACATGCTACCTCCCAAAATGATTGAGCATTGAGCACTCCGTTTTGCTATAGTGACTCTGTACTTCTCCATTGTCTTTTGATGCTGCCTGTATTGTTCAGTATTTTGCCCATAGAATTCTTCAAAATCGCAACTTGCGGTGGTCAGGATTATGTCAACTTGGCTATTTCATATTTGGCTGCTGTATCCAGTGGTAGGGCATGGTCTGTGGTGGCTTCCCTCCCCTCAGCTCTCATCTCTCCGCCTTTCACTACTACTGCCAGTCTGCTCACGTAGCCAGCAGCTCCTGCTCTCTTCCTCAGCCTCTGGTTCCTGAACTTGAACTAGCAGCTGTTGGATTCATCAACCCTTACAGCCAGCACTTGAAAGTTCTGTTCCCTGACATATTGTTCCTGGGTTCGCCAGCCTCTGCAGCTCCATTTCTCTGCCAGCTTGGGATCCACCGACCTACACAACTGGTGATCTCGAACTCTGGTCTCTGACCTGCTGACTTAGGGTTCACCAGCTCCCGTGGCCATGTGAGGCTTGTGCCAGGACTTGGAACATTCAGCTTCTGTGATTGCATGAGCTGTTTCCTATATCTATATGTATCTATCGATATATATCTTTCCTTGTACTTTATAAATCTTACCTTGTACATACACATGTTATTGGTTTTGCTTCCCTAGAAAACCTAGCCTAAGACACAACTCAAGATTTGAATTTTTTTCAGCTCTTTCAGCTTGTGAAATGCCAAGTGTGTTCTTCCCTTTTGGTTTTCTATCTCCAGATCTTTGCACACTTCACTGTAATACAGTATTTCATCTTCTCAAGATGCCCTTCGAAATCTTTCTTTTCACTTTTTCTTTCATTATTTCTTACATATACTTTAGCTATTCTTATTCAAGATTAAGTTTCAGAGTCTCCTCTGACATTGATTTTGGTATTTTCTTCCTCTACTGTCTTTTTAATGACTTCTTGCTTTCTTCATGTATGATGTCCTTCACATCATGGTTCATCTCATCTTTGGTCATTAGAGTTCAGTGCATCAAATCTATGCTTGAGATGGTCTCTAAATTCAGGTGGAATATACTCAAAGTCACACTTTCACTCTTGTGGGCTTGTTTTAATTTTCTTTAGCTTCACCTTGAACGTACAGATGAGCAATTGATAGTCTGTTTTGCATTTGGCCTGTGATCTTGTTCTGACTGAAGATGTAGATGTATTTGATTTGATTCTTGTGTTTTCCAACACATGAGGTCTGTGTATAAAATCACCACCTATGTTTTTGAAAAGAAGCATTTGAAATGAATAAATCATTGGTCTTGCAAAATTATATCATGTGATCTCCAGTGTTTCTATCAGCAAGGCCATATTTTCCAACTACCAATCCTTCTTGGTTTCCAACTTTCACACTGCAGTCAACAATAACTGTCACTGTATATTTGATCAATTTCAGACTGAAGAAATCAGTAAGAAATCTTCAATTTCCTTATCTTTGGTATTAGTTGTTGGTGTATAAATTTGAATAATAGTCACATCAGCTGGTCTTCCTTGTAGCAGTATGGGTATTATCCTATCTCTGACAGGGTGTGATTCAGGAATGATTCCAAAATACTGCTTTCGATTATGAATGTAATACCATTCCTCTGTAATTTACTATCTCCAATATAATAGCAATATGATTGTCCAATTCAAAATGGCTAATCCCAGTCAATTTTAGCACACTAATGCCTAGGATATTGATTTTTATGCATTCCATTTTGACAACTTCTAATTTTTCTAGATTCATACTTCATAATTCCACATTCGATTATTAGTGGTTGTTCCCATACTTTTTTTTTTTTAATTCATTTTAAGTAGTGCCACTTCAGCAAACAAATGTCCCAAAAGTTTTACTGCATCCAAGTCATTAAGTTCAACTCTATTTTGGGGAGGTAAGTCTTCCTCAGTTGTATTTTGAAGGTCACCCAACCTGAAGGGTTCATCTCAAGAATCTGTATCAGACAATGTTCAGCTGCTATTCATAAGGTTTCACTGGCCAGCTTTTCAGAAGTAGAGACCAGGTCTTTCTTTTTAATCTATTTGAGTCTGGAATCTTCTGAAATCTGTCCATCATGAGTGGCCCTGCTGGTGTTTGAAATTCTAGTGGCATAACTTTCAGCATCACAGCAACATGCAAGCTACCAGAGTATGACAAACTGACAGATGAGTGACAAAGAAATGTCTCAATATATTTTTAAATGGTTCCTTTTCCTCTCCTCCACCAGGCCCCCCTTGGAAACCTGTGGGGAAGTTCTACTCTGTCCTATAGAGCCACTAGGAGTCAGAATCAACTCAGTGACCACAGTTCTGCTGAAAGAATAAGATGATTTTTCTCTTCTCTTTATCCTGAAAACCTGGTTGGGCTCATGGAGGTAAAAAAATTCATGAAAGCGTGAAGGTCCTTCCTCAGGCTGGGTACCTAAGAGTTTTTGCCTCTAAGCTAGTGCATGCTCAGTACCCAGTAATTAGTCATTTATCCTTGAAGTGTCCCTTCCAGGCTTCAGCAGTAGTTTCTGCTCCTGGGAAACTGAAATTCTCTGTATTCTCTTGTCTCTCAAGTTTTGGAGGCAGAAGTTGGTCCTGTGGCCTCAGTTCCCTGATGGATCTAAGAAGAGTTGTTGATTTTCAATTCATTCAGCTTTTTTCTTGTTATGGAGACTTGCAAGTTATCTGCACATTGTACAAGGAATTGGAAGCCATATATTACAACTTTCTAATTTAATGCTTTGTTTTAAATGTTACTTCTGATTAGTGTATAACTGCATGTCTTGTAAGTTACTAGTTCTTTTTAAAGAGATACAGTTCTTTAAAAGATTTTTAAAAGGATATTGAGACCATTAAAATATGGCAGAGTAGACACACACCTCCTCATTTCCCTCTGAGAAATAAGGCCTGGATGATATTTATATGGAGCACTGAACATTTGGGGAACCCTAGAACTTAGCATATTTGGCTAGGCACCAGTATCAGACTAACTTCACCATCTGAAAAATGAGCAAATGGCCATCTGACCTCCATTTCTGCTGTTTCATGGTATTGGAGAACTTAAGCTCCCATGAACAGCCAGTAATATACTTTCATAATCTGCTGGAAGGTGGAATCTGCTGCTCCTGACTGCCTGTTTCAGCCAGGACATTGGACAGCTCCTAGTTCAACACCTGGACAGCTCTCTGCATAGAAGTCAAGTTTACTTTTAAGGCTGAAAGATGTATGTATTTGCCTGGAGATCTGTCTGTTGAGAGGACCGGCATCTTTTCCTCCCACCTTTCTCTGACCCACATTGTAGGGCAGGCTGACAGCCCCCCAGTTTCTCCATAAGTAGGGCAGCCTCTTTGCCACCTAATAAGCAGAGACTTCCACCCCAGAGAGTCCACCTGAGGCAAATCACTAGAGTATTAGAGACAGCTGATAATGAAAAATTCTCTTAGATACAAGAGAAATCCGTGTCTAAATGGCATGCAGGCAGTAGACCATAATTATTCACTTAAGGAAGCAGCCTTAAAATGCTCCAGAAAATTCCCAAAATAAAGATTCAAAAAATTTCCCAGATGAAGATGCCTTTCTGAATCTATTGGAGGTCGAGTATGAAAGAATTATATATACAACCCTCCTAGAGATTAAACAAAATGCATTAGAACAAAATGAAAAAGTTAATAAACTATTTGAACTGTTGGAGCATCAATGATCTGAAATACATCTGATCAATACCAAAATTACAGAGTTAGATGATTCAATCCACAGCCAAAAGAGCAGGATTGAACACATAAGTTAGACTCAGTGACCCTGAAGACACAGCAACTGATACCAGCATTTATGAGAAGACATCAAATAGAGGAAATAAGAAAAATGAAGAAGCATTAAGAAACATGTGGGACTCCATTTAGAGAAATAATTTACACTTAATTGGAGCTCTCGAACAAGGGGGGGATTAATGACAATATAGATAGTATTGCTGTAGACATCCTGACAGAAAAATTTCCTGAGATTATGAATGAAGAGAACATAGGTATCCAAGATGTTTATCGAACATCACAAAAGCTAGACCCCAAAAGAAAGGCACCAAGACATGTTATAATCAAGCTTAATAAGATGAAACATAAACAGGTGCTTCTAAAGGCAGCAAGCCTCAAAGCAAAGCTAACACTCAGAGGGAAATCCTGTAGGCTTTTGTCTGACTTCTCTGCAGAAACAATGCTGGCTAGAAAACAATGAATAGACACGTTCAAAGCCCTGATGGAGAAAAACTTCTGTCCAAGAATTATTTATCCTGCAAAATTGTCTGTCAAATATAATGGTGAAATTAAGACCTTTGTAGACAAAGAGTTTAGAGACTTTGTAAAAACTAAACCAAAATTACATGAAATACAGAAAGAAGTTGTTTCCTTAGAAAAATAGAACCATTAAATGTATATTTCAGGTGGCTATTCAGGACAACACCCAAAATTCTAATCAGTTAAGGAAGTCACAAAACTTAAAGCTACAGTATTAAAATGAGGGAATCTGTGATCGTATCATGACAACTATAATACCATCACATTAAAAGACGGATACACTACAGTAGTTACAGTCATTTCAAATGCAGAGGAAGTTTAAGAGTTATGCAGTAGTTAAAATTGTGTTTAATCTTACTATGTTAAGGTTACTATGTAACCATAAAGCAAATTAACAATGCATTGTATCAAAACAAGAAATGCCATACAGAAGTCTCAAAGAACACAAAACCAACACTGAAATAACAACCCATAAAGAAGAATGGCCCAGAACAGAACATTAAGAGCAATATAGCAAATATCAACATAAAAGTAATTACATCAAAATGATAGCACTAAGCAAATTAGTTACACTGAATGGAAATGGATTCAATGCTCCAGTAAAGAGACGGTGAGTGACATCCTGGATCAAAAGATGTCACCCGTCTGTATGTTGTTTACAAGAAACACACCTTAGACTTAAAGACATGAACAAATTGACAATTAAAGGATGGAATAATATATCTCGAGCTAACAATATACAAAGAAGAACAGGTGTGGCAATGCTAATCTCAGAAAAAAATAGATTTTAATGTAAAATCCACTACTGTGGACAAAGATGGCCACTATTTATTGCTGAAAGGTTCAATACTCAAGCAGGACTTAACAATGTTATGTATCTATACACTCAATACCAGAGCACCTAAATACATTTAACAAATACTGAAAATACTAAAAATGAGATAGATCATTCCACAATAATAGTTGGAGACTTCAACACTCCCCTTTCAGTTATGGGTAGATCATTCAGAAAAAAAACCCAGTAAAGATGCAGAAGATCACATTGCAACAATCAACCAACTTGATCTTATCTACAGACAGATCTTTTCATCCATCAATGGATAAGTACACCTTCTCCAATGTACATGGAACATTCTCCAGAATAGACCATGTGTTGGGTCATAAAGCAATTCTCTATAAAGTACAAACCATTGGTTTACTGCAAAGTATCTTCTTGGACCATAGTGCTATAAAAGTTGAAATCAATAACAGAAAATTCATAGGTAGAAATTCAAACTTGTGGAAACTGAACAACACTTTGCTCAAAAAGCCTTGGGTTATAGAAGAAATCAAAAACAAAATAAAGAAATTTATGGAATCCAATGAGAATGCAAACATATCCCACCAGAATCTATGGGATATAGCAAAGCAGTGCTCAGAGGTCAGTTTATCTCTATAACTGCATACATCCAGAAAGAAGAAAGGGCCCAAATTAAAAGATTAACCTTACAGCTTGAACAAGTAGAAAGAGAGCAACAGAAGAGCACCTCAGGCACCAGAAGAAAACAAAGTATAAAGATTAGAGCAGAACTAAATGAATTAGAGAATAGAAAAACAATAAAAAAATTAACAAAACCAAAACCTGGTTCTTTGAAAAGATCAACAAAATTGATGAACCACTGGCTAAACTTAAAAAAGAAAAACATCAGAAGATACAAATAACCTGATTAAGAAATGAGATAGGAGTTGTTACAACAGACCCAGCTGAAATAACAAATATCATAACAGAATGCTATGAAGGGCTGTACTCTAACAGGTTTGAAAACCCAGAGGAAATGGACAAATTTCTAGATTTGTATCACTCATCAAGATTATCACAAGGAGAAGCAGATTAACTTAATAAACTCATCACAAAGCAAGAGATTGAATATCTCATCAAAAACCTATGAACCAAAAAAAGTCTTGGCCCAGATGGCTTCACTGGAGAATTCCACCAAACTTTTAGAGAAGAATTAGTTCCGATACTATTGAGGCTACTTCACACCATAGAAAGGGATAGAATACTCCCAAATTCATTCTATGAAGCCTGCGTAACCCTGATACCAAAGCCAGGGAAAGATCTCACAAGAAAAGAAAATTACAGACCAATTCACTCATGAACCTAGATACAAAAATCTTCAACAGAATTCTAGCCAATAGAATTCAACAGCATATAAAAAAAGCATTCATCACGATAAAGCTGGTTTCATTCCAAAGATGCAAGGTGGCTTCAACGTCAGAGAAACAATTAATGTAATCAACCACATTAATAACACAAAAGATAAGAATCACCTGATTTTGTCAATTGATTCAGAAAAGGCATTTAACAAAGTTCAACACCTATTTATGCTTAAAACTCTCAGAAAAATAGGAATAGAGGGAAAATTCCTCAACACAATCAGTAGCATCTACACAAAGCCAACTACCTTCATCATTCTGAATTTCCTGTGAGAACAAGAACTAGACAAGGATTCCCACTCTCACCACTTCTATTCAACATTATGCTATGGTTCTAGCCAAAGCAATTAGACAAGACAAAGAAATAAAGGTCATCTGTATGGCAAGGAAGAAGTAAAAATCTCCCTCTTTGGAGATGATATGATTGTTTATACAGAGAATCCAAAGGAATCCATAAGTAAACTATTGGCACTGATAGAGGAGCTTAGCGAAGTAACAGGATACAAGAGAAACATAAGTAAATCAGTAGGATTCCTTTATACCAACAGTGAGATTATTAAAGAAGAAATCACCAAGTCAATTTCCATTTACTATAGCCACCAAGAAGATAAAATACCTAGGAATAAATCTGTCTAGAGAAATAAAAGATCTTTCCAAAAAGAAATACAAGACCTTGCTACAAGAAACTAAGAGAAATTTACATAAATAGAGTAATCTACCCTGCTCATGGATAGGAAGACTCACATTGTGAAAACATCCATTTTACCCAATCTACTTATGTAATGCAATTCCAATACAAATTCCAGTGACATTTTTTAATGAGATGAAGAAACAAATCATCAACTTTGTTTGGAAAGGGAAGAAACCTCAGATAAGTAAAGGACTACTGAAGAAGAAGAACACACTGGGAAGCCTCCCACTGCCCAACTTTAGAACGTATTACACTGCCACAGTAATCAAAACAGCCTGGTACTGGTTAAAAAAAAAAAGACACAGATAGATCAATGGAGCAGAGGTGAGACCCCAGGGATGCCACCATCCTCCTATGAACAGTTGATACTCGACAAAGGCCCTAAGACATTAAACTGGGGTAAAAGTAATCTATTCAACAAATGGCACTGGCAAAAATGGATATCCATCTGCAATAAATTGAAACAAGATTCATATCTCACATCTTAAAGAAAAACCAACTCAAATTGGATAAAAGACCTAAATATAAAATCTAAAATAATAAAGCTCATCCAAGATAAAATAGGATCAACAACGTAAGTTTTAATACACAACATAGATAGACTTCAAAATCTGACAAAGCATGATCAACAGGAGAGAAAATAGATAAATGGGAACTACCAAGAATCAAACACTTTTGCTCATCCAAAGACTTCATGAAAAGAATTAAAAGACCACCTACAGAATGGGAAAGAATATTTGGCAACTCTATGTCAGACTGACATCTATATCAACAAGAAAAGGATAACTAATCCAGTTAAGCAATGAGTGAAGGAGATAGGTAGACATTTCCCTAAAGAGGAGATCCAGGCAGCCAAAAAACACATGCAGAATTGCTCACGATCATTAGCTATTAAAGAAATTCAAATCAAAACTACAATGAGATACCACTTCACCCCAACAAGGTTGGCCATGATCCAAAAAACATAAAACAACAAATGCTGGAGAGGCTGTGGAGAAATTGGAACTGTCCTACACCTCTGGTGGGATTGCGAAATGGTACAACATCTTTGGAAAACAATCTGGCACTTCCTTAAAAAGCTAGAAATAGATATACCATTTGATCCCATAATTCTGCTGCTTGGAATTTATCCTTCAGAAACAAAGGTTTTCACACACAAGACACATTTACACTAATGTTTGTTGCAGCACAGTCCACAATAGCAAAAAGTTGGAATCAACCACAATGCCCATCGACAGATGAATGGATAAGCAAACTATGGTACATATACTCAATGGGACACTATGCTATGATAGAAAGCAACGACAACTTTAGAAAACACCTCATAACATAGTCTCATTTGGAAGAGATCATGCTGAGTGAAATCAATCACTGTCAAAAGGACAAGTTTTGTATGAGACTCCTGTTATGAGGACTTAACAAGAGAATTACCCACCGGAGAAAATGACTGTTAGCTACATGAGTGGGTGGGGGCTGTGTGTTTATCATAGTCGAGATAATTGATAGATGTTTGAAATTTTATTCTTTTACTGTAATCAATAAAACAATGAAATTAAAAAAGATTAAAAATTTAATGTAATTATAACAACCCATGTTCCTTTCGAAGATAACACCTATATGTTTAAAAACTACATATTTTCCTAGTGAGAGTGTACTGGAACCACTACATTAGAATCTCTTAATCAAGACACAAATCTTCTGAAAACATTGATTCTGTCCAGTGACCTCATACCAACTTTGGTAGTTTTATACTATCAAAGCTTAAACAATTGTATGTGTGTGTGTGTGTGTGTGTATACTTGTAAATTAAAGCTTTTCTTTTCAAGTAATATCTTGTCTAACTGAAGGCAAACTGCTGAACTTGAGCTTTTGCTGAACAAAGCAGTTTTTTTCTGTGTGAGATAGCTCTATTAACTAAGAAGCATTTGAAAATTGACAGAACATGGAGTTCCCTCCCTTCCAAGTTATCCACAGCCCAAGAATAAATAAATAGGTCCAAAATAAATAGGTCTCTAAAGAATAGAATAGAATTCTGACTAATGGAAAGAGTACATGTCATGGATTGAATTTGTCCCCCCAAAAATGTATGTAGCAATTTTGCTAGGCAGTGATTTCCTGTATCGTGTGATGTTCCTCCTGCCTCTGTGATGTTTAATGAGGGAAGATGGACAGTGGTTGTTTTAAAAGAAGTGACTCTTGTTGAGTTGATTCCAACTCACAGTGATCTTGTATGTCAAAGTAGAACTGCCCCATAGGGTTTCCGAGGAGCACCTGGCAGATTTGAACTACTGACCTTCTAATTAGTAGATGTAGCACTTAGCCACTGTGCCAACAGGGTTTCCAGTGGTTGTTTGTAGTGAGGCAGAACTCAGTCTATAACGTCATATTGTGCCTTGAGATGATGTCTTGGGATATAAAGGAAAGGGAAGCAAGGAGAGAGTTGGGGACCTTACACCATCAGGAAAGTAGCAGTGCCAGGAGCAGAACATCTTCTTCAGTTCCAGGATCCATGTGCCTTGGAAGGTCCCAGGACAGGGGAAGGCTGACAGTAAACACTCCTCCAGAGCCAGCAGAGAAAGCCTGCCCCTAGACCTGATGCCCTGAATTTGAACTTTGGCCTAGTTTCCTGTGAAAAAATAAATTTCTCTTTGTTAAAGCTATCCACTTGTGGCATTGCTGCTATAGGAGCACTAGATGACTAAAACACTATCTTGGATAAGAATCCTTAGAAACAGTATGCTTTAAGAATAATGGGGAAATAGTCCAATCTAGGAGATACACTATCAGTTTCCTTTTATGATGCTGCTGTGAAGCTCAGGGAAATGCACAGATTATTGCAATACATGTATAGAGAATTTGTGTCTTGGTATATATTTATACATTATTCAAGGGATGTTGGAAGGAGACACAATCCTCTTGAAAGTTATATAGTTATAAGAAAAAGTTACTTATAACTTAAAAATACAACTGTAAACTTTTCTGCCATGCACCTCTCAGATCTTACACCCATCTTCTGGCACCAGCAGCGAAGAAGAGAGTGGAGCAGTAAAGCGAAACTGAGTAAAGGAAAAAAGAAAAAGCAAGGTCAAGAGCAGACATGGAAAGAATATTTAACACTGACCTTTGAGCAGCTTACAGGCAAGCACCAAAAGTTGTCTGCAATTGGAAAACTCAGATTCAAAGTGACATAAGAGTGCTAACACAGATTGCATGGAATGTGAGGAGCACTGGCAGAAAACCACTAAATGGCGAAGAGTCAGGCCAAGTAAAGAAATGAATTGACAGTCAAACGAGAAAAGAAAAAGAAAGAAAGCTTTGTCAGAAATTCTCTAAATTTCAACCAATTCCCTGGTAAGGATAGATTGCAGGTTACCATCAAAATCAGACTGCATGTTCTTTGTCATTTATTGTATATTCATGTTTAAGCTAACCATTATATCAACTGTAAATAATTCACAGCTTCAGTTAAGTTAATGTGAGTTAAAAATTTCTCTCCCACAGTTAAGAAAGTTATCTGAGCTGATGAACCAAAAGTATACTATAGCCAATGGTTTTATAAGTATCCACAATGGATAGACCAACTTAGTAACACCTGTCCCAGAAAGCTTGTTTCACACTACTTAAAATCTTCTGTGAGAGCTATGTATAAAAACCACCATCTTGAGTTCAGGCCTTCCCTGTGTATGACTTTGTTCATAATAGCTTTGGAAAACTTTTCTAACATCTTCTTTGCACATTAAAAGTCTAATGCATGTTTTCAGTTGAAAATAATGACATTATGTCCATATCTTTATATATTACTGTTTGCAATGAAACAGAATATATAAAAACAAAAAATTGAACTCTAAAGAGAACAATTTTCTTTCTAAATACCATTTTGTGAAACAGATTCATGTTGAAGCAGAAAAAAATTTTAAGAAGTTTCCAGAAAGTGATAAAATTTTAGGATCAGGATCCTGAATTGTCTTGCCTTATTTTAGATGATCATAGTATCTGCCCAAATTCTGATTATTCTTACCATGGAATACATTTTCCTATAGCCAGTTTCATTATTTAAATGTTTATTTCAATATACCTTAAACACTGGTTGGTATACTTTATTTCTCACCCTCTAAATCTTTGATCAAGGACCTCTGGTGGTTGAAATGATTAAGCACTTGGCAGCTAACTTAAAGGCTGGCTGTTCAAAGCCACTCAAGAAAGACTGGACTAATTGCTCTTGTAAAGAAAGCCCTATGGGGGCAGTTTTAGTCTTTCACATGAGTATTCTGTAAGAATCAACTCGAAGGTACCCAACAACAATAAAGAACCTTTGATCACTTATCTCATCTCACAATTTATGTTCTTATTCTAGTTTGTCTACCTGATCCTCTACTTGAACTTGTGTTTGCCTGATTGCAATTTATACATACAATGACTGACTACCTGTAAGTTCCACTTAATGATTCTTCAGCATATACAGTACTGATGAAAACCCAACTCCACAGGGTTGCCGCGAGTCAGACTCGACTCAAAGGCGTATAACAACAACAACTAGTTTCTGTAACACTCACTATCTATTGTCCCATGACTCCTCTCCCAAGCTGGTGATCCTACCCAGCATGATTCAACTTTCCCAGCCTCTGTCTTCTTGTTTGCTCTCTGCCTTTGTTAACAGCCTGTACTTTTCACAGCCCTGGTAAAAAAAAGTTACAATTCCCTGCTTTATATTCTCACACTTAATAGAAAAATATTTAATGGTTATAGTTGAACTGTTTCTGAATCGTAGTAAAATAACTTTAGTTTTTATATGAATCACCACTGAGAAATCAACTGGTGTGTTGAATGCTCTTTTACTACAGTCAAGTGGAAAGAACAGTAAGAACCAGAAGACTTAGTTTTGCACAATAACCGTAAGAAAACACACTTAATTCTTTTGAACACAGCTTCTTCATTTGTCATATGCAAATGAATCTCTCAGCCTTACGTACAGCCAGAGGTTATATGAGAAACAAATACGATTAAAACAAGTGAAAATTTCTTGAACGTAATAAGAACTCAACAATGTAGAGGATTTTTTAGAAGAGGAGGAAACTCAAAGCTACTGATCCTCTCATATACATCTTCAAATAGTTTTCTAGTTATGGTGACAGATTTGTGATAATGTAAGAAGCATTTTTCCCTGTCACTGTGCCTTGGAGTCATCCTTATAGTGAATGCCATTGATGCCTGTAGACGGTCTTTTGCTCTTGCCACCTCAATGACATCCACTGCCAGTGACTATATTTCATTACTAGAGGGATTTTTCTGGCCACTGGAACTCACTTTGTTACCTGCTCAGAACACCAGACTTAACATTAAATCCCCTCACCACAGCACAGCAGTTTTCAATCAATAACTGATCCAGATACTCAAATGTTTGAATGTGAAACCTACCAATGCCAAGAGCCCAAAATTCGTAATGAGTTTTATTGCAGTTGCTTTATTTTCATACGTGTGTTTCCATTTAGATCAAGCATCAGTTGTGCACATTGTTTTCTTTATCTCCAATTCCTGGTAAAGTTCAGACACAGAAGAAGAGTTCAATAAATATGCTCTAAATATGGAAAAAATTTAAAAAGTTGTAGTTTGGGCCTTTACGTGGAGGACACAGATCTCATGAAAGATGTAATATTGTAAGCCCAATGAGTCACTTGACTAGATGCCAATTTGCACAATATTTGAGCCAGTTAGCTGGTAGGAAATAAAAGCAGAGGCTACCCGCAGCTTCATAAACGTACTCTTGGTGCCCTTAGTGACTAGCCAAGCCAAAAGCCAAGTGTCGTCGAGTCTAATATACCTTTATTTCACAGTTCTTTCAGTTACAGAATACTTACTATCTATTATACTCTACATATAAATAATATGCTATCATAAGTAAATACTGTACATGTTATAAATCATGGAGAATGCAAATTCCAGAACACTTAGTTGTGCTCAGGAGGAATCTATATATGAATCAAGAGGAATTTATAAACGAATCAAGAGACAGTCATGCAAACAGAACAAGGGGATACTGCATGGTTTAAAATCAGGAAAGTTGTGTGCCAGAGTTACATCCTTTCGCCACACTTTTTCGATCTGTATGCCAAGCAAATAATCTGAGAAACTGGACTGTATGAAGAAGAATGAGGCATCAGTATTGGAAGAAGACTCATCAACAATCTGTGTTATGCAGATGATGCAAACTTGCTTGTTGAAAGTTGAGAGGATTTGAAACATTTACTGATGAAGATCAAAGACCATAGCCTTCAGTATGGATTGCACCTCAACATCAGGAAAACAAAAATCCTCACAGCTGGACCAGTAAGCAACACTGTCATAAACAGAGAAAGGATTGAGTTTGTCAAGGATTTCATTTTACTTGGGTCCACAATCAGCATACATGGAAGCAGCAGTCAAGAAATCAAAAGATGCATTGCATTGGGAAAATCTGCTGCAAAGGACCTCTTTAAAGTATTCACAAGTAAAGATGTCACCTTGAAGACTAAGGTGCACCTGACCCAAACCATATTATTTTCGATCTCATCATATGTATGAAAAAGCAGGGCAATGAATAAAGAAAACAGAAGAATTGATGCCTTCAAACTGTGGTGTTAGAGAAGAATATCGAACATACCACAGAGTGCCAAAAGAACAAACAGAACTGTTCTGGAAAAAGTACAACCACAGTGATCCTTGGGAGCAAAGATGGCCAGACTGCATCTTACGTACTTTGAGCATGTTGTCAAGAGGGAATGAGTATTGGAAAAGGACATAATGCTTGGTAAAGGAGAGGGTCAGCAAAAGAGGAAGACCTTCGAGGAGACAGATTTACATGGTGGCTATAATAATTGGCTTAAGCATAAAGACGATTGTGGGCATGGTACAAAACCAAGCAGTGTTGCATTCTGTTGTGTATAGGGTCACTATGAGTCAGAACCAACTTGATGTCTCCTAACACCAAGAATGTATTATAAATTTTCAGAACAAAAAGTGTACTCGCAACTGGGGAATAAAAGCGCGTTTAACCATTAGTTACTGATTTCTAAATCCTTGTGGAAAGGTTTCCAGTAAAACTATCCTTAACCTTTGCTTCATGATCACCTTGCTCAGTCAGGTGACTCAGGAAATTACTTGTGAATTTTCTGTGCCTCTGAACTTAGAAATACTAGAACTAATTCTTATTGTAGGTCTAAGGATTTCTTTCCTGAATATCTTCACAAACAGGAGAAATTCTTACCTGTCAGAGATTTTAGATTACTACAGTTTTCCCAGAGGCAAAGAATGAAAGTGACAGCCTGGGGATTCTTTTCTAGCACATAAATCTCATGAAGAAATTAAAATAACAGTGCTCAGTATGGGTAGCAACACAGCCAGTGTGCAGAGGGACGTCTTGCACAGCACTTGCATTTCATGCCTCAGCTGGCGTGTAACATATCAACACCATCAGGTATTCGACTCAGCGTCGTACTGGTTCCAGGTCGTCCTCCTGCTATGGGGGGATAAACAACCCACTGTCACTGAGTTGATTCTGACTCATACTGACCCTATAGGACAGAGCGGAACTGCCCTCATAGAGTTAACAAGGAGCACCCGGGGGATTTGAACTGCCAACGTCTTGGTTAGCAGAAGCAGTAATTAACCACTGTACCACCAGCAAAGTAGGTTATGTTATCAAAAACTGGCATAAGTGCTAAGGGAAGCTTCTTCAACCATTCTGTGTAGACAATTTGCCTCCTTGTTAGCTTTTCCTAAACAGAATTCACCTGACTTAAATTAGCAGGTTGCATGAGGCAACCTAATTAAAAGTTTTGATTTGAATGGGGGTTGCTGAGAAATTCGGTATGGGATTTACTGTGAAGATTTCTCACCAACATGAAGAGTTAAAAAAAAAAAAAAAGAAGAAGGATGTTCCAAAAGTAATGAGTGAGTTACTAGCTCCCCTGTTTGCAACACACTTCTGCTTTACCTTCTTTCTGTGTGCCTACACTAAAGTAAGCTTTCAGCTTGCATGCATAAAGAAATGAGGGTACAATAGTTAGCTCTACCCACACTGAAGAGCCCAAGGGTTAATCTCAGTCCTGCACTGATGGCGTACAATTGGGAGATTCAGAGAGATGCATAAAATGCATCTAAATTTAGAATGTGACACAATAGTAGTTGCTAGGAGCTCAAAAAGAAATCAAAGAACAAAGGGAGTGGCTTTTGAAGTGGTTGAACTCATTTGCAGAAGCAGAATGACTGTACCTTGTGATGTGGCCTCAGTGCCGCCGTCATCTATTAGGATGAATGACTAAATGACTAGAGGGGTAGCTCTGCAAAACTGTCATAAAAGCTAGAATTCCAGGAGAGGCAGAGAGGTGACTTCCATTACAATGAGCCGGGACTCAAGGATGAAAGTAAAGTTAACAATACCTGAATTTCGTGTCTAATTTCCTGCCTACTGAGTCAAAAATTGTCTCCCAGTTTTATATAATGATAAATGGAAGGTATTCTTTCACTTGATCTTGTCCTTTTTTCAAAGCTCCATGTGCAATTTCTTAGTCACTAGCCATTTTCCTCTAATTCCGCTCTTTCTGTATTGGTGCCACATTCGTTTCCCGCAACTTGCTTTGTTAGTGTTAAGCTGCTCTGCAACAAACGTTCAAAAGGACTGGGAATGAAGAGAGGAGTGGGACAGGAACAAAGGGCTTAGTTTAAGTAAGCGTCATCTTTGTTGTGCAAAGTGGTTTAATTACATAGGTCTCCTCTGCCAGCTCTTTATGGTTCTCTAGCTAATTCCTTCAGTCACTGAATTAGGCAGATCCAGATGGATTTCCAGGAATGATGACAGATTTTAGTTGGAGCCAGCAGCTGAGTCTTCAACAGCGTTTTTGACTGTTGATCAAAAACAGATCTTGTATGTATATAAAATGCTCAAAGCAGTTTGTTAAGCCTGAAAGTCATCACGTAATAATCCCAGGAAAGAAGTTAGGCAGAACACACAGTGGGTTTGGACAACGGAGCCTGTGCAGGTTTGTTTTCACTGGCACTCGTCATCTATTCACCTGGGACCAACTCAGTCCACACTCCGGGTTCTCTCTTCCCAGCTGTCTAAGAATGAGTTAGTCAAAAACAAGATAAACTGCCAGAGTATACCTCTTTCTTCCTTCCTCATAATGTTTCAAATTTATTTTAAAACATTTGTTTCAATACAATTAGGAAAGCCTCCCAGCAAAAGAATCAGACTGATCTTCTGCAATCCTGCTTCCCACACTGGCTTGCCTGTTTTCAACACCTCTAACTCATGTGCCATGCTTGTGGAAAAAAAAAAACAACCCAGGAGCTAGGTCCTTTCTGTACACTTTTCGAACATGCCTGTGTTCTTTTGCTTTAGTGATGGATAAAGAATGTCAGGAATAAGACCTAATTCTCATATCCTACAGAGGAACTTGGAAATCCTGGTGGTGTAGTGTGTTAAGTGCTACATATGTTGACCTTGATCAGCAGTTCAAATCCTCCAGGCACTTCTTGGAAGCTCTATGGGGCAATTCTACTCTGTCCTATAGGGTCACTATGAGTTGGTATTGACTTGTTGGCACTGGGTTTATAAAGGTACTTTGGCCTTAGATAAAGGCATAAAACCAGTTGCTATCTCATCAACTCTAAATCATCGTGATTCTGTCTGTCAGAGTAGAACTGTGCTCCTTGGAGTTTCACAGGGTGATTTTTTTCAGAAGTAGTTCACCTAGTCTTCCTTCTAAGGGGCCTCTGGGTAGACTCCAAACTCCACCCTTTGGTTAACTTCCCAGCATGTTAACCGTTTGTATTCCCCGAGGATTATAAAGTCACCTCACTCACTTTTAATAGTGTAGCTTATGAACCCAAAACCACTGACATCAAATTGATTCTGACTCATAGCTACCTTATAGAACAGAGTAGAGCTACTCCATAGAGTTTCCAAGGAACATCTGGTGGATTCAAACTACCAACTTTTTGGCTAGCAGCTGTAGCACTTAACCGCTATGCCACCAGGTTTTCTATAGACCTTTCCATAGTCCTTGAATGAAGAGAACTTTAGAGCTAAAAGAAAGACCTCTGAACCATGATATAAACATATTTGTAACAGTAGGAAGGAGAGAAAAAATGACCGCAATGGGATTTTTAATGAAAACTGGGGAATGATGAAAGGAAGCCTTACGAATTATGTCTGAGTCCCTGGGGTCTATAGAAAGGTCTGAAAACCTGGAATATCAGGTTGCCTTTGTTGTTATGCTGGTTGTTGTTGGTAGGTGTCGTTGAGTTGGTTCTGACTCATAGAGACCCTACTAACAAAACAATGAAGCACTGCCTGGTCCCTCGCCATGTCCACAATCATTTGTATGCTTAACCCCATAGTTGCAGTCGCTGTGTCAATCCATCTCAAAGAGGATCTTCCTCTTTTTTGTCAACCTTCCACTCTACTAAACATGATGTCTTTCTCCAGGGACTGGTCTTTCCTGACAACATGTCCAAAGTATGTAAGATGCAGTCTTGCCATCTTTGATTCCAAGGAGCACTCTGGTTGTACTTCTTCCGGAACATATCTGTTCGTTCTTTTGGCAGTCCGTGGTACATTCAATATTCTTCTCCAACACCACCGTTCAAAGGCGTCAATTCTCCTGTCCTCTTTGTTCACTGTCCAGCTTTCACATGCATTTTATGCAGTTGAGAATGGCTTGGGTCAGGCGCACTTCAATCTTCCTGATGACATCTTTATTTTTCAATACTTTACTCAAGGAGATCCTTTGAAGCAGATTTTCCCAACACAATGCATTTTTTTCTCGACTACTACTTCCATGGCTGATGTGTGGATGCTTGCCTTTGGAGATTTCATTAACTCCCTTGGCTTTCAACAACACTACTTGCCCCTGTTTTGTTAGGCTGTGTCTGTTTTATGCCAGTTCTCCTGCTTGTTCCCTTCCAGCCTTCCTACTTTGCATCCTAAAGAGTGATGCTTGCTCTCTGGAGTTTCTTACAAAGTTCCTGTCTCTGCTCACCATACCAGCTGGGTGCATCCATTTCCAAGGTTATAACTGCATCTATTGACTCTCTCTTGAATCCAAACCTCTAAGATTCAGCCCTAATCCAAATGCCTTATTTACAGATACACTTGTGTCTATATATCTAAATTTAAAATTCTCATCTCTCTTACCACCCAAATAGCTCATACTCTAACATTTATCAGTTAATGTAGTGAATTATGGATAAATATGTATACATATGTATATATAAGGGAAGAGCACTAGTGGTGTACTGGTTAAAGCATAAACTGATAACTAAAAGACCAGTAGTTTGAACCATCAGTCACTTGAAGGGAGAAAGATGTGACTGCCTGTTTCTGTAAAGGTTTATATCCTTAGAAAACCTAAGGGACAGTTCTAATCCACCCTGTAGGATCACTACAAGTCTAAATCAGCTTGACAGCAGTAGGTTTGGGGTTTATGTATACGGAGTCTGGTCACTCAGTAGTTAAGCACTTGGCGCTAACGAAAAGATTGGTGGTTTCAACCCACCAGCTGCTCTGCAGGAGGGCGTGGCAGCCTGCTTCCTTAAGGATTACACATTAGCTTTGGAAGCTCTATGTGGAAATTTTACTCTGTTCTATAATGCACTATGAGTCAGAACTGGCTCAATGGCAGTGAGTTTTTGCTTCATACACACACACACACACACACACAGACACACACACACACACACAAGAAATGCCAATTGAGTTCATGAACTCATCCTAGAAAATGTGCTACATACATCATTGCTGAGTATCACTATGGTCCCCTATGCAGTACTCCCCTTGGGAAGCTATGTACCAATGCCAGCACCTAGTCCATCCTTTAAAGCAATTTTGGAACTCTTTTTCTGGAATGTCCATCAGAGACGTCGTCATATTACGCTTGATGTCCTGAATGTCATCAAAATATTTTCTTTTCAATGTTACCTTTGTCTTCCATAAAGAAAGAAGTCATTGGGGGCCAGATCAGGTGACTATGGAGAGTGTTCCAATACAGTTATTTGTTTACTAGCTAAAAACTCCCTCACAGAATAGCTATACAATTAAGTTTATGAACTTTCCACCTTGCCAGCATGCACAATGGCCATTCCAGAAAGAGTTCCAAAATTACTTTGAAGGGTGGACTAGGCACTGGCACCAATGCATCGCTTCCCAAGGTAAGTACTTCGAAGGCAACTGTAGTGATACTCAGCAGTGAGGTATGTAGCACTTAGAACAATTAAATTCTCAGACTAAATTATCAGAACTCATATACACAACACACATGCATAAGTACATACACACATACACACACACACTTACATATTAACCTCTTCCTTAGTACTGACCTGTACATTTTACACTGGGTCATTCTCCGTGGCTATAGATTGCACTTTTCTTTCTGTGCATTCAACATTTATTTAATGGGCACCAGATACAAAGCTAAGATCAGTGAATACAAAATTACACAAGAGAACAGGAAATTGTCATGAATCTGATAGGCTAGTTCAGAAGGCATGCAATGATAAACAAACTAAATAATTATAAAATAAATGAACACAGGAATGAAGGATGGTAGAGAGGAAGGAAGGGAGGGAGGGACAATTAGAGCTTCTGCTAAGTGCTTAGTGCTATGAAGAATTAAATAGGATGTTATGAAAGAGAATAATGACAGAATATATATTTTAGACAGTATTCAATGAAGATCTCTGAAGAACTGTTCTTTAAACCAAAAGCTAATGCATGCAAAGGAATAAGTCTGCTGGAAAAAGAAGAAGAAAAAAAAAAACCCAGGCTGAAGGACAAAAAGAACTAACCCTCCAAGACTGGAAAGGAGGTTCTGTGCTCTAGGACCTGTCAGAAGGCCAGTGAGATTATAGTATAGTTAATGCAAACAATGGCATGAGATGTCTTTATTAGCTAGCACCTACTGAGGGCTTTTCATGACCCAGTCATTACACCACGAGTTTAAGTGTGTTATTCAACTTTTCTCATCTTATGTTTTTTATTCTATTTTAACAACTGGAAAAATGATTCACAAAGTGGTTAATTTGCGCAAGGGCTCACAGGTACTGATGAGGAGCAGAGATTTAAATCCAGGCAAGCTGCCTTGGGTACTATGTTGCCATCTGTTGTCACTTAAACAGGAGCCAGGTTTTTCAGGGACTTCAAAGGGCAATGTCAAAGAGTGTGGATTTTATTTTTATTGGAATTGAACAGCCCCTGATAAACTTAAGAAAGGAGAAAATTCTTATTTTTTGAGATTCTCTGAGGTTTGTCCCTTCAGGCAATCTCTCAGTGCATGTTTTCACCCTGGTTCCCCTGCATCACTGCAGCGGTCCCCACACGTGGTCCTGGAGGATGCACTCTCCTCTGGCCTCTCAGGTTTTAAAACACTTGAAATCCAAACCCAGTGATGTCACAGCCCTATATGAAGTTCTTCAGTAGCTACTCACTGCCTGCAGGAAAAGATCAGGACTCCTCAGCATAGCACATATGATCTGGCCTCTACTTCTCTCTCCAGTCTCACTCATGTCACACTGTGATGCTCACCCTATGCTCCTATCGTACTGAATTTCACCATACAAAATGTTACTTGCTCACCATATAGGAATCTAGAACTCCAAATTCAGCATGCTGACTCTTGGGGAAAACTTTCTCTGTCAGCTCCAGAAGTCCTTGTCTCTTTGAGCTTCTGCTCCTGGATGATCTTTATGTGGCTTCACATCTTGTCTCCTTTTATATTTTGTAAGACATTGACTCAAAGCTGTGCTAATCCTTCCTGGTTAAGACAGCAACCCATTGCCATCCAGCTGATTCCTATTCATAGTGACCCTATGGGACACTGTAGAACTGTGCCATAGTGTTTCCAAGGAGCAGTTGGTGGATTTGAACTGGCAACCTCTTAGTTAGCAGCCAAATGTTTAATAGCTGTGAACAAAGACAATCCATTCACAAATAAGATTATAACCACAAGTGTGGAGATTACAGTATTCAACGCATATTTGGGGGGGACACAATTCAATCCATAATATTCTACTCTTTTTCCTCATGTCCTTCCTACATGCAAAACTTACCCACCCCATCACATGACATCATCCTAAAAGTCTTAATTCCACTCCAAGTCCCAAATCTCATTTTCTGAATTATCTAAATCAAGCAAATCCATGAAACCTAATATACCAATTATCTACTTCTAAAATACCATGGTGGAAGATGCACAAAGTATATGTTTCCATTACAAATAGAAGAAATTGGAAGGAAAGAAGAGATAACAGGTACCAAGCAAGTCCAAAATCCATTAGAACATATTACATTAGCTCTCGAGAACTGAAAATTATCTTCTGTTCTTTGAGATCACCTCAACAAGGGACCTGCTCTTCAGAATCTGGGTATTAGCCATATTCTCTGTATTCTGGGTGGAAGCCCCTCAGACAGGTCTTTGGTTCTGCCTTCCAGGCCCACTGGGACAGCACTCTGTTCCCTTTGCTTTGGGTGGCCCCACCTCCTAGTCCATTTGAGTGGCAGCATTACTCCTTCAGCTTCAGTAGGCCTTATTCTTTTGCCCCCTAAGCATGAAAGGCTTCCCCCCTCAATTTGGGGCAGTGACTTCATCCTCTTGTCCAAACTGAATGGCAGCCCCATACTCCAGAATCAAGACAGTGAAGATCTCTTTGAAACCTAGGAAGCCAGGGCTCTACCCTTTGAGACCCAAAGGCCGTGGCCCTCCCCTCTGAAGCAGAGGCAGCTCTGCTTCTACTCATCTCAGAGCTGCTCCAGGAATGGTACTTTTCTTGAAGTACAACAGATGTGATTCCTTTGGCCTGTTTTCTCTCTGCAGATTTCCAAGAGGCAAGCTATATTCTTTCCTTTCATTCTTTCTCTCCCCACTTCAGTGTAAGCTGATAAATTTTTTTGGCTGTGGTTTTTATTTAGATCCACCAGTCACAGGCTTAGTATCTTTAAAAAAAGATTGTGTAGACACAACCTTAGTAAAAAAATTCTACAACTCATGTCCTTAGTTTGTACAACAGGATTTTCCAAATCTTTTACCTTTGTTTTTGTTTTGCACTATTCATTTTTAGGCCCATCTTTATCCTCTTGTCTTTCACTTTAAGTGACAAGGAAAAACTACATGGTACCTTTGTGATCCTGCTTAGAAATCTCAGCCAAATATCCAAGTTCATCCCTTACAAGTTCTTGCTCCCACCAAACATTTGAATGTAATTCAACAAATTCTTTGTGGCTGCACAAAAAGCACATCTTCCACTGTCCCATCATGTGTTCATCATTTCCTTTCCTTTTATTTTATTTTTTTATTAAATAAAAACAATGAAAGTGTACATACTCTGTGCTTACAATATTGCTTACAATATGTATGAGTATGGTTTTAAGTTTTTATCTTAGGGGTCTCATATAATAATTGTCCTTCTGTTGATGACTGGTTTCACTCAATATAATGTCCTCCAGTTGAGACCAAACTCAGAGATGTTTCCTTCTATCATTATTGTTCTTTATCAGTGTATGGTACTCCATGGAGTACATATACCAAAGTTTACCTATCCATTCTTCTGTTGTTGGGCATTTGGGTTGATTCCAACTTTTTGCTATCGTGGACTGTGCTGCAA
Organism: Heterohyrax brucei; assembly: GCA_028571685.1. Lineage (NCBI taxonomy): Eukaryota > Metazoa > Chordata > Mammalia > Hyracoidea > Procaviidae > Heterohyrax > Heterohyrax brucei. The sequence goes on from CM053151.1 coordinate 69,054,632, forward strand.
TGAATATTCGTGTGCATGTAGCAGTCAGTGTGAATGGCCTTGATTTTGTAGGATATATTCCGAGCAGAGGAATAACTGGGTCAAATGGTATATCTATATACATTATTTTAAGGTAATGCCAAATTGCTTTCCAAAGAGGTTGCACCATTCTGCAATCCCATCAACAGTGAAGGAGAGTTCCAATCTCTCCACAGCCTCTCCAACATTTATTGTTTTGTGTTTTTTGGATCACGGCCAATCTCATTGGGGTAAGGTGGTATCTCATTGTTGTTTTGATTTGAATTTCTTTAATAATTAATGATCGTGAACATGTCTGTATGTGTTTTTTGGCTGCCTGGATCTCCTCTTTAGAGAAGTGTCTGTCCATCTCCTTTGCCCATCACTTAATTGGATGGTTTGTCTCTTTCTTATTGATATTTTGTAGAACCTTGTAGATTATGGAGATCAGGCTTCGGTCTGACATAGAGTTGCCAAATATTTTTTCCCATTCTGTAGGTGATCTTTTAATTCTTTTGAGGAAGTCTTTGGATGAGCAGAAGTGTTTGATTCTTATTAATTCCCATTTATCTATTTTCTCTTCTAATGAATGTGTGTTGTTTGTCAGATTTCGAAGTCTGTCTATATTACACATTAAAACATCCATTGTTGACCCTATCTTATCTTGGATGAACTTTATCATTTTAGCTTTTATATTCAGGTCTTTTATCCAATTTGAGTTGATTTTTGTATAAGGTGTGAGATATGGGTCTTATTTCAATTTTTTGCAGATGGATATCCAATTATGCCAGCACCATTTGTTAAAGAGACTGAGAGATTTCACATTTGCTTGTAACTCAGCAACCAGTCAGTGGCTAACTGGAATCTAGGCTTTCTTAATGAAAATAACTCAGTTTAGTTAATGTTACACCAATGTTAGAGGAGGTACCATAATCCAGTCTAAGAATTGTCCTGGGGAAGGGATGGAAATATACATATACATGGGAAACCCTGGTGGTAGAGTGGGTTAAGTGCTACATTTGCTAACCAAAAGGTTGGCAGTTCAAATATGCTTAGGCACTCCTTGGAGACTCTACTTGGCAGTTCTGCTCTGACCTACAGGGTCTCTATGAGTTGGACCCAACTCAACAGCAGTGGGTTTTATATATATGTATATATACATATATATGTGTGTGTGTGTGTGTGTGTGTGTGTCACCATTAGTATGACTTAGGAGTGTTCCAGGCTATAGTAAGGCATTAATTTTCATTTTCAAATTTAATACAAGCTCTAAAGTGCAGACTTGTAATCACTTGAGTTTTAAACATATTAGTCTTGCTCAAAAGGCTTAAAAATCTCTGAGCTTTCTTTGAGTCTGAAGCAAATGTTTTTGTCCTGAGAATATTCATGCATTCAAAGGCATTTTATCATTTCCTGGCAAATATCAGTACTTTTATCCTCTCAGCATAAAGCAAATTTTAGATAATAAATTTCTAGGCCAGAGTTAAGAGTTTTATATGTATTTCTGATGTTATTTTGTGCTGTGACCATGAAAAATTTTGGAATTCTGATTTGTGATTAACTTTAACCTTCATGTTCTTTAGAGTAGAGATACTTCAGAGGAGAACACCTACAGTCATTTGTCAGGTTTATGGAAAACAGCCCTGAAAATCAGAACATGTTTAGTTGTTTCATTTTAAAGAGAAACAAATGGAAAATGCCAAAAGAGGCAGAATAATTAAATGCTTTTCAATGATTTAAATCTAACTGACTATAGAATTGTAAATTCTACCTAAACATTTAAGAAAATTTTCCAAATAAATACAATTTCTGTTATTATGAGGAAAGCATATGGCCAACGTTAAAAACGGAAAAATCTTTCAGCATCTCCTCCAGCAAATATTGCTTTAGCTGTCTCTCCAAGGAGGCTGGAGATACAGACACAGCCTTCCAGATTGAGGTGGGAAGTGGACAGATATACCCCCTAGGCTCTGATAATATACAATATTCCAACACCACCTTGCACCAACTGCACTGAAACACACATTTCTTCTAAAAATCCATTGTACAATCATCTGTCCAAGAATATTTATGGGACAGATATTGTCTAATGACTACCATTTTAACAAAAAGGCACCATTTGTGTGTGTTCTCAAACAGCTCACAATTTAATATTTGTGACACACAAATACACTATCAAAATGTAATATGGTACATATTCAAATTGATGCTTGCATAAGGTGATATGGGAGCACAGGGAGAGTAGTCCAGACCCACACTTGGGAGAAATAGAGGTTCTAGGTAAAAGTGACATTAAAGTTAGTCAGAAAGACACAATGTTGAGTCCCTGTGGCAACATGAGGAAAAGAGGGGTGCAGCTCAAGAACTCTACTAAAATGCCACAATTGGTGGTTCAGTGGCCTGGGGGGTGACCTGGGAGCATGGCCCCTAGACCTGCTGCTGCTTCTGTCCAGAAAACACTACTGTGGTCAACTCTTCAGACAAAAATGGACTGGATTTGTAGACACAGTATGACTATATGGCGTGTGTGCATTATGATTCTGTGCATTTGTAGGATGCTGTCCTATTGGCCTCTTTCTGGATGGGAGAGAGGAGGGTGGAGAGGGAAGGACAAGATCCTGTGAAGAGGATATGACAAGTACAGAATGAAAAGGAGGAGTGTGCTGTTACTGGGCAAGGAGAGCAGAAGAGCTATAGTAGGCAGGCATGAAAAATTGACTTGGATTGTATATATTCATTCAATCACAATAATAGAAAAAGAATATTTATTGGACACATATTGTCTAATGGTTACTGTTTTAACAAGAAAGGTACCACTTGTGTGTGTCCTCCACCAGCTCACAATTTAACATTCGAAACACACAAATAAGCTATCAAAATGTAATATGTTACATATTCAAATTAATGCTCACAAAAGTTGATATGGGAGCACAAGAAGAGTGATCCAGACCTAGACTTGAGAAAAATAGAGGTTCTAGGTAAAAGTGATACTAAAATTAGTCAAAAAGGAAGAATGGAATTTAGCCAGATGTTAAAGGAATCTGTTCTCAGCAGTGTTAGCACTATATAACAAAATACCAATCTGAGGTAAGGCATGGAAAACTCTAGAAATGCAAGTGGCTGTGTATCAGTATGGTACAGAACATGTATCAGGGCATGTGTGAGATAATTCTGGAAAGATCATAAGGTGGCCGAAAATGTGGGGAGTTGTGCAACACGTTGTATAATGTATATTTTACTCGAAGACAATTACTACTGGATTGAAAGCACAGGCATGAGTGACATGGTCAGATCTGCATTTTTAATGTATACTGTTGAAGCACTGCAGAGAATAGCTTTTAATGGGATAGAGAAGGAGGGTAACACAACTGTCTTGGTGAGAAAATTACGAGGCCGTAACTAACACTGAAAATATGAGGATGAGAAAGAGATCAATTTAAGATTATTTAGGAAATTTAGAAGCAACAGACTTGACAACTAATCAGTGATAAGAGGAAGAGATCTATAATGATATATTGGTTTCTTATGTATAGAATAAATGGAGGTAAAAAAAATCAACGTAGGGAATAATGATTAAGGAACACATTTGAAAAATGATGGAAAAGGTTGACATTGTACATAGGAAGACTATGGCACAACTAGGTAGAAACATCTAGTACCTATTAGAAAACAAAAGGCAGTGGTTCAGAAGTCTAAATTAGAGATACAAATTTTGTAGTTCAAAATAAAAGTGAGAGTTCAAACTATGACTGTGGGTGATACTATCTAAAGAAAACGTATAAAAAGAAAAGAAAGATTAAGAACAGAACTTTGGGAAATGCCAACATTTAAAAGACAAAGAGTGCATGATAAGAGATTGAAAAGAAGATATTCAAGAAGTAGAGGTCAACACAGAGCAAAGTTTTACACAAAGGTCAAGAAGAGGTGCGTTTCAGTGAGTAGAAAATCATCCAGGATTGTCTTAGTCATCTAGTGCTGCTCTAACAGAAATACCACAAGTGGATAGCTTCCATAAAAATAAATTTACCTTCTTATTCTCTCGTAGTCTAGCAGGCTAGAAGCCCAAACTCAGAAGACTTTATCTGTTAGTCATAGAGCAAGGCTGTTGTCATTAGTCCTCTCTTAGTCTAACAGCATCTCAGCATAGGAGCCTTGGTTCCAAAGGACACATTATGCTCCTGGAATTGCTACTTGGTGGTATGAGGTCCCCATGTCTCTGCTCATTTCTCTTCTACATCTCAAAAAAGAGTGACTTAAAACACTAAAATCTTACAGATCTCATCAATTGCGCTGCCATTAATCCATCTCATTATATCATAGTTATAGAACTTACAACACACATAAAGGAAATCACATCAGATGACAAAATGATAATCATATAATACTGAGAATCATGACCTAGCCAAGTTGACAGATATGTCTGATGGACACAATTCAATCCATGACAAGGACAAATGATATAATTAGATCATAACATACATTTAAGTCTAAAGGTTTGACCTTTGAATCTAGAGGTTTGACAAGTCTGCAAACATAATTGTTCTAAGTGCTACATACATCACTGCTGAGTATCTGTATAGTCACCTTCAAAGTACTCACCTTGAGAAGCATACACGGATGCCAGTACCTAGACCACCCTTTCAAGCAATTTTGGAACTCTTTCTGGAATGGCCATTGCACACAAGGTCATGGTGGCAAGTTCACGAACTTAGTTGTATAGTTGTCTGTGATGGAGTTTTTAGCCAGTGAACAAATAACTGTATTGGATTACCCTCCATATTCACCTGATCTGGCCCCCAGTGACTTTTTTCTTTACATGAAGATAAAGGAAATATTGAAAGGAAGACATTTGGATGACATTCAGGACATCAAGGGTAATACAGTGACAGCACTGATGGCCATTCCAGAAAAAGAGTTCCAAAATTTCTTGGAAGGGTGGACTAGGCTCTGGCATCTTTGCATAGCTTCCCAAAGGGAGTGATTTGAAGACGACTGCAGTGACATTAAGTAGTGAGATGTGCAGCAATTTTTCCAGGATGAGTTTGCAAACTTAATTGGCAGTCCTCCTAGGGTACTACACTGGTACTGGCTATGCAAATATTAAATATAGTTTAAACTCTCAGTAAACATATGCATAAAGTAGGAAGACATGTGGAAAAAAATGAAATGAAATGTATGACTGTATAATAAATTTAGAGATTGTTATGAGATTTGATTAAAATAGGAAGCTTTATGCTACTAACATGAAAATCATCTAAAAAGAAACTTTGAAAATAAGGAAATAAAAACATATATAACATGAACATTAAGCTAGGTCAATTATATAAAATGCAATTCAAGACAAAATTAATAGATTATAAAAAGGTTACCAAACAGTACTAAAGAGCTAATACACTAAGAAAGATTTTGTTTTACTTGGATCCACAATCAAAATCCATGGAAGCAGCAGTCAAGAAATCAAAGGACTCATTGCATTGGGAAAATCTGTTGCAAAGGATTTCTTTAAAGTATTCTCAAGTAAGGATGTCACCCTGAAGACTAAACTGTGCCTGATCCAAGCCATGGTATTTTCAATCACATCATATGTGTGGGAATGCTGGACAATGAACAAAGAAGACAGAAGAAGAATTTGATGCCTTTGAATTGCGGTGTTGAAGAATGTTGAATGTATCACGGACTGCCAAAAGAACAAACAGATCAATTCTGGAAGAAGTACAACCAGAGTATTCCTTGGAAACAAAGATGGCAAGACTGCTTTTTACATATTTTGGACATGTTGTCAGGAAAGATCAATCCCTGGAGGAAGACATCGTGCTTGGTAGAGTGGTGGCTCAGCAAAAAAAGAGGAAGACTGTCAATGACGTGGGTTGACACAGTGGCCACAACAAAGGGCTTAAGCATAAAAATGATTGTGGACATGGCGCAAGATTGGGCAGTGTTTCTGTCCTTCATACGGTTGCTATGAATCAGAACTGACTCAACAGCACCTAACAACATATTAAGAAAATATAATGATATAAAAATATACAGTACCATTTATTTAGCTTCAAATAAGTACAGCAAATACTGTCAGAATTACTATAAACCATTGACAGATCCTCAATTATGCCACAACAGAACCAATATGAGATTGAGGCTGTGAACGAAAAACCTTGCCAAGACTGCTGAAAATTTAACAACACAATCAACAAATTTGATCTAATCATTGTCTAAAGAATTCTGCACTAACCAAGTTAAAAACTACAAATTCTTTTTTGGTAGACATGAAACATTTACACCATTGGCCGTGCAAATGTCACAAAGGGAATCTCAGCAAGTTTTAAAGAATTCATACCAAATAGATTGCACCATTCTCCTAGTTTCCTCAGGAATATTGAAAATATTCAGGTAACTAGAATAATAGGTGACTATTATTTTCATAATAAAAGCAAAGTCAATGCTCGTACAAGTAACTTACAGAATGTTTAGTATTAAAAACTAGATAACGAATATTTTAAGAAAGGAAATAAATATCTTAATATGTTGAAACAGCTATTAGCTTTTCAATTTTTCTTTTCCTCCACATACCCATGTGTCTTTCTTACCTCTTTGCTGAGTGGCATATATTGAAATATTTAAAATTACAAGAGATACATTTTTTTTTTGGCAAAAGAAGGAAGCTATTTTGTTTATCAATTTTTTAATCAGAAATGACCTAAATTTTAACAATTCAGTTAAAATATATTATCAACACCTCCAAAAATCACCACACAATAGTTAGACATTGTCATGGATTATATTGTATCACTCCCAAAAAACATGTGCCAACTTAGCTAGGCCATGACTGCCAATATCGTGTGACTGTCTACCACTGTGTCGTCTGATGTGATTTTCCTATGTGTTATAAATCCTATCTCTATGATGTTGATGAGGCAAGGTTAGAAGCAGCTGTTTCATTGAGGAAGAACTCCATCTACAAGATTAGACTGTGTCTTAAGTCAATCTCTTTTTAGATATAAAATTAAGAAAAACAGCAGAGAGACAAAGGGACTTCATATCACCAGGGAAAAAATACCAGGAACAAGTGTATCTTTTGGCTCCCTGGGCTGAGAAGCTCTTAGACCAAGGGAAGGCTGGTGACAAGGGCATTCCCCTAGAACCAACAGAGAGAAAGCCTTCCTCTAGCTGATTCACTGAATTCATGCTTGTAGTCTTCCAAGCTGTCAGAGAATAAAATTCTATTTCTTAAAATCATTCACTTGTAGTATTTCTGTTATAGCAGCACTAGATGACTAAGACAGACATACAGTATTGTAATAGGTGATCAAACTTATTTCATATCTGCTTGTAATACTTGTGTTAAATAGACCACATGGATTTTGAGCGTATACTCATGAGCATGAGCACTCTGATTAGGCTGAGAATGGCATTTCACAAAAAACACTTATCATTTTAGGAGTCATGAACACATAGTCAAAGCAAAAATACTGTCTACCATAAACTTGGAAACCCTGGTGGTAGAGGGATTAAGGGCTATCGTTGCTAACAGAAAAGGTTGGCTGTTTGACTGCACCAAGCACCCCTTAGAAAACTCCTAGTCCATTTCAGTGAAACTGAATTATGCTTAGTTCCTGAGAAAACACTTCTAATTGATAACTGACCTTTTACAAATATTTCACCTAAAATCTGCTTTTTATTGTCCATCACTCTGCTTGTTATTCAGCTATTTATGTCTTTGGTTTTTTTCTTATTTGAATTTTAAAAAACAATTTGCAAGAGATTTTCTCCTTTACATCATGAAAAAATTTAAACAGTGTGGAGAACAGAATTCTATGAACTCTCTGAACGCATCACACACCTTAAACATGGCCATCTTGTATCCTCTATGTTCTGCTGTCTTACAAGGTCCAACAACTAAGTTCACAAACTTAATTGTTCTAAGTGCTATATCCCTCATTGCTGAATATCACTATGGTCACCTTCCAAGTGCTCCCCTCGGGAAGCTATACACCAATGCCAGTGCCTAGTCCACCCTTCAGAACAATTTTGGAACTCTTTCTGGAATGGCCATTTTATACAGTGGCAAGTTCACAAACTTCATTGTGTCTCTGTCTGTGATGGAGTTTTTAGTTGTTAGGCAAATAACTGAATTGGAGCACCCTCCTTACTCATCTAACCTGTCATCCAGTGACGTTTTCCTTTACCTGAGGATAAAAGAAATATTGAAAAGAAGAAATCTTGATGGTATTCAGGACATCAAAGGTAATATGATGATAGCTCTGATGGCCATTCCAAAAAAGAGTTCCAAAATTGCTTTGAAGGGTGGACTAGGCACTGGCATCTGTGTGTAGCTTCCCATGCAGAGTGCTTCCAAGTTGACCATAATGCTATTCTGCAATGAGGTATGCAGCATTTTTCTAGGATGAGGTAAAGACCATAATTGACAGTCTTCACACTTATCTAGTTCTGCAAAAGAAATACCACAATGGATGAATTTAACAAACAGAAAATTATTCTCTCAGTCTAAGAAGCCAGAAGTTCAAATTCAGGGTATCAGCTCCAGGCAAAGGCTTTCTCTGTCAGCTCTGGGTGAAGGTTCTTTTCATCCATCTCCCCTGTCTAGGAGTTTTTCAGCACAGAGACCCCAAATCCAAAGGACACACTCCACTCCAGGGCCTTCATTCTTGGTGACAGAGGGTCCTTCTTCTCTCTGCATAATTCTCTTTTATTTCTCAAATAAGATTGTGTCAAAATACAGTCTAATCTTATAGATTGAGTCCTGCCTCATCAATGTAATTGTTTCATTAATGTTACAGAGGTTATAATTATAACACATAGGACAATCAGATCACAAAGTGGTTCCCCAACGCCCTTGAGTCAATTCCAATTCATGGTGACAAAATGGTAGACAACCAAATAACACTAGAAATTATGGCCTTGCCAAGTTGACACATACTTTGAGGAACACAGATTCACAACATTCACTACAAATATTTCTATTAAAACCACTTTTACCTAATAACTTATAGTTATTTTAAAGCAAAGCCAAAGAATCATATTACTTTACTTATAAAATATTGCACTGTGCATCTCTAGGAGATACAGACTTTTTATTATGATTGAGTGAAAATGTACATTCCCATATAAATTTGCATGCTCACCTATATGCAGATCCCACTGCTCCTGCTGTCCATTGACAGCACACGCTTCCTCTCTGCTCCGTGTGTGTCCTAAACTCCCAATAGTCTCCTGTCCCCTGATCTCCACCCACTCCCCTTCCTTCAGTAAAAGGTCAGAAGGATGATATTCTATAGATGCCTAGAACCATAAAGTGCCCACAAGATATGGTCACTCTGCATCGCCAAGTCCACTCCATTGCTGTCCAAAGAGTTGATCTTCATTATGATTTATGGACAGGGGCAGCATCAGGGCCAGGGACCATGCTTCCAGGGGAATTCCAAGGCCCCTGGACCATCAGTTACAGTCTTTTGGTGGAGATCTCAGGGTGCACTTCTATTTATTCCAGTGTTGCCAGTGAGACTCAATTTTCTGAGCTGTATAGTGGCTACCATTGGTGGCAGCCAGGCACCATCCAGTTCTTCCAGTCCTGGGTTGATGTAGAGACCCACTCACATGGGTCAGTCTTCTGGGTTCTGTTTCCCCCATGTCGTTTTGGTCCTCAGAGATCCTCTGATCCTATTGAGTTGGGACCATTTGCTATACCCTCAGATGGCAGCTTGGAAGCTTCTAAGACCCCAGATGCCACTCACAAATGTGGGGTGCAGTGAGCCCTCATTATCAAAATGCTGGATGTGCCACTTGGCCTTGATTTTACCTGAGAGGGTGGTCCCCAACCCCCCAACCAAGCTACTTGATACAGACTATTTTTAACACAAATAAAGGGTCTTCCAATAAGGATGTCCTATTTTTGACAGCTCACAGTGGCCACATTTGTGAAGTTATAGTCGCCATATTTATCATGGTTTTTTGATTAGTTTTGACAAATAGCCGTGAAAAGTTATGCAATTCCACAATGTGCAGAAATCGTTAAAGGTTATTATCAAAATGAGTGCTCTGTTTGCCAAACACTCCATGAAATTTATGATTCTTCAAATTGTCCCACCGAGAGCACAATCTGACATTTAATCAAAAATTTTGAGACAGCAGTGGAATTACTAGGTCAAATGGTATATCTAGATCCAGCTTTCTAAGGAAGTGCCAGATTGCTTTCCAAAGAGGTTGCACCATCTTGCATTCCCACCAACAGTGTAAGAGTGTTCCAATCTCCCCACAGCCTCTCTAGCATTTGTTGTTTTGCATTCTTTGGATCATGGCCAACCTTGTTGGGGTGAGATGGTATTTCATTGTCTTTTCTATTTGAATTTCTTTAATAGCTAATGAGCATGAGCATGTCCGCATGTAGTTTTTGGCTGCCTGGATCTCCTCTTTAGAGAAGTGTCTGCCCATCTCCTTTGTCCATCACTTAATTGGATGATTTACCTTTTTCTTATTGATATTTTGAAGTACCTTATAAATTACGGAGATCAGATGTCGGTCTGACATATAGTTGCCAAATATTTTTTCCCATTCTGCAGGTGGCCTTTTAATTCTATTAATAAAGTCTTTGGATGAGCAAAAGTGATTTATTGTTAGTAGTTACCATTCATCTATTTTCTCTTCTAATGATTGTGGTTTGTTTGACAGATTTTGAAGTCTGTCTACGTTGTGTATTAAACCTTCCATTTTTGTTCCTACTTTTTCTTGGATGAGTTTTATTGTTTTAGATTTGATATTTAGGGCTTTTATCCAGTCTGAGTTGGTTTTTGTATAAGGTGTTAAGATATGAGTCTTGTTTTAATTTAGTGCAGATGGATATCCAATTTTGCCAGCGCCATTTGTTGAAGAGATTGTTTTTACCCCAGTTCAATGTCTTGGGGCCTTTGTAGAATATCAACTGTTCATGGGCAGATGGCGTCATCTCTGGGGTCTTGATTCTGTTCCATTGATCTGTCTGTCTCCTTTTGTACCAGCACCAGGCTATTGTGACTACTCTGGCAGTATAACAGGTTCTAAGGTCAGGTAATGAGAGATGTCCCAGTGTGTTCTTCTTTATCCGGGGCTTCTTCCTTTTCCAGACAAAGTTGGTAATTTGTTCCTCCATCTCATTAAAAAATGTCACTGGAACTTGTATTGGGATTGCATTGTATAAGTAGATTGCTTTGGGTAAAATAGACATTTTCACAATGTTAAGTCTTGCTGTCCATGAGCAAGTTAGTTTTCTCCATTTATGGAAGTTTCTCTTAGTTTCTTGTAGTAAGGGTTTGCAGTTCTCTTTGCAAAGGTCTGTTATTCCTCTGTTTAAATTTATTCCTAGGTACTTTATCTTCTTAGGGGCTATAGTAAATGGTATTGACTTGGTGATTTCTTCCCTAATAATCTCATTGTTGGTGATATATGCACACGACTGTTCATTGCAGCACAGTCCACAATAGCAAAAAGATGGAATCAACCCAGATGCCCAACAACAGAGGAAGGGATAAGTAAATTATGGTATATATACACTCAAAGGAACACTACACAATGATAAAGAACAACTATGACTGCAGGAAACATCTCTTAACCTGGTTTTAACTGGAGGACTTTATGCTGAGTGAAAGTAGTCAGCGACAAAAGGACAAATATTGTACGAGACCCTACGATAAGAACTTAAAAACAGACTCATGCATAGAAGAAAATACTCTTTGACAGCTGCAAGGGGGGGGGGGAGGGTTGGCTGAAATCAGTGACAGCACAATTAGAAAGAAGATCAACATTAACTGGACTTCAACACAATTTGAGTACACCTCCCATCTAACCCAATATTGCAAAGACAGAGTAGGGGCAGGGGGCTGGGGACCATGCTGTCAGGTGAAATTGAGGCCAATTGCCACAGCTAGTGTTTTGCTAATGAGGACTCTCTGCACCACTCATCGGTGAGTGGTGTCTGGGATCTTAAAAGCTGCCAAGCTGCCATCTGAGGGTGCAGCAAATTGTCCCAACTCAACAGGAACAGATGATCACTGAGGACAAAAATGACATGAGGAAAAGAGAACCCAGAAAACAGAGAGACTCAATGGGTCTCTACATCAGCTTGTGAACAGAAGAACTGGAAAGTGCCTGGCCACCACCAGTGATAGCCATGATGGAGCTCACAAAGTAGAGTCTCACTGGAAACAAGAGAATAAATAGGTGTGCACCCTCAGATCTCCAATAAAAGATCACAATTGATGGTCCAGGGGCTTCAGGATTCGCCTGGGAGTGTGGCCCGTGGTCCTGATGCTGCCCTTGTCCATAAATCACAATGAATGTCAGCTTTTCGGACAACAATGGATTGGACTTGATGACGCAGAATGACTGCATCTTGTGGGAACTTTATGGTTCTGTGCATCTATAGGATGTCATCCTGCTGACCTCTTGCTGGAGGAAGGAGTGGGTGGAGGGGAGGGGATAGGAGACAGTTGGGAGGATAGGACATGTATGCAGCAGAGAGGAGGGGTGTGCTGTCACCAGGCAGGGAGCTGCATATAGGTGAGCATGTGAATTTACACGGGAATGTACATTTTCATTCAATCATAATAAAAAAAAATTGAGACAACCAATCCTATCCCTGTGTGTCAATAAACTGCAGGTTCCAATGGAAACATTGCCACCATTCATCAGAGTGTACGCAAGAACCCATCACAATCAATGTCTTGTAGAACACAAGAACTAGGCCTTTCATCAACTACAATTCAGCAGATTTTGCATCTGGACTTGAAGCTTTATCCTTGCAAAATTGTTCTAACTTAAGAACTGAAATATAAGGATCATAGATTGTGCCATACATTTGCTGAATGGATTCTGGAGCAATTGGAAGTTGATGCTGCTTTTGGCAGAAAAATCAGCTTCAGCAACGAGGCCCATTTGGGTGTGAAAGATTTTGTTAACAAACAAAACTGTCACATTTACAGCAATGAGAATCCAATGAAGATTCAATAACATCTACTTTAGCCCCCTAAAGTTACTGTTTGGTGTGGATTTTGGTCTAGCGGAATCATTGGCCCTTATTTTTTTCCAGGATGAATGAGGAAAGGCTGTGAGTGTCGATGGTGAAAGACATCAGGCTACGATAAGTGATTATTTCTGGCCCCATCTGGAAGGTGCCGCAGTGGGAATTTACCCAAAGTTCTTTTCCGACACAGTGCCATCAAACGTACTCCATAATAATAGAACAAAACTATATCATTTGCACAACTTGTTTTGTTCAAGTTCAAGTTACCCTTATAGGAAGACCCTTTACAATACTATCATATCTCAACATGAATTTAATTTGCTCTTCTTGACTTATTGCCTGAGATGGGTGCTTTGTCAGATTTCTTGTCTAAAATTTGCTTTTGTTGAATATTGAAAATTTTCCTATAAAAATGGTTTTATCTACACCTTTAAAGTTGTGACATCACCTGTTTTCACCAATATTCAGTTTAAATATGATTTCTACTTTTGAATTTACCCATTCATTAGTCTGTGGGTGAATTTAGAAGTGAGAGCTTAATAGCCCAACATATAGATAGTTTTGTTACAGTTTTGTTTTTAATTTATAGTTAAATCCTCTGTGGTCAGAGTATACACTTTGTACATTTTCATTCCTTTGAAATTTTTAGTAACTTGCCTCATTGCCCGACATTTAACCAATATGGTTAAATCAATGCAGGTAAATGTTCTGAAAGCCTGTGAAACAAATACATGTTCCACAGTTGTTAGCTGTGCTCTTCTATTCATATCAGTTAGATCAACAGTGTTAATCATGTTCCAATCATCTATACTATTACTGATTTTATTGTCTGTTTACTTTGCCAGTTTTTTGCCAGTTTCTAAGGTACCGAGTAAAATTTCCCACTGTAGAATATGCTCTTATGTGTCACCCAAATTCCTTTTCAGAAACGAGGGCCTGCTGACTACCACAGCTGACTAACAACATAACCAAAGGCAGAGAGCCTCCTACCGTCATTGCTCTTCAGGGGCATTCTCAGAGCTGCCTTCACTTAGTAACTGACCCTCAGTAGGGATGTCAAAGTCCTAACTGGGGGTAGGTCTGCAGTTCATCTCATTGTCAGATATCCTCTTAGCATAGGATAAAATCTCCATACAGACAGTGTGCCTGTATCCCTTTATTTCACAGATGCTGATCTCAGGAACACTCCAATACACCTGCAGCATACTAATCTCCAGCTCAGGATCTGCTTCCACAGAACCCTCTGGGTGGCTGCTGGTGTCGGGAGTGGTCCAAGAAAGGAAAATGAGATTTGGACCTCTTTAACCTGCCGCTTCTCTAACAGTGAAGACCATTATGCCTGAAGCAAGAGGTAGGTGAAAGCTCCCTACCAGGCAGCAGTCAAAGTGGTAAAGCTTTGGCAGGGGTTTAACAGCAATGGTTCCCTGATAGAAGGGAACGTTTAGCAGATAACATAGATCAGACCTTTGAGACAATGGAGAAAAATTGTGTACAAGGACAATGGAGTTAGGTGGCCATTATTAAAATCAACTGACATTTTGGAAAACCATAATTAATCAGTGTAAAAGTGTAAAAGCCAAAGGGCCTCCTTGGTCTCATCTCCTGTAGTTTAGAGGACAGAAAAAGCTGAGGAGCAGGCTTAGGACTCAAGCATAAAATAGCCAGGCTCCAAGGAAGATTAAAGTTACAGCCAGTGTAGATTTTTTGTGTCAAATTGGAGATCCTGATGGGAAAAGAATTGTTGTTAGCTGCTGCTGAGTCAGCTCCACTTAAGGCAATTCTATGTATAACAGAATGAAAGAATGTTGTTTTTAGACGGGGCCGAGTTGAGTCCAACTCATGGCAACCCTGTGCGCAGCAGAATAAAACACTGTCTTTGCCCACAACTGTTCCTGTGCTCGGGCACATAGTTGCAGCCACTGTGGTTAAAGCAGCTCATTGAGGGTCTTCCTCTTTTTCGCTGACTCTCCACTCTACCAAGCACGATGTCTTTCTCCAGGGATTGATCTTTCCTGACAAGTCAAAGAACGTAAGATGCAGTCTTGCCATCTCTGCTTCCAAGGAGCACTCTGTTTGTATTTCTTCCAGAACAGATCTGTCTGTTCTTTTGGCAGTCCATGATACATTCAGTATTCTTCTCTAACACCACAATTCAAAGGCATCAGTTCTTCTTCTGTCATCCCTGTTCACTGTTGAGCTTTCATATGCATATGATGTGATTAAAGATACCATGGCTTGGAGCAGACCAAGACCTTGATATCAAGGTGACATTTTTACTTTCAACACTTTAAAAAGAGGTCCTTTATAGCAGATGAAAGAATGAAGACCCCCAATCTCGAATCCTCAAATTTCCTTCAACCCTCTGAGCATACAGAGTGGATTCATAATGGTCTCATGCTCTCCCTTGAATCAAAAGAGTTCAGAGGCCTCTCCCCTAAGGATCTCCCTGTATACCTTCTCTTGGCCACTAGGACAACAACAAGTGTTAAGTCACAACCCAGCTGGGGACACTGGGCCTGATAAAAAAGGAAAGTACTCGTACCCTAACGGATGTACTAGCAGGAGCTGAGAGATTACTCGTGGGACTGGATTCTGAGGATTTCTTATCTAGAGTGCTGGAACACAAGATTGACTGAGGGAGATATTTATTTGGAAGCTCTCTCATGAAATACAGGCCTTAACCCTGTGCCACAGCTGCCAGGAGCTGTTACAAGTTCGCCACTAGAATGGCTCTTAGGAGCATGGAAAAAGCAACCAGTCACCCTGGGGAAGAAATGGCAGAGCTGCCCTAGCAGATGGTAGATGAAAGAATTAAAAAGTGCAGAGAAGTAGTCAGGCTGAGGTGGATAGCCAGTGCAAGGAAGAGCAGACGATTAGGTAGATGTCTGCATACCAAGACAAGCATGGATGCATTAATAAAAGGGTAAAAACCAAAGTGACTTCTGGCTCTGAATTTTCAGCTACGATATTTTCTTCACTTTGTATTAATAGAAATGTATGGGAGAATAAGCTAAAATAATTTCATTAATATATAAAATAAGACCTTGAAAGTGAAGGCATGAGATAGTTTGCTGTGTAATATAAATGAACCTGCCTGAGGTTTACATACTTAGTTGGAAAATAAAAGCCAGTGAAATCCTCTTTTCAAACATTCATTCTATGACTGATCACAAACTGGATTCAAGAGAGATTCAGCCAGAAGGAGTAAGAGAAGTTCAGAGTGATGAGGAGGCAGGGGAGTTGGCAGAGCCAATGTTTCTGAAGGAAGGAAAATAAGACCTGATGCCCATAGTTAAATGGAGAAAGGACAGCACCACATCAAAACAGCAAAGTGTTTACCAAATGCACAAACTCAGCAATTTTTCTGAGAGGATTTAGTGAACTGCTATAGCTGGGAGTGATTCCTTTATTAACAATCTTTTGGACTTCTCCTTTTGCCACATGTGTAATTGGTAGCTCATGGGGACCCTAGGGGCCAGGGTAGAACTGACGGATCCAACTCGACGGCACTTGGCTGGCTGGCAATTGGTAGCACCTCAACCAGTTGCCATCAAGTCATTTCTGACTCACAGCCACTTCACGTGTTGCAGTACAGAACTGTGCTGCACTGGGTTTTCGATGGCTGATTTTTCAGAAGTAGATTTTCAGGTCTGTCTTCCATGTCATCTCCTGGTGAGTTCAAACCAAAAATCTTTGATTAGTAGATTAACTGTTTGTGCCACCCAGGGACTCTGACTGGTACTAAACACAATAGAAACAACCACAGAATTTTTTTTTTAACTAGTTTACAGATTTAAAGTATTATTAAGAAGGCTTAACTAGTCTTAAGTTTAGGATCTTCCACAGTCATATTCTTGGGATGATTTTCCCACCTTGGAAGTTGTGTTTCCCTAGTGTTTTATCTCATTTTTCAATGGTGGAATGTTCTGGAAACTACTTATGAATTATAAGCTTCTGATGGTTTCCATAATAATATTTACTAATAAGAAAAGGAGTGCTGCGTTTACCATTTCCCCCCTGCTGTTCAGTCAATTCCAACTCATAGCAACCCTACAGGACAGAGTAGAACTGCCCCATAGCTTCCAACAAGCAGCTGGTGGATTCACACTGCCAACCTTTGGGTTAGCAGAAGTAGCACTTAACCACCACGTACCAGGATTTCCATTTATCACTTACTTGCCCGTAATTTTTCAGGTACTTTAATTGAATTTATTTTGAATTATTTCTTTAAAAAAGGTTTAATAGCTGATATATTTATTCATGTGTTAGTTTCTTGAAAAAAACTGATGTAATAGTTTGTTATTTATCTTCAAAATGTCAGTTTATTGTAATGATTTTAATTAAGCATTTTAATACTTAATTAAAGATCACCTTTTATTATGACATTTAGAAATCACCAAAAACAGGAGTAAGAATTACTTTGGCACAAAGTTTATTTCACATTTAGACTATAAGCCATCACATTTTGGAAATGTTTGATGAATTAGTTGAAGAGTATTTAAAAATAGCATCATTACTTTGAAGTAGCTGATCAATCATTTGTTGCCAGTAATGCAATCCTTTGCAACAACATATATTGATGGCTTGTCTATTTTTAGCCCAGACATTGAAATTTGCCAGAAACATTTAGACACTGTTGTCTAGGCAATTCAGAATGCTGACTGTAGGGTAAAATGAAAAGTTAGTGTGAATTTTCTGAAGTGCAAACACAACTATTAGGTTACTAACTGTAGAGTCAGAAGAATACCTCTCTGAGATACTGTAGAGGTCGTTAACATGGAGAAGAGAGTGTTCAAAAGCAAAGACTATTTCTTTAGGTACATATTACTGAAAAATACGTACTTCAGCTTATTGCTGGCTTCTTAATGAAAAAGAAAATAGACAAAATAATGTGGACATACAGGTGCATGGCAGGAGTGTCTGATAAATAACATTTTATTTGAAAATAACTTTCTGAATATCCAAAATCATAATGAAAGTCAATTTGTTACAATTCATATCTCAGAAAAAGACCTTAAAGATATTTTTTGGTAGTAGGGAAAGGTGAAAAAGTCTTTACTTTCTATCAGTAGGAGACTGAATCATGGAGGAGACTCACAGAGAGGGGAAAAAATAGCTTCACTGTGCAGGAATCAGCCCTCTCCTGGAGATAACAGAGACTCCTGCTACTTACTGAGGGTGGCCTGGGGTAGGGGACTCTCTGTGCTAACAACCTGTGTTAATTTATAACTGAACCTACATATACTATTTAGTTTACATACTGAACCTACATATAGTAGATAGCTTACATACAATTACATATTACATAATATAAAAGCTGGAAAATATGACTAAAAAGAAAACAAGGATAAGAATATAATTTAGAGGCAAGATTACTATACAGAATGTATCATGAAATCTTATAATCCACAGCAGTAAACAAGAGACTGATACTGTTTTTCCCTAGCAGCCAAAGCTGGAGCCCTGGTGGCACAGTGGTTAAGAGCTCAGGCTGCTGCTAACAAAAGGTCAGAAGCTCAGATCTACCAGCTGCTCCTTGGAGATGCTACAAGGCAGTTCTACTCTGTCCAACAGAGTTGCTTTGAGTCAGAACTGACTTATATGGCAAAGGGTCGGGTTTGATTTTCAGTAGCCAAAACAAACGAAAGCTAAAGACAGTGTTCAGAGAATTAAAAACTACATAGCTGATCACAACAGATAAAGCCCTGCTGGAATTGTAAGATGAAAAAAGTTATCAATGAAGGATGTCAAAGGTTATCTCTGTGATAAAACATTCATCAGTTGAATAGTTCTAATATTGGACTTGATGCAGGCTAAACACAACACAAAATAAAATGAAGAAAATTCTACAACATTACCTCCAAGAGCAAGTTTCAGATTGTCTAGTTTGACCTAAGGATAAAATCCAGATATCTAACAAAATGCACATCCATTTGGTTATGATGTTCTGTAAGGTGCATGAAGATTGACTTGAAGATTCTGTGACTTTATTCAAATGTGTTCCATGGACTACACATGAATATTGTATTAAAATTATACTTGATGAAAAATGTAACATCATGAGTTTAATGAAGTTTTATGCTTGTTACTCATATAAGAATTGTGAGAAAGACAAAAAAGAAATGTTTTTCAGTGTCATTGAGGACCCAGCTGTCCTGTCTTCTTGCTCTGCCATTTTTAGTATGTAGCTTTCATCTACTTGGTCACAAAATATTTCCTGTAACTATAGTGCATCATATCCAAGCATATAGAAAAGATAAATGCAAAAAAGTAAAAGAAGATGCAGTTCTGTTCCTTCCTCTAACAAAAAATGCCCAAGAATTCCCATACAATTTTTCTTACATTCCCTTGATTCAAACCAAACCACATGACTAACGTTAGAAGCAAGGAAATCTGAGGTGAGTATTTTAACAAAGTACACTGCTGCTTCAAAGAAAAGTGGAATTCTATTAATAAGTAAGAAGGGGAGAACAGATATTTGTTGGCAACCAGCTGTGTCTGCCATAGATAACACTTCCTGCAATCAAGCTGTTGGAAGGAATGGACATCAGAGAGGTCAAGGCTGTATTTTATGTCAAGAGTATGAAATTCACTTAGCTTCTATTGCAGGTAAGGGTGACTGTGTGTTTGACGTACAGCAGAATAGAGAAGAGTGCCGATATCCCTTCATGAACGTGAATAAACCTCACCAGGATATTGGCCTAATACATGATCAAACCTCTTATGTCTAGGATTAATCTAAGAAGATACTTGTGAAAAGGAGAGTAGCTGGTTTCAGAAGACAATTCAGGATCCATGTTAACACATTCAGAGAAAACTTGAACGTATTCATTAAATGATTACTTTATTCAGGAAATAGATTTATGTGTCTTTTATATATAAGGCATTTTACCAAGTGTTGTGGAGCATATAAGAAGAAACAGACATACACAATCTTACAGTTTGCCAGGGGAGGTTATTCATGAACACAAATACATACTGAAGTTTACAGAAAATGATAAACAACATAAGCTGTATCAATAAATACTAGGAACTACCTAACAAAATTACTTAATATTTTTACTTCTTTATTATTTGTATTTGGAGGTAGAAATGGTAGAAGTGACAGTGACATGAGCAGAGGCATATGATAGACAGATTATAGAGTTTGGAGCCACAAATTCTGGATTCAGTTGTTAGGTGTTTCACTTTAGGGTGTGTGATCTTCCATGCAGATAAAACCTGTTTCACAAAGTTGTGACAAGAACTGGATGGAATAACATATGAAGAGTTCCTTATGTGATACCTAAAATCTAGTTAGAATTTAAGTGGAAGGGCATATTTTTTCATTAGATTCTTATTTTATCAAAGGTAGTTCTCTTAGGGACAAATAACTTTCCTAGTTCTTTCACTTATTCAACAACTGGTATTAACAGTCGGCCACGCCCCAGGCATAGTGGTAGACTGGGTTTACATTAGAGATGTTGAATGACCATACCCACAGAAAACCACATGGAATGCCTTCCTTTGTTGAGCGCCATCTAGTGGATTCCAACTCATACCAACTCTATATGACAATAAAAGGGCCCCAGCAAGGATACCTAGGCTGTAATTTTGATGGGAGAGCATTAGTGGTACAGTGGTTAAGAACTGCAGCTGTTAACCTAAAGCTCAGCTGTTCAAATCCATGAGTCACTCCTTGGAAACCGTATGGGGCAGTTATACTGTCTCCTATAGGGTCACTGTGAGTAGGAATCAGCTAGATGGCAATAGGTTTGGTATGGTTTGGAAATCTTTACAGGACCACACTGCCAAGTCCTTTCTCCCACACAGCCTCTGGGTGGCTCTGCTGCTAGGTGGGTTTCAACCACCAACCTTTCAGTTAGCAACCAACAGTTAACCATTGTACCAGGGCTCCTTAAATTCCTCCTACTTACTTCCAGTTGCATAGATAAGTTCTGGAGGTAACTGTTGGACAACTTGTCTAACTTTCCCTGGGATGAAGGTCAAAAGTTTAATCTGACACGTATTGACTAATTTCTCCAAAATCTCTTATAAAATCCACTTTCTGAATCTGTTAAGAGGTTTCTTCTCTCAAAAGAAGTGATAATGTATTACTGATGGAATTTTGGAAAATGAACATTGGTCTCACCCACTGGTAATACTGGCAATAGCCTAAACTACACCAATGTGTTTTTCTCTTTTGACATTTTATATAATTAAACTTGTCTTTAGTTAGGCTATAAGATTTGTATGAGGCAGATCAACTCGATGACCATAGATTTTGTTTAGTTCCCCTAAGCCATTTATTTTCCTGGGGTTGGTTGAATATGGAAGGTTGAGGTAGAGAATATTTATTACTTTAAAACATAAAAACAAAGAGTAAATGTCTAGTTTTGATATTTAAAACAGAATTTTATAGCAAGATGCTCATTTTGAAACTCAAAACTTTTAGGGAAAGAGGACTGTCTAAATTGTTTTAGTACTTATTTAGCATCTCATGAACAGAGAGTAAAATAAACTGATATTAATTCTTCAAAACATATTGAGAATATCTCTCTGCTTGTGAAAACTAAATTTGTAGCCCCAGAGAGAAGAAATAAATAATGCTGAGGACATAAAAACCCTAAAGCTTGGTTCCCAGTGTGTTGTGGAAAAAACTAAGAGGGAGGAGATCAAACAGGTAAAGTGTCATCTTTGCCAGGCCCTGAAGCTCAAGTTGGCAGGGACACTTTTAGAAATACCCAGATTAGTAAAGGGAAAGGGATGAGAATATTGGTCCTTCTGGCACGCTTCAGTCTAGGAGACAGCTTGTCCTAGGACCACCGCCAGTGTGACATGCAGCGGTAGCTAATAGCTAATACCAAAAACAAAACAAAACAACAACAACAAGAAAACATTGCTATCTAGTCTGTTCTGACTCGTAGCAACCCTATAGGAAAGAGAATTGCCCTGCAGAATTTTGAACTACCGGCCCTTTGATTAGCAGCCATAGCATTTAACCACTACGCTACAGGATTTCCAACAGCTATCCGGAGATACCTGAAATGATGTGTCTCTCTGAGACCTCTGCATGGATTATAAGTAACCCACAGATCTGCACATCCCCCATTACAGAGGCCAAAAGGATTTGAAAGGACTGGTGGCCCAGATATAGCTGAAGAACTTTGAGATTGTAGGAAATGGCTGGAGACAGGACTTCACTAATGAGTTCTAATTCAGCTGTCCGGATGCTCAGGTGGAACCAGTTACATCTGGACACTAGCAGAGCTGTCCCCAGCACTCAGAGGAGACAAATATCCAGATTTTTTGCACAGGGAAAGGAACCAGAATCTTGGTCCTTCCGGCTCACTGCAATCTAAGAGATAGCTTGTCCTAGACCCAGTGCCAGTGTGATGCGCAGTAGTAGCCAATACGCATCTGCAACCAAAACAAAAACCCAGAAACATTGCCATCTAGCCTATTCTGACTCACAGCAAAGTTGTAAGACAACTGCGTTTCAGTATTTTCACAGTTCTCCCCAACACTCGGAACCACTCAGTTGTGTCTCCCATACCAGTTGCCACGTATGTCGGAGTAGAACTGTGCTCAATGGGGTTTCAAATGGCTGATTTTTCAGGAGTAGATTGCCAGCCTTTTTTTCTCAGGTACCTCTGGGTAGACTTGAAGCTCCAGCCTTTGGGCTGTCAGCCAAGCATGCTCACCATTTGCCCCACTTAGAGGCTCCTATTAGATCTAAGTAGCCACTAATACAGTACCTGAACAACCAGCTACTAATTCAAGACAGAAAGAAAGAAAATCACAAGACAGCACTGACTGAATCCAAGAATTCCCTCTCCCAAACAATCAGTCTATGTAAACCAAATTCTTACTCCAAATACCCAGGTCAATCTTGAAGAAGTGAAAAGAAAGGCCTCAGAATTTTAAAAAATTGAGACCATTTCTACTAAAGAGATTCAATTAAAATTATTCAGGACTATAGTTCTAGTCTTCTACATCCCCAATCCAACTTTAAGACTGAGAACTCATGAAGTAATTCCTATATGTAATAGAGAATCAGACAATTTTATTTTTGTTACTTATTTGAAATGCTTTTTGAGTAAATGGACAGCCTTCATAATCAATTTCAAAAGTCTGTATAAAAAAATGAATTAAATTCTGTGTATATAAATACATACATATGTTATATGTTACTAGCGTAACAAAATTAGGTTATATATATATAAATATAAGGACACTTAGTGGCGGATCACTAAGCACTTGTCTAGTAATCCAAAGATCTGCTATTTGAACCCCACCCAGCGACTCCAACGGAGAAAACGCCTGACAATCTGCTCTGGTAAAGACTGAAGTCCAGGAAATCCTATGGGGCAGTTCAGCTCTATCCTATGGGGTCACTGTGAGTTGGAATTGACTTAACTGCTAACCAAAAGGTCGGTATACAAATATATGCTTAGATGTCACATATTATCTATATATACATATGATGTATAATGTACTATGTATGAGCTCCCATTATATGTGATGTGATGTGATTGATGTCATTAATGTGATGTGATGTGATGACATGACATGATGCAATGTGACATGATGTGATGATGTGACATGATGTGATGTGATATGATGATGCGAGGTGATGTGATGATGTGATGTGACGTGACGTGACGTGATGGGGTGGGATGGGATGGGATGGGATTGATGTATGGGAGTCCTGGTTGCACAGTGATTAAGGCACTGGACTGCTAACCAAAAGGTCGGTGGTTCCAAACCACCAACAGCTCTGCAGGAGATAGATGTGGCAGTCTGCTCCCACAGATACTCAGTCTTGGAAACTCAGTGGGGTGACTATAAGTCAGAGTCAACCTGATGGCAGAATTTTGTGTTTTTGTTTTCCCATGCATTATGTATATATATGTATATATATATATATATATATATATATATTCAGGAGTTGATTGCCAGGACTTTTGTCCTCAGGTACCTCTGGGTAGACTTGAAGCTCCATACATACATACATGCATACATATATACATACACACACACACACACACACACACACATATTTGTTGTTGTTGTTAGTTAATGAGTTGGTTCTGACTCACAGTGACCCTATGTACAAAAGAACTATGTGCAACAGAACAAAACAATGCTTGACCCCTACCATCCTCACATTCCTTGCTATTCTTGAAACCACTGTTGCGGTCACCGTGTCAGTTCATCTCATAGAGGGTCTTACTCTTTACGGCTCATGCTCTTTCTTACCAGGCATGAAGTCCTTCTTCAAGGAATGGTCCTTCCTAATAACCTATCTGAAGTATGTGAGAGGAAGCTTTACCATCCTTGCTTCTAAGAAGCATTGTGGCTGTACATCTTCCAAGACAGATTTGCTCATTCTTCTGGCAGTCCACGGTGTATTCAATATTCTTTGCCAGTACTGTACATATTTATGATATAGATACATACATATTCTCTGCCAATGCTATATACATTTATGGTATACACACACACACACACACACACACACACACACGCAGATATAATTCTGTCATTGTATGACTTTCAAAAAACTGACTGACAAAAAACATTTTAAATGTCTCAGAGACCCATTTAAGTTCCCTTTGGTTCAAAGACTGGACAAATTGGTTCCAAAAGGAACTTAGATGGATTTTACAATGCACTGTATTGCCCAGGCCTGGGTGGTAGAAAGTTGGAAACAATCATAAATTTTTCTCTGTTGCCAGTAGACATTGTATGAAGGTGGCAAAATAACTCATGAAATAAACTAAACCGATAATTATTAAACTTTAAAGAACTATTTCATGTGTCTATAGGAAAGAAAAAAAAAATTAAAGCAAAACCAGTGACTAAAACTTAATAAAGAGGCAAGCTTATAAAAATACTAAGATCCCATCTGTATCCCAACATAGACCAAAAATAACTATTTCTGTTTAAGTTTCATTTTTTTCCCAACATTTGCCTTCCCCTATCAATGTTTCACTCATTAACCAAGCCTAGGGGAAGTCTGTCCATCAGCTTTTCAACTGAAGAAGAACAGAAGAAATCTGTATTTTTTTCATTGCTTACCTGAGACAAGATGAATATGCCTTCCAAGAGGAGTATGTGTGTTTCTAAAAACATGACTGCGTAAAACAAATCCGCACCCAGTAAATATAAATCACACCTTATACTAAGGTTCTCAATAAATATTTACTGACATTAAAAGGATCCAAATTCTCAGTGACTTGATTCCCAGACATTTAAGTTTTATGGAATTAAACACTCAGATAACACACAAGGTCTAACTGTACTTGAGAATGAATAGTAGCTGAATTTTCTTATTTAAACCTTAGTAATCACTCTTATCTCAGAATTCGCAGGGTTATCATTTTCTACATAAAAAGTCTTTAAAACAATGACAAAGGAAATATAAATTAAATGTCCAAAGAGCTGGCTGTGGTGACCTCTGTGGGTGTGAATACCACTGTAAAAACATTCTCTATTTAATTTTATTCTGTAAAAGGGAGTTGGCATTTTCTCTTGCCCATCATGTTTCATGAGCAATTTGTGTTCTATAAAGACAACAGAGAAGATAAGGAATGTTCTTTTATTTAGATTCATGACCTATATGCCTTATCTATAATGACAGCATTTAACAGATACCGTTAAGTTTATTCTACTTAAAAAAAAAACAAAAAAACCTGTTGCTATCTAGTCTATTCTGACTCACAGTGACTGTATTGGAGAGTGGAACTGTCCCACAGGGTTCTGAAGGAGCAACTGGTGGATTTGAACTACTGACCTTTTGGCTAGCAGCTGTAGCTCTTAACCACCGCATCAAGCAGAGTTTCCTTATTCCACTTAACAGCATTTTAAACACTGCTATTTGCATTTTTATGCATGAAACCAGGTTATACAGAGTGGTGATCAGTGCAATGGATATCCAGAATACATAGTAGTTTCGGAGACAAGCACCGTAATGAGAATAAAGGAAGAAAGAAATAAGGGGCCTCCACTGATATTCTGTGACAGGCACATCTCTGTTAGCTTATAAGGCCTAAAATGAACAACTACTGTAAAAGTGACTTGGACTGCTGAATCCAAAATTTGAGAGCACTTGACATGCCTGGGAAGGCAGCCATGTGAAAGATGAAAATAGTCCATTCTGATTTCAGCAGCATTGAAGAGTAGCAGATTCAGTCACGGAGGATGATTCAGAAGCACATTTACATCTCTATGATATTATTGTCATACAGATGCCATTTACTTTCTAATAAAAAGATTCCTATGGTTTACAATTTCACTCTTGGAATACTGGTACTTTATTAGTATTCTCATTACTAGTCTTTAAATATGAAGACTAATTCAGATGCATACTATATCTGGTTGATAAGAGCATAGCACAGAGAGAAAAAAAAGATCTGTATATTGAGTTTCACTTGTCCTATGTTCAGAAACTTTGTATTGGAGAGCTCTTTTAAGTTCTTAATTTGGCTTTCACTTTCCGAATTTTAGTTTACCTCCATGCCTCACACATCCAAGACTGGAGGTCTTTGTCTTTCCTTTCCCAACTACTTTACCATCATGGACAGTGTGACTTTTAAAAAAGATTCAACATCAGCTAACTTGATACTTCTTGCTCTTTTCCATTGAAGATGCTAATTACTACCAACCAACTGTAGTCAAATAAGACTGCTCAAAAGCGTAAGAACCTGGACAACCTGTGTAGGTAGGTCTGTTGAGCCCAAACTGTGTATTCTAAGAGCTATATGATGCTAAATGTGTATCTTAACCCTTCCAATCCTAAGAAAATAAATATGCTTACTTTATAGGATTATGGCAAGGATTAAAATGAAATCATAATTTAGCAAAGCAGTTAGAAAATTAGATATGATTGTTTTTATTATTTGTTAATCTAGTAAAGAGTATAAGTGGAAAACAGGAAAAAGTCTTGGCACAAGTATGTAATCTATAGAAAAGCATTTGAGAATTGAAGATGAAGTTTTGAGATCTTTTTGCCACTTTTTCAGTGTGTGAGCAAATTTGACTTAGAAAATGACCACTGGGTAAAACAGCTATGTCCTTGGACACTAATGCTCTTTTAGTGTTTTTCTGTTACACAGAAAGAAACATGGTCCAGTCCTACACCATTTTCATAATGGTTGGTATGCTCAAGTCCATTGTTACAATTACTGCATATTTCAAGTGCCTTTCAACCTAGGGTACTCATCCTCTAGCACTGTATCAGACAATTCTCAGTTGTAATGCATAGGATTTCCACTACTAATTTTCTGAAATTTAGGGACACATATTTGCCTGACTCTCGCATTTGTTCTAGAACCTGAAAAAGAGCCAAAGCAATATAATACATAAGATTCAAACAACACATCAAAACTGAATGTAATGACTTTTCCCAAGGTGGTCTTAATAATCTTCTGTGGAACTAAGAATAGACTTCCTGTCTAAATTTTATTATAAAATACTGTGTTCAAAAGGGAAAACAATCAGTACTAAACTCAAAGACAAGACCACACCACATATAGGAAATGAAACACTCCAGGTAGAAACTGGTAGAACAAAACGTGTAGTTTTAATTTTTTAAATAGTTGATGATAGAAAATTATTGGTGAGAGGTGGAGTCAAGACGGTGGACTAAACACACATCTCCCTAAATCCCTCTCGAAACCAAGGCCTGAGCTGATAATTAAACGGAGTCTTCTGGACACCAAGTGAGCCCTGGGACACAACATTGGTCTGCCTATTTGGTCTACATACCACTGAGCAGGTAGCTTCTCCTCTTCTGCTGACCCCCACTTGATGAGTGTTGGCTCCAGCAGACTGAAGGTAAATCACCATTTTAACTCTTTTTATTCTCTGTTTTAGCCAGTGGGAGGGGCTGAAGTTTGATGGGCAGTAAGGCTCAGACACACTGCTGATGAGATCGGCTAGTGGGGTCACCACATTTTCAGAGCCTGGCCTTGGAATCTGTGCAACTTGGCACCTGTAACCTCTCTCTCTTGGAATCTCTGAATTTCCACCAAGGCGGGCAGAGGAGCTTGTGTGGGACACCATCTTAATTCACTGGGAGGAGGAAATGGATTACTCAGTTGGACCTAATTCCTAGGCTGGGAAGCAGTGTCTGCCTGGAGAGCGCTTTTGAGGAAGTAAAGCAGTCTTTGACATAGAGGTGTTTACTTTGCCAGCTGGAAGGAGGGACTTACACACTTCAAAGCCTGACTAATTTTGGAAGCTGTCAGATATCTTTTACCTCCCAAATGAGAAATAACTGTGGTGCTTCCAGTACCTCTTCCAGCCTTTACTGTCTCACATTATAGGGTCAGCTGACAGCTCCCCAGTGACTAAGTGGGGCTGTGTCTACACCAACTAGGAAGTGGAGCCTCCTACCCCAAAGATTCCACTAAGCCCAGTTACTGGAGTATATAGAGGTGTCTGGTGATCAACATCCTGTTCAGACTGACTTTTAGATCATGTTAAGGGAACACCATAGAAACACAGCAACCTCCAGATGCCCAAAAAGCAACGAACTTTGGACCAGAACATTAGGAAGGATTCACCTATGGCTTCAGAAGGCCCACAAAAGAAAGATACAAAGAACTTCCCAAATGAAGAAGCCTTTCTGGAGCTAACAAAGGGCAAGAAAACAGGATTATATAGAGAGTCCTCCTAGACCTTATACAAAATGCAGCAGAGCAAAATGAAAAATTAAGCAAAGTTGAGTCTCACTGGCAACACAAAAATATAAAGGGGTGCAACCTGAGATCTTCCCTAAAAGACCACAACTGATGGTCCAGGGGCCTCATGTTTTCCCTGGGATCATGGCCCTGGCCCTGATGCTGCCCCTGTCCATAAATCATAATGGAGGTCAACTCTTCAAACAGAAATGGATTGGACTTGGTGACACAGACTAACCATATCATGTGTGCACTTTATGGTTCTATGCATCTATAGGATGTCATCCAGCTGACCTCTTACTGGACATGGGGGAAAGGGTGGAGACTGTTAGGAGGATATGACATGTACAGAATAGATGTATACTGTCACTGGACAAAAGAGCAGTGGGAGACACTCATTGGCGGGTATGCAAATTTATAAGAGATTTTATATTTTCACTCAATCACAATACAAAAAAAAAGAAAGAAAAGAAAAACTAAAATGAAAATAAAAGGGAATTATTGGTAAACTATGTGTTAAAAGTTTCAGTCATTACATACTGTGATGTTTAAGGTTATGCGTCAACTTGGCTAGATCATGATTTCCAGTTGTTGAGAAGTTAGGTAATGATACAGTTAAGCAGTTATATAATAATGTACTTACCCTTCATTGCATAATACAATGCATTAATGTCTGTGATGTGATATGGTGTGATCAGCCAATCATATGTAAGCATAATTTCTGGGGGAATGTTGCCTGTATCCAAATATAGGTATCCTGACAAACTTCATTGGCTTTTACTAACTGTGGATCCTACATATGACTTGACATCATCTGACCTCCAGTTCTGGGAATGTGAGACAGTGGCTTTCCAACTTGGGACTTTATCAGCCTCTGTGGCCTGTGAGCCAATGGCCTACCACCCAATCTGCCAATTTGGGGTTTGTGAGCCTTTGAAGCTACATGTCAGGGAAGCATTTAGCCTGATACATAACCCACAGATGCAGACACACCAGTCTTTACAACCATATGAGCCGTTTCCTTGAGATTCCTCTCTCTCACTATCTATAAGCTATATATCTACTTCACTGATTTAGCTTCTCTAGAAAACACAGTCTAAGACTTTTGGTTATCAAGAATGGTTCTAGAGAAACAAAATTGTAAGGATGAGTTTTCTAATCTTTTTCCAGATATGACTAGTCTTAAAGGCCCCAATGATTCTGCCTCCAGTAATAAAGAGAGTACTACTAATTCATGGCATGAGGTGGCAACATTAATAAAGAGAATATTACCACAAATAGATCAAGTGTTGGTGAGAAGCAAGGTTCTGAGTGATCATATGTTTGATATTTTTCTCCAATTTTGTCAGAAAGAGAAATATAAGGAAGCTGGTTGGTTGGTCCTACTTTCACTAGTTAAAGTGCGGAAAGAAATAGATGATGAGCTCAGGGCTTCAGAGTTATAGCTTAAGTGTCACATACAGGACCTAAAAGTAGTAAAATGTGCCCTTAAAAAAAAAAAAAGCCTTATTTCTAATACTGACAGAGTATTAGATTTTCGGTATTACCAAAAATCAATCCTAGAATCTTAATGTAAAAGTGGTTTAATTATAACATCAACTGAATTCTGAACTTCGAATGGTGTCAGAAATTAAAGTGAGGACATTGACTGAAAAGAAATGGGATCCTAAAATTTGGTTTGCAGACATACTGGCAGATAATCAGGAAGCTGGGGACACAAGACTCCTAAATTCCTTCTTGCCAACAGCACATGCCTCCCCTCTGAAGAGATTATGCTTTCTTTATCAGCTAAGCCACTTTCCCCAGGAAAACCATTTTCCCTTCCACCCTTAGTTAATGATATTGACCCAGCTGTGCCTGAATCTGTCTCCTTGAGCAGTGTCTAGGAGTTGCCTCTGGCATTGCCTGAGGTAGAAGCCTTACAAGATATTGCTGAATGCTTCCAGGATCAGGCCTACCACTGATTCTTACTTGTAGGTCAATAACCAGACTTAAATCACAGTGATCCCCCAAAAGTGAAGTACAAAGTGTGATCCAGGAGGAGGTATGCTACACTCCAAACTACTCCAAGGTACTGATTGTCTTTCTAATACATACAAACATAAATCTGGAGAATATGTGTGGGAACGGCTATTAAGGGTATGAGATAATGGCACAAGAAACATAAGATTCTATCAGTCTGAGTTTACTGATATGGTCCTGCTAAGCACAGATTCTTCATTCAATGTTTCAGCTAGAAAGGTTAGACCAGGATCTAATAGTTTTTTTTGATTGGCTTATTGAAGCATAGATTAAGTCAAATTGAAGTGACAAAACTGTCTTTGGTATACTGTAGAAGAAGGCATCCAAAGGATTAGGGAAATTGACATGTTAAAGTACATTCATCTAGCCAGTCAAGCCAAGTGCCGTTGAGTCGGAGCCAACAGACAGTATATGGAGTGCCCAGAGAACATATCTTTTTTCACATAATGAGAAACAAATTTGTGAAGGAAGATCTACCATCCTTGAAGACGGAGAAACTGCTATTTTATGAAACTCACATTTGATAGTGAGAACTGATTTAACTGAATTAAGAAGCCTAACCACAATGGGGGTGATGGGGTCCATGGTTGTTCGGAGCCAAATGGTAGCACTCAACTGTCATAGGCAAGGATGACATGGTTACCACAACGGACAGCAGAGTCAAAACATTAATCAGAATAACCTAACTTGTATGGACTTCTGGAATTGGCTACTTTGTTACAGTGTTCTAGGAGTGAAATAGATAGGAAATCTCTCAGATATTTACTTAAACTGTATGATCAGAAGAATTCTAGGTCAAACGAATGGTAGCCTAACTTGAACCACCTGTATAAAGAGTCACAGACTCAGTCAATTCCCAGACATGAGCTAGTTTACAAATCACAATCCCTTGAATAAAGAGGAAGCACCCTGGTGCTGTTAGAGTTATACTGTTGATCTTTCTCCCAGCTTTCCCCAAAGGATTCAGTGGGCTTTTAGAAGACTGACTGTTCACTAGGGAAAAGAAAATAATGAGGTTTTAAGGATATTATTGAACCTGAATTGGCACAAATTCTGGGAGATCTAGAATGCCATTTTGCTCACCAGTCACAGTAGAAGGGTGTGGAAGTCCTGTTATCAATGGGGTCTTACTCAGGTTCATCTCACAGTGGGTCTAGTAGGTCCCTAAACCCATCCTTTAGTGACTTTTCCAGTTGCAGAACACATCATTGGAATAGACATACTTTACAATTGGACCCCTTATGTGTGAAACAAGCGCTTCTATATTAGGAAAAGCCAAGTGGAGGATGACCGTAGATCATCCTAAGCTTAACCAGGTGGTGACTACAGCTGCAGCTGCTGTTCCAGATGCGGTTTCATTGCTTGAGAAAATTAATACATCTCACAGTATCTGGTATGTTTTAGTCAGCTAGGCTGCTCTAACAGAAATACCACAGAGTGGATGGCTTTACCAAAGAAAGATTTATTCTTACACAGTCCAGTAGGTTGCAAGTCCATGTTCAGGGTGTCCGCTCCAGGGAAAGACTTTCCCCTTGTCGGCTCTGGAGGAAAGTCCGATATTGCATCAGTCTTTGTTCAGGGAGCGTCCTAACGCAAGAACCTCTGGTCTGAACGACACGCTCTGCTCCTGGTGCTGCTTGCTTGATGGTAGCGAGGTTCTCAAATTGTCCTTGGTTCTTTTTCCTTTTATTCCTTGCAAGCTAAAAGCATTAAGGGTGGGGCAAGCCATACTCCAGGGAAACTTCCCCCATAGCAGGAATTCACAGCCCCACCCTAATCCTTTAACATACAGGTTAGCAAAACCACACAATGGAGGACAGTCCCAAGATACTGGGAACCATATCCCAGCCACGTGGCTGCACACATTTTTGGGGGGACACAATTCAAACCATGACATGGTAGAAACCCTAGTTATGTAGTAGTTAAGAGATACAGCCACTAACCAACAGGTCAGCAGTCTAAATTCACCAGGTGCTCCTAGGAAAATCTGTGGGGCAGTTCTACTCTGTCCTGTATGGTTGCTTTAAGCTGAAATCAACTTGATGGGAACAGACTTGGGGCGGGGGTGTTTGGTTGGTTGGTTGGTTGGTTGCAGTTATTGATCTGGCCAATGCCTTTTTCTCGATTCCAATGCCAGTTTCAAATGCTCACCAGAAGCACTTTGCCTTCAGTTGGGAAAGCCAGCAATACACATTTACTGTCCTACCTCAGAGGTATATTAACTCTCCAGTCATAGGTCATAATTTAGTCCATGAGAATCCTGATGATCTTTCCTTTTCACGAGGCATCACACTAGTCCATTACATTGATGACATTA
This sequence comes from Heterohyrax brucei, assembly GCA_028571685.1. Taxonomy (NCBI): domain Eukaryota; kingdom Metazoa; phylum Chordata; class Mammalia; order Hyracoidea; family Procaviidae; genus Heterohyrax; species Heterohyrax brucei. The sequence goes on from CM053151.1 coordinate 69,087,645, forward strand.
TGCTGAATGGACCTCCCAGGAAGAACTATCAATGACTCTAGATTTGTAAGTAAGACATTTGCATGCTAGTGGGTAAGAAATTAATCTGACAAAAATTCAAGTATCTTCTTCCTGAGTGAAATTTCTAGAGGTCCAGTGATGTTAGGTATGAGATATTCCTTCTAGAGTGAAAGATAAGTTGTTGCATCTGGCCTGTCTTATAACTAAAATGGAGTCCCAGATACATTGTGGGCCTCTTTGGATTTTGGAGGTAACACTTGGATGTGCTATTTGCTAGTTTCGAGACCCAGAACAAGAGAAAGTTCTACAAGAGATTCAGGCTGCTTTGCAACCTGCTCTTCCATTTGAACCATATGATCCAGTGGTTCAAGTGTTAGTGGCAGATACAGACACATTATGGAGTTATTAGTACCTAGATAATACTTGAAGTGACTATAAAGAGCTTATTCAGAAAATACACAGCAAGAAAAGAACATTGACGCTAGAGATAAAACCAGCTTTAGTGGTCAAAAAACTGAATAACACTAACTTCAAGAACTGGTGTGTAGAAATAAAATCTCAAGCAAGAGACTAAATAAGTAGGAATGACTTAAAAAGTAGGGGCAAATTGAGAATGACCTGGTATTTTGAAATCCAAAAAGAATAATCTTCAACACTTATGGAATTGCCAACAGTGTCTTGTCTTTTTAAGGAGACAGAAGAGAAGTCTGTAAGATAATGCACTGGATTTGGAAACCAGAATACTATTAATGACCTTGGGGGATGCTGTTCAATGGTTAGTGTAGGAAGAGGATCTACCCTAAAAAAACTAAATGTAAGGTGAAATTGTATAAGAAATAAGAGGATACAGGAAAATATACTGGTAGCTTCTCATTTTTAAAAAAAGAAACATAGAAAGAAAAAAACTAGATGTTAGCGATATTGCTACAAGGAATAGGTGAGAACAAGGTGAAAAGTATAGTATGTAAGTCAGTCACAAAAGGATAAATGTTATATTATACCACTAATACAAAAAATTGAGAATGGCAAGTCTGGAGACACCAAAGTTTATCAGTGGTTGCCAGAATGAGAGAAGGGGAATGCAAAAATTTGGAAATGGACATGGTAATGATTGCACAACATGATGAGCCCAACTATGTCATTGATTTGCATATATGAGAAATGTTGAAAAGGCAAATGTTTTGTTGTGTATGTACTTACCACAATAAAAAAACAAAATCAACTAAATTGCGGGCAAAACTCTAAAAATACCAAAAAAAAGAAAAATGAAATCATTTTTCAAACGAATAACATAGCCTCACTTAAGGAAGATAAAAGAAAGAACCCAAGTAATTTTAAACAAAACATTTCTAGAAGTGTAAACAAACACTGAACTTTAATTATTACATTTGTTTTTCCCAGTGGTATAAATTGAAAAGCAAAGGTGTCAACTTGAAGTCTATAGGGCACCGGACCCAAGCCAGTCTGACAAAAGTCAGACAAAGCACAACGAAAACCTGAGAACTGAGGCCTTTGAATTACGGTGTTAATGAAGAATACTGAACGTACGACGGACTGCCAAAAGAGTGAACAAACATGTCTTGGAGGGAGGTACAATTAGAATGAGTCTTATAAGCACAGATGGCAAGACTATGTCTCATATACTTTGGACACGTTATCAGGAGAGATCAGTCCCCAGAGAAGGACATCATGCTTGCTAGTGGGTCAGCTAAGAAGAGGAAGACCCTCAACAAGATGAACTTATGCAGTGGCTGCCACATTGGCTTCGGGCATAACAGTGATTGTGAAGACGGTGCAGGACCAGGTACTCTTTCATTCTGTTTTTCACAGGGTTGCTATAAGTCAGAACTGACTTTACAGCACCTAACTAAATGATGGCAGGTTAGCAATTCTGAAACTACCTTCTGTATATTCTAGGATTCAACAAATTACTTGATACAAAAGTCTGAAACTTACTTTCAAATCATTCAAGATGAAAATCCTACGTGTGTATGAGCGTAGGTAGATATGCAGATATAGATAGGTAGGTAGGTAGGAATATGATAGATAGACAGACAGATGATGAATGGATAGACGGACAGACTGACCAATGGACAGATAGATGGACAGACAGGAATAGAAGGGAAAGGGAGAAGGGCAAAGAAGTGTGTTAAAGTACTAACATTTGAGGAATTAGAGGAATTTGGGAATATAAAGGAATGCTTTGTACTATTCTTGCATTTCTCAAGAAATCTGAAAACCAAAACCAAAACTTAACCAAACCTACTGCTGCTGAGTCATTTCCAGTGCCTAGTGACCCTACAGGACAGAGAAGAACTGCCCCACAGGTTTCCCGATGCTGTAAATCTTTTACCGAAGCAGACTGTCACGTCTTTCTCCCATGACAGCTGGTAGGTTGGAATCACCATTATTTGGTTAGCAGCTGAGTGCTTTAACCACTGTGCCACCATGGATCCTTTCAGTAAGTCCAAATGTATGTCTAAATAAAATTTAAAAGAGGGAAGAATAAAATAAAAAGGTCATGAAGCATGAGAAAAGAGCTGAGCATGAAACACATCAGCCCTGTGTTAGTTTTATTTGAGAAACCCAGAAATTTAGAAACTCTGCATGGGTCTTATTCCTCTACCTACTGACATCTCAGACCTTATATATAACACATTTACATGCAAGTCTTATTTACTATCACTACATACTGACATCTCAAATCTTACATGTAACAAATTTACACACTTTATCAGTTAAGGACAACAGAAACAACAGAAATTTTCAGAAACTGTAGAACTCTTAGATCCTAACCCTGTAATTAGAAACATTTTACTCAATCTTGTGACAAATCAAGGTGCTAGTAAATTTCCAAAAATGACTGAAAAGGTATTATCATATTTGATTTGCAAATCTGCAAATAATGAATTACACAGTGAATATTTAGAAAATTCAGCAAACCTGTTATTTATAAAGCAAAAATCTTTGTAACTCACTCTCACAAATATTATACAAATATAATAAACAATAAAAAGCATTATATATTTAAAAAGAAATCAACCATGACTTAAAATTAGAGAAGCGTTCCATAGTTTGTAATCACCTATTAATGTTCAAACAAGTATACTGCGGTTCCAAAGGAGGAGAAAATACTTTAGTATTCTTGTCAAGTATCAGAAAGGAAATGTCTCCATAAACATAAAAATTTTAAATGAATTACTCATGTTCCTATCTACTAGGAACACTTATTTGCACATGTCACACATCTTTACATACGTCAGTTGTACTTCTTCAGTTTCTGAGGATTTTGCAACCATCCTTATTATGGGGTGTATAATCTCTTAAGTGATGTATATTCTTCACCACATATAATATTTTCACATATTTCTTTTAGCCTAAATGGCTAATTTCATAATTCATATCTTCACCAGCTACAATTATAGGAAAAGCAAAATTACTGAGTGTCAAAAAACAGACAAAAGCCAATGCTTAAATTATCTTTCTTTCCTTATACTCCTGTTATTCTTGTGTCAAATATGGTTTTCAGTACTGTAATACTACTTTCATTAATTACAATGGCAAAAGAGAAAGAAAATATTACAAAGTGTTACTACTGAAAACACTAATCCAATACTACCAGTTGCCTGCCATTCAATTAACTCCAACCCATGATGATCCCATGTGTCAGAGTAAAATTGACCTCTGTAAGGTTTACAACAGCTGATCTTTTTTTGAAATAATCTCCAGCCCTTTCTTCTGAAGCTACTCTAGATGAACATCAACTTCCAACCTTCTGCCTAGCAACCAAGCAGGTTAACAACCCAGGGACTCCACAAATAATAATGCTAATTAAAAAATAATAGCTAACATCACACGAGAACTTGCCACAATGTCAGTTACTATGTAAAGCACTTAGAATACCTTTATTTTATTGCTTACAACAACCCTAGGAGTCTTATCTCCAGTTTATAGATAAACTGAGGCTCAGAAAGATTAAGCAGCTTTGCTAAGGACATCAGTACGTTAGTCAGGTTTAAATCTAGGTATGTTGCTAACTTCAAAGCTTGGAAAGTCATCAGCAACAGTAGTCTTTCTCAATCTGCATTCTGTATTTGAATCATAGAACACAGGAAATGTGTTTTTCAGTTTTATTGAAGATAACTGTAACAGTTTCCGATACAGAGAAGTCAATCCATTAGCTTCCGTTCATTAGTAGACAGTCTGTTCTGGACATTGTAATGGGGTCTATATGCACATTAACTCATTTAAAGTCATCTGAGGGGAATGCACTATCATCTCAAGATTCTCGATTGGGAAACTGGTGCTGAGAACTGTGAGATGAACTGACTGAGGTCATGTAGGCTCTTTAAGTGGTTGTTAGAGAACACAGCAAACCTAGTATTTTCATTGATTCAGATAAGCGAATAAAGTTTACTGAGAAGTAGAAACTCAAGTTAATGAATGTGTTGTTTGTTCTATGTCAGTAGTTCCCCAACTTGATTATAAAGGTAGGTGCCTGAGTTCAAGCCTAAGAGATTCTAATATTAATTGATATGGGGTGTTCTCTGGGCATTAGGGTTTTCAAAGTGCCTCAGGTTATTCCAAGGTACACCCAAGTTCCACATAGTCTAAAAACAATAAACACATAATCTCCCTTACTCCTAATAAATTGACCAACTGCCTTGGGCACTACTTAGATATACCAGTTAATCAAAGAAGCCAGGAGGTAATCTGACACAACTCACTGGTTTCATAAACAATTCCTAAATCAGCCAGTTTCCACAAAAGGAGCTATTTCCTACCTGTTTTTTATATGCTGTACATGTTCCTCTTCGGGATATTTATCTTTAGAGGGAAACTCAGTTGTGATGTGTATCCTCCAGCGATCAACAGTTTGGATCATCATCACTACTTTATTTAAACTAAGAGTTTTTCTGTCCCTTACAAACTCTAGGTGGAGACAGAAGGCCCAAGACATCGTGAAAATACCTAAGCAGTCCTGACACCAAGAACTGTGGGAAAACAGAATGGATTCACAGCATCAGAAGCTGGAAGGTTATACAGATAAGCAGAGAGAGGCCAAGCATTGGCTCTGGCTTGAGAGTTGAATAGCAATGGATCCCATCAGTAGTCTGTAATAACTAATAGAATCACCACTATTTGAAAGAAAACTTTTGGTTGTGTTAATATATATTGCTAGGTCTACTTTCTCAGTTTAACTTCTTTTGCCTGCCTCATCCAGGGCTCATCCGAAATTTGAGGGGAGAATGTGCCTTACTCTTACATCAAACCTTGAATAACCTCGATGAGACTAGAATATCCTCTGGGAAAAAGACTTTGGAGTAGCAAGAGTATAGCACACAAACTAGAGAGAGAAGGGTACAAGAAACAGGGTTCCACCTCAGACTGAAGCAGAGTTAAAAAGAAGAGATTGCTACTCTGTGGCCTATGAGTGGGTATTTAGGGATTTTTATCACTTGGTCCTCAAAGGGCTAACTGTGGCTTCACTGGAAATATCATTAAAGCTGCAAGTGGATCCCAGAAATACAAGCCCTGGACTGGGATCTCCTTAACAGAAATAGTTTTTGAGAAGTTTATGAAGATACGCATGGTTTAAGTTGTCCTATTCTGCAATAGGAAACTTAGCATACTCTTGCTTACAATCACTCTTTTAACAATTGTTGGGGTAGGATTTTAAAAACAAAAAAGTGAAATTGGAAAATGCCTTACAAGGCACATAAAATGGCAAATGAAAATCTTACCCTAAAGTGAGAGAGTTTACCTAAAATTTGCAGACTATATTTCTACACCCAAACCTCATAGGATTATCAGATCTCTGTAATACAGAAAACATATTTCTTCCACTCAAAAGTGGTTATGAAAGAATGCTTTTGTGTCCCTGTTTTTCATTTGTTGTATAGATTTCAAACTCCATATCTGTACGAATCCCAGTCTCAGAGATGTCATTTCAGGCTTTACCTGGATCATAGCCTAGCATTTGAAAATTCTCAAACTCAACTCGGCAGCCAGTTACAGGTAAAATGTCTTGCCAGTATAAAAACTGTAAGTGCTTGCAACTCTTAAGTTTAAGCCTCTAGGCCTCTAGCATTATACTGCTTATAATTCAAGTTCAATGTAAGACTCACTGAAATGAGAAACACTAAGACAGAGTGCCATTGTGATCTGTCAGCTGTAGAGTATTAAAAAATATCTTCAATGTCAATGTCATAGATATAATTACAGGGCAATTGCTGACATGTTTGAGTCAATACTTTAATCTGAAGAGGCCACTATCATTAAAGTATGTTTTATTCACTTTCTGAGAATATGGCTCCATTTCACAGCTTAAAATCAAAATGGTTTTACAGTTTTCATGCAAGCTTTAAGAATTTCTTTTCAAAGTTATTGACTAAGCCTTATTTTCATGAGTTCAGTGTGAAAGCAAAAGCAAGAATGATTTAATATTTTCAATGACTTTTTTAATTAAATAGGAATTACTACTTATGAAGGACCTCTTTCATATTAAAATTTGTCAAGCTCAAACTTTGTAGTTAATTAAAATGATTTTGAGTTTTCTAATGTAATAAGGTATAATGGCTTTATTTAATTAAACAAATAGAACATTTAGTATGAACATTGCATTTTCTCCAAAGAAACTACTGATTTTCAGTCTTTAAATTCTTAAGGAAAAGTACAGTTCTGCATTCAGACTTTTCATCAGTTAACATTTTCAACACATTGTTAAAATGTATGCATTTTTCGCCAGTAAACTACATGACTTTTGCCTATTTTACACTCCACGATAATAAAGGCATAAACTGAAAACAAAATGCAAGAGCTAATGGATATTTTGAATAGATTCTATGGAAACTTGAAAAGAGAGCTAATTAGGAACAAATAAAATGATTTCCAGTTAGGACCCAGGTTGCCAAAGTTGGCCAAGCCAAGTGCCGTCGAGTCGGATCCGACTCATGGCGACCCTAGGGGCCAGAGTAGAACTTCTATAATTGTAGCAGAGCCAATAAACATGACAGTGGTATCTGTTTTGTCCCCAGAGCTATGCTAAATGGTACAATGACATTTTAAAAAAAGAAGAAGAAGAAGATAAATACAAGAACATTTTAGAACATAAATAATCAGTATTTGCCGACATGTTAGGATAGGAAGAAAAGTTGTGTAGGATAACCCTAAAGTTTCTTGACTGGTAAACTGGGTAGATAGCAGTATTGTTCCTTAACATAGAAAATACAGGACAATAAGAGGAAGATAATGAATTCAAATTCAGTCTCTTGAGGTCAAGATAACTGAAAGACATCCAGGTAGAAAGTCTATATGTAATTAGATAGACATACCTGGAATTCAGGAGACCAATCTCTTTCAGAGACAGATTATGGAGTTATGAGTGTCTAGGTGATACTTGGAATTTCTGTGAAGACTTATTAGGAAAATATATAGCAAAAAAAGAACATTGCCAAAGAGATAACACAATTTTGGGGGTTGAAAAACTGAGTAATACCAACTTTGGAAACTAGGTTAAAGAAATAAATTAAGAAAAATCCCAAGCACAAGACTAAGTAGGAACTACTTTAAAAGAAGAGGAGAATTGGGAATGACTCAGTGTTTTGATATCCAAAAAGAGTGAATTCCAATGCAGAGGAAATTATTGACAGTGTTTTTTTTTTTTTTTTTTTTTTTTTTAAGAGAATACCAGTCTTTAAGACAGTGCGTTGGATTTGGAAACTATACTATCTATCATTAGTGACCTTCGGAGGTGGGATTCATTGGTTAGTGTGAACAGAGTACACATTCTAAAAAGCTATGTGACATATGTAAATGCCCAGATTACTTTTTCCCTGTGCAAAGTTTTGTCATGAAGTGAGGGAAACAAATGGTACTCAAAGGGAAGGAACAATTGAGGGACAGATTTTATTTGTTTCTTTTTACTTTTTTAAAGTAGAAGTAAATAATGATTGTTTTATACTAAAACTAAAGCACCATTGGAAAAATACAATCAAATATTCTGGGAAAATTGATAGATTAAGGTGTTCAGGGAGTTTGGAGACGATGAGATCTGGAAGAGCATAGTCTTAGGAAGCAGAAAGACCTCCTTTTCCAGTGAAATAAACATAGAAGTAGTGGGCATAGATGGAAATGCAGTTATACTTGTAAGTTGGGAGCAGAAACTCAATAACATTCATCACATATGATCTCAGGTTTCTGTTCAAAATCAGAGGCAAGGTCATTGACTGAGAGTTCTGGGAAGTGCAGTAGAATAGAAGGTTTCCAAAGGACAGGACTTGTTTAGATATCTTTGGGGGAAAAGGACAGTAACTGATAAATATCACAGTATAACTTCCAAGCAAGGCTAAGAGACTGTTAGGCTTGGAGATTCTGACTTTGTAGCTGTGAGTCAGATCCAACTCGATGGCACTTGGCTGGCTTGGCTAGCTATTTTAGGCTCTGTTCTCTAGAGAAGCAAAATCAGTATAGATATATCCAGGGGTTTATGCCAAGGAAATGACTCATGTTGTTGTAGAGGTTGGAACATCCCTAAGTCTGTGGGTCAGGACAGAAGCTTCTCCTTATTCACATAGCCAGAGGAGTTGGCAAACCCAGGATCTGCGGTACTGAGAACACAGCTCTTGCTCACAGGCTGTGAAGATCAAAGAATCCCAAGACCAACAGGCAAGACTGCAGATAAACTGTTAGCTCAAGTTCCAAGAACTGGAGGTCAGATGAACACAAGGCAGCTGCAGGATCCGGAGTGAACAAAAAGCCCACAAAATTTGCCAGAATGTCCACTTATATTCGACACAGGCCATAGTCCCTCTCAGGAAAACTCACCTTTAGCTTATTGGTTACTCACAGGAGATCCCATCATGAAAGGGATCATATTATATCAAATCTTATCATGGGAGTGATCACAGCATCATATGATTGCTACACTACATCATTACTGCCAAACTACTGAGACTCACCACCCAGTCAAGTTGACACACAACATTAACCATCACAGTAGTAGAACCTACTATGATTTGTATTAGTATATAACAATTCAATTGATTAGAACGGTCAGACCAACTTACATTTGAAGTTTTTCACTGTAACTGGGAGAAAAGCACTTGCAAGAAAGTCCAAGGTGTTAATGTGAATGTAGTCACTGACAGGTAATAAGAGAATATAATTATACAAGAAAGAGGCTGGTAAATTGAAAGAAATGGAAAAAGTCACTAAAACAAAGTTCTCAGTTCTTCTGAACAACCCCAAATCAAATCAAACCCACTGCAATCAAGTCAATTCTGACTCATAGCTACATTATACAACAGAGTAGAACTGCTCCATACAGTTTCCAAGGAGCATCTAGTAGATCAAACTGCTGACCTTTTGGCTAGCAGCCCTAGCCCTTAACCACTAGACCACCAGGGTTTGTAGAACAGGAACTAGCCGAAAGAAAGCTATGGTTCAAGAATATGTAATGATAGTTTAATAACTAAGAGGAAAAAACATACTAGATGTTTCCAAGATCTGATTATTTGGCATGGGAATGATTTTTCACATTTGATTTTATAATTTTTATTGACCAACAATCATCATTCAAGTTCTTTACAGCTGTAGGACTGAGTTCTCTATTTCTTTTTGCCTATCAGCTGAGAACTGTTCTCAGCTTTCAGAAGTCACCCACATTCCTTGACTTATAAGCCCTTCCCTTCATTTTCAAAACCAGCAATGGCATTCTACTTCAAAGATAACACAGCAGAGACTCTGGAAATTCTCTCCAACTTCAAAAACATGGTCCTTTCTTGGTGGGCCCCCAGTCCTCTGTTAATTTAATGCTGTTTTGTAGCATATTATATCATGCTCTGCTGTCTAAGAAGAAATATTCCATGTTATTCATCTTCTCAAATGGAATGTCTGGCATATCATTTGGCTCCATAAATATCTGTCAAATGAATGACTATTCATCTGAAAATGAACCAACTTCATAATGAACCATTCTTCTGGCTAACTATGACCAAGATTTCAATGATCTGTGTGGACTCTATTGAACTAAAGAAAACAATTAGTCAATCTATCCCACCCTAACCTTGAAGTTCCAGAGATTTCCTAAAGGCTTATAGGTTGCCAAAGAATGAAGAAGCAGAAAATGGAATCAACCTTTCTCTGTGTATCAACATAAATAGGTCTCAAGACTATAATACTGAGTAAAAAAGCTTCAGCCGATCAATATAGAGTGATAAAATGTTGTAAGTGCAAAGGATCTAACAACATATATGATTCATCTATCTAGGTATTTATAATTCATAAAAGTGACTGAAAGTACACATAAAAAAATTCTTAAACAGATGTTGCTCTACTAAGAGGTAGATGGAGGTGGATATAGACAGTCAAAAAGGATTCATTTTATCTTTAATGTTTTATCAGAAAAAAGAGTAAACCAAATGTAACAAAATCTTAAAATTTTAAACTAAGTAATATGCATTTCTATATTTTTTTGATTCTCAAAAATATTCTTAAGTGATAAAATTCCAAGTAAACCTACTGTTTATCCTCTTATAGTGAATGAAAATATTATCTTGCAGATGTGAAGAGGAAATAAGTTTGTCAAAATAAAATGAAATTTATTCAGCCTTGGTTTCTAGTGTTGAATAAACTGGGCTTTAACAAATATCTTTAGTTTATTCTGGGAATCAAGTGCTTCATTCTACACCAGGAAGAATAAAAAGAAATGTTCTACAGTACAGTTATGGCATAGCCTCGAGAGAATGGTGTTGACAGTTCTATAATCACACAGTCTGAAGCAGTTCTCAGAGGACTGCTAAACACACAGTCTGACAGAGAATCCATAATACTATGTTTCCTGTCTAACTCCCAAAACATATGATATAAGGAACTATCTTATTGAAGTCTGCTCAACTAAGGAGACTGTTATTTTACATATTTTTATTTTTTTAATGGAAGTGAAAAACACATATAAAGAAGGATATTCCTTTCTATATGGCCAACTCAAGTATTCCTCATTGTTTTTTAGTATTGGTCACTAATATGAATAGGGTGTTGAGCAGGTAATGGTGTAGAGAAAACATATATAAACTTTAACAGGAACCACATTAATATTGATTATAATTTTGATGCATTAAATATACTCAAATTTTTGTATGGCTTTATAGTTCATGATATATTTATATTTTTCTTGAAATCTTCTGAAAATTACAAAAACTACCTATAATGATACTATTTTTAGAAGCATGTAAAGTAATAACTGAGAGTCCAGTCTGTTAATTCCTTTCCCAAGAAGTAACCACAACTAACAGTTCTTGCAAGTAAGGCTGCAATAAGACAAATACTTAAGACGATTCCTTTAGGCAGAGGCAACGAATCACAGATAAAAGAATAGAAATACTAGAAGTAAAAACGACTACAGAAAGGATATACGTGAAACACTACTAAAGGTTTGTGTTAACAACATTAACAAATCATTGTGGTGTTTATAACTTTTTAAAATGTGACATATATGACAAAAATAGCTAAAATTTAAAATGGCGGGAGGAGTTAAATAGTTACAAATTGTTGTAGATTTATTACATTGAAAAGGACCTGGTAAGAGTTCTGATTTAAGGTATGTTACTGTAAGTGATGAATGTCATTTGTAATTTCAAGTAGAGAGGTCAGGAAAACAGAGAGATAGAAACATTGAGAATGAAACAGAGGCAAAGAGAGAAAGGAAGAAAGAAACTCAACATTGTTATAAAGTCAGTTTTCCTCAAATTTATCTATGGTTTCACTGTTATACTCATTTAAAATCTAAATCTGCAGGTTTTTTTGTTTCTTTGTTTTCAAGAGTATCAACATGCAAACTGTAAATTTCTATGGAAAAGAGAAGAAAAAAATTAAAACTTACAATGTCATATTTTAAAACCTAAAGTTACAATAACTAAAGACAGTAACGAAGAAACCAAACCAAACCAAACCCACTGCCATCAAGTTGATTCTGACTCATAGTGACCCCATAGGACAGAGTAGAACTGCCCCATAGAGTTCCCAAGGATCATCTGGTGGATATGAACTGCTGACCTTTTGGTTAGCATATGTAGCACCAGAGACAGTACAGTTATGAGAAAAATCATGAATAAGTGTAACAATAGATCAGGAAAAAAGTCCACAAATAAACTCATACATATAAACCTAATTTACAACAAAGTGTCACCGCAATTCAGTAGGAAAAGAATAGTCTTTTCAATAAATGGTGATGGAGTAATTGGATATTAGTACAGAGAAAAATCTCTTAACCCCTATCTCACCCAATCACACACAAAAATGAGAGTGGATCCTGGATCTAAATGTGAAAGCTAAACGAGCAGGTTTCTATTTTAAAAAATTGAGACCTTGAGGTTGGCAAAGATTTATTAAACAAAAAAAAAGCTCTAACAATTTTTTAATTGGTATATTGGGCTAACTTTCATTGGTTAATTAAAATTAACTGTCATATAATTAAAGCTACTTTATTTTAAAGTTAACTTAAAGTTAAAATTCCTTCCTTTTCAGCAAAACACAAGAATATTCACAAAGTGAATAAACATACCACAGGCTGGTCAAAGACATTTGCAATACACCATCTGTTCCTTCATCTTGGTAATAAAAAGACAGAAACACAATTGAAAAATGCACAAAAGACTTAAAGTGACATTTAACAAAAACAGATGTCCAAATACCTAATAATCACATGTAAAAGTACTCACTGTTAATACTTTAGGAAGGTAGAAATTAAAACTACAATGAAATCTCCACTAAATATTCACTAAGAAGATTCAAGTTAAATAATAGCCTCATAATTTTGAGCATTAACAAAAATGGGGAGCAATTGAAGACTCAAACAGTACTGGTGTTGGTGTAAATGGTACAATTATTTTTAAAAGTATGGGTTTTCTTATAAAAGTAAATATATATTTACTATATGACACAGTGATTATATGTCTAAACATTTACCCAAGAGAAACTAAAACAAATTATCTTCAGAAACACTGTATAAGAATATCACAGTAACTTTATTCGTAACAGCCAAAACCCCAAAAGCATACCTCTTGCCACTGAGTCAATTCTGACTCATAGTGACACTCTAACACAGAGTGGAACTGCCTCATAGAGTTTCCCAGGAGTGCCTGGTAGACTCGAATTATTGACCTTTTGGTTAGAAGCCATAACTCTTAGTCATCACGCCACCATGGCTTCCTGTAATCTAAAAACTTACTAACAGGAGAATAAGTAAAAAGAATTATTTACGTTCATAAAACATGGATGAATCTCAAAAACATTATATTGAATCAAGAACTCAAACACAGAAGAATGCATACTCTTTGTTCCCCATATGTGAAGCTTAAGAGAAGACTTACCTATGATGCCAGCAGTCAAAAAGAAAAGAAAAAAACAAACAAACTCACTGCCACTAAGCCGATGCCAACTCAGAGTCACCCTATAAGACAGAGCAGAACTGCCCCATAGAGTTTCTAAGGAGCACCTGACAGATCTGAACTGCCAATCTTTTGGTTAACAGATGCAGCACTTAATCACTACATTACCAACGTTTCCAGCAGTCAGAAGAATGACTTCTCTCTAGAGTGTGAAAGAACGTTTTGGTGATACAAATGTTCTGTCTCTTGATTTCAGTGGTGGTTGTAAGAGTATATACACATATAAAACTTAACTGAGCTATCCATTGAATATTACTCTGATTTATTATGCTTAAATCACACTTTTGAAAAAGTCCTTTAAGAAATATAATTTACAAAAGATGCAGAAAAATAGGCTATAAAAGATACAACACTTACGTGGTTTCTCTGAAACTGAAGTAGCCATAGTGTGTGTTGAATTACCAATGCAGTGCTGAAAACTCACAAAATCTCTTTACTGTTTTATAGCGGTACAGTCAGAGAAGCACAGAAATGTGCACTCTAAAATACCTCCTTAACAATTTGCTATACTAGGAAAGTTCCCCACGGCAGTTCTTAATGAAGAAAAATCTCTTTCACGAAACATAAAAATGCCAGTTGACAAATTTCTTTCGATTCATCAAGATGATATTACCAATTTACTTTTTTTTATTGTTGCACACACTAAATGTATAATTTGTTGTTGTTGTTTTTTAAAAAATAGAATACTATGCTATCTTGTTTGCTTTTATAACTAAAAATCATGTTTTTTTCTTTTTAATATTAAGCTAAAATAGAAAAAGTGAAGAAACAAAAGGAAAAACAGCAAAGAAGAGTCCAGTGCACCATCATCAGCTCCTCTGTGATTCAGATTTGTCCCCCCTTCACAGTAAGTACACCACACTGCCCAGAGCGGGTCTTGAACAGACATCATTAGCATCTGTTTTTCAGATAAGAAAACTAAAACCAAACCAAACCCACTGCTGTCAAGTCCATTTCAACTCATAATGACCCTACAGAACAGAGTAGAACTGCACCATAGACTTTCCAAGGAGAGCCTGGTGGATTCACACTGCAAACCTTTGGGTTAGGATGTAGCACTTAACCACTGCACCACCAGGGTTTCCAAGAAAACTAAAGCTAAGTTAAACAATTAAATATTGGTGATTTTTTTTGGAGGGGTGCCTAATGCAGCCTGAATCATAATGTATTTACGTACCCGCTCCCCATCTCAACATGCCCCACCCCTGCTCAGATACTTGCTATGTCTGCCCAACTCGGCTAAAATGTCAAAATTCCTAATGCAAATCCTTTATTCTCTGACATCAATTTTATCTCCTATATGTATCTCTGTATTCTCTAAACTGCCTATTCACAGATGTTTTTCTGTAAAAACTAGAAGAGCAAATTGACGAAAATCATTTCATATATTTCCATTCTTGCTTCATTCCTCTGTTGTTGGTGTTAGTTACCAGTGATGTAGCTCTGATTCATGGAAGCCCCGTGGACTATCTTTGTGATCACTGAGATGCTCACGTCTACTGTTGCAGCGACTGCGTGCTTTGAGTGCCTCTAAGCTACAAGCGTCATCTTGCATCACTGTATCAAAGGAAATTCTGTCGTGCTCCATAGGATCTTCACAGGATACTCTTCAGAAATAGATCACCAGGCCTCTCTTCCTAGTCTGGCTTAGTATGGAAATTCTGCAGAAACCTGTTCACTGTGGGTGAGCCTGCTGGTACTGGAAATATTGGAGGGATGGCTTCTAGCCTTATAGTAACGTTCAAGCCCCGACAGTCTGACAAACTGACAGATAGGTGATGGAATGCCTCTGCAGCTCTCTCAATACTTTCAGATCTTATCTCCCACAATTTCCATCTTCAAGGATCAAATCTTCCATTAGCACTGTCCTCATTTTCAGAAGTATTTCTTCCTCAGAATTCATGTAGCCCATTACGAGGCATTTTCCAAAGTTACCTTACAGAACTTTCACATTTTTACCTGAATAGGTTCTGTCTCCAGACAGGTTGCAATGCTTTTGAAGAATGAGAGGAATTAGGCCTCTGTAGTCGCAGTCCTTTAGAAGTGTAATTAACAGTGGGACAGAAAAGGGCAGATCTGGTAGCTTGACTGGGTCACAAGAATTTGGTAAAACACATCACAGTCAAGTGGTTACAGCAGTGGAACAGAGACTCCAATGAACTGACACAAAATGGAAAACTTGGTAAATACATGAGCGTCTCAACAAATAATCAAGACAACTATTAAGCAGGCAAGGGATAGCATGGGCTAAAACAGTAAAATCTTGTAGATAAGAGCAGGATTCAAAGTGGATATGAGAAAAGACAAAGGGAAGAACATCTGTACACAGTAAAGTTTAACTGAGTCTTCAGGGAGAGAAACTACTAGCCACTTGTCAATTTGAATCATGCTTTTGATAAGAAGACAAAAGGCTATAAAGCATGGAGATCTTCAAACCAGTATCCACGGATGTTGATTGCACAGAGAGAGTTAAGTCCTTTCTGGGGGCTGCTCAACAATTTTAACATCACAGGTCAAAACTAGAGGGCATTCAAGTGTTTTACACGTGGCAGAGATGATGAAAATGAAAATAAGGCAACAATCATACTAATCAGATTGGCAGTTTGATTTAAATTTACTTGTACAAATCTTTGTCATGTCGTTAACATGAAAATACCATGTACAGAGGGCAGAGCCGATATGGTGGACTAGTCAGACACAATAAGCCATCCACTGCAACAAATACGCAAAAAAACAAGTAAGGTAGACATAGACATTGACCCTAGAACCCTGAACTTTAAATAAAGGGATAAAATATTAGATTGGAAGTCACTGCAGAAAAGAAGAAACTGATAGAAAACACCAAAAAGGTAGAGATACAGAGTGCAGTTTCCCAGTTCAGTATGGCCATCTTAGAATAAAGTCAACAATTCCACATGCAGAGTTCCCAGCAGGATATAGAGCTATGGCAGGGACACACTCAGGCCTAAGTAAGACCATTAATTGCTGGCTGCAGTTCAATGAGGAGTCTAGATTCTCTCACCTAATAACCATAGGAGCAGCACCTACCCACCCTATTGCACTTCTATGTCTAGTGCCATCCGCCCCTGTCTTCAACAATAAAGAACAATGGTGAGTCTGCAAAACATGTCACAACATGTATAAATCTGGAGGGCATTATGCTGAGTAAAATAAATAAATCACTAAAGGACAAATACTGTATGAGACCACTCTTACGAAAACATATGAAAATGCTTCCACCCACAACAAAAATAATCTTTAATGGTTATAAGGGAGGGCAGATATAAGCAAGGAAAAAACACTAACTAGATAGCAGATAAGTGATAATTGTGGTGAAAGGAAAGACAATACACAATATTGGGAAGTCAACACAACTTGACCAGAGCAAAGTCATAGAAGCTGCACAGACACATCCAAGCTCCCTCAGTGACCCACTTACTGGGCTGAGAGCTGGGAACCACGGTCTTTGAGACCTCGAGCTCAACTGGCATAACATAGTCTATAAAAACATGTTCTACATCTAACCGTACTAAGGAGTGTTTGGGGTCTTAAAAGCCTGTGAATACATGTACTGGTCCCATTCTGGCTGGAGCAAAGGAAAAGTGAAGAAAGCCAAAGACACAAGGGAAAGATTAGTCCAAAGAACTACTAGACCAAAACCCCCAAATCTCCAGAAGACTGAGTCCAGAAAAACTAGATGATGTCCAGTTACCACCACTGACTCCGCTTGCAGGGAACACAATCGAGGGTCCCAGACAGCACAGGAAAAAAATGTAGAATAAAATTCAAATTCACACACATACACAAACACAAAGATCAGTCTTGCTAATCTGACAGATGCTGGAGAAACCCTGAGAGTGTGGCCCTTGGACATGCCTTTAATGCAGTGGTGAAGTCAATCCTGAGGTTGAACTTGCATCCAAAGATTAAACAGGTCTAACGGACCAACAGTAACACATGTGAGGCTCACAGCTTTGTAGTTAAGTGTCATATATGACACTAAGTGAGCACACCAGCCCAAAGGCAAAGATGGGAATACAGGAAGAGACAGGAAAAATGGATAAATGGAAACAGGGAAGATGAGACAGAGAAGGTGAGAGTATTAATACACAGCAGGATTGGAAACCAACATCATAAAACAATTTGTGTGTTAACTGCTCCACGAGAAACTGATTTGCTCTGTAAACGTCACCTAAAGCACACACGCGTGTGCGCACACACACATACACACACCGTCTATATGTACTTGATACTTAACAGTTTCTGGATATTCACAGACCATGTTTTAGGAAGGTTTACAACATAGAGGTGGAAACTGATTAAGAGTAGTCATATAGGAAAGAATGTTGTAATTTCTATATCAGGGTTATAGACACAACACTGTGGAAGCACAAAGGGAAAGAACAATAGTTCATGAGTCAGAAACCTAAAATTAATTCCCAGGCTTACTATTGTTTCAGGGACAATTAAGGACTAGCTTTCTGTTCAGGAAAGGGGATACAAACTTGCCAATTTTCTCTTAAGTGAATGCCCCTTCCTCCAAGACACAGACTCAGGGTGTGAGTTAACCATCAGCAAGTTTTACCAACATCTCCTTTTTCTCCCAAAACCAGTTCAGAAGAAAGTGGATAATAGCCAAAGACGAAATGGAATAATTAAGAATTCTCATCATCAAGCCAGAATTTAGCTTGTAGCAACAGAAAAAAATAGTGAAATGGGCCAGTCCAACAGCCTGTGAAGAAACAGGACCCTGCCTTGTCCTTGATGGATAAAGTGCCACTTCCATCAGTAAGTCTCAGTAAGTGTAATAATGGAATCCAAGATCAGATGTTTGTTCTGTTGTCTGAAGCTAAAATACAGGTAGATGTTGTGGATTGAATTGTGTCCCCCCAAAAATATATGTAGCCATGTGGCTGGGTCATGATTCCCAATATTTTGTGATTGTTCTCCATCTTGTTATTTTCTTATGCTGTATGTTAAAGGATTAGGGTGGGACTGTAAATTCCTTTATAACATCACCTCCCTGCTCCACTGTAAAAGGAGTTTCCCTGGAGTATGGCTTGCCCCACCCTTAATCCTTTCATCTTGCAAGAGATAAAAGGAAAGGAAAGCAAGCAGAGAATTGGGAACCTCACACCATCAAGAAAGCTGCACCAGGAGAAGAGTGTGTCCTTCAGACCCAAGGTTCCTGTGCAAAGATGCCCCCTGGACAAAGACTGATACAATACCAGACTTTCCTCTAGAGCTGACAAGGAGGAAAGCCTTCCCCTGGAGCGGATATTCTGCATTTGGCCTTGTAACCTATTGGACTGTGCAAGAATACACTTTCCTTTGTTAAGGCCACCCACTCTGTGCTATTTCTGTTACAGCAGCACTGACGAAAACAATATAACCCAGAATTGCTCTCTTAGAAGTCCTTTGGCGTAGTCCTGACTCTAATATTTGAGTGACTAATATGTTAGAATTGAAATATATATATATTCATATATACAAGACTATAATACTTTTAACCTTCATACTTAGAACTAGCACCTAAATTCAAACTACTGTGTGATAATCAAGGAACATCAGCCAGTTTGACACGTAACACTTAAGGACTTAAGGGATAGTCTGATGACCAAATAATTAATGCCTTGTTACAAAAATGGCATTTGCTAGGTAGAGCCTCAGACTTCACAAAGTAGGTAGTTAAAGCTACCAAAACAATTGCTAAAGTTATTTGATCTTGGACAAGCCATATAATCAAGCTGGGTTTATGTTCTTCACTGTTAAAACAGATTAATTTTTTTAAAAGACTGGTGCACCTCAAGAACTCCACCAAAAGACTACAAGTGGTGGTCCAATGCCCTGGGATTTCTTCTGGGAGTGTGGCCCCCAGGCCTGCTGCTGCCCCAGATAATTATTCATTACTGAGGTCGACTCTCTGGATAGGAATGGATTGAACTTGGGGACATAGGGTGACCATATGCTGTGTCCACTTTACGGTTCTCTGTATCTACAGGATGCCGTCCTCCTGGCCTGTACCAGAAGGCAGAAGAGAGGGTGGAGAGGAGGGGATAAAGATTGTTAGCAAGACAGGACATGTATAGAACAGAAAGGAAGAGTGTGCTGTCACTGGGCAAGGAGACCAGAGGGAACTGCAGATACGTGGGCGTGCAAATTTAACTTGGATTGTATACTACTTTCACTCAGTCACAATGGAAAAAAGAAGGTAATTTTTTTCATTGTACATATAGATGTTTTTGCTGAACTAGGAATCCATGTTGTACTACGTCTTAGTCATCTAGAGCTGCTATAAGAGAAATACCACAAGTGGATGGCTTTAACAAAGAAATGTGTTTCCTCAAAGTAAAATAGACTAAAGGTCCAAATTCAGGGCATCAGCTCCAGGGGAAGGCTTTCTCTCTCGGTTCTGGAGGAAGGCCTTTGTTCTCAATCTTCCCCGCAGTCAAGGAGCTTCTCAGGCACAGAGACCAAAGGACACGCTCTGCTCCCAGCACTACTTTCTTGGGGGTAGGCTGTCCCCAGCTCTCTGTTTGTTTCCATTTCCTTTTATCTCTTGGAGCTGCCCCTAAATTCAGAATTCCACTTTATAATACTGGGCTCCATGAAGGTATTTCAGGATAGCGACGTGAGAAACAACACACTTTCACAATTTCCTAAGAGCAGTTTGGAGACCAAAAATTTTTTTTAAAAAAATAGCCGTCCTCCAATTTCTCCTAGGCTAAGCTCTATTAGTTCTCCTGTGCTCCAGAGTCAACCCCATTGTCTTCTAAGACCTCACACTCCCATCACATTATTTACTTTGTCATCAGAAGTATAATAATAAAACTTAGATCTTTGCCTATGAAGTACTCTGTGAAAGAAAATCAAAGAACACATCAACAGAGTAGAAATCAACAGGAAATTTCAGCTGCCTGCTGTTGGAAGACTGAAGCTGACATGATTTGCACCCAAGCAATGACACATAAGCTGATCTTCGACCACAGTGTATGGATAGCCCTCATAAGATTTCTAGTCCTCACTTCTGGTCAAAAGCAAACTATGTTGAGGGTTTAATCAGAAGAGAATCCAATATGTCAGGCATTTTAGTTGCACTTCCTCATAAACCGCACCAGCATTTAAACAAAAGAGATAATTGTTACAATTTTAAAAAATCACTCTGTTCTCATTCTCACAAATTTAGCTGGAAAGCCTTGCTGGTTTTTAAAGAAGTAAGATGATTAAGAGACTTTAAGACATACAGAAATGAAGTGAGAAAGATGGAGAAAATTTCCCTACGTTCAACTCAGGCATAACGAACATCACAATTAAAAACAGCATGTTAAATTACCCTTAATCATTAAAATTAACTTATATTATGCATCCTTCCCATTTTGTATTTTTCAAAGTACAATTTTAATTAGCACTAGTGATATTTTCTCTTAATCACTTTCATGAAAATGAAGGTTATTTTTTAAAAGAGTCCATTGCAATGGGTTCTCTTTAATTCCCAATCATATTTCATTTGTTAGACAAATATAAATTTGATTGATAAACGTGGGAAATCCTTATTTTCTTCTTTATTTTAGAGGATTTAGATAGTTTCCCGATACTGATGTTATTTTACTCTTAGTCTAAACTTAACTTTGATAATTTCAGAAGAGTTTATTTCTCTTTATTTCCCCTTATAGATTATCTGTCTCACATAGTTATGCTAGATAAACTATTTTAAGTTATGGGTATATTTTCTGGATAGGAAACATCATGCAACCCTCTTATACATTTAGATCAGAATCATGTTGAGTCTTTTTACAAATACAGACATTCTGGGCCCCTCTCCAGGCCAATAAAACAAAAATTAGATGGATGAGAATGAACCTGTATTTTTAATAAACACCTAAGTGAATTCTTACATATGTTGAAGTGCATAAAAATGCTGGAGTTAAATTTCTAGAAAGTACATTTTTAACTTTTAGAAATAGTTTCCTTTTTCCAATTACAGTGAAATGACAAAGTCAATGTGTAGAGTGGGATTTATAAAAAAGAATTGTACTTTATGAATAAAGTTTGAAATGGCATCCAAGTTCTCTGATAGAGCTCAAATAGATTATGTTAGTAAATTCAGGAAAAACTGTACAAGTCAGGCAGAACTTGGGAGATAGAGAAAACAGGAGAGAAAATGGACAGAACTATAAAAGGGTGGTGGAATGGTTAAGTACTCAGTTGCTAACCAAAAGGGTGGCTACCCTAATCCACCAGCTGCTCCATGGGAGAAAGATGTAATATTCTGCTTCTGTAAAAACTACAGCCCTAGAAAGAGACCCTGGGTAAGTAAAGCATTTCTGAAGAAAAATAACAAAATAGGAAGCCTTGCATTACCTGATCTCAGACCCTACCATACAGTCATAGTAATCAAAACAGCCCAGTGCTGGTACAGCCATAGACACATTGGCCAATGGAACAGAAAAGAGAATCCAAGAGTAAATCCATCCACCTACAGTCACATGAATGGACTTCCATATACTACTGCATTCATCACAGCATTATTCATAATAGCAAAAAGATGACGACCTAAACATCCTTCAAGATGTGGACAAATAAATGAATTATGCTAAGTACACACCATGAAATACTACCACACAACGATAGAGAAAGGTGATGAATCCACAAAAGTCTTGCAACATGGATGAATCTGGAAGGCATTATACTGAGTGTCTCAGGCTAGGTTTTCTAGGGAAACAAAACCAGTAACACATACATGTACAAGGAAAGATTTATATACAAAGTACAAAGATAGATTTACATATAAAGGAAACAGCTCACACAGATGCAGAAGCTGCATGTCCCAAGTCCTGGCACAAGCCTCATGTGGCCATAGGAGCTGGCGAACCCAAGGTCAGCAAGTCTGAGACCAGAGTTCTAGATCACCGGTTGTGTAGGTCAACGGAAACCCAGCTGGTGGGGGAATGGAGCTGCAGAGGGTGGCGAATCCAGGATCAGCAGGTCAGGGAATAAAACTCTCAAACGCTGGCTGTAAGGGTTGGTGAATCCAACAGCTGGTAGTTCAGGTTCAGAAACCAGATGCCAGAAGAGAGCAGGAGCTGCTGGCTATGTGAGCAGACAGGAAGTAGGTGGTGGAAGGTGGACAGATGACAGCTGGGGGCAGGAAAGCACCACAGGCTCTGCCTTGCCACTTGATACAGCAGCCAAATGTGGAGTAGCCAAGCTGACACAATCCTGACTACCACATTGAGTGAAATAAGTCATTCATAAAAGGATAGATGTTACATGAAACTAATACTGCAATGATCAAAGAAAAGGTTTACATATATAAAAATAATAATATAGTTTACAAGGGATGGGAGGAGTGAGAAGGGACAAACATTAACTTTAGTAAAAGGAAAGACAACACAAAACAGTGTCAGTACAACTTGACCAGGGAAAAGTGATAGAAGCTTCCTAGAAACATTTGGTCACCTCGAGGGACTGAGGTACTAGTGAAGGATCTGGGAGCGATGCTCTCAGGAGACATCAAGGTCAGCTGGAATAACATCGTTCATAAAGAAAGTGTGCTATACTCTACTGTAGTGAGCAGCATCTAGGGTTTTAACGGCTTATGAGTGGCCATCTAAGATGCCCAAAGCAAAGAATAATGAAGAAAACCAAAGACACAAGGAAAATATTAGTCCAAAAGACTAAAGGACCACATGAACCACAGCCTCCACCATCCTGAGATCAGAAAAGCTAGATGGGTGCCCAGTTACGACTACCAGTAACTCCGACAGGGATAATACTTGAGAGGCCCAGACAGAACAGTAGCAAAATGTAGGACAAAATTCAAATTCACACACACAAAAAGACCAGACTTACTAGTCTGACACAGATAGGAGGAGGCCCCCAAGGCTATGGCTTCTAGACACGTAGCTAACTCAGAACTGAAGCCACTCTGGAAGGCTACCTTTCAGTCTAAAATTAGACAGGCCTACAAAAGTAAAAATAACACATGTGAGGAGT
Organism: Heterohyrax brucei; assembly: GCA_028571685.1. Taxonomy (NCBI): domain Eukaryota; kingdom Metazoa; phylum Chordata; class Mammalia; order Hyracoidea; family Procaviidae; genus Heterohyrax; species Heterohyrax brucei. The sequence goes on from CM053151.1 coordinate 69,111,089, forward strand.
ACGCTTCTTAGCTCAGTCAAGACTATGAGACCAAAGAGGCAACACTTGTCCTAAAGGAAAGACAAGAAGGCAAGCAGTGACTAGAAATTTGGACAAAAGGACACAGGGAAGCCAAGGTGGAAACGGAAAGGAAGAGAGTACTGACACAATGCAAGCATTGCGACCAACGTCACAAAAAATGTGTGTATGTTTTTGGATTAGAAACTAATTTGTCCTGTCACTTCTCACTTAAAGAGAAACACAATTTTTGAAAAAGATTTACAGCCTTGGAAACCCTATGGGAGAGTTCTACTTTGTCCTATTGGGTAGCTATGAGTCAGAATTGACTCAACAGCAATGAGTTCAGGATTTTTTTAATTTTTTAAATTATTATAATTATTCCCATTGTTATTCTCTTAACCTTAGGAGAAAATAGCCTCTAGAGCTTTGTTGCTAGTGGTGTTGTTGTTGTTAGGTGCCATTGAGTTGGTTCCAACTCATAGCAACTCCATGAGCAACAGAACAAAACACTGCCAGTCTTGCACCACGTCCACAATCATTCTTATGCTTAAGCACATCACTGTGGCTTTATGAGAATTAAATTGCACAGCTATTTGACACTCACTTGTTTCCCCGGCAATAGAACTTTCTTATAGATACTACAATGAAAATACATGCAAACACAGTAAACAGTGACAAGAAGAGGAGCCCCACCTACTCTAGCCAGGCTACCTTCATTAGAAAGTTGAGGGAAATGTTTCAGAAGCATTCACTGAGGCAGAGCAAAGGGATGGTACGAAGAGAAGAGGGCGAGCAGACACATAAAACCATTAACTTGACAGAAACTCACTCTCCCCTGAGTTTCTATCTACTCTTAAGTTGCTGTTGTCAGTTTGATACCTTACAGACAGGTCTTTAAAAAAGCATAATGTTCAAAGGAAATATTCTTTATCATTTAAGGTAAACTATTATTTGGTTTCAAGAAGGCTCCAGGAGATTTTGAATTTATATTAACGGAGGAGGAACAATTCAGAAAAGGAAGGTGACTATAGGTGTACGACTGAAAGAATTAAATCAATGTTACTGAAATTACCTGTAGATACCTGAACTGGTGTGCAGGACTGCCAGTTAAGTTTGTGCACTCATCCTAGAAAAAGTGCTACACTCCTCATTTCTGAATATCACTACAGTCACCTTTGAAGTACTCCCCTTAGGAAGCCATGCACTTACGCCAACACATAGTCTACCCTTCAAAGCAATTTTGGAACTCTGTACCGGGAATGGCCATCAGAGCTGTCTTTGTATTACACTTGAGGTCCTGAATGTCATCAAAACATCTCCCTTTTAGTATTTCTTTTATTATTGGTAAAGCAAAAAGTCTTAGAGGGGAAGATGAGGTAAGCAAGAAGGGTGTTCCAATACAGTTATTTCTTTGCTGACTAAAAACACCCTCACAGACAACTGTACAGTTAAGTTTGAGAACTTCCACACCAAGCTGTAATGGCCACTCCAGAAAGAGTTTCAAAATTGCTTTGAAGGGTGAGCTAGGTATTGGCATCAGTGCATGGCTTTCCAACGGGAGTACTTTGAAAGTGGCTGTAGTGACATTCAACAACAAGGTGTGTAGCACTTTAGAGCGATTAAGTTTGTAGACTTAATTGTCAGATCTGTTATGCTTCTGCTGTGTATGCTCAAAAAAAAGAATGAATAAATTACTTTTTAATTTATAATAACTTGAATTATATATATACACTTGGCTTGGCTTGGCAGTAGATAACTCATAATTATTATACAATATAATATATATTATATTATATACAATAACTTGAATAAATTATTATTTAATTTACAATAACTTGAGTTGGGACCAAATTGATGGAAATAGTTTTTGTTTTTTTGGTTTCTGTATCTAAGGGGGACAATCTTTCCAGATACTGCTGAGTAGGTATTTCTAGTGGTAATTCTAGAATGTTTTAGTGTTAAATACATTGTACATTATGTCACTGAGTATTTATGTTATTTCATACATGGTTAACTCACTGTCCTCTGCTTGGAAGGAAACATAAGAAACTGAGATTCAAGACTGATAAAAGACAAGTCTCACTCCCTGCTCTATAGAGGATTTACAGTAGCTTGGGCAGCTTGATGCTTAGACAGCCCTCTGGCCAGCCCTTAGGACACATGAGTAGGGAGCTGCCTTCACACAGTAAATGCTGGTCCAGCACACGAAGTTTCTTCAAAATGTTTTATTAGCTTTCTTGCCATATTTCATTTTCTTCACAGATTTTTTTATCAGATAATCATGTGTATTTTTTAAATCTCTTATTATAATAAGGAAACCCTAATGGCATAGTGATTAAGTGCTATGTCGGCTTACCAGAAGTTTGAAAGTTCTGATCTGCCAGGCGCACCTTGGAAATTCTAGGGGGCAATTCTGCTCTGTCCTATAGTGTCACTATAAGTCTGAATTGACTCAATGCCAGTTCGTTTGGTTTCGGTTAATTATAATGAAAAACATTTGATCCTTTCCTCACCTCTATGTACTCATGAGTCTCTCTGCAAACATTTTCACTATTTTTTTCTGACATTTTCATGATTGGTTATAACCTACTTAGTTGCAAACAGTAGAGGTATATTGTTCTTTCTGAGTTGCAAATTGAACACATTAGCCATTTTCTCGTACTAAAGATGATGAGTATTTAGACTTCCATGTATTATTCCATTTTTAATATTAAACTCTCTCCTTCCCTTATCGGCTCTGATTTGGGTGAGCCTCAGTGTCATGTCTTTTGGACCAATTTCTAGACCAAACACACCTCTGTTCTCTTATAGAAGTGTAAGAGGCCACCGCCAGGCTGCACAGGATTAGGGAAGGCCCTGGGATTAAAGCTTCCTACAAACATTTTCAATTCATTCCTCTCATTGTAGTCCATGTTTCACCCCTACACTTCCCACCGATCCCCATATAACAGAGGCATTCCAGTGGGAATTGTCTTGCTTGCCTTTAACATTTCCTTTCCATATCTGACATCTATTTTTCATTTTCTAAAAGTGTATTGTCATCTCCCATCCTCTAATATCTTGTAGGTTTGTATTATACTTATTCTTTTACTTACCCTTTACCCAGATTTCAAAAAGAGGAGCAGAGATAAGTGCTTAGTGTACTATATTTAACCCCAAATCTCCTAACTAGATAGTATAAACCCTTAGTCGGTATTACTGACTCTCTTTTGTTAAACTAAGTTACAGGTTTTTGTTTTGCTCTGGTTTAATTTTAAGCATAATACACTTATTGTTTTATTTCTGACAGTAGGATGAGAGTAGAGTAAAATCGCCACTCATACGTGCATCGTGTTCATGTAAATTGGTACAACCCTTCTGGAAAACAAATTACCAGTATTTAAAAGCTTTCCAAATTTTAATTCTCTCAGATCCAGTAAAATTCTGCTTCTAAAAAGATATTCTAAGAAAACAATCTTAAATACATGAGTAAGAAATTTACACACAACAATGTTTACCATGGACTTATTAAGAGAGGATAAAATAGGAGTTAATCTCATTCTAAGAACAGGAAAATGGCTAAGTAACAAAAGGTACAACCCAATGGGATGTTGTATAGGAATTTAAAATGTTGTTTACAAATATGATGCAAAAGCATAGAAAATTCTTATCATGTAATAAGATCTAAACTCATCCTGAGTAAATGGACAGAATCAGTGTTTACTAGGAAACCTGTCTACTGATCAGTGCATTGAATACGGCAGGCCACATTAAAAACTGAATGAGGGCAGTTATTCTCAAGTTCAGGAAAACCCAGAACCATCCACCGAGAGCATTAAATTTTATCAGGAAGCGAAAGGATGGCACTCACTTGTGAGTCATAAAGTTGTTATTGTTTCTCCCCCCCCCTTTTTTTTTTTGCCCTAAAACACAGTTTAAAGCAACTAAGTAAACCTTGACTTCAAAATATGTTATATGGAAACATCTGGCAAAGTCATTGGATAATATTTAAGAGAACTCCTATAATAAAATTGATTCTTAGTAGCAATGGTGCTTATAATTGAATCCCTCCACTCAAAAACATGTAGTCAAATGTGAAATGAGCAGAGACAGGGGGAATCTTATGTATTAATATATCTTGTGGCATAGTACTTAAGTGCCACATCTGCTAACCGAAAGATCAACAGTTCACATCTGCCAGGTGCTCCTCGGAAACTGTGGAGCAGTTCTACTCTGTCCTACAGGGTCACTATGAGTCAGAATCAACTCAGTGACAATGGGTTTAGGTTTTGTTTTGTGTTTGTTCACGTTTTGGTTTCTCAATTAAAACTTAAATGTGCACTTATAATGATTATTATCGGTAAGTAATAGACCATAGCTATTCAGAAAAACAGCAAAATTCAAATCCTACTCTGACATTTATTTACTGCATGGCCTTAGGGAAGCACTTTAACCTCTTAAAAGTTTCCTCTAGTGTGAAATGACATGTCATGGACTGAATTGCATTTCCCCCCAAATTTGCAGCAGTTTAGCTAGGGCGTGATTCCTGCTATTGTGTGATATTCGTACATGTTGTAGATTCTACCTCTACAATGTTAATGAGGATGCACAGGCATCAGTTCTGTTGCTGGGTCTGGACTCAGTGTAAGACTGTTGTGTGCCTCGAGGCAATCTCTTGAAATACAAAGGAAAGAAGCTGAGAGACTGGGGACTCTCATACCACCACGGAACTGTGCTGGAAGCTGAATGCATCCTTCAGAAAGGACCCGGACTCCTGAGTCTTAGAAGCTTCCAGTCCAGGGAAAGATTGACCAGGTCCAGGGGAAGGACCTTCCTCCAGAGCCAACAGAGACAGCCTTGCCCTGGAGCGGAGGCCCTGAATTTGGACTTTTGGCCTACTGGACTATGATGAAACAAAAATTTTTGCAGCCATCCACTTGCAGTATCTCTGTTACAGCAGCACTAGCTGACTAAAACAGGGCATAATGGTACGAACCTAATAGAGTGTCTATGAGTGGTAAAGGAAACAAATGCATGAGGATCGGGATTTAATGAGCAGTCAATACACTGTAACCATCACCACTGCTGTTAAACGGCTCATCATTGGTAGTAAATGGATCTCCCTGCTTTTCCACAGCTGTGGTAAGCCCAGGGCTTACTGTTATTATCAATTTATTTTTCCTTTTTAAATATGTCACTTTAGTTTTGGGGTGTTGTTGAGAATATACACAGCAGAACATATACCAATTCAACAATTTCTACATGAATGATTTGGTGGCACTGATTACATTATGAGTTACACAATCATTCTCATTCTCCTTTTCCATGCTTTTCTTCCTCCAGTAATATACGTTATAGTACAGTGGTTATGTTTTGTAAAGCTCTGAAATGTGCTAGTGGTTTGACTTTGGGCAATTTTTAAACCTGTCTATGCTGTTTCTTCACCTACTAAACAGATTTAGTAATAGTGCACATCTCATTGTGTTTCTTGTAATGATGTTATGAATATGATGAGAATAAATGAATATCATGAGAAGAGTCCCTAGAAAGTATGTAGTGCACAGTGAGGATTAGCTACTGTTGTTGCCACCATTATTGATGTTACTACTCTCTTATGTCTCTAAAACATACACAAATATTGTCAAATCTAGTGCTTACAATAAAAGTTTTATGAAACTGTTTTAGTCAGCTAGTGCTACTCCAGCAGTAATACCACAGAGTGGATGGCTTTAACAAAGAAAGGTTTATTCTTACACAGTCCAGAAGGCTACAAATCCAAATTCAGGATGTCTGCTCCAGGGGAAGGTTTTTCCCGTTGTCAGCTCTGGAGGAAAGTCCAGTGTTGCCTCAGTCTTTGACCAGGGAGCATCTTGGTGCAGGAACCTCAGGTCTGAAGGATGCACCCTTCTCCTGGTGCTGCTTTCTTGATGGAGTGAGGTTCCCAATTCTCTACTTGCTTCTCTTGCCTTTTATCTGTTGTGAGACCAAAGGCTTAGCCATAGTCCCTGAAAACTACAGTGGAGCAGGAAGGTACAGTCCCACCCTAATCCTTTAACATACAGCTCAGGAAAATCACCAAGTGCAGGATAATCACAAAATATTGGGAATCATGGCCCAAACACATGACTACACATATTTTGGCAGGCATACAATTCAATTCATGACAGAAACATTCTCTCAATCTTTCCTTTTTTAAATAATCAGTCTAAAAAATTTTTGTCTATCACCTAGCTGAGTAATGTATAGTGCAAACTCACTTTATTTTTATTTTTAATTGTACTTTAAATAAAGGTTTACAGAACAAATTAATTTCCCACTGAATAGTACACATATTGTCTTATGACATTGGTTAACAACCCCATGACATGTCAACACTTTACCTTTTCAGCTTTGGGTTTCCTATTACCAGCTCTCTTGTCCCCTATTGCCTTGTGATCCTTGCCCCTGGGCTGACGTTTTGGCTCGTTTTGTTTTGGGGGCCAGTCCAATCTTTGGCTGAAGAGGGCAACGCATGAGTAACTTCATTGCCGAAGTGAAAGGATGCCCAGAGGCCATACTCTCAAAGATTTTCCCAGTTTCTGTCAGACCAGCAAGTCTGGTCTTTCTGAGTCAGAATTTTGCTCTACATTTCTCTTGGTTCTGTTTGGGACCCCCTGTGGTAGGAACCCTTGGGTGCCCTAGTGGCATGGTGGTTAACTGCTCAGTCTGCTAACCCAAAGGTCAGCAGTTCACAACTGCCAGGCGCTCCTTGGAAACTCTGTGGGGCAGTTCTACCCTGGCCTACAGAGTTGCTATGACTCAGAATCGACTCGATGGCAGTAGGTTTGGTTTGGCGTATAGCGAACCCTTCACAGCAGTCAGTAGAGACAGCTGGGAACCATCTGCTTGGGCTGGCCTCAGTTTGGTGGAGGCTGTGGCAGATGTAGCTCATTAATTAATACTTTGGGCTAATCTTTTCCTTATGTCTTCAGTTTTATTCATTCTTCCTTCTTCCCAAAGGGGTGAAACCAGAGGAACATCTTAGATGGCTGCTCACAGGCTGCAAACTAATTCTTTCCTACATTTTAACACAATATTACTGTGGGGATAATATTTTGGGTAGACTTAAGGTCCAGTCCTATCTGGAATAATCAGACCTATAGATAGTTAGAGTTGGCATTCCACTCAATCAAGTTTATGGTAATTATTAAGAAACATCGCACAGCTGGTTCATACTAGCTCCCAAGCAAATAACATAAATTAAAGTGAGTATTTCCAGGTCCAGCTGCTCTTGTATCTAGATGTGGTTGATTTATAAGTTTGTATCTACCTCTGCAATAATGTTGGGCCATCAGAGTAGGCTGTCTTCTTGAGAACTTAAAGTCAGGGAAGCATAGACTGGCAAAATGGAGAACAGAAATGACTCTCCAGTTTTAAATAACTGTCTACAGGCCAAAATTACTGTGTTGTGATTTTGTTTTTGGATGTCATATGTTTATAGCATTGGAATGCATTCTCATTAACTGAGTGTGTTTAAATTTTGGGTTGGTAATATGGAAACCCTGGTGACATAGCTGTTAAGTGGTATGTCTGCTAACCAGAAGGTCGGCAGTTCAAGTATGCCAGAACCTCCTTGAAAACTCCATGGAACAGTTCTATTCTGTCCTATAGAGTCACTATGAGTTGGAATTGACTCAGTGGCAATAGATTTTGTTTTAATATGGATTTTGAGAAATATGATGTGGCATACATATGCCTACAAAGCTCTGGCAGTACTTTAGCACCATGATTTGGTGGGTGCCTATCTGTCCCACCACACCTGGGTGGCATGATTTATTGTAGGCATCTTTCATTTGGCTACACTGGTCATCTCTGGTTTTCCAAATATGACACACAAACAAAGCAGGGCTCCCTAACTACCACACAGGAAAACATAAATATGCTGACATGGCTTATGTAGCTATACACAAGCCAAAAGAGACAAAGATTTTACCCAATCATACTTGGATGTACTAACTCACATATAAGCCTATTTTGTGCCAACAAATATTTCTTTCCCTTTTCAGTGTTACACAAGTCCCCACTGAAGGGCAGCCAATACTTTTAGCAGTGAAAAGAACCTCTCAAAAAACTTGAGAGAGAGAAAATGTGGATGGACACTGTATATTCCACCACACAACAAAGAGAGAAACTTCTTCAGATCCTTAAGTTCTCGATTCTTTAATTTTCATTAAAACACTTGTTATCTTTTCTCTTTCTCTAGATAACTGTTCGTCTCATAGCGATCCTATAGGACACAGTAGAACTGCCCCATAGAGTTTCCAAGGAGCACCTGGTAGATTTCAACTGCTGACTTTCTGGTTAGTAGGACTTAATCATTACACCACCAGCGTTTCCCTGTTATTTTAGTCACCCTTAACACAGAATGGCAGTTTCCTGTGTTCCCTTTATTGCTCATCAGATGACCAAGTGCACCAAAGATGCCACAGAGCTACTCGGCTATTCAAGAAGCACAGTTTACTGTAAGCATGGAGGATAAAGGATGTTACATGCAATTAGTCAAGGACAGCACTGCAAAATAGACTGGGGGTGGGGTGCCAAATTAACTCTTTAACTAGAACATGACAAATAAGTACATCAAAGACAGAGTTTGAAACCTTCAAGACATCACTATAACAGGTGCTGCACAGGCAGTGAGCAATACAGTATCAAAAAAAAGAAAGAAAGAAAATTGGCATCAAGTGGATTCAAAACCGCACATTTCAGAAGAGAGCTGTGCTCTACAGTTTTCAAATGGTCATTTCTCTGATATAGATTGCCAGATCTTTCTTCTGAGATGCCTCTAGATGGATTCAAGCCAAGAACCTTTAGAAAAGTCAAAATAAAAAGTCAGAAAAAAAAAAAGCCATTACTGTTGAGTAGATTCTAACTCATAGCGACTCTTGAGGAGGGAGTAGAACTGTCCCGTAGGGTTTCCAAGGAGTAGGTGGTGGCTTTGAACCACTGAAATTTTGGTTAGCAACTAAACTCTTAATCACCAGGCATTTAATCATTTTTGCCACCCAAAGACTCTGAACAACATGTGGGACTTAGTAAAATTTATTTAAAGTTCACATTTGATCTGATTCAAAATTTCGTACCTTTCTGAACTTTGGATTTCTGACTGCTCCTGAAACAGTTCACAGAACTGCCTCGGTAACTCACAGACTGTGAGTCGCTTCTAACCATCCACTTTGTGATTGCCCAAATGACTGAATAAATCAATAACACAAAAACTTATGTATTTTTCTTGCTCCATTGCCATGGGCTTGACAAACTTGCCTCTCCAAGATCATTGCATATATATAGTAGCATAACATTTCTGGGTTAATCAGATCCTAATAGGTGATTAAACCAATTAGTGAAATTTAGGTCTGTAGCTATATAATCTGTACAATATAAAAAATCTAAGTACTAAATAACATGCAAAAATTCATTTAGACTACCATAACAACTATTTTTGTTTCAGTGAAAGTACTTTTTGGAATGCTTCTTAGAAGAGATCCTTTAAAATCAACTGAATAGTACTGCATAAAATCAATAAATTTTAAAACTTGCCTGAAGGCCAACTCAAAATAATTCTAGATTCAATGAAAAAGATCTTTTTCAGAATAGAACAAAACCTAGGAAATCTTTTTAAAGAAGTTCTACTTACACATCATTAGTATGTTAGAGTTATAAAACAATTATTTGGTCTAAGACAAGACTTATTTAAAATATTTGTAAGAATTAATTCTTAGAAAACTATAAGCTGTGTTTTACAAAACACAGAATCCAAATACTTGGAAAACACAAGGCATTTTGGTTTGAAGTGACTTAGGGTATATTCTAATCCTCATAATTTATTTTTATAGCAGAACTAAAAAGTTTTAGAATTTCTAGTTTGAAAATGATACATAAATACTCTTATTCCAGGGGCCAGTGAAACTAATCACTTTGGAACACCGGCATTTAGAATTTATGGGAGGCTTGTCTTTCTTCAGGAAAATGCAAAAAAATTTCATATAGATCAATCCATTTGTTCACATCATTTCTCACTGAATTAGGTTGAGCAAGCATTTCCCAAATATATAATTGGTAAGCCAAAAAGAACGTTCAAATCTGCATTATAGAATTTAACTCTACCCTAAATCAATAGTACTTTTCACTGGCCTTACTGCAGAAGCATCCCTCAGAGGTGACCAACAGCAATGCAGAAGAGATTTACCTCCCACTCCCTGGTAATGACTGTAGAAGTTTTCTAATTTTTTTTTTTTTAAAAAGCCTACAGTGAGTCTGAAATGAATAAGATCATTAATGATCAATTATATTGAGCAAAGTTTATGACTGAAACTCAGTGACTCAAGACACTGTGACAACATTACTTTAAGTGAATTGAAATGACTTAGTAACCTATGTAGGAATAGAATACCAGTGTGTATCATTAACATCATCTTAAGAGCAATAAGAAAACAACTAGTGAGAAATTTTATGCTGATTGACTATCTAGAGTGTTTGAAGTATTTTAAGAAGTTTATCCTACTTGATTATCACTATTTCAGTCACACCAATAATATGCACTGCATTGTCTAAGACAAAATTTTGATCCACAGTTAACACTAGTGTTTCTTCAATGTAGGCAGAATTCCATTGTTAACGACCAGCATCCTAGCATTTTGCTCCTAACAATGACTACTTCCTTTTACTGAAATGGAAATTGTTCTATTAACACTCCTTTTGCACCATAAACACAATAGAATTTATTAGAAGAAAACCCTGTAAACTGAATGTGCTTACAAGTCCCTATTTATCAATTTGTTTATAATATCTTTTTAGTTTAGCATCACTTTATATATATGTGCAGCAACTATGTATGAACGTGTAGCTAAGGTTAAATTATTAAACTACATTATGAGTATCTTTCTTATTTCAAGAGGTCTTGGTACCTTAAGAGGTGGAGACAAAGTTACAGTAAGAATTGTAGCCATGAATGGATTTTCTCCTTACTGCATGGGTACCACAGGCAGTCATCTTCCTTTTACCCAAATCATGAAGTGATTGGAAAAGAAAATAATGCATAACCTCAAGTAACCCCAAGACTTACCAGAAAGGTAGACATGTACTTTAATGAAATGTCAGGTCCTAGTGATAAGGTGAAAAACAGAAAGAAAATTGCATGGAGAACGAAATGTAAGCTAGTAATTCCATTGTGCTACCAGCTGTCAAGTTTCTGTAGGAAGAACTTTCTTAGCAAGCAAGAAAGAAATGCCTATTCTCACAAGTCATTAGCACAGCATTTTGAAAAATATTTCAAATTTTATCTTAAATTTTTTAGAGAACATTAGCTCTTTTCCATGATATATCCCTATTCTCCAGAGGATTAATGCTAAATTTTTAGGGTTCCTATGCTACAACTGCTAGTCAAAAGGTCAGCAGTTCGAACCTGCCAGGTGCACCTTGGAAACTCTAGGGGGCAGTTCTGCTCTGACCTATAGGGCAGTTATGAGTCAGAATCAACTTGATGGCAGTGGGGTTGGTTGTATAGCGTTTTCTACTTAATTTTTTTAGCCAGTATCTCACTGTTGTGTAATAATTTGTGTTTATGTCTATTCCTCGAGTTAGCTATAAGATCTTTAAAGCTTGTGTACTATCTTTATATTTCAGATGCCAAACACAATGTCTTATAAATTGTTCTAATATGGTAAAATAAATGTATTTAGCAACAAATATTTATTAAGTTCCATCTATGTACCAAGTATAACAGTGGAATTAGCTAATTCTGTTATGAACCAGATAAAGCCCTGCATAGAATTTACATACTAACAGGAGGCAGCAGACAACAAACATCACATGTAAGGTGGTGATTGATTCGACAAGGAAAACAAGTAGTTTGTGGAAATAGAAACTGATCCTCAGGTGCTGTCAGACAGTATTCTTTGGTGACAGAATGACGTTGGAGTAGAGCAGTGTTGAATCACCCAGTAAGTAAGGTAAACACAGGCTTACTTGTGCTTACTTACTAACCTGTAGTGAACAGTTTCATATTTTTCACCACATCAAAGATATGTTTGCTATGACAGTGTTATACTGGTGTCTGTCTGTCTTCTACCCCACAGTACCTTCCTACAGAATCAAAGCCTTTTTTCAAATTTACAGTCTTTGGCAAGTGACAATAAAATATGTGAAACCGCTCACTACAATCTACTTAAATAAGCATAACTAAACCTGTGCTTGCCTTGCTTATTGGGTAATCTGCTGGAGTAGAGACGTCAGTGAATAAAGAGAGAATATGCCATGTTCCAGGGATTGATGGGATATTGATTTAGATATTTCAACTAACAGATGCAGTGCTGGAAGTGCTTACTCATCTATGCCAAAAAAGTTGGAGGACAGCTATCTGGCCAACTGCTATGGATTGAATTGTGTCCCCCCCAAAATATGTGTAGCCATGTGACTGGGCCATGATTCCCAATATTTTGTGATTGTCCACCATTTTGTGATTTTCCTGTGCTGTATGTTAAAGGCTATGTTAAAGGATTAGGGTGGGACTGTAAATCCCTTCAGAAGATCACCTCCCTACTCCACTATAATACGAGTTTCCCTGGACTGTGGCTTGCACCACCCTTAATCGTTTCATCCTGCAAGAGATGAAAGGAAAGGAAAGCAAGCGGAGGATTGGGAACTTTACATCATCAAGAAAGCAGTACCAGGAGAAGAGTGTATCCTTCAGACCTGAGGTTCCTGACCCAAGATTCTCCCTGGACAAAGACTGATGCAATACCAGACTTTCCTCCAGAGCCGACAAGGGGGAAAGCCTTTCCCTGGAGTGGACATCCTGAATTTGGACTTGCAGCCTACCAGACTGCGTAAGAATAAACCTTCCTTTGTTAAAGCCATCCACTCTGTGGTATTTCTGTTAGAGCAGCCCTAGCTGACTAAACACCAGCTGACTGGAAGCTGACCGAATGTAGACGTTAGCAAACAATATCGTTGACATCATGCACAAGTAAAATTTTGTTCAAGATCATTCAAATGTGACTACAACAGTATATTGACAAGGAACTTCCAGAAATTCAAGCTGAATTCACATGAGTATATGAAACCAGGGATATCATCACAGATGTCAGATGATCTTGGCTGAAAGCAAAGAATACCAGCAAGATATTTACTTGTGTTTTATTGACTATGCAAAAGCATTTGACTGTGTGGATCAGACTAAATTATGGCTAGGGTTGCAGAGAATGGGGATTACAGAAAACTTAACTGTGCTCTTAAGGAATCTGTATATGGATCAAGAAGCAGTCGTGCAAACAGAACAATGGGACACTGCATGATGTAAAGTCAGAAAAAGTGTGTGTCAGGGTTGCATCCTTTCACAATACTTCTTTAATCTCTATGCCAAGCAAACAATCTGAGAAGCTGGATTATACAAAGAAGAACGAGGTATCAGGATTGGAGGATGACTCATTAACAACCTGCACTATGCAGACGACACCACCTTTCTTGCTGGAAATGAAGAAGATTTGAAACACTTACTGATGAAGATCAAGGACCACAGCCTTCAGTATGAATTGCACATCAACATCAGGAAAACAGAAATCCTCACAACATGATCAGTAAACAACATTATCGTGAATGGAGAAAGGATTAAAATTGCCAAGGATTTCATTTTACTTGAGTCTATAATCAACACCCATGGAAGCAGCAGTCAAGAAATCAAAAGAGGCATTGCATTGGGAAAATCTGCTGCAAAGAACCTCTTTAAAGTATTCAAAAGTAAGATGTCACCTTGAAGACTGAAATGTACCTTACCAAAGCCATGGTATTTTCAGTTGCACCATATGCGTGTGAAAGCTGGACAATGAACAAAGAAGACAGAAGAAGAATTGATGCCTTTGAATTGTGGTGTTGAAGAAGAATGTGGAATGTACTATGGACCACTGAAAGAACCAACAGATCTGTTCTGGAAGAAGTTCAATCACAGTGCTCCTTGGAAACAAAGATGGCAATACTGTGTCTTATATACTTTGGACATGTTGTCAGGAAGGATCAGTCCCTGGAGAAGGACATCATGAATGGTAGAGTGGAAGTTCAGCAAAAAAGAGGAAGACACTTTATGAGATGGACTGACACAGTGGCTGCAACAATGGGCTTAAGCATAAAAATGATTGTGGACATGGAGCAAGACCAGGAAGTGTTTTGTTCTGCGGTTCATAAGGTCACTGTGAGTCGGAAGTGACTCAACAGCGCCTAGAAACAATAACAGCATGTCATGCAGTGAGATAGTAAAGAGAAGGAAAAGCGCTTGGGTTCAGGTAAAAGAGGCTGAGGCACAATGAAGGAAGTACAAAGTAGTGGGAAAACAAAACAGGAGAGTGCTGGGATCTGGATGCCCCGGTTAGAACTCTGGAGTTTATTTGAGTGAGATGAAAATCATTAGAGAAATTTGAGCAGCAGAGACTGTCATTAAAAAAATTTCCTTTACAATAATTATTCTGGGAGTGGAGTCAAGATGGTGGACTAAGCACCAGAGCCAAAGCCAAGTGCACATGTGTCCCTAAATCCCTCTGGAAACCAAGACATGAATTGAGAATTAAACAGAGCTTCTGGTCACTTAGTGTGCCTTAGGATACAGCATAGGGCTGTTAAAACTTCTTCTCCTTAGCTGACTCCCATTCCCCAGTCCTGGCTTTCACAGACTGAAGGTAACTCACCATTTTGATTTTTTTTTTCCTCTGCCTTGGCCAGCCAGCAGAGCTGGATCTTAACCGGTGGCTAGTCTCAGATGCACAGCTGGGGGGATCGGGAGGTGACATTGCCATATTTTGAAAGCACAGCTTAGGACTCTGTGTATCTCACCACCTTTGGCCTCTCTTTCTGCCTCTGCCATAGTGTAGTTTGTACAGAGGCAGCAGTAAGCTTGTGTGAGACACCATCTTGGATACAGAGGCCTCAGAAAGACCTAATTTCTAGGCTGGGAGACAGTGCCTGCCTGCAGGAAAGTGCTTCGCTGGCAGAAAAGCAGCATTTTACACAGTGTCGCCTACGGCTGAGGCCTGTCAGCAGAGGCCAGCAGGGCAGTAGCTTTGCTGTATTTTGAACTAGTTCATAACATCTGGGGTTGTATACAGAGATGCTTACTTTGCCAGTTGGCTAGAGGGCCCTGTACACCTGAAAATCTGATGGACTTGAGAAGTGGTCAGATACCTTTTACCTATCATTTTAAGACGGCCTGTAGAAACAACTGCAGTCCATCCTCACAGCATCTCTCTTAGCCTTTATTGATGCACATGAAGCCCCAAAAGCAACAGGCTCTGGAGAAAGCCATAAACAATAAATCACCCATGGTTTCAAAAGGCCCCCAAATGAAACAACTAAAAAGCCTCCTGGACAAAGAAACTCTTCTGAAATTGTTGGAAGGTGAATACAAAAGGATTATATAGAGAGCCCTCCTAGACCTTATACAAACTGCAACAGAGCAACATGAAAAATCAGGCACACTGTTCAATCTGATGTAACACCAGTACGTCGAAATCCAACAGGTCGAGAAAAAAATCAAAGAGATAGAAACTTAAATTCAAGCCAAGAAAACAGAATGGAACAAATGGAAAAAGGACTTTCTGATTTGGAAGACAGAGTTACTGACTCCAGCATCTATCAGGAGAAATCAGAAAAAAGAAACACAAAAAATGAAGAAGCATTAAGAAGCATGTAGGACTCTACTAAGAGGAGCAACCTAGGATTAATTGGAATCTCTGAACAGGGGGAGACATCTGAGAACACAGAGAGTGTTGCTGGTGAGCTGCTGGCAGAAAACTTCCCAGAAATCATGAAGGAAGAAAATTTAGACATCAAAGATGCATATCAAATGCCACTCAATATAGATATCAAAAGAAAGACTCCAAGACATACTATAATCAAGCTTAACAAAGTAAAACATAAGCAGAACCTGTTAAAGGCAGCAAGGCTCAAAGCAAAGCTAACATTTAGAGGGAAACCCTGTAGAATTTTGTCAGAATTCTCAGCAGAAACTATACTGGCATAGAGATAGTGGCATGACATATTCAAAGCCTTGAAGGAGAAGAAATTCCAACAAGAATTACATATCCTATAAAACTATCCTATATAGATATATGTAGGATTTATATATTCTATAAAACCATCTTTCAAATATGAAAATGAAATTAAGACATTAGCAGACAAACAGAAACTCAGAGACTTTGTAAAAAACCAAACCAAAACTACAAGAATTACTGAAAGAATCTCTTGGCTTTGGCTTAGAAGAACAAAACCACTAACTTTATATTGTAGAAGGACACATCAACCAGAATCCTACCCAGTTAGGGAAGGCTCCAAACTCAATCAAAGCTATAATAGTGGAAGAAATAATCCAGTGATCATATCATGAAAACTATGATGTCATCATATTAAAAACAGGGATGTACCACAGTTGTCATAGTCCTTCCAGATGGACAGGAAGTTGACAAGACTGGTAGTAATCAAAACCGGCTTTATACATAGTTTACTAAGCAGATGATAAGGGCAGCCATAAAAGACAATAAGGATGCAACATACCATATCAAGAAATGTAATGCAGGAGTCTCAACAACCACAAAACCAACACTGAAAAAGGTGAAAATCAACTCAAAAAGAAGAATGTCCAGGAACAGATTAATAAGAATAACAGAGAAAACATCAACACAAAAATAAACATATCATAATAGCAGCACTGAACACATTCCTATCAGTAATTACATTGAATGTGAATGAACTGAATAGAAAACGAGACATCGAGTGACATTTTGGATCAAAAGACATGACCCATCCATGTGTTGCCTACAAGAAACTCACCTTAGACTTAAAGATAGGAACAAACTGAAAATTAAAAGGTGGAAGAATATGTACCAAGCTAACAATGAACAAAGAAGAGCAGGTGTGTCACTTCTAATGTCAGATAAAATAGATTTGAATGTAATATCCACCATGTGTACAAGGATGGGCACTATTGCTGAAACATTCAATACATAAGCTGGACTTAACAATATTAAATATTTATGCACCTAATATTAGAGAACCAAAATACATTGAAGAAACACTGACTGTACTCAAAAAGAAGATAGATCACTCTACAATAATAGTGGGAGATTTCAGCACTCCAATATTGGACAGATCATCTAGAAAAAAGCTCAGTAAAGACACAGAAGACCTTTTTGCCACAATTAACCAACTAGACGTCATCAACATATACAGAACTTTCTATCTATCAGCAGACAACTACACCTTCTTCTCCAGTGCACATGGAACATTCTCCAGAATAGACCATGTGTTAGAACATAAAACAATTCTCAACAAAATCCATACCACTGAATTAATGCAAAGCATCTTCTCAGATCATAAAACACTAAAAGTTGAAATCAATAGCAGAAAAAACATAGATAGAAAGTGGAACTCATAGAAACTGAACAACATCTTGCTCCAAAAGCCATGGGTTATAGAAGAAATCAAGGATGAAATAAAGAAATCTATGAATTCCAATGATAATGAAAACAGGTCCTACCAGAATCTATGAGGTACAACCAAAGCAGTCCTCAGAGGTCACTTTATCTCCATAAATGCATACATCTGGAAGGAAGAAAGAAACCAAACCAGAGAACTGACCCTACAGCTTGACCAAGTAGAGAGAGAACAACAGAGGAATCCCTCAGGCACCAGAAGAAAACAGATAATAAATATTAGAGCAGAACTAAACAATTTAAAGAATAGAACAATTGAAAAAATGGAAAAGACCAAAAGCTGAGTATTTTTTTTATTATTATGCTTGAATGAAAATGTATATTCCCAAACAAATTCGCATGCTCACCTATGTGCAGCTGTCACTGCTTTCCCTGACCAGTGACAGCACACCCCTTTTCTCTGCTCCATACATGTCCTATCCTCCCAACAGTCTCCTATGCCCTGCACTTCACCCGCTTCCCTTCCTCCAGCAAGAGGTCAGCAGGATGACATCCTAGAGATGCAAAGAAGCATAAAATTCCCACAAGATACGGTCACTTTGCATCG
Organism: Heterohyrax brucei; assembly: GCA_028571685.1. Classification (NCBI taxonomy): domain Eukaryota; kingdom Metazoa; phylum Chordata; class Mammalia; order Hyracoidea; family Procaviidae; genus Heterohyrax; species Heterohyrax brucei. Next base: position 69,129,125 of record CM053151.1, read on the forward strand.
CCAAGTCCAATCCATTGCTGTCTGAAATGTTGGCCTTCATTATGATTTACAGACAGTGCAGCATCAGGGCCAGGGGCCATGCTCCCAGGAGTACCCCGAAGCCCCTGGACCATCAATTGCAGTGTTTTATTGGAGATCTCAGGGTGAACCCCTATTTATTCTTGTGTTGCCAGTGAGACTCAACTTTGTGAGCTCCATTGCAGCTATCACTGGTGGTGGTCAGGTAACATCTGGTTCTTTGGGTCACGATTCAATGTAGAGATCTACTCACATGGATCTCTGTCTTCTGGGTTCTCTTTCCCCATGTCATTCTTGTCCTCGGTGATCATTTGTTCTTGTTGAGTTGCAACCATTTGCTATACCCTCAGATGGCAGCCTCGCAGCTTTTAAGAACCCAGATGCCACTCATCAATGAGGGGTGCATAGAGTCCTCATTAGTAAAACACTAGCTGTGCCAGTTGGCCTCAATTTCTCCTGTGAGCATGGTCCTCGGGCCCCCACCCACTGCCCCAGCTACTCTGTCCCTTCCATACTGGGTTAAGATGGGAGCCAAAGCCAAGTGCCGTCAAGTCAGATCTGACTCATGGCGACCATAGAGTACTCAAATTGTGTTGAAGTCCAGTTAATATTATCTTTCTAATGTGTGCTGTCACAGATTTCACCCAACCAAATTTCTATCAACTATCTAACACCCCTCACCCTCCCCCTTTCCCACCCTTGCAGCCATCAAAGTCTTTTCTTCTATACATGAGTCTGTTTCTAAGTTCTTGTACTAGGTGTCTTATGCAGTATTTGTCCTTTTGTCACTGACTATATTAACTCAGCATAATGTCCTCCAGTTGAAGCCAGGTTAAGAGATATTTCCTGTAATCTTTGTTGTTCTTTATCATTGCATAGTGTTCCACTGAGTATGTACACCATAGTTGACCCATCCATTCCTCTGTTGTTGGGCATCTGGTTTAATTCCATCTTTTTGCTATTGTAGACTGTGCTGCAATGAACATCCGTATGCATGTATCAGTTGGTGTGGATGGCCTTGATTCTGTAGGATATATTCCAAGCATTGGAATTACTGGGTCAAATGGTCTAACTATAACCATTTTTTTAAGGGAGTGCCAGATTGTTATTCAAAGAGGTTGCACCATTTTGAAATCCCCCCAACAGTGTAGGAAAGTTCCAATCTCCCACGGCCTCTCCAGCATTTGTTGTTTTGTGTTTTTTGGATCATGGCCAACCTTGTTGGGGTGAGATGATATCTCATTGTCATTTTGATCTGAATTTCATTAATAGCTAATGATTGTGAGTATGTCTACATGTGTTTTTTGGCTGCCTGGATCTCCTTTTTAGAAAAGTGTCAGTTCATCTCGGTTGCCCATTGCCTAAATGGATGATTTATTTTTTTCTTATTGATATTTTGTAGTACCTTATAGATTGTGGAGATCAGGCATCGGTCTGACATATGGTTGCTAAATATCTTTTCCCATTCTGTAGGTAGCCTTTTAATTCTATTAATAAAGTCTTTGGATGAGTAAAAGTGATTGATTCTTAGTAGTTCCCACTTACCTATTTTCTCTTCTGATGATTGTAGTTTGTTTGTCAAACTTTGAAGTCTGTCTGCATTGTGTATTAAACCTTCCATTATTGTTCCTACTTTTTCTTGGATGAGCTTTATCATTTTAGACTTGATATTTATGATGTAAAGCTGGTTTTTTGAAAAATTCAAAAAACTTGGCAAACCACTGGCTAAACTTGCTAAAGAAAAACAGTAAGGGAAACAACCCAAATGACAAATGAGAGGGAAGTTGTCATAACAGATCCAACAGAAATCAAAAACATCATAACAGAATACTATAAAGGACTGTACTGTAACAAATTTGAAAATGTAGAGGAAATCAGAAAATTCCTTGATTCATATTTGCTACCCAAATTATCACAAGGTGAAGGAGAACAACTTAATAAACCCATCACAAAGGAAGAGACTGAAAAAGTCATCAAAAAACTACCAACCAAAAACAGTCCTGGCCCAGATCTCTTTGCTGCAGAATTCTACCAAGCTTTTAGACGAAAGTTATCTCCAGCACTACGGAGACGGTTTCACAGTATAGAAAGGGATGGAATACTCCAAAATTCATTCTATGAAGCCAGCATAACCTGGGTACCAAAGCCAGGGAAAGACCCAACCAAAAAGGAGAACTACAGACCAATATCATTCATGAATCTAGACACAAAAATCTTCAACAAAATTCTCGCCAGTAGAATACAACAACATATCCAAAAAATAATTCATCATGACCAAGTTGGATTCATACCAGGGATGCAAAGCTGGTTCAACATCAGAAAAGCAATTAATGTACATGAATATCACAAAAGACAAGAATCACCTGATTTTGTCTGTTGATGCAGAAAAGGCATTTGATAAAATCCAACACTGATTCATGTTAAAAACTGTCAGCAAAATAGGAATAGATGGCAAACTCCTCAATGCTGTAAGGGCCATTTCTACAAAGCCAACTGCCTACACCATCCTGAATGGAGAGAGACTGAAACCATTTCCCTTGTGAATAGAAATGAGACAAGGATGTCCACTCTTGCCTCTCCTATTCAACACTGTACTAGAAGTTCTAGCCAGAGCAATTAAACAAGACCAAGAAATAAAGGGCATTTGCCTCTCACTACTCGACTTTAGAACCTATTACACTGCCACAGTAGTCAAAATAGCCTGGTACTGGTATAAAAAGAAACAGATAGATCAATGGAACAGAATTGAGACTCCAGAGATGACACCATGTTTCTATGAACAATTGATATTTGACAAAGACCCTAAGACATTAAACACAGGCAAAAACAATCTCTTCAACAAATGGTGCTGGCAAAATTGGATATCCATCTGCAATAAATTGAAACAAGACCCATAACTTACACCTTGTACAAAAACCAACTCAAACTGGATGCCAGAAGCCAAGTGCCTTCGAGTCAGATAAAAGCCCCAAATATGAAATCTAAAATGAAAAATCTCATCCCAGAAAAAGTAGGAACAACAATGGAAGTTTTAATACACAACATAGACAGACTTCAAAATCTGTCAAACAAACCACAATCAACAGAAGAAAAGTAGATAAATGGGAACTACTAAGAATCAATCACTTTTGCTCATCCAAAAACTTTATTAATAGAATTAAAAGGCTGCCTACAGAACAAGACGCCAATTTGGCAACTAAATGTCAGACTGATGCCTGATCTCCATAATCTATAAGGTACTACAAAATATCATAAGAAAAAGATAAATCATCCAATTAAGTGATGGGCAAAGGAGATTGAGAGAAACTTCTCTAAAGAGAAGATCCAGGCGGCCAAAAAACACATATGGACATGCTCACAATCATTAGCTATTAAAGAAATTCAAATCAAAACAACAATGAGATACCATCTCAGCCCAACAAGGTTGGCCATGATCCAAAAAACACAAAACAACAAATGCTAGAGAGGCTGTGGAGAAATTGGAATGTGGGATTTCAAAATGGTACAACTTCTTTGGAAAGCAATCTGGCACTCCCTTAAAAAAAATAGATACAGTTAGACCATTTGACCCAGTAATTCCAATGCTTGGAATATATCCTACAGAATCAAGGCCATCCACACCAACTGAAACATGCACATGAATGTTTATCACAGCACAGTCCACAATAGCAAAAAGATGGAATCAAACCAGATGCCCAACAACAGAGAAATGGATAGGTAAACTATGGTATATGTACTCAATGGAACATTATGCAATGATAAAGAACAATGACAATCTCAGGAAACATCTCATAACTTAGTTTCAGCTGGAGGACATTATGTTGAGCGAAAGTAGTCAGCAACAAAGGGATAAATACTGTATAAGACCTCTATGATAAGATCTTAAAAACAGACACGCATAGAAGAAAAGACTCTTTGATGGCAGCAAGGGTGAGGAGGCAGGGAGGGAGGGCAAGGGGGGAGGGTTTAGATTAGATAGTTGATAGAATTTGGTTGGCTGAAATTGGTGACAGAGAACATTAGAAAGAAGATCAATTTTAACTGTACTTCAACACAGCTTGAGTACTCCTCCCATCTTAACCCAATATTGCAAGGACGGAGTAGCTGGGGCAGGGGGCTGGAGACCATGTTCTCAGGTGAAATCGAGGCCAATTGGCACAACTAGCATTTTACTAACAAGGGCTCTGTACCCCACATTGGTGAGTGGCATCTGGGGTCTTAAAAGCTGCCAAACTGCCACCTGAGGGTACAGTAAATGGTCCCAATTCAGCAGGAATGGATGATCACCGAGAACAAGAATTACACGGGTAAAGAGAACCCAGACGACAGACAGACCCACATGAATGGGTGTCTACATCAACTTGAGACCAGAAGAATCATACGGTGCCCAGCCACCACCAGTGATAACCACAATGGAGCTCACAAAATTGAGTCTCACTGGCAACACAGGAATAAATAGGGGAGCACTCCGAGATCTCCACTAAAAGACCGCAATTGATGGTCCAGGAGCTTCAGGGTTCCCCTAGGAGCATGGCCCCTGGCCCTGATGCTGTCCCTGTCTGTAAATCATAATGAAGATTCACTCTTCGGATAGCAATGAATTGGACTTGGTGAAGCAGAGTGACCATGTGTTGTGAGCACTTTACGGTTCTATGCATCTATAGGACGTCATCCTGCTGACCTCTTAGTGGAATAAGGGAAGTGGGTAGAGTGGAGGGTATAGGAGACTGTTGGGAGGATAGGACATATATGGAGCAGAGAAAAGAGTTGTGCTGTCACCAGGTACGGAGAGCAGTGGGAGCTGCATATAGGTAAGCATGCAAATTTATATGGGAATGTATATTTTCATTCAATTTAAAAAAAAAAAAGAACTATTCTGGATCAGGAAACCCTGGTGACATAGTGGTTAAGTGCTATGGCTGTTAATCAAAAGATTGGCAGTTCAAATCTACCAGGTGCTCCTCAGAAACTCTAAGGGGCAGTTCTATTCTGTCAACAGAGTCACTATGAGTCAGAATCAACCTGGCAGCAGTGGGTTTGGTTTTGGTTTTATAAAATCAAGGACAGCTGGTAGGGAGTGGAGTGAGAGGAGGGAATAGAAGCAGGAAGGCCAGTTAGGACATTATCTTAACTGTCCAGAAGAGAAATGGTGATGATCTTGATGACACTGGTGTTAGTAGTGGTGGTGAAGGTGCTGACAAATGGGTATGGTCTGGTTGTGTTCTGAAGAAAAAGCCAACATAAATTGCTTATTGGATTGGGTTTGAGACCATAGGTTCAGAGTAAGAAATAAATCCAAACATTCCCATAGTTATATTACAAGAAGCTATTCTTTTTAATGCAGCAATATTTCAACTTTTATATAATTTTCAATTTTTAATCATTGTATAATAAAATTTCTACTAATACTTCTAACAGATTTTTTAAGTTAGGTATGCTGTTATTGTTGTTAGGTGTTGTGAATCAATCTTCAGTTACAGTGACTCCACGTGGCAGAGTAGATCTGCCCCAATAGGGTAAACAGGATGTAATCTCTACATGAGCAGATCACCAGGTCTTTTCACCTGCGGAGTCACTTTATGGGTTCAAATCACCAACTTTTCAGTTGGCAGTGAAACACTTAACATTTGTGCTCCTGAGTGTCCCAAACTTAGGTAAACCTCCTCTGAATCACATACTTTTAGAAGAAAACTCACTTTTTAAGCTAATGAAAGGTTACCATGTAGCCACTTCAAGTGTTTTTATGTTTACTGAATTGTGTCTACCCAGTTAGAGGTAGGTAAGGGTTCACTGTCCATCCTCAAGCCCTCATAACTTTCTGATGTAGCTCACTATGATCAGCCTCTCATCTTCAGATATAACTGTTATACTATTTGCACCAGATGAGGTACTTTGTTATCATCTTATTAATAATTGATTGCATATGCCCTTCTGCACAAGATAAGCTTTCTAATTCCCTTGTAATGGTAACTTTGATATATATACTTTTGACCTATACGTAGATAACAGCTCATAGTAATAGACTAGTCTCATAAACTGGGTTCTCTAGAGCAGTAAAACATATATGGACAGGGGGAGAGAGAGAGAGAAAAACAGAGACAGAGACAGACAGAGACAGAGATTTGCTTCAGGGAAATAGCTCACAAAAGTTGTGGAAACTTTAAGTTCCAAATCCATGGGTCAGGCATCAGTATGAGATTAAAGTCTTGCCATCCTCCCTTCTAAGGAGGCTTCTGGCTGTATTTCTTGCAAAAACAAATTTGTTTTTCTGGTAGAACATGGTATAGTCAATATTATTTGCCATAATTAAAACATATCCATTTCTTTTTCAGTCTTCTTTCTTCATTGTCCAACTTTCACATGCATATGAGGTGGTTGAAAATACCACGACTTAGGGATGTAACTCAGACCTTAAAGTGACCTCTGTGCTTTTTAACACTTTAAACAAGTCTTTTCCAGCAGGATTTGCCCAATACAATACATTGTTCACTTTCTTGACTGTTGCTTCCATGAGAGTTGTGTATGGATCCAAGTAAAATGAAATCCTTGACAACTTCAATCTTTTTCCTATTTATCATGATGTTGTTTATTAGTCTATTTGTGAGGACTTTTGTTTTCTTTGTGTTGAGGTATAATCCACACTGAAGGCTGTAGTCTTTGTTCTTCCACAGTAGGACATTCAAGTCCTCTTCTCTCTCAACAAAGCAAGATTGTATTACCTGCATATTGCAGGTTGTTTATGAGTCTTCCTCCAATTCTGATGCCACATTCTTCTACATATAGTCCAGAGTTCTGGATAATTTGCTCAGAATACAGATTGTACAACTACGGTGAAAGAATACAATCTTGATACACATCTTTCCTTACTTTAAAACACACAGTATATCCTTGTTCTGTTTAAATGACTTGCCTACAGGTTCCTCAAGAGCATAATTAAGTATTCTGTAATTCTCATGCTTCATGATATTATACATAATCTGTTATAATTTGCACAGTTGAATGCCTCTGCATAGTCAATAAAAACAGGTAAACATCTTTCTGGCATTCTTTGTTTTCTACCAAGATTCTTCTGATATCAGCAATGATATCTCCCATTCCAAATCTCTTCTGAAGCAGGCTTGAATTTCTGGTAGATCTCTTCAAAATCAAATGAGCAAAATACATTACACCTAGTGATTTTGTTCACCTTCGTTATTCATCCAAGACAATGCCTGAAATACTAAAGGCTTACACAATTCTAAAGGAATCATAGCTAATATATACAGGAGAGACCACTTAAAAAGTGTCTTCACAGATAAGAATTTTCAAATTTGCATCAAAATCTGAGAAACAGAGTTTAGAAAAGGGATTAGAAAGATCTTGAAGTTCAACCCAAATCCCCACATCTAAAACATAATTCCAGATAAAACCACCAAAATAGCAATCATCTGTCAGCCTATTTTAGTTGCATCTGAGGTCTAGAAGAGTTCCACTCATTCGTGCATGCACTGAGCTGAGACTGAGCTCCTGCTACATTCCAGGCACAGAACTTCATGCTGGGGTTAATCTCTGTGTATACTCCAAGGTGCTCACAACTACTGTTAGAAGCTGCAACCCTTCAACCTACTGACAAAACCGTGATTTAGTTTAATTCCATTCTTTATGGTACTTATCCTGAGTGTCTGAAGTATTTCTCATTTACACTGAGAATCCAGACCCCGACTTACCAGGTTTATCAGCTATAAAATTCTCGATTTTCTCTTCTGTAAATTAAGTTGCAGAACAGATGATGTCCAAATCATTTCTGTATTCCTCTCTCAAGGGGGAACTAGCATTTTAGTTTATTTGGAGTGCTCTTTAAAGGTCATTTTCATTTGTCTCAAGCTGATTAATGGGTTCAAACATAGTCTCAGTTACCCATATAAGGACTATGGAATTGCTTTGCAGGATTAAATAAATAAATAATTTCACAAACATTGTGAAATGACCATGTCATATTTTTCTTAAGGGTTTAAAAGAGTTTGGAAGTCAAATACTGTATATACTGCTATGAGACTGAGAAGCCCGGGGATATCAGTTTTTACCCTTCTGATTCAGACACACACACTGGGGACAACTTCTCATTCGCTTTGCATTGAATGGCTTGCAGAAGCTACTCTGGCAATTAATACACATACATACTATACACCCTTTTGTATATTATTATTCTAGAGTGCAGAGTCATTTCAATGGTAATGTTCAGTCTGGAAATATGGGTCACAACAAGGGAAAAGAAAGTGTCATTTATTTCTTTCTTCCCTTCCTGGCCTTTGACATAAAATCCTGCCTTCTTTTTTTTAATTTTTTTTACCGATCATAGGCTCCCAGCAATATTGCTTTATAAAGGTTTAAACAAAACTAAAACAAGGAGGAATAAAAACATTTTAGGTGAAAAATTTTGCTTTTTTTTTTTTTTCATTTCTCTGTCTTTCCTTTAGGGAATGCTATTAGTACAATTAAAATAATTTATGAACTTTTTTTTGGTTCTTCAGGATATATTAGACTTTGGTTTACAAATATCTGGGGAGGGCAACAACACTGAAGGCAAGCTTGACTCATGTCAGAAAAAATTCAAATACTTAATGTTACATTAACATAAAGCATTTACCTTTACAAAACTACAAACAGGTATCAACTCTTTTACCTAAAAAATATCTGCATAAAAGACCACTAAGATTTTTTTCAAACAAAGAAACTTAAGCAGAGAACGTTTTAAAAAGTAATAATTACCTGAAAGGCTAAAATTGTTTTTCCAGGATAATTTCCATTCTTCTATTTTCCTATCATGTAATTTGCTGCACAGAGTAGTATTGAGCAGACTCAAATGTCAAAAATGGGCCAATGAATAATACATCCACCTATGGCCAGGGCTAGAAGTGTGAGCTTGACCTGCCTTGTTTATTTCACATCTTTATGAAATAAACTGCTACACAGTGGGACATTTTCATAATAACTCAAGTTTAACTGTTAAAGAGATAACTTCCCCCACCCCAACTTAAAAAATATATATATTTAGGAAAAAGCAGAAAAACTCAGCTATTCACTATCCAGATTTATTTGATATTGCCTTACTGGTTTCACATGAGTCGGATCTGACTCAACGGCACTTGGCTTGGCTGGTTTCACATTTATTTTCATTTTAAGGAAATATATCACTAAATTTAGAAGTCGAGTTTCTTAGTTGCAAAGTACAGATATCTTCAAATTTGCCATGATTTACCAATTACTAATTTATACTCT